>JAFMOC010000048.1:172500-780000 GCA_019802505.1 Corydoras sp. C115
TACAACAGAGTAAATGTAGTGATTTTTTTTAAATAAATAGGAACAATGTTTTTAAGCTGTCTCTGAAAGGAGGGTAAAAAGTTTTTTATCATGCTAATGATCTTTGCCCTGTGGTTGTAACAGCGACTAAATTTGTATTTAACTGTATTAATTAATTGGGTAAAATAAACCAAGTCAGCTCAAAATGGCAATACTTGGCAAAATAGCAATATTGAAACTAGAGATCTAGAGAATAATAGCTAGAGAATTATAGCAAGTATGTATGGAAGTATGTATGGAAACTGGTCTAGTGTTTAATGGCAAAAATAAATGACAAAATACAGTTTAGGTATCATTTAAGACTGATAAATTGTGAAAGGGTAGTGTTGTGAACAAATATATAAATATGTGCAATTTAAATCAGCTTCCTGAACCCAAGTTGATTAAACACAGTAACAGGGTCAAGTCAACAAAACTCTAATAAACACAGGTAGATCTCCAGCCACGATTTTGGAAAAGTTGTTTAAATCTTGAAATGTGTAATTACAATAAAGGAAAACATGGGTCTTGTTTTTAAAGGAACTAAAACAATAAACAAGAACAGCTTGTTTAACTTTATAACTATATTAAAATAGGGGATATCAATGGAAATTTGATACATTGAAATATAAAATGTGATATGTAAGATAAAAGCAGATACATGTTGTTGTTACCAGCTTAAGCGAAATACACTGGCTGGCCAAGAAAAAGGGTCAACACCTGGATTACACTACAGTAATATCTGGGGTTGCTGCAGTTGGTCAGGTCTGGGTTCAGCAATGTTATGTGCTCAAAAAATGAGGTCAGCTGACGACCTGAATATACTGAACCACCAGTGGCATGTATTATTGTGACATGTGATGTCAACATCAGGTTTGTATGAATGAGGGGTGCTGCGAAAACCTTATGAAAGCAAATGAATAAATGCACAATTATTAGTAACAGGTAATCAAGAAAGACCACTTAAGTTAATTTACATTTACTCATTTTGCAGGGACTAAGTCACTAAGGACGTAACCAGTTAAGCTGTAGTAGTATCAATCCAAATCAATCTGCCAACCTGGTTCAAGGTCTAAGCCCTCCATCCCTCCCGTCGTGTAACCATATTCCAAACTCCAGATAAAATATAAACATTTCATTCTTACCGCTAACTTCATCAGATGATTCCTCGTCACGAGTTTTCTTCGGCTTATTAGACCGCTTTGTCATCTCGGCCGCGTTGAAATTGAAAGGATCTTTCAGCCGCATTTGTATCTGGAAAGATAGATGTTGGGTACAATTATTAATTTGTCACAGCAGCAGCCCTCAAGTCATATGTTTTATAGTCTCTGAGATAAAAAAAAAAAAGGTGACAAATGTTAACAAAAAATGTAATCTAAATATATATACTTTATATATATATATATATCTATATATATATATATATATATACATACACACACACACACACACACACACACACACACACACACACAGTTGTGATATTTATATATGAAATAAAGTGTTTTGGCCAGTTTGACATTGATTTGGATCATCATCTTATTTATATATCAAAGAGGCACTTATAAATTATATATATATAATATTTATGATGGAACACCACACTTTACACACACACATTATCAGTAGTATATAAGTACTATAGTACAACATCCTTTTCCATATAGCTTATAGCGTGAAGCATAGCTTGATACAAGTGTCTTGCAGCGATATGGGTATCTTAGCCCATTCTTATATAGTTAGTATTATATATACTGCCTTCTTTAGGTCCCACCAGACAATTGGATTTAAGTCTGGGTCACTCTAGAATGTTGCCTTTCATTCAAAAGTGTTGTGTGTGTATTGCTATGGAAGTCCAAACAGCCGCAGGTTTTACTGGCATATTTTCCTCCAAGATTCCTACTATGGTACCCTGCACACGTTGAAGCTTTCCACCATCAGTGCAAATTGAGTTCATCATCACAATACAAGTTCTTTTGTTCATAAGCCTGGTTCTTCCTCCTCATAGCGCTGGTCCATGGCTTGTCCACATGACTTTTTTTGGAGTCAGCAAGGGGGTGCGCCTGGGAAAATGCAGTGCGCGCCTTATTGTCTGAGCTGAAAACTTCAGTGCCCACATCAACATGTTTTAGAACAAGCCATTTAAAATGGCAACTGTTAAATTTTCCATTTCTCTATGGTCAGTGCTGGGAGGTCGGTCACAAAGTCTTCTGGGACCATTCTCTTGCCTTCACCATTTGTATAGATGTCTAGAAGGAGCTGAGTATCACAAAACTGGCAGGTTAAGGTTTTCATAGATTGAAAACACTGACTGTGAGAAGGTATTTGCATGTCAGTTGTAAATGTCCAATGCGGCAGTTTTTGTCTTTAACAAGTCTTGTGTATTCGGGTTATCTTATAAATTTGATCCACTGTGAATATCAAATATCAAATGATTAAATGTTTTGTGTGTATTGCCAATATACTGTCTGTTGTAGACAATCGGTAACATAATTTGGTACTTAGTTGCATAGTAAACTCCTCTGAAGGTCCCTGTGATCTGGGACAAACCTTCAAATTGTACTGTATTTTGCCAGTATTAATGTTATGTTCTAATGTCTGGTGTTACTCTGCACAGGGGCTATTAAATTGGAACTTTTTTATTTTCCATTTTAAAGCTGTTTGCTGAGGACACTTCTGCACTGATTGTCCAACAGCTGCAATGCTGCATCCAGCAGAAAGTTCTGGGAAGCAAACTGTAGGATCTATAATAGCATATGTTATGTCTTGGTTATAAGTATTTGTTACTGCCATTGCACTGTGAAGTTCTCTTGAGTTTATCAGATCATTGAGTATCCTGCATCTTTTGTCTGAACTTTTACATCCCCAAATTTGGTTATTCTTATTAAAGTCTCGGGCGGCAGGGTGGCTTAGTGGTTAGCATGTTCACCTCTCAGCACTAGGGATCCCTGGTTTGAATCCCAATCTGGGTGGAGTTTCCATGTTCTCCCCGTGTCCGCATGGGTTTCCTCCGGGTCCACCGGTTTCCTCCCACAGTCCAAAAACATGGAACAAGGTAAATTGTATTCTCCAAATTACCCCATATAGAGTGTGTTTGTGTGTGTGTGTCTGTGCCCAGCGATAGATTGGCGCCCTGTCCTGGGTGTATCTGCACAGCACCCGAAACGTTCTCCCATGGATGGGCATGGGGAACCCCCCCGCGACCGATAAAGCGGAAGATGATGGATGGATGGATATTAAAGTCTCTCATGAGTATAAAGAAAATTGGTTTATTAGTGGATCCTTTTGCAATACATTGTTGTCTGAGGAATTAAGTTTTACAGATTGTAATGCTACCTGTAATGCTACCTGTATGTAATTTGGATGTCAGAGTTAATTTTAATTTGGGTATGATCATGCAAATACTCTATTTATTGAATTCAAGTTCTTTATTCAAGGAAATAAAGGTTTTAATTCTTGCTTTTTCTACAAAAAAGACAAAGTAAAATATTCCCTTGTGTTTGTTAGGTTTCAAAAGCTGAAACTGAACAGTGATTATATAAAACAAAATAAATAGCTGCCCCATCTTGAGACTTTATGTATCTTTTGATTGTTATTTTGATTTGTGTGTAGATATGTGCCATTCAGAACTGAAATGAGGCCCAGGATCCATTAATGGCCTGGTGTGTCCATGTGTGTACAGCCTCATGCAAATGATTTTAGCCAATGCAAAGTGTTTAGACGACCAAGAAACAGGTGGTGATTTCCACAAGGAAATTTCATTTCAGTGGATTCAGACTTACCAAGGCCAAAATCACAATTCACGGATACTTAACATACATCATGATGCCTGTTTTCTGGTGTTGCGGCTATTGTATTTTTACAAAATTTTTGTACTTCATACACATTACACCTACTTTTATGACATCACAATTTATTCCCCATTTGTAGTTTTTTTTTTTTTTTTTTTTTTTTTTTTTTTTACACAATATTATGGAGTGCATTTGAATGATGTTTTTGCCCATTCATCCAAAAGACAATATGAGACAGGATGTAGAAAGGGGGGGCCTGACTCACAATCTCCATTTTTGTTTATCTTTAAGGTATATGGTTGGGGTTGAGACTGGGCTCTGTGTGAATCAGTCAAGTTCTTCCACAACAAACTTACCCATCCATCACATCATACCTTTCCTTGTGCACTGAGGCACAGGGCCTTTACCCAAACGGTTTCCACAAAGTTGGAAACATACAACTAACTACATGTCAACATGTCACAGTGCTTGAGTTTACAGACCAGTGGCAGTGGAGTATCCAACGATCGAAGCCTAGTAGCATACACGAAAACACACCTCTCTTCCTATGTATATATGTATGTATATATCAAAGTCTTAGGCGGCACGGTGGCTTAGTGGTCAGCACGTTCGCCTCTCAGCGCTAGGGATTCCCGGTTCGAATCCCCATCTGGGTGGAGTTTCCATGTTCTCCCCGTGTCCGTGTGGGTTTCCTCCGGGTTCTCCGGTTTCCTCCCACAGTCCAAAAATATGGATCAAGTCAATTGAATTCTCAAAAATTGTCCCATATAGAGTGTGTTTGAGTGAGTGAGTGTGTGTGTGCCCAGCGATGGATTGGCACCCTGTCCTGGGTCTATCTGCCCGAGACGTTCTCCCCTACATGGGAATGGGGAACCTCACCACGACCCTAATAAAGGATAAAGCGGGAGATAATGAATAAATGAATGAATGAATGAATGAATGAATGAATATCGAGTCTTTTTGTCGTGACGTGCGTAAAATTAGCAACACCTAGATAAACTAAAGGTTTATAAATAAAAATGACAAATCAGTGAGCCTTCAAACTATTGCTACGTACAGATTATACAGACAATGCTAGTCTTAAATCGAGCACACTCATCGTGCTACGGGATTATTACGGATAAAAACAATTATTACTAAGCATGTAAGGTATTAAAAAGAATAAAGGCTTAATGAACGGAATAAGCGTAACTGTTACCTGAGTGTCTGCTGGATTAGCGAGAGATGCTAACACCGGACCCTGCGCTCTCTCTCTCTCTCTCTCTCTCAGCCTCCGGTATCTGACACCTGTCTCAGTATGTCCGACACAACAGCAGAAACTCCAGTGTGTTCTTTTATTTCGGTCTCGGTGTGTGTGTAATAATGGCAGCGAACGCAGGCGCGCAGTTTAATAAAGTTGTGGTAGACATTGTCAGGAGTTTGTCACAGGTCGATACAACGCGGAAAACCGGGTCACGTGGCCTTGTTGCTACGTCATCATCGAAGGCATTTTCCTATCTACGGAGGCCGCATCGATGACTCTGATCGAGTTAAACAACCAGGACTTCAAACGCCCTTCTTAAACAATAATCTATTTATTAAGATGAACATTACATTTATGTCGGTCAGTTTTGTTTACCAACACAATAAAATGCGTTTTGTGTTTCGTTGTCAAGAATATTTTAAAAATCTTTTTTAAACCCTTTAATGTCCTCAACAAGAAAAAAGCAAAGGATTTATTATATATATATATATATATATATATATATATATATATATATATATATATATATATATATATATATATATATATATCATTCATTCATTCATTCATTCATTCATTATCTCCCGCTTTATCCTCTATTAGGGTCGCGGTGGGGTTCCCCTTGCCCATCCAGGGGAGAACGTCTCGGGCGCTGGGCAGATAGACCCAGGACAGGGCGCCAATCCATCGCTGGGCACACACTCACTCACACCGACACGCACGCATACACACTCTATATGGGGCAATTTGGAGAATTCAATTGAATTGATCCATGTTTTTGGACTGTGGGAGGAAACCGGAGAACCCGGAGGAAACCCACGCAGACACGGGGAGAACATGGAAACTCCACCCAGATGGGGATTCGAGCCGGGAATCCCTAGCGCTGAGAGGCGAACGTGCTAACCACTAAGCCACCGTGCCGCCTCACCCTGTTTTTATTAAACAATAATATATTTATTAAGATGAACATTACATTTATTTCGGTTAGTTTTGTTTACCAACACAATAAAATGCGTTTTGTGTTTCGTTGTCAAGAATAATAAAAAAATCTTTTTTAAACCCTTTAATGTCCTCACCAAGAAAAAATCAAAGGATTTATTATATATATATATTCATTCATTCATTATCTCCCACTTTATCCTCTATTAGGGTCGCGGTGGGGTTCCCCATGCCCATCCAGGGGAGAACGTCTCAGGCGCTGGGCAGATACACCCAGGACAGGGCGCCAATCCATCGCTGGGCACACACTCACTCTCACAGACACTCTATATGGGGCAATTTGGAGAATTCAATTGAATTGATCCATGTTTTTGGACTGTGGGAGGAAACCGGAGAACCCGGAGGAAACCCACGCAGACACGGGGAGAACATGGAAACTCCACCCAGATAGGGATTCGAACCGGTTCTGAGTGCTGAGAGGCGAACGTGCTAACCACTAAGCCACCGTGCCGCCTATATATATAAATAAATATATATATATATATATATATATATATATATATATATATATATATATATATATATATATATATATATATATATATTTTTTTTTTTTTTTTTTTTTTTTTTTTTTTTTTATATATGTTTGGGGCATTAATAAAAACAATTGGTGTTTTTTTTTTTTAAATAGACCCCCCAGTTTTCAAAATATACACCTCTACCAAACGGTTGAGCAGGACATTAAAGGGTTAATATACTCTTTAGTACACGAACAACTGTTTTACAAAAAACTAATTGAACTACTTTTGAATATTATCTAGTACGTTATTTGTATCATATTTTTTACATAAAAAAATGTAAAATTTTGACCAAATAAAATATCACCGCTAAGTCACTAGTAGCCGCGCATATGAATCTTAAGTGAGGCTGGTTTAACATTCATTAAAAGAGAAGCGTTAATCTTAACTTAATCACAGAGAAATTAATTCAGTAATGTAATTTCAAATTCCGGTTACTGACGTATGTAATTAAATGCACAGGATAAAAATCAAAAAGCAATGCTCCCACTTCCTAGACGTAAACACGGTTTTTTAACCAATAGGAGCCTCCGTCTGTTCGCACACCCATTTTCTAAAAACCCACCTTTGTCGTTGGGATTGGTTTAAAACTGGTAGAGTGTTGCAGTTTAGCCAATTACAATTCACAATGTTAAAATTCAAGCCAATGACAGTTCAAGAGGGTGGTATTTTGAAAACGGGTGGAAACCCAATTAAAAGTGTCAGTAAACGTTCTAGGGCGTTTGGTGGAGTGAAATAAATACTGCCAAGTTACTGGCTTTAATATTGCAAACACTGTTTAAACATGGCGTTTAACGTGTGTTGTCGATTAACAAGATGCGCCGTGCGTGTGTTCGAACAAAGATATAATGCTACAAGAGCGTTAGCTCATCCGCAGTGTGTGCAGAGTGAGTGACTTTCTTAAAGCTTTTAAAAGAAACTGTGAACTGTTGGCTTTTGGACATTTGGGAGCGTTCATGTACGAATGTCTAGCTTGTCAAGTTACAAAAAGACATTTGTTAGGTTAGCCATCGACGCTTCAGAATCAGAATCAGAATATCTTTATTGTCATTATACCATTCATTCATTATCTCCCGCTTTATCCTCTATTAGGGTCGCGGTGGGGTTCCCCATGCCCATCCAGGGGAGAGCGTCTCGGGCGCTGGGCAGATAGACCCAGGACAGGGTGCCAATCCATCGCTGGGTACACACTCACACACTCAAACACACTCTATATGGGGCAATTTAGAGAACTCAATTAACTTGATCCATGTTTTTGGACTGTGGGAGGAAACCGGAGAACCCGGAGAAAACCCACACGGACACGGGGAGAACATGGAAACTCCACCCAGATGGGGATTCGAACCGGGAATCCCTAGCGCTGAGAGGCGAACGTGCTAACCACTAAGCCACCGTGCCGCCTGTCATTATACCAGGTATAACGAAATTAAGGTGCCATACTTTCGGTGTCACATACATAAATTTAAACAGATAAAGATTTAAACGAGTTTTAAAAGAGTACACTATAATTTACCAAAAAAAAAATTGAAAGAAAGAAAGAATCTTATTTACAATAGTGTATAAGAATGTATAACCTGAGTTTGAATTGTATTTATATATTGCACGTTTTTTTATTTCTTTATTTTTATTGCACGTTCAAAAATTGCACATTTCAATAGTGAATTATGACTGTAAAAAAATTTACAATGCACCATTTAGTGCATAGGATGTTGTCTTATTTAAAATCGACTAATTAAAAATTTCCAAAGATTTGTTTGTATGGGCTTTGCGCATGCAACTCAATTTACTGCATACAACAGCTGAAGTCTGTCTGTGTTCTCGTTGTGGTTATGTACAGATGAAACAACCTTACCATAGGGTTTGAAATATTAGATATAAATAGTAATGTGTAATACAGTAAGGCTACCATTCTGTGTAATTCCGTTATTCTCTTGAGCTAGCTAAGAATTTCCTTTATTTAAGATAATGAAATCTGACATCTTAGTCCAATACTGTTTCCTGTTAATTAGATAAATTAGATAATCTACTGTGGCAGTCTTGTTTGATTTCTTGAGTCTCGTTTGTAGGGGTGCGAATCTCTGTGGCGATTCGATTCGATTCCGATTTTTTCAGTTCAAATGTCAGTCTTTAAATTTAGTTTAAATGATGTGATTGGCAATGTAAACAAATAGAACATTTATTTTAAACAGTGCTTTTAGGTTCCTTCCTGTATCAAATCTTTTTTCATCATTTTATATTTATACAAAAAATAGGATTGCGCTAAATGGCTTTTTCTGACATAAAAAACATCAATGAACAAATAATTCGAAATATATTAATGCCAGGGCAGCACGGTGGCTTAGTGGTTAGCACGTTCGCCTCTCAGCACTAGGGATTCCCGGTTCGAATCCCCATCTGGGTGGAGTTTCCATGTTCTCCCCGTGTCCAAGTGGGTTTCCTCCGGGTTCTCCGGTTTCCTCCCACAGTCCAAAAACATGGATCAAGTCAATTGAGTTCTCCAACATTGCCCCATATAGTGTTTGTATGTGTGCATGTCTGTGTGAGTGTGTGCCCAGCGATAGATTGCCGCCCTGTCCTGGGTGTGTCTGCCCAGCGCCCAAAACGTTCTCCCCTGGATGCCCCCCCCCCCCCCCCCCGCAACCCTAATATAGGACTAAGTGTAACATGGTGCATTAGCCTTTAATCGAAACTAAAATACAGACTTTACAGTCAGGGTGCATTATATTTTGCAAATCTATAAAACTTAACATTAAAAATAAAATACATACTTCAGTCTTTTAACTATATTGCACCAACATTCGCTACATTTTGTAAACTTAACCTTAATTTCATTCATTCATTCATTATCTCCCGCTTTATCCTCTATTAGGTTCGCGGTGGGGTCCCCCATGCCCATCCAGGGAAGAACGTCTCAGGCGCTGGGCAGATAGACCCAGGACAGGGTGCCAATCTATCGCTGGGCACACACTCACTCACACAGACACACTCTATATGGGGCAATTTGGAGAAATCAGTTGACTTGATCCATGTTTTTGGACTGTGGGAAACCGGAGAACCCGGAGGAAACCCACACGGACACGGGGAGAACATGGAAACTCCACCCAGATGGGGATTCGAACCGGGAATCCCTAGTGCTGAGAGGCGAGCGTGCTAACCACTAAGCCACCGTGCCGCCAAATTAACCTTAAATATTAAATATATTTTTCAACTTCTTTTATCTCAGGGTGATGTCACGCCAAACTGGCTCGCGCATTTGTCTCTCTGTGTCTCTCTGTGTCTCTCTGTGTCTCTCTGTGTCTCTCTCTCTGTCTCTCTCTCTCTCTCTCTCTCTCTCTCTCTCTGTCTCTGGCTTTAAAAGCCAAACATCAGCTTGCTAGCGAACTACAACGGATGCGATATGCACTACGCTCGGGAGGGGGCGCCAAAAAAAACCTTAAAAGCATTTTTTTTAAAAATCGATTCTTGGGCATTTGTGAATCGATTCAGAATCGCCAGGACAGAACCCATAATAGTTTGTCCACTTGCAGACTGTTTTTGTTAGTGTTTCACGCAGTGTTAATGGCTTTAAATAGTAAACTTTAAAGTGTTTTTTTTAAATACAGCATTTTTACACCAGTGCATTTTTTTTCAAAGTAGTGTTATCATTTTAAGCAACACACAAAGAGTAAGCTGAAGTGACCGTGGGGAGAAAAAAAAACTCCTTGTTTTTATAGTATTTGTTTTTATAGGATGAACTCTTGTAAGGTCTAAGACTTGGAGAGGAACCCATCATTATTAAAGGTTATCAGGTGTAAAACTATAATATGTTCAGATTTTTATTTATTTAAAAAAATAAATATATTATTTTAATAATATATATTATTACTGTCGTCACTATAATATTCTGTTAGGATTACAGAACCATTAATACAACAGAAATCAACTATTGTGTCCATCAACACCAAGTGTATCAGAACAGTAGTTAATTCGAATTGTGTTTATCATTTCATTTTAAATATTGAAGTTAGTTTAAAAATGTATCTTTGCATACAAGAAAAAACTATTTAGTGAATTTTCCTGTTTTCTAATATCTAATAACATTTTTTCAAACAAAAATGTAGGTATTAGTCATATGCAGCTAATTGGAAGTTATATGTGAACTTGTAGTATATTTACCTTAAATATAAAAAAAGACAAAAAAATCTGTTATCTTTTTATCTTACCTTATTCCCTCATTTTTTCTAGATCATCGATCCTTTGAAAGGACAGATATTTGGAAGCGAAGCTTCAGTTCGTCAGAACATCCTACTGTATCTGTAACTTATGAACAGCTAAAGAAAGTACTTGTTGTCAGATCAGGTGTGGTTATTGATGTGCGAGAGCCATGGGAACTTCGGGAATATGGAAGTATACCAGGATCCATTAATGTTCCTTGTAAGTTATTACATTAAATGAATATACCCTAAAACACTACTCTGTACTTCTGTTTATAAATCACTAATTTTTCTTTTAATAGAAGATTTAATTTTGCAAAATGTTTCCAAAATATATTTTTGGGGGAATAAGGTTGGGTAAAATAAATTTAAGTAATTTAAAAATATATAACATTATTGGGTACGATTGAACCAGTGACTAAAGTTACATTTTAAGGAATTTATTTATATAGTGCTTTTTACAATAGCACATTGTCACAAAGCAGCTTTACAGTTTTATAAGTGACAGTGGCAAGAAAAAAACTCATTGTTGTGTTGTTATTTTAAAGAAGAAAACTTGACCAAGACTCAGTGGGGGACTCATCTTCCTTGAGTGGTTGGCAGCATCAACAGTGATGTAAAGATTGTGT
Source organism: Corydoras sp. C115 (assembly GCA_019802505.1). Taxonomy (NCBI): domain Eukaryota; kingdom Metazoa; phylum Chordata; class Actinopteri; order Siluriformes; family Callichthyidae; genus Corydoras; species Corydoras sp. C115. The sequence continues at coordinate 183,892 of JAFMOC010000048.1, forward strand.
TATGATCAGATGACAAAGTATGTTTAGTTATTATATGCTTATATGTATAATCCCTACCACAATGATGTCCTGATAAAGAGCACACTAAGTTGACAAATTGTATAAAAATGCTGCAGCACTGCTGTGCCTGATTCAATCACACCAGGGCAATGCGTGCTAACACACAACTACATCACTGTCAGTATAGTACTGAGAATCATCCATACTTAATAATATGTACCCTTACAGTTTTGACAATTAGAGAACCATGTAAAGGAGATTAATGAGACTAATACATTTACACATGGTATATTGCGAAACAAATGGATTATAGTCAATAACTAGGTAATGAATCTGCATTTGAGTATAAGTGGAACTAATCAAATGAACAATACTGGTAGAAAAACAGAGGTGTACCTTATAAATTGAGCAGTAAGTGTATATGCTGTATAATTGGGCACACAAGACTTGACACAGGTTTATAATCAAATGAAAAAGGAAACCAAAATCTCCATCACACACTACACTAACTTTAAAGTAGACATTCTCTTGAAATAAGAATCAAAATACTTATTTATGCCCGGGGGAAATTGCAGAAGGAGCATGCATGGATACATGGCTTGTGCACTGAAAAATATTTTGCAGTTGAGATTTCCACATTTGGGAAATTCGCAAAGGTTAATTGGACCGAAGTGTAATGGCCAAGTCTCACTTTGGGTGAAACCTAACTGATCATGGTCTCACCCCTGCCAGGAATAGTACTCAATTAACAAAATAAATACAAAATTCTATTCACCAGTGTAAATGAACAGAGAAAATACTAAAATTCTCATAAGAAATAGCACACAAAGCTAAAAAGATCCAAATAATCAAAGTTCATGATGGAAAAAAAACTTGTCCGTGTTATTTTAATAAAAAGGCAAACTGAAGTGCATTTCTAAATTGTCTGCAAGTGTTTTCTTTATTTGCCTGCCAATCATGCTAAGCTGAAGAAAGATGCATTAGAAAGTGTGTGTATATATTTTTTTCTTTTACAAGGATTCTTTGGTTTAAAAGAAATGAAGGGTAAAGGGCCTTACTTAAGGGCCATTGACTTTGCAGCAATGGGGCTTGAAACGTCAGTTTGCTAGTTAGAAGTCCTAAACTCTGCATCTCTCCTTAAGTATGACTTTTGAATTTGCTCTTTTTAGTTTACAGCGTCAAGTGTATGTTATGAGATTTTCTTTTTTTTCCTTGTAGTGGGCCAGTTGTGTGGTGCTTTGCAGTTAAAACCAGAGCAGTTTAGGGAGAAATACGGCGGTGAAATGCCTCAAGTGACTGAAAACATCGTCTTCACCTGTCTGGCAGGAGTAAGAAGCCAAAAAGCTTTGGAAGCAGCCACATCTTTAGGTTATTCCAAGTAAGAATTATCATTCTTATACGTATAACCAGTTGATATGCACAATGCAGTTGCACATGGTATGCAGTACTTTGGAGATATTATAAACATTAGCTAATGTGTGAAAGGCTTTTAAATACTTACTTTTACATTCCCTTGTTACCTCACAGGCTATTAAACACCAAGCTCTTGGCATGATCTTGTGGGCCAACCACACTCGTGAATGTATGGTGTGATTGTGGATCAATAGTTTTTTATGTTCCAGCTTTAATAATGCTCCTGATCCTCAGAAATCTTTGTTCATGCCTTCATGCACTTCTACTAACAAAAAATGTGAAAAACTTTGCAATGCCTTCAATATAATGGCGCCACCTACACTTGGTCATATTATTGAGTGAAAACACCTGACTTTAATTACATCTTCAAATGATTTGATAATTCTATTGGCTCAGATTCAAAACTAATTGGTTTGAAAAAAATTAAGCACCACTGTTTCTAATATAGGCGGCACGGTGGCTTAGTGGTTAGCACGTTCGCCTCTCAGCACTAGGGATTCCCGGTTCGAATCCCCATCTGGGTGGAGTTTCCATGTTCTCCCCGTGTCCAAGTGGGTTTCCTCCGGGTTCTCCGTTTTCCTCCCACCATCCAAAAACATGGATCAAGTCAATTGAATTCTCAAAATTGCCCCATATAGAGTGTGTCTGTGTGAGTGAGTGTGTGCCCAGCGATAGATTGGCGCCCTGTCCTGGGTGTATCTGCCCAGCGCCTGAGATGGTCTCCCCTGGATGGGCATGGGGAACCCCACCGCAACCCTAATAGAGGATAAAGTGGGAGATAATGAATGAATGAATGAATGTTTCTAATATACAGCTTAAAAAAGTATTAAATATGTGCAGAAATCTATATCCTAAAATGTTTTAATGATAATTAAAATCTATAATCTGTACCTACAGTACAATCCGCCTGATAAACTCAAAATCTTTGCCATTTGCTTAAAGTAAATTGTGGACCACTTTAAGATTTATTAAGATATATAATCATCAGATCTCCAACTCTATGATTGAACCCAATGCCTCCACAGAGTCTAGAGTCTAAATCTAGTCCTGTAACACAGTTGATCACTCTGTTCAATATCCTGATGTTCATGCGATAGATAATCATGCCATTGTTCTTTGTCTCTTCACACAGTGTGCAGCATTATCCAGGGGGATGGCAGGACTGGGCAAAACATGAAATCCTGCAAGCCAAAGAGTAACTCGCTGATGGTGGCAAAACAAAGATTTATATTAATTATTACAAACTTATCCTAACAATTGAAATAAACTATGCACCCTTACTACTGATTTCATTTTTTAATAATGCTTTCTTTTTTTGAACATGCTTGTATTTTTCATGCAGTAATGGTGATTAGATACAACAACAAAATCAAAATTGTTTCTACTGTTGCATTTCTGTTATTAATGTGACATATTTTGTCAAAAAAAGATGATCAAAACTGGAATATTTCTGGCATATTTTGTATTTCTAAGCATCTTTGTGACTATTGCACATGTACATTTTGACATTTATCATGGTTTTCTTCTGCATTAAATCTGTGTGATGGTAAAAAGAAATAATAGGGTTGTGTGAACTCCTAAGTACTTTTAATCAACAATTTTTGCTAATTTATAAATGTGACTAATACACTGTGTTGTGAATGATTGATTAAATAGCTTGAACTTGTACTGATTCTCTTCCTAATATCACTGAGGAAACACTCCCAAAGAGATCAATACGTGTATATGTAATAAAATCTAGTTTAAAATGTAATAAAAGGAAATGTTTAGGCATTTTATATGCATTAAAATAATTAACATTCTGATTGATGCATAGCTACAACCGTTCAATAATCGGCTACATTTGTCTTTGCACTCAAATATCATAATGCGCTGAATGGCTTTTGTCATGAATCTGTATAATGCACATATATTGACTACTGAATAAAAAAATAATAATAATTGTTAAAACCTCATACTTGGAGTTTTGTCCAGAATTTTCTGAAAATCTGCTTTGATGATTTTAAAACGTGCTACTACATTTAATTTGTTCAGTGTCTTCTCATATATTCAACTTCATAATGTAAAGCATGCATTTTTCAGACAATTTATTAGATATAGCTCATTGATTCTCCACTTACCATATGGACTTTGTAGTTTTATAATTACATTCTGTAGTCCATTTTTCCCTATATACATTGTAGTTTCCCTATATACATTGTTAGTCTCCTTTACTCTGTTCTCTGATGATCAGGACCCCCCACAGAGCAGTTGTCATTAGGGTGGTGGATACGAGTGGAAGAGAACTTGTATCAAATAAAATGGCCAGTCAGTGTATTAAAGCACTGTTGTCTTAGAAACCAGAATAATGCTATGAATATATTTAACATGGGGGGGGGGGAATCATACATTACCCCATTCTGAGTCATTCAGGCCAAAAATATTGCTGTTGCTAGATCAGCTTTGCAGGGTGGAGTCTTGTCATTGACAATTTCCACCACAGATTTTTAACTGGAATGAGATCATGACTATTTGCAAGCCATGTAATTGACATTATGTCTTTCTTTAAAAAAAAGAAAGTTTTTTTTACTTGAAGTCATTATAACCAAAGTTCCTTTCAACTGATGGAATAAGAAAAGTGTCTAAAATGTCATTGCCTTGCCCAGTGCAGATTTGCAATTTATTACTGAAGGTCACTTTCACCCGGTCACCTACAATCCATGATTGCTTTTCTATTGCCCACTGTAACCTTGTTCGTTTTTGTTTAGGTATAAATTATGTCTTTTGTTTGGCTTTTCTGTATGTATCTCCCATTACTTTTTGGTGACTTCCTACAGAAAGTCATGTTTTATACTTTATTTTATAGTATTTGGATGAAATTTAGACATCCTTTATGTTTCCAAACATTCACAGACCTTGTATAGTCACACATGCATGTCACTTAGAACATTTAGCTCATAGCTGACAGGTTGAAAAGGCAAAGAGAATTTTGGTATGTGTGTGATGTGTGTGTGTGTGTGTGTGTGTTTGTGTGTAAACGAGTGCTGCTACAGAAAGATGAGAGAACAGTGAAGTCACTTGAGGCACGATCTGCCACCGTGGCAATCTAAGTTGGCCAAAGGGAATCCCAGCCCAGATTTGCTCACATACATATCCAGTCCTTGCATGGCCCCATTCTATCCTGATATGCACCTCGATATGGGCTTAATACACAGTGATTTGTTCCCGCTGGAACATGCCAAACAACTGTTTAATGTCACGATGCTCTGTGTCTGTGTTGGGGCTGCTCTGCCACTTTAGATTATTTATTTATGAATAAAATATGTTATTATTTGGTGGGTTATCTAAAGTTATGAACAATGCAGTCAGATGTTGTGAGTTTATTAAAAAAAAATGTTGTATTTTATTATATTTAAATGCATTTGGGGGTGGCATGCTGGCTTAGTGGTTAGGACGTTCACCTCTCAGCGCTAGGATTTCCGGTTTGAATCCCAATCTGGGTGGAGTTTCCATGTTCTCACCGTGTCTGCGTAGGTTAATCAATTAGATTCTCCAAATTGCCCCATATAGAGTGTGTTTGTGTGTTTACCCAGCGATAGATTGGCGCCCTGTCCTGGGTGTATCTGCCCACTGCCCGAAACAGTGCCCCCGCGACCCTAGTAGAGGATAAAGTGGAAGATAATGGATGGATGGATAAATGCATTTGAAAAACCCTACTCACTATAGTCATCCTTATGGGCATTACCCAGGTAACCGGATGTATATTTTGTAATTATTAATGCAGGTAAACTGGTAAATATAAGGACAATTTTACATTTTTCAGGAACATGTTAGAGCAGTACACATGATGCATAGCCTTGTTTGTTTGTTTATTGTTCCTTTTATATGCATGAGACCCAAGAATCCCTATTTACTTTTTTTCCAAATTCTTCCACTATGGCTCAAGTTATACTGTAATTGTAATAACACTAAAATCTCCCTAATCTGTGGAGCCAGGTGTTAAAGGAAAAACACCATAAAATACACAAAACACAGGGAATAAACAACTGTGATTTTAAGTCCCTTGGTGTTAACGCAGGTGTGTACTGGAACAGATTAACCAAAAATCTCTATGGACAACATTATAACAGAGAATAAATGTATAAGAGAATACACACACACACACATATATATATATATATATATATATATATATATATATATATATATATATATATATATATATATATATATATATATATATACACATATATATAGTGTATGTGTGTGTTCTATAACTCAACATTAAAACAAGCTCCACTTAAGATATGTAAAAATCAATAATCTGTAATTATACTATTTACAATTATTTTTACATTCATTATGCACGCAGAAATATTGTAATGTATTGTCGCACACATCTAAAATAATTACAATTTTTACAAGGATATATAATTTTTAAGTTTTTCTATTTTCAGTTTAAACATGTGATAGGTAGGCATATAGAAACTTTGATTTTTGTAATGTATTTGATACAACCTATTTCGTACGTATTATCAGTTTCACGTCAATCGTTTTAGTAATAATACAGTTGTGTTTAATTACTTTACTTATTAATCTGTGAATGGATTATTAAATCCTGTGGTACATTCCCCGTGCAGTTACGCAGGCTGTAGAAACATTGTAACGTTTACAACAGTACTGCTGTGAAAACCCTATAGACATATAATTAATTACATGTTATAATAAACAAATAAATACATACAATAAACCGTGTGTTTATGTTAAAGGTGCTGCTTTGTAGTCCTAACAATCAATGTGTTTAATTAATTTTCTTTAAATAAAGTTGATGACCTTTTAAAAAAGTATATTATGCACAAATTAAACAGTAAAACGAGCCTACGACATACAGACAGAGAGAAAACTGGCTAAAAAGACAGGAAATTGTAGCCCATTAGTCTATTTGAAAGCTTGTTTAACTAAAATTCTGTCTGACGCGATTTGACAGACTGTGTCATTTCTCTCACATCTACTCAGAATTAACGCAGCTCTCACGCAGCCCTGCTTTAAATGAGCTTCACAATCTCTCTGATTTTCCGAATTATGTAGATGAATGATAAAGACCAGGACATACTGAGACTAACAATTGTGCCACCTCTTTATCTGCTCGTCATTTCCACAAGCTTATTCTGTCCGATACAGAAATGCATAATTAACGGTTCGCCATGTTTCCTTCTTTGGTCATTATTAGGAAAACCCAGAAATGTCAAGTCCGACTTCATAATGAGAAAATACTGATGGCTGCATTTTATTAGTTTAAGATCGGTTTGGCTCTTACGTCCAAACAACCAATCAACCAACCTATCTATATGTATGTATGTATGTATGTATGTATGTATGTATGTATGTATGTATGTATCTATCTATCTATCTATCTATCTATCTATCTATCTATCTATCTATCTATCTGTCTGTCTGTCTGTCTGTCTGTCTGTCTGTCTGTCTGTCTGTCTGTCTGTCTGTCAGTAAAAACCACTTGTTTTTTATTTCCTTTAGAAACTGACACTGAGTAGTTCAGTGTGGGAGCTGTCCATGGTACTTGAGAAGAAACGGTTAGGTGTACCAACAAATTGAAAACAGTGAACACGTTTATATCTAAATTTACTTTAATATCGTGTCTAAATATATGAAACCGTGTTGAATCAATGACAGTTTTTAGATTAACTTCATTCGTTTACATTTTTATAAGCAAATACTTATTAATAGATTTCTCTTTTTTCTGTTTTAATGTAGATTCTGAACATACTCATGACATTGTTCATGCCTTTTAAAGAAAATGCTGGCAAAGCTTTTTGTTTTAAAAAAAAAAAAAAAAAAAAAAAAAAAAAAAACAATACCAGCGCCTCAACACTTTTTAGCTTTTTAACTTTTAACTTTTAGATCACTTTAGAAAAAAAATCTTACTAATATTTTAAATGGAGCATTTTTTATTAGAATAATGTGATATTTTTAACGTTCTTGTGTGAGGCGGTGTAATATTGATTATTCTTCCTTAGATCATTTTCTTATCCCTTATTTACACAAGCAAACGTGTGTAATTGACATTTGTTTAACATTTAATGGTGTTAAAAGATTTTGTTCCAATGTTACTTATTCCCTATGTCGTAAATTTGAATATAATGTTGCAATTAAAATTAATGCATATCATGCCAGGGCTAGCATTGTATATTATAGTCAACCACCTATAAAATAAACAGAAATATAAAAATAAAAAAAAACAATTAACTGTTTTGCTGTTATTTAGACGTGTTCGATTTACCTGTAGCAAATACCGAAAAAATTAATTGGCTACCTTTATTCTATTACAGTTCAGATTCGTGTTGCTGTCTTCGTTTTTTTCCCCTTTTTTTTTATCTATCACGGATTCGAATTTTGAACTGAGCACTACATTCATCAGGGTGTATTGTGTGCACATAGACCAGCCCTCATTCAGAGCTGAGCAAAAATCTTTCAGTAGCACATTAAAAGCAGAAAGAAATAGATTTTCTTTTCAATTGAATAACTGATTATCTTTACCGTGCATACGCTCGGAGAGAGCGACAGAGAGACAGGGAGAGAGGGAAAGAGAGAGAGAGAGGAGAGAGAGAGGGAGAGAGAGAGAGAATCAGACACTTCTGGCTTTTTTCCCATCAGCTAAACCGGATGATGTGAAGAGTGGCTTTTTCTGTGTGTGTGTGTGTGTGTGTGTGTGTGTGTGTGTGTGTGTGTGTGTGTGTGTGTGTGTGTGTGTGTGTGTGTGTGTGTGTGCTCGTGCGCGTTCATATGTGTGCTGCTGCAGCTCTGAGAAACGCTGTCCCGTTTTACATATGGTTTGAGTGCTTTAATCCCAATTAGGGCCGGCTGACACAGGACCATTCACACCAGGCCGCCCTTGAATACATTTGCCTAGAAAATGAACTTCTCGGCTCTAAATTGAGAAAAGGTATGAATTTATAAGCGACACCGAAACATTTCAATTCAGAACAGTTTACACACCCCATTAGGCGGGTCTTTTCAACTCTCCAAAAACGAGGGTTCAAAAGGCAAAGCTAACTGCTCGGGCTTTGAATACTGAAGGGATACGGCCTCAACACCCCTCTAACTTTTCTCTCTCTTTTTTTAAAACCTTTTTTAAGCTAAAATCACAGCACGCACGAATGGCGATGAAATCCAAGGCCCTACCCCTGTCTCATAGCCACAACGTTTTAATGTGATTTTGAATGTGAGTCTGAGTTCAAATCTCCAAGCCGGTCATCTGGTGGGATTCCCATACAAACATAATGACGGGTCAGTAATGTCCCACCCGCATTAACTTAACAGCTGGTCCCTTCAACCCACTTAACACTTAGACTCAACCAACAGACTTCTTTAAATGTTTGGCTGCCAACAGTTAATTATTTTGTAGCATTAGTTTTCATGAAAACCACACAAACTTCACACACCCTCTGCAAAAATAATCATTTTGTTCTACTATACAAAGTGCCAATTCTTACTTAGTAATTACTCTATTTAATATTAATATACATGCAAATGAGTAAAACTGCGTTTTATCTTTTACAGTAACATAAAAACGTAGCCTATTCGTAGCCTATTAAAATCGAATTTATATGATGTCATGAACGGTATCACACTTTTCTTAACACGTCTAGCCTATTTATGAATTTAATAAATATATTCAACCGTGAAAAGGATGTTAGTGTAAAAGTAAACCAAAACAAGGTAAGAAAAACTTAAGGTAATGGTTAATTGACATCTGAAATTTTGTTTATGAGGACGATTTAAAAATAATTAAAATTCAATGGATTCAACAATTTAAGACAACGCACGTAACCAAGCGGACAATTAAGAGGAAAGCCAGAATTGGGTCACGCTATTTACTGCTGTTACTATTTTTAATACCATAAATATTAATTCTACTTTAAATAACAATAACAACAACAATAATAATAACAACAAACCATCATAATAAAATATTAATAATAATGTTATTATTGTATAGAAATAATAATAATAATAATAATAATAATAATTTTTAAAAACTGATTACTTGTTGTAATCCAAATTCAGAAAATTACATGTTTAGGTCAGTTTGCAGACGTTTTTATTCAAAGGCGACTTACAAGTAGGTATATACCAACTTGGTGGTTGGTGTCAAAGTACAGGGTCAGGCATGATACCACACCCACCGAACATTGACAGTTAAGGGCCTCGCTCGAGGGCCCACATTGGTATAGCTTTGGTGGACTCTGGCTTCGATCCACGCCAATATGCAACTACAGTCTGTTTCCTTTTTAATTTTTTTGTTGCTTGAAAACAGACATATTTTCACTTAGAAATTCAAAATGATAAAACATAAAATATGACGATAGATTTGGACAAATCTTTAGTTTTAATTGAATGAAAAATATATAAATCAATATAATAAATACGCCATATACGGTCATTTTCATTTTGGTTATTTGTGTCCATACTGCTCTTTCCTTCTTTCTCACTCTCTCTGATATCTTCGTGGAATAATGAGTTAAAAAGCGTGAAGGACACGCGAACTCGTGGGTGTGAATGAGCGCATGTAAAGGCCGCCTGGGCGCACTGGTTATTTATTAATGTGGCCCATTTGTTGCTGATTCCCATCCGGCTCCGTGTATCCTCATAAGAACACAAGCGCATTTTTCCCCTTGTGGTTTAGAGGTGAGGTTTTTCATCTGACAGCCAACAATTGAAATCCTTGTTTATTACGGAAAAGCTCTGCAAAGCAATGTGGGCGCGTTTCGTCTCACTGCCGTGTTTGGAAGCAAATGGGATGGAAAATTTAAGGAGAACTGCTCCGCCTGAACGGTGGCATTGTTTGGGTTTGCTAAAAAAAAAACAAGACATTAATTAGATGGTAGCAGTTTTATTTAGTCGAGTCCAGCGCCCTTTTGAGCTATGCGAAGGCATTTACACTTTCTTCCACAATCCCATGCTTCAATTGAACAGGTTACTCACTAATGAAGCATGAATGTAGAGAGACAACAAGTGTGTGAAGAGGCACAGTTTAGAGGGGCAATGTCCCACCAGGGATCTCCATTCATCTGTCCGAAGTGCTCTGGGTTCACCACTTTATCTCAACAGCAGTCTCAACACTCCCAGAGATCTACAGGAATAAAAAACCCTCGCTCCTTTTACACCAGCCATAATCTATTGCAATGCAAAGCGGCGCTCCACTTCCCCACGCCCTTTTCCCTTCCAGTATTCCCATGCCTAAAATCTAAGGATATCATTTCCTGCAGCGTCTAATTAATTCGACAAAGTTGAACTCAGTACATTATTCTGAACCAGCATTTCAAACCGTGACCTATGTCTATATAGCTTTAACAATAAAAACCAGTCCCTATAATAAAATTGGATTTTTGCAGTTACATCTGAACTACTTCAAACCTCCCCTTAACTGCGTTTAAGATATATTTTTACATGGCCCGGACAGAAAATTCACCTGTTTGTAGATTTAACTGAAATAAAACAATGTTATTGTTCATTACAGCAAAGCAGCCCACATACAGTATAGCTGTTATAAATAGAGATCAGGGTGGTTTAATGACGTAGTGTCTAGATGTTTTGATAAGAAACCATACCGAGAGGTGTCAGGAAAAGAAACTGTGTGAAATCCAAAGTTCTGAAAAATGTGTTTGTATTTTTGAATGCTGTTGTCTGTGTTGCTTCTCCTGTTGAGTACCTGTTCGGCACACGCCGGGAGTCAATAGAAAGTTAACAAAGTCTTTCTCTCTCTCTCTTCCCACCCTCCCTCTCTGTACGCACACACACACACACACACACACACACACAAACATATAGTGTGTGTGTATGAGATGATAAAGGCTCTTTGAAGTAGTAAACCCTTTAAAAGATGAAGGCGAGTACATTTAACGATTTAACGCAGCCAGGGCCTGAAAAGCAGGAATGTTTTTCTACAGAGACAATGTGAAAGTGTTGGAGAATTTATGGAGAAATTATACAGTGGGTTTGTCACTTAAAATCTCGGACCTGTCCGGAGCACAAAGTCACATGCTGAGGATTAATGCGCCCGCTCCTTTCTCTGCCCTTGACAAATTGGATTTTTGGGGGTCGCTCGGGGGCCTATAATTGTCCCCTGAGCGTTTTTGGAGCGCCTCATTATTATATGAGCCAAAGGGGGGGGGGCATGTGACCATCTCTCTCTCGCTCTCTCTCTCTCTCTCTCTCTCCACACACACACACACACACAGCTGTTGAAAAAAAGAGCGCAACTTCTCTTTTCTCAGACCCCCTCTTCCTCACCCCCACCAACCCCATCGCGCATCTCAATATTTTAATGTCCCGCTTAGAAAAAAGGGCGGAGAGCAGATCCACTCAGGTCACTTCGCTTAAAGACGCAGAGCTGACCAGATCTTAGGTCGCCCCTCTTTCTGCTCAGTGTTTTTGACAAAGTTCCGTCCTTTTCCGGCTCTGACACGCCACGTTCCTCGGGTCGGTGATGCACGGGTGCCGCACTCCTTCGGTCGGCGTGTTCGCGGACTGCAGCATCCCCGCTGGCGCGCGTTTCGGTCCGGTGCCAGGAAGCTTTAGACTGGGAAAGTGCGCTTCAGACCGCAAAGAGATTGGAATAAAAAAGAAGGTGAGTGCTGGCTGCCTTTTGATTATTTTAGTGATTGTAAATGACTATTATTAACGTCTTTAACAAAACGAGCAATACACTATACCACGAGAAACCGTATTCTTTTATCGTACAGGTCGGGGGCGGGGAGGGGGTGTTTAAAATGACATTTTACAAACAACATATTAACTCAAGAGGCTGTAAATCAACAACAATTTGATTTGTTAAGAAAAAAAAAGTTATATCAGGGTATAACTTATTTAGTAGAATATTTTAGATCAGGCGATTACAACAAAAACATTAAAATACAAAACCGAGATGCAGTAAAATGCAAACTTTTAGCCAGCGTTAACTTTTGAATATTTTGTATGAATAAAGTACTTTTCTAAATCAGCCTGTCGTTCCCCATCAAGTGTCTTCAGCTGTCAGAATAAACGAAATGAAATGTTTTAATTAAGATCTGATTGGCTGGAAATAATTAAGTTCAACTACAAAGGATTAAAATAAGCCATAATAGGAAATTAAGTAACATTTCATACTATTTACAAAATTGTTACGACTTTTACTGCTTTTCCCAACAGCAGACATCTGACGTTCCCAATTAAAAATAAGTCAGCAGGCCGTCAGCAGAAACAATTGATAAAAAAAAACTGCTACTATTACTACAAATAATAAAGGTATTTTTTTAATGTGCACAGGAGACCCAACGATTAAATAAATTTAATAGAATATCTAAGAAATATATCTTAACATCATTCAAAACAAAAAGGGAGAATATTAAAATCACTAAAACGGACCAATATTTTGTTCGGTAAGCAATCGATTACAATTCATTGCTGTAAGTTTATTTCGCAACATACAAACTTTAAACATTATTTAAAAATGCATTTTATAAAATTATACCGGTACGGATGATCTTATCCCATGCTGTCAACAACTATATTTTTTAAATGAGATGTATTATATGTATGATTTCCATTTTCTTAACTTCAAATCTTGAATGATTACCCCCCCCCCCCCCCCCCTATATATAAATATAAATAAAGGGTTATTGTTTAATCAGTAGCCAATCAGCCTCCGCAGTCATATGTACATTGCCAGCACAAGTCATTTTAGATATTTGGATATAGCATCCAAAAAATTTACGAGTACACTATTTTTTTAAAGGACGGTAATTAATATGTGAATATCTTATTATATAAAAATGAACAGAAATAAAACTGAATGGAACTAACGATACAAATTTAATTACGACCTTTGCATGACAATGGGAAGGCAAACATCAATACAAATACTCAAAATGTAAATAAAAACTGTATAAAGAAAATTTGAGGGGATTTTAAAAATAATATTAAATCTGTTATTCATTTTTACTAACTGCTTTGAGCTAAAAAAAAGTGGGTTGTTCCTAAGTTTATTGATTTTTGGAGCAAACATGAACTATCTAATCTGTTTTGTTTGTCTAACACTTAAACAGCTCACATAGTCTATAATAGCATTTCGCAGCTCCTCCTCTCTTTAGCGCAGTGATGGATGTGCGCTCGAGGCTACACATGTCACGCTTTTAATCTTTAATTTATTAGAACCTGCGCGGCCGCTTCGCACATTCATTTCTCATATCAGACCAATCAAAGAACATTTTCTCCTCTGAAATGATCTGCTTCGTTTAACAGGGCAAATAAAAACACATTAAGGCGCTTTTGGAAGCTTTAGTGGGTGTGTGCATGTGTAATTAATGGGCCCCAAGGGAACGAGATAGCATTCAAAAACGAATTTATATTTAATGAAAGCAAATATAACCACTTTTAAATTCCACAAATGATAAAACACATTGAACTCGAACATCATGAAATACACACAAATATATACATAATATATTTTTTGTTTCTCTCAAGCGTCTAATTAAACTTTCATTTTAAATTGCATGTCGTCCAATTTAACGAATATTTTGTCTTAATTTAATAATTACTCTCCGAAGGATGCTGGGACTGAACCTGATGTAGTACTTTAATTAAAAAATTATGCAACATAAAAACTTTTTTGAAGTGTAGAAGTCCACTAACCAACACAAGCTGCGCAAAACAAACACATGATGGCAATCCACGCCATTCACCTTCTTTGTGCATTATGTAATGTAATCACGAATCCATTCACAAACACTAGTTAGTGAAAAATGTAACTCCAAGAAAATAATTGTACAAATTTCCGAGGAAGCGTTGTTCTGCTCATGACATGAAGTTTGCAGGAAGAATGATTAACAACACTTAATTCTAAATTTAAAGAAGACCAAGATATTTATCCCATCAATATAAAGTCATATCAATTTAATTATTTTGCAACAACAGCAGCAACAACAATAATTCCAACAAAAAAACAAAAAAAAAAGATATTGTTGGTGGTGACAGACGAGTTTTTTGTTTTCTAGGTTCGTTTGGCAAGAGGAGAATTTCTAGATGAATGCGGAGCTGCAGTTTCGGACTGGATTTTATTAATAAGAGCGGCGCGAAACAACCAAGAACAAAACCTGGAGGCAGTGTCTGATTTACCTGGAGGACAGGTGCGTGTGGATTAACAAAGCAAGGCTTTTATTAAGCTGCAATGTAACATATATAACTTATATATCTAACTTAAATATTCTGTCTAGTATTTGTCGTGTTGTTTATTGAAATCCAACGGGATGGTACTTCTTTTTAACCTAAATTAGATTTAATAGCCTTAATTAGATGGGTCATGGGTTATTTTTTAACAGTCGAACCCTGGCAATCGTACACGTAGAAAGTTTGCCATGCTACAAACAAACATACTGCTACATAACATACAAAGCAGATTAAATTTTTTTCATTCATTGCTTTTCAGGACTATTGCGTTAGTTTAGTCCATTACTCAAAAGTCAACTCAGAAGTCTTTACATTTTAACTTAAAACTGCACGAGGTGTAATAAAATGGGTCGGACTGTTAATTTACAAATGTTTTTTTTTTTTTTACAAATGAGAACGACGCTTACAATTCTTAAAATGAAGATATTAAAGTTACAAATTGTTACGCTTTGGTTGGCTAATTACCTGGCAGTTTCATAAAGTCTTTGTAAAGTGAGATATAAATATTGTCAAATAAGTTCTGTGTAATAATAATAATAATAATAATAAATAATAATAATAATAATAATAATAATAATAATAATAATAATAATAATAATAATAAATACCAAAAAGGACATGACATACATACATTTTTTAAACGATATTTAAATTACATATGCCTTTGTAATTTCTAAAAAATATATATTTGAATATAAAATATATTTTCTGTCCAGATTTGCTTACTTTTTACATATGTTTTGTTTACTCATAGCTCTAACAAACAAGAAAATAATAGACATAAGTCCGTAAATCAGGTAAAGAAAACGTGTTCCAAGATATCAAATGGGTCTCCTGGCGATTTGGCCATTTTTATTTAAAAAACGAATAGTTTGATAGGTTTTTATAGCCTGTGCATGAGCTATTATGATAGCAGAAGGAATAAGATAAATGATTTGTGCTACAGGTCTTTTATCGCGCACTGAGGGAGATCCCTGCCGGAGAGGAGCTCAGTGTGTGGTACTCCGACTGTCTGGCTCAGTGGTTCCACATCCCCACGACCGCGACCCCCACCCACGACGAGAGAGGTGGGTTCTGCTGCTTTCACTACTATAAAAAAAAAACAAACGCGAAAAGTTAATAATAAAAATAATCACTTTCTACATCTGTTCTCAGCAATAACTGTAGTGAAGAGAAGCCCAAACTTATTCCTCAAAAGTCTTTTGTTTAGTACGAATAACAGAAAAGTGACTATTTCATTTAGTTGTTTTTTTTAAACAATATTAGTCATGCGATTTTATTAATTATTCGACTAAAATGTCATCATCGTCAACGAAAAAAAACCCCAGAAAAACGTCACTTTTTAAGCACAACGCGTATTATGCTGCTAATCCTTCAGCAAAACCAAACGCGACGCTTTATAAACGGATTAATTCTTGCTGCCACCAGCTAAACCCCGAGATTAGATTAAATTAAATCCTTATTGGATTCTGTTTAGGCAACAGATCTATGGTTTAGTGTATAAACCGTTCCTAATTGCATTTTAGATGTCTGTAATAAATTATAATAAATATGAGTAGCCTTGTTCTTGAATAGAACCGTGTTTGGTTGTAAGACAGAATGGAATGAATAAATGTGTGAACCAAAAAAGAATCAGCTCTACTTTTTTTTTCTTAACAGCTTTTTAAAAATATTGATCGCAAACAAGTCTCTTAAGCGAGGTTAACTACACAGACTTATTAATATTCATGTGCAAAAAAGCCAAGTGAAATGAAAGAGAAAGGTGTTGTACGGTGAATTAAAGGCCATTGTTACACACTGAATGCTGACTTTTATTACACCGAATTATTGCTGCCAGTTGTGTGTGTGTGTGTGTGTGTGTGTTTGGGTTTTAACAGATGGGATGGTCCAGACTTATTGTATGTTTTGTTGTTTTTCACGTCCTGCGATTTCAAGCAACATCTGCTATCACTTCAGCAGGGGAAAAGAGATGTGTGTGTGTGTGTGTGTGTGTGTGTGTGTGTGTGTGTGTGTGTGTTTGTGTGTGTGTGTGTAAACGGCAGATTTCAGTATATAAATAACATAATACATTTATTTACATTCAGTTGATTTCTGTTCATCTGGTGAGACACAACAGTAATAAAAAGTTATTGTTAGGTTACTACCATACAATAATAATAATTCCCTTTAAATGAAATAGGTAATTGATTTTTCAGTTATATTTAACTTTGATATTATTTAAATATCCATTTAATGTGAACAAATGTTTACATATTTTATATGACAATGACATTATAAAATTAAAGGAAATCTCATATAACACAAGAAATACCAAACAGCTCTCATGTTAATAGTGACAAACTCAAATGTAAGTTGATGCTCATCACTGAGGAAGTCCCTCTAAAAACATATTTATTTACAGTTTTGGAACATATATGTAGCCTTTTTGGCATAAAAAATACAAATAAAGACCTTTAGGTTGAATTATTAGGGATTAATATTTAAGGGCTATGGTAATAAATATAATAACTTTTAGGACAGAAACTTCTTAAATGTTTAATATTTTATTATTCTTTTTCAGGTGAAGAGCGTTATATCTGCTGTTACTGCTGGCGAATATTCCGTTACCCAAATACACTCAAGGCTCATGTACACTTTCACTGCGCTCTCAGCTACGCACGGGCACCTGTCGGCTTTGATCATGTACCACGGGCGCCTGACAGTAACTTCAGCCGGTCACCGAAATCAGGCGACATACCAGGCGGAGCCACTGCTTCACCTTTTGTGAATAAAGCAGCTTTACCAAGGCGAGTCAGCCAGGAGGATCAGGACCGTGCACTCGACATGAGCGTGACCTCTTCAGCAAGACACTTTCATGGCTTGCTCAGTGCAGGCTCCTGTATCCCATTCCAACCCGGTACACGCTCAGCTTTCATACCTGCAGGCCTTGCCAAAATGTTCTCTCCGTCAGATGAAGTTGCTAATGGAGATGCAAAATCCGATGTGCTTGGGTTTGCGAAGCTGACTCACTCCTCAAAGAGTGACCGTATCCCCACAGACCCAGTGCCTCCCCTCACTCGGGGGTTTTCATTATTATCACATTTTGAGGAGACCTCTGCTTTTAAGCACGTCTCACCTGGGACTCGGTACTCAAACCTTCCACCTGGGTTGCCTCTTGAGCGTTTTTCATTGCCATCGTCCTACAATGGGGAATGTGGCAGCATGCCTTTTTTACCCTTCACTGTCTATAATGGAGAACTGCTCTATGGTTCACCATACTACCCTCTCAAGTTTCACCTTCTCCGGTGCCAAGATTCAGTTTCCTCCTACTATGGCAGCCCAGCACTTTCCACAGAGGTTAATCCCACTTGCAGCACAGCAGACAGGGATATGTCCATGCATGTGGACAAAGCACGCGCCCGGTTAGAACCCTTGCCCTCTGTGACCAACTCAGTGGTTGCGGCAGGTGCGAACAATGTAACAGGCAAACCAAAAAAAGGTCACCTCTGTTTGTACTGTGGAAAATTATACTCTAGGAAGTATGGACTTAAGATACACATGAGGACACACACGGGCTACAAACCCCTCAAGTGCAAAGTGTGCTTCCGGCCTTTTGGTGACCCGAGCAATCTCAACAAGCACGTCCGCCTACATGCAGAGGGAAACACACCGTACCGGTGTGAATACTGTGGCAAGGTGCTTGTGCGTCGCCGTGACCTGGACCGCCACATT
Source organism: Corydoras sp. C115 (assembly GCA_019802505.1). Lineage (NCBI taxonomy): Eukaryota > Metazoa > Chordata > Actinopteri > Siluriformes > Callichthyidae > Corydoras > Corydoras sp. C115. The sequence goes on from JAFMOC010000048.1 coordinate 202,219, forward strand.
AAATCCAGGCATCCTGGCCATCAAGCTATGAAAAAGCGATCATCTGAGGAAGACGCTCATCCAGACGATCAAACCGAGGAGCAAAAAAGTGATGAGGAAAGTGACGTTGATGTATGCTTTACTGATGATCAAAGTGACCAGGAGTTGAGTCAAAAATAACAACTGGCTTATTTATAGACTTGGTTTTTTGAATCACTAAATTATTAAAAAACACCACATCTGTGCATTCTGTGTAACTATTTTCCCGCAACAAACTACACACCATCAAAACGAATATATAAATCCAATAAATCAAAAGCCCATTTAATGACTTTGATGATGTTTTATTACTGTTTTAAACTTGTAGATTTTTCTAAACACATGACTGCCACTGGATAAACATAATTGTGATTAAACTTACTAATACTCACCAATACTACACACACACACTATGCAGCAGAGCCTAAATAGAATTAGGATAATGCAAGTTGGAGTTTGAATTTAAGAGTTTGAGTTCTCTTTCTATAATCCATATGACAGTAATCAGTTGTTGGCAGACTAACAACATAGCAGATCACCCATGTTCTTAGTACAGATTTTATATGGACAATTTAGGCAAAATTTATGTTATCCTATTTAGCAAATTGAAAGTAAGCAAGGCATTACTTTGTACTATATTGAGATTAGAAAACCGAGTGTCACTCTCCCAAGTTCAATGCCAGTTTTATTCTTTTCACTACCTAGTCCTTGTCAATTGTTTTACTACACACTACTGACATCACTACTAGCATCATATTTATATATTTCACCCCATCCTCACTACATAGATAAGTACTGCATTATAGGTATTTGATAGAAATTTGAAGGTATTGGTTACGGTTTACTGCGGTACCCATGTAGTATATTTCACATTTGCTTTTTAATTACAATTCGCAGTGCTGTTAATCCACGCAGAAATGCACATTTCCATTTAACTTGTTTATATTTTTAAGCATTCAGGTATGTGCTGTAAAATATGTTATGGAATACATTAAGTGTTTACAAAATTAATTTAATCTAAATTGTGTTCATTATGTTGCCATATCAACGCCCAAATATAAAGTTGCACTTTATTGAAAACGTTAAGTACAAAATATATAATGAAGGTGTGAAACATATGCATTTTTACTTTTTTTACATATGGTTCACTTTTATTAGATGGAGACTTTTTTTTTTAATAACCTACGCATGATTTCAATTGAACACCACATACTTTACTAAAATAATTGCACTTTTTTTTTATTTTAAAATAGCTAATTTCAGGTATAAGTCATTATTCTGTTTGTTATATTTGTGTTTTTTTGTTTTAATGTACGAAACATGTAAATGTTATAACTTCCTGTTGGGTTGTATTGTTTTGTAATAATTGATATTGTAAAAGGACATATTTTCCTTAATCAAATTCCTTTCAATGTCAGTTTTTAAAACAGAAATAAATTATTTAAAAAAATCCATGTAGCCTATGGCTGATTTGATTAAATGCCATGTATGTTTGACATTCAAGTAAAAAAAAAATATTATAAAATGTATAAACTAATATATAAACATGTACTACACCCTTCCACTATAATGACAGACAATTTGGAATGTGGGCGGTACAGTGGCTTAGATATTAGCATGTTCTCCCTCCAATCTGGCTGGAGTTCCCATGTTCTCCCGTGTCTGCGTGGGTTTCCTACGGGTTCTCCAGTTTTCTCCCACTGTCCAAAAACATCAATCAAGGTAAATGAATGCTCTAAATTGCCCCATATAGTGTGTGTCTGTGTGAGTGAGTGTGCTCAGCAAAAGATTAGTGCCCTGTCCAGGGTGTATCTGCCCAGTGCTGGATAGGGCCACCGTGACCCTATTAGAGGATTAAGAGGAAGATAATGAATGAATTTGGAAAGCCCTTCATCCAACTATTATTACGTTTTTATCTACAGTATTTAGTGTTCAGACACTAATCTGAAATGATCTGGTTTACAATAATTTGCCTTTATTTCTAAAATTATTTCTAATTACAAAAATAATACATTATTAATAAACAATTTTTTTTCTAATTATGAAGAAATATAAAAAGTCAATGCTTGTAATTAATTCAAAAAGATGGCACATTTGCCTCTCAGTCCAATCTGACCTATAGACTGTCTAGTTAAGCACATGTACTATACAAAGTCACACTGTTGTAACTTTTATAGTATAAGGTCTGGCATTTTCTTTCTGAAATATAAATGAATTTCCTTTAGAAATGTTGTCATTTTGATGGTAGCATGCTTTTCTTAAAAATACCAGTATAAGCCTACACAAATGCAGATCACTTATGTTATGAGCACAGCTCTACTAGCATGTCACCACAGATACTGTGTTTTGAATATTTGTAGAAATCTGTATAGGCTTTTGAATTTTGGTACATGGATTCTATTGTCTTTTCAAAAACAATATTATAATATGGAGTTGTCTGAAAAAAAAATCGTATTTCCACCGTTTTTTAATCCATCACATATGACTTTGAGGTCAGAAAACTTGGAAGTGTTTTGCACAAAATGACTCATTTCATAGTACATTTGAAAACTGCATTTATTAATGCAAAAAAAAGATTTTCTAAAGTACTCTTGATGCAATGTGGCTATATCAATCATGATAGCATAATAATTTCTAAAACCCTTTACTTGATTTTTGAGTTTGTTCTAATTCATCACAAAACCTATTTAAAACATGTGATTAATTGTTGATATTATATTGTGTCAATACTTGGTGTCAATTTTAAAGGGCAAAATAATTGAATATGACAGTTTTATTATTAGTTTTGTAAAATGTTACTAATACACTTAATAGTAAAATACATTGAATCAAAATGCAACACATAATGTACTATTTATTTTATCCAAACCACTATTCAATATGCTCAATGCAATAAAGCAAATTTCTAGGTCTTTGTTTATTGTAAAGAATGAGTTAACTTTTTTGTCCTGCAAAAGACTATATGCATATAGTCTATGCATATGAATCACTAATTTTGTAAACACAAAACTATGCTCTCTCAGAATAGCATATCAGTTAAATTTATTTATTTAACACCCTATTGAGTGTGTTGCTCTTTTTGCTTAACCATGATCCTTCTTTATTCTGTGGTATCTAACAGACTGGATATGAGCCAGGGACAATACCCCTCCACCCTTTCCCCCAGAAATCTACCCAACCCCTTTTCACATCATCCCTCCCACCAACGTTAAATCAGTGCCATTCATTAACTGCAGCACCAGAAAGAGTGGTTGATGTAGACATTTAACTTTTCACACAACTTTACTGTAAATCAGAAACTTTTACCCTCCCAATGACAATTTATTAATAAAAATACCGAGTTAACTATTACAAACTTAGCATTAAGGAAGTTTATTTTTATAGGCATTAACATGTGTTAAAATATTTCGAAGCAATTCTACAGTCTCAATATGATAAAAAAGTATAAGAAAAAAGTAAAACATATTTTCTGTAAAATAGATTTGAAATACAATAAATAAATAAAAACAATCCTATGACAAATTAACTTTAAATTCTGTTAATCTGACATAAACTGACATAAAATGTGTCATTTGTAGGCATTACTAGGCGTCTATAAAGTTGCTGAAAAATTCCTGTAATTCTGAATTTCACATTGAGTTATGTCTTAGGTTTAGTCAGCAACAAGTAAAATGCCGCACAGTATTGACATAAACCACTGCTTCCTTTCAAGAAAAAATCATTTATATATTTACCCAATACTGACCAGATTAATTGGCTTCCACCTGACTTCACCTGTAGTGTTTGCTGTTACTTTAGAATAACATGGTGTTTATTAGAAATTCACAATTAAAGAAACTATTCTTTATAAGGTACAAAACTCATTTTAAAATTAGGCACTGTGATGAAATTAGAAAAAGCTATGTTTTGTATAATAAAGATGATTCAGACAATGGTTTTTAACATTGTAATCCTGGAACATTTTGTAAAGATAAGATATAAGATTAAGTCAATTGTGAAAAGAAAATACAATTTCTTTAGCTTAGAGATGTGTTTTTCAATAACGCTTGATCTTAGTAGATAGAACATTTGGAATTAATTAGAGCGGAGACTGAGAGCCAGGCCTTCTCCTCCAACATCAATGGGCGACCTCACAAATGTGCTTCTGGAAGAATGGTCAAACATTCCCATAAACACAATCCTAAACCTTGTGGATAGCCTTCCCAGAAGAGTTGAAGCTGTTCTAGCTGCAAAGGGTGGACCGAAGTCATACTGAACCCTATGGATTACAATTGGGATGTTACCTTGGCTCATATGAGCGTATACTTTTGGCACACACACACACACAAACAAAATGATTTATTATTATAGTATTAAACTAATCATTCATTCATTCATTCATTCATTATCTTCTGCTTTGTCCTGTATTATGGTTGCGCGGGGGGGGGTTCCCCATGCCCATCCAGGGGAGAACGTTTCGGGCGCTGGGCAGATACACCCAGGACAGGGCGCCAATCTATCACTGGGCACACACTCACACAGACACGCACACATACACACACTATATAGGGCAATTTGGAGAACTCGATTGACTTGAACCATGTTTTTGGACTGTGGGAGGAAACTGGAGAACCCGGAGGAAACCCACGCGGACACGGGGAGAACATGGAAACTCCACCCAGATGGGGATTCGAACCGGGAATCCCTAGTGCTGAGAGGCAGACTTGTTAACCACTGAACCACCGTGCCGCCCTTAAACTAATCATATTTTTGTAAAAAAAATAAAAGCCTAATAATTATTATTAAACAGATGGCATTTTATCATTTAAAAATGTTTTAAACTGAAAAAGAGTAAATCTCTTACTGAGTACATAAAAATGAAACCATGAAAAGAATGTAATGCTTCATATTTGTTCAGTTATGTAAAAAAACAACTTTCTTTTATATTTACTGCCTTTTTGTAAATATAAAAAAAATCTAAAATATTCATTACATGGTAATCTGTTATTTTCTTTTTTCTCCCTCATATTAGGCTGTTTAGTCAGATGCAGTCAGTTTTTTTTCTATAGTTCAAACTTTTTACAGTTCAGTTTTTATTCCAGAAAGTTTATATCATGCTACTACATAACACAGTAAATTATTTTTTTTATTTTTAATATATAATGTACGTAGTGTACAAGACACGATTATGGGTAACTCTAGTATTCATTCTTTCTGTATGTCCATAGATGTAGATAACCACACTTAAAGTGTTATGAGAACATGTCTTAACACTTTATAACACAAAGTGACATAATGTAGAATTTCTTTTTTTAATTAACTTATTATAGAGACCAGTAAAATAAAAAATGTTTGTCCTTAATAAGTGCTTTTCCTGGAAATGACTTTATAAGTGTTCATAACTGTTTATAAAAGCTTATAAGCTCTCTTTACAGGCATAAAGTACATAGTACATAATGGCTTATAAAAGCTTAGAAATACCCTTTACATACTTTAAAGTGTAATCATCTTCTTTTAAGTAATAATGTCTGAACATCTAAATAATCGAGTTTAAATAAGTTTCATATTATAATGCATCAAGTTATAAAGTCTTATTTCAAATTGTTATAACAATTTATGACGATGATTGTGAACATGAATGTACATAAACAAAGGCATGTGGCAAATGGTATCAAGTGTTATGAATACTTTATAAATGCACTTGTAATGCATTATGTGTGTTTTACATAATTAAATAAATCTTAAATTAGCCACCTTTTGCAGATGTAACGGCTGAACTCTAACAAGGCATTTTTTTCTTTAATGGAATTCAGACATTGTTCAGAAACATCTAACCAGCATCGTTGTAAAAGTTCCTACAACTGTGCTGCAATTATTGATCGTTTTGCTTTCACCTTTTTGTCCAGTTCATCTACAACAAACACAATGAGGTTCAATTCTGGAAACTGTTCAAAGCCATTCTACCATTTGAAGTCTATGGCTTTCTTCTTGACTTCTATTGTAGAATTATGTTTGGGGTCATTGCCCAGCCAACATTTAAACTCCTTATCAACTAGATTTACTAGTGTATTGCATTAATAAATGCTGTGGTATATCTTTTAGTCCAGTGTGCCAGTCACTGTGCAAGCTGCCAACTCTTGATCCAGCAATAAATCCACAGACCATTACACATCCTTCTCAATGTTTTACAGTGGCTGTCAAACTGGTAAATCAGTCTGGTTTTAGGTGTGGTCACTCCACTGAGACAGCATTTCTTTCTGTGGTTGATCTGCCAAAGCTAACTCTCAATACTCTGTCCTCATCCTAATTTCGGCATCTTTTGATACAGTAAATAATCAGATTCTACTGTACACTCTATTTGATGGTACAGGACCTCCAAAATGTCATGGAACAGGGAGATTTCCAACCCTCACCAAATACTCACTGGTGTTCCTTGGGGCTCTGGACTTGGTCCTCTACTCTTTTCATTATACATGACATCACTTGGGCACAGTCATTCAGGCACATGGTTTCTCATACCACTGCTATACTGATGACACTCAGCTTCATTAGTATTTTGCCCCTGATAACACCACTATCTTAAATATCTGATATAAGGAGAATACATCCAAAAGATTTTGCCCCTTCCAAGAAGCAAGAATTGGGTCATGGCTAAATCCTCCAACAGGACAATGACTCATGGCATACATAAATGTTTCAGTAAGCACAAAATCAAATGTTTGACAAAAATGCCACAATCTCCTCACTGCTGATTAGTAAGAAGAGTTCAATGTGATTTGTCCTTAAAATTAAAAGTAATTAATAGAATTTTATTAAATACATATCTGTAACATTATTTAGGCTTTGTATATTATTAATTACAGTATATCTGCATTACTGTAAATTTTTTATTTTTACATCGTATTTTCTTACAATACATACTGTATTTTAATGTTAATGTAAATTCATAAAACTCATGCGGGAGTTAAAATTGAGAAAGATTGTGGTCTTAATTTGAATTTACAGAGCGATCATTCTATATAAGAAAACAAATAATTTTTGCTGCTCATAAAAGTCTGTAGCAACAACTTTTGTTTTTCTGTAAATGTAAAAGTCATATCTGCCTTACGACAGTTCATAGTGTTTTTAAATCAGTAAATATTGGGCATACCAAACTGAACCAGAAAGCCGTTCTACCTCCTACAGCTTTCCACCTGCAAAACCTTTCTCCTGTATTGTCCTTTATGCCAGCCTCTTTATTTATTTGTTAGTATTCACTTAACATCTCAAAATTGCCTCTGAAAGAAAAAGTTGAAAAGAAGAAGTAAATCGAAATACTATCCACATGCAGCATGCCAGACGTCCCACAGAAAGTGCCAAGAATGTGTAATTATGTGACAAGAAACATCCACTTTTCACAAGAAGACCTTGATCAGAGTGGAAGGCGTCCAGACAGACAATACTAGAGTTTGTGGAAATATTTTGAGAAATATGTCTACATAAATGTGTAAAACGTGCAGAGATACTGACTTTGCTTAAAAGTGGCTTCATAGTTAAGTGGCTGGTAAAATCTAAAGCAAATAAATGCATCAGCACATAGTAAAAGACCTGCACACATTGGAGGCATTATGGGAGAATTTAGGCTTTCAAAATATAGTGCACTAAGAAAATTCCAAAATGATTTATGTGACTATTCAGCATTTTAGTAAACATACATAGCAAAAGTGTAAAAAAAAAAAGTAATATATAATATAAGCAATGTAATAATAATACAAAAAAAAAAAAATTTAAGTAAAGATTCAATGGTTACTGTAACTATTTACATTGTTGGCCCTTCTTTTTCAAGTCTTCTGCAATTTAACCTTGCATAGGTAATATTAGTTCTTGTGCCAAATCCTGACTAAGGACAACCCATACTTGCATAATCAGTGCTTCACAATTGTTATGTTTTATATTTACCCGCTGTTTGAATATTGACCACCAGTTTATCAATTGGATTATGCACTAAAGAGTTTCCTAGCCATTGACTCAAAATTTAAATGCTTAGTTTAACAAGGCACTTTCACATTCATTGTTCATCACTAAATTGCTCCTGGATAATTGTGAGAAGTTGCTCTTGTACACCCACAAACCCTATCCTTCAGTGCATAATTTCAGTCAGTCTTGGTGTTTTCTTGGACAGAAGTGGCATTTTTGCTGTCCTTCTGTACACAAGGTAATTCTCTAAAAGCCTTGATGCACATGCAGACCCACTCATACCCACCTGCCACCATTTCTGAGCAAGTGCTGCACTGGTGGTGACCTAACCTACTGTTGGGAATTCTTTGAAAGAGAAACATTGGTTCTTGAAAGTTTGTGAACCCATTACTATTTTCTATATTTCTGCATAAATATAAAAAATATCTTAAAATATCTTCAGATTTTCACACAAGTCCCAAAAGTAGACACAAATAATCCAGTCAAACAAATGAGACATCAAACTGAGACACAAAATAGAAGTTCAAATTCCAAATATACGATGGAAGGAAGTAAAATGGAAGGAGTCAAAAATATAAGTTGAATTTCATTCATTCATTCATTATCACCCGCTTTATCCTCTATTAGGGTCGCGGTGGGGTTCCCCATGCCCATCCAGGGGAGAACGTTTCGGGCGCTGGGCAGATAGACCCAGGACAGGGCGCCAATCCATCGCTGTAAGTTGAATTTCTAACTGAAATATATTATGCATTTACATTTCTAATTTAACTCTGTACAGAATTGATTTCAGTTTAAAATTTAACTTTGTCTCCTTTTCTTTTTCTTTTAAGTATTTCTCAGCTTGATGTTTCTTATATATTTTAATTAATCAACATTTAACATTTAAATGTAAATACCTTTAATTTAGTTGGATTGCATTTTTGCAAAACTAATTTAATCATCAAATCTTTGCACTTTAGATTTAAATGTAAATTAAAAGCTTCTTAAAATGCTTTTTGAATCTTGTGACCTGTAAATGGCCTCATGTGAGCAGTCGGTCATTCCAAGCATTTCACTGCAATTTGTACTGTGATGAATAAAATTTGATTTGAGACAAAAATATACTAATTGGTCAGTTATTTATTAAGGAAAATGATCCAAACTAAATAAACTGCAGTAATTAGCAGTTAATTTGAAGGTGAAATTAGAGTCTTATGTTTTTAATCTATTGGCTGACAATCAGGCATGAATGGGCACCATTTTATTCAAAGAACAAGGATTCAGAGAGAAGTTTGCTCTTTACAAGTGTATCATGTATCGTGTATAAGTGCTTTATAGCACGGACAAGAAGATTTCTGAGAAAGTCACTTTGGAAAATATAAATGTTCATGAATCCACTATCGGGAGAACAATAAACAGCAATGGTGTGCATGCCACTGCTCACCAAAAATAACACTGTCGCTTGTCTGCAGTTTGCTGAAGATCAAGCCTGAATGCAAGAATGTATCATAAATGGAAAAGACAAAAAAAAACTTTTTTGTTCAAATAAAAAGCTTTATGTTTGGAGAAAGACACACCATATTTCAGCATAAGATCTTTATCCCATATGCAAAACATGGTGGAGGTAGCATCATGGTTTAGGTCTGTTTTATTACATCTGGGCTAAAATGGCTTGCTATCATTAATGGAACAATGAATTCTGAATAACAGATTATTGTAAAGTAAAATTTCAGAACATCTGTCCATGAACTAAACTGAAGAGAAGATGGGTCATGCAGCAAGACATTGACAATACACACACAATTGTTCCTACGAAATAATGGTTAAAAAAGAATTAAGTTAATGTATTGGAAAGGCCAGGTTAATGTAAATCCCATCCAATTGTAAAAGGCCCCAAAGCAAGATGTTTTGCTTGTAACTACTTCTGTAATCTCTATGTCTTCATCAGACATAGATGGACTTAATTCCATCATTAATGAAATTGTACCAGAATCAACATGCCACGTTCCTGGTACTGCTGCAAACTCAATTCATATTGTAGGTCTCACCCTGGTTTACAAGGTTTCACACTGATCAGCTGGTTCATTTATTACTTTTAATTCCCATATATTGCAAGTTCTGCCCCAAGCGTCACCCATTCCTTTATGGTCCTGTTACCAGTCCAGTGTATTTTCACCACATGTTGGACAAATGATGTTCCTGTACGAGTTTGGGCATAATTTATTTAAAGTTTGCCATATTAAAGTCCTCAAATAGAATGAAGGTTGCTTCTGTATTATACTGAGCACGGGAACAAAATAAGAACAACAATAACTTCCAAAAGATCTGATTTCTAAATGTGTAATAAACTCATAAATTAAGATTGCCAATGTCGGGGAAAACACAAAAAATGGACAAAAAGAACATCAAGAGCAGAACAGTAATGACAGTGTCTGGCCTTAACTGCGCCATTTTGTTGGCACTCCAGAGGGCACACCTGACACCGACAGAACACCAGAGGGTGCACCTGATACTGCCAGCCCTCAGTGATCCTAAATTGTCTCTTTGTGGAGCGTTGGACCCCATATTGTGGTTGGGAACCAGAATATCAATTATTATAATTAATTAATTCATGTAACATATAGCATAAAAGAGTTGTGTGTTAACAGTCACACATTACATTAAGTCTGTAGGTGTATAGGGTGGGTGTGTGTAACTGGTCTTCCTGCAATCTGGCTTACTTTCTGCTGCAAAATAGACAGAAGATAATCCAGAAAGGCATATAAACACCCACGTCACAAAATAACTGAAGTTTGTGTTTTAATTTGATGCATGCAGTGCATATATATATATATATATATATATATATATATATATATATATATATATATATATATATATATATATATACACACACACACACACACACACACAAAATCAGAATCTCTCTCTGAGGGCTGAGGCACACATTGCTGCTCATACCAGCTGTAACCCACTGGTACACTACATAATCATACAGATGCAAATGACAACCCCTTTTCTGTCTCTTTATCTTTCGCTAGTTCTATTATATTCAGCATTCAGCTGCAAATGAGCGACAGTCTCATCCCCCCACCCAAAACCTACACAGACACACACACACACAAACATTTGCTATTATGTATAAGTACTTAAATACATTTTCAATGATTTCATGGAGATCTATCCTAACCTTTTACCTCAATTGCATTTTTAAACATTTTTACCTAAAAATATAATAAACAATAAATTGGCGAATTCCTAAATCTGCTGCTTACTAGAGAGAAAAGTCCTTACAATAGTCCCCATGATATAACACACACACACACACACACCTACATGTCCAGAGATATGCACTTAATTCATATCTCAATGCAAACTCACGCAATGTTACATGTTTAGAATCAGAAGATTAAGAGGAGTTCTTCACAGATTTTTTACATCGAACAGAGCATGTATGCATGCCTTTGTGTGCGTGTGTGGTGTTGTGAGGCAGAGTCGTTGTGATGGCTCTTGAATTGATGTTGACAGTCTGTTCTCCTGCAGCAGGTAAACCAGAAGGACAGTGCAGGTAGAACAACTAAAGGCACAGTGTGTGTGTGTGTGTGTGTGTGTGTGTGTGTGTGTTTGCATGTTTGTGTACTATCCAGTTTTACATGCTGTTTATGAGTACAGACTGACATGATACATGTGTAATTTTCCAGACTTTCATTGCTAAAGCAAAACTTGAAGCATAAAGAAAATTATGCTTACCAAAAAGCATTTATATCTCTTGAATAAAAAAATAACTAAATATATTTTTATTTATTGGTCTATTTTACATAACCTCTATTGGAATATAGATTACAGGTGTTGACAGTATGCCTGGTCATGCAGGTGAATTATGGGAAATGGAGCTTCCAAAAGCATTCATTTGGAGGGTGCACTGCTGCCCGCATTGGACAGGACAGTTGTCAATACAATTAGCCACTATAAATATATGTACACTACACAATGCATGCATATCCCCTCGATAGTCAACAGGGGTATGATGTGTAGTTGCAGACCTTTTAAGAAAGAAGTCACTGGCTAAATGTTATTAGATAATCCACTCAGATTTTAGCTACTAGAGTTAAATATTTCATATTTAAGATTCTACATTTATGTACATTTCTATAACTCACTTTGTGACAGAAAGATTGGGTTTTAATTCAAAAGGGCTTTCATTACCACAAAACCAACTACAATTCTCTTGCAACTAAACATGTATAGAAAGCACTCGCCCCACATGTCCCACTAAGATGATGGTGCTCTTTTTCTCATGAAACATAAAAGAGAGAAACATAAATAGGCAGCAGAAGTTTTACACACTTGTGTCATATTTCCCAAACACCACTTCCAGTTTAAGCCTGAGAAGTGCAGTGAACAATAAACTGAAGTGTGAATTTTAGCCACTTTTCCATTTACCTCCATTCTCATCTTCTACCTATAAGCAACTGCTGTTGCCATAGCAACTATTACCACCTTTTTTCATAGTTTAAAAAGTTTAATGTGGAACATCTACCATGCCCTTCTGCCTTGAATGCCATGTGACCTAGAATGGTCCTTGCCAACTGGTGCTTTACAGTAAAACGAGCATTTTGTCTCCTGACCCAAATTCCCTGAGCCGGAGTACAGTTAATCTTCATGTTTATGCTTATGTTTATTGGTGGAACATTTTCTAGTGCTATTGTCTCAAGTGAATGTAGCTTTACTTTCAAGTCAATTATGTATATAATACCTTTTTATTTTACTTTTAGAAGGTTATTTTTTCAAATTTCTTTAAAGTTATCTAAGGATGCCATATAAATCTATTCAAATTCTAAAAAAGCTGCCAAAAAAATTGCCATTGCATCTGGATCTCGTGTTGCCTAATTCAATAATTCAATTCAAAATGCAATCCCATGTTGGGGATCCTAACCTAATCCAACATCAATGAAACTAGATTACTTTTTAGATGTAAAATCTGTAAAGGCATTTTTATAGTAAGGACATGAAAATGCTGCCAGTGATGAACAAAATATACAACATGCACACCATTTTGTCTAAAAAGTATAAAACAAAAATACAAATTATAGTTTAAAAAGCTACAGAAGAATGAAAAAGACAAAATTAAAATTTACATTTTAGTCTCTATGGTATTCACATTCTTGACCACATTAAATCTGATGTCATTTCTGGATATGCTTCTTGGATAGAAATGCTTGGCATGCTATGTCACTTGTTTTTATTTTCATTTGATATGTTTCTGCATCCGGCATATATTGCATCCATAAAGGACATTTGGTCATGTGACAAATGATCATTAGTTTAATGGGGACACAATTCTTTTACAGGCTTTCAACAAGTTAGTCTGAACATGGCATAGGATGTCATATTTGAACACCGCCACGCATTCTTACTCCTCTTTCCTGCCTCAATCCAGCAAGCCCCCTTAATTCAGCTCATGTCACTGGCAATACTTCAATACCTGGCTGTGTCTCTGCATGAGAACCTACAATGATTTGTCCTTCTAATACAGCCATCATTTTATATGCCAACAATCTGCTTTTACACAAATGCTTATTAACTATTTTAATATAGCTTTGAATCAGATTTTACAGGAGACAATCTTTTATATTATGTTTAAGAATGCCAACATTAGTTTTTTTATTTTTGGAATGTCATGTGCAAGTATTTGAAGTGCATAACATTGCATTTTAATTGATTGGAACATTATAATTGTCAAGGTGTGGAAAATGCCATAAACCATACAAACACTTGTCTAGGACTAGTTTGGAGACAAATGAGTAACTAGATGTCAAATCTAATTACTTATAAGCTTTTTTATTAATACAACAGACATGAGATCTAAATACTCATTCATTCATTATCTCCCGCTTTATCCTCTATTAGGGTCGCGGTGGGGTTCCCCATGCCCATCCAGGGGAGAACATCTCAGGCGCTGGGCAGATAGACCCAGGACAGGGCGCCAATCCATCGCTGGGCACACACTCACTCACACAGTCACACTCTATATGGGGCAATTTTGAGAATTCAATTCACTTGATCCATGTTTTTGGACTGTGGGAGGAAACCGGAGAACCCGGAGGAAACCCACGCAGACACGGGGAGAACATGGAAACTCCACCCAGATAGGGATTCGAACCGGGAACCCCTAGCGCTGAGAGGCGAACGTGCTAACCACTAAGCCACCGTGCCGCCGATCTAAATACTAAATCAACAAAATTATCAAAAACAAGTGAAAACCAAAAGGTCATGAAACATAATGAAATCAACATAAATGAAATCAATATAAGTTAGACAAGACCAGAAGCACACAGGGCATCGATGCAGTTCATGATAATCAAGATTACAGAAAGGCAAGGAAAGAAGGACAAACTACAATGCACTTACATTAGAGTGCACTTAAATGCTCTCTTATTGTAATTCTTCCATGCACACCATTTTTGTTAAGTGTTCTCTCCCTCTCTCTCCCTTCCCCCCCCTCTCCCTCTTTACACAATTTGTTCAGTCTTTTTTGACTAACAAAATTAAATTAAAAGCAAATTTTGCTTTTCCTCTATCTCTAGGAAAATGATAACTCTAAATTACTCATATGATAAAAATGATGACTACTTTTGTTTGTTTACTTTTTGATTAAAAAATACAAATATAGAGACAAAAAATAATATAGAGAAATAAACAATAAAAATAATTGTGACAAAAAATACAGCAAAAGGAATTCTCTTTTTATCATTTCTTTTACTTGATTGAAATGATAACTATACTATTTCACTTGCGTCTTAATACCTCTGCACTATATGGACAAATCTTTTGGAATACTTACAAATTACACCTGCAGGAACTTGCATGACTTTGCATTCTACACTGGTTTACATTTGACCCTATAACATCTTTCAGTCTTTTGAAAAGGTTTTCTATAAGTAAGCTGTACTGTAGATTGGGAGGATTTTAATGTCCATCATTATCCATCTATTTATATAAAATTATACTGGAAAATAAAATGACCTGTTGACTGTTAAATAAAAATAAAGTAAGCAGTTAACTCTTGACATTGGAAGCGAATTTATGATTATTTTCCAAACTGTATTTGTATCTGTCTTTGTTTTATTGTAGCAATAAATAACATTTCTTTTACGAAAAGTTCATCGAGCTGTAATGATTAACACTTGTAACCTGTGAAATATGAAAAAGCATGAATGAATTGTTGAAACATAAGATATATACATATACAGTGCCATTTTGTTAATTTTTCTGACATCTGCTAAGGTATTGTTAGGCAATTGTTATTACCATCAATGGGTCAAAGGAGAAGCCGGCTGTTACAATCAATGTGACCATGTTTAAAAGTGGGTGTTTCTTCTCTATTTGAATCGAAGGGGTTATTTGGAAAATATGTGTATAATAAATGTAATAAAATTTGTGTGACCCCCATCAACTTTGCATCAAAGCTGCCTCACGATGAACCATTAAAAAAAGCGTCCAGAGGAATTCTTAATGCAGAACCTAAAATATTATTTAATGCTGACTTACTAAAACAACTAGCAGAGATCATATAGATCCTTTGTATCTAACCTCAGAGATTTTTTTATCCACAGCTAAATGCAGGTTATTGATTTTCTTTTTCATTTCGACTCACTAAACTGGACTACAGGCTAATGTGACAATTAAAGCACAACATCAATTGTGTGTGTGTGTATATTTGATGATGCTGCTTAACTCTGAGTTGGTATAAAAATTGCTCCAAATGTAAAACACAATTTGTAAAATTTGGAACTGTTTTAAAAATACTGAGTAATTTAGGTATTGCAGATAGTTAAAAAAATAATTGGGAAAAATGTTTAAAAAAGATAAAAAGCTAATAAATTTAAAAGAAAAAGGTGGGGAGGCAAATAGAGGAAGATAGAGAGAGGCACCAGTTAAGCTCCATTAAGGTTCAGTGGCCTGTGAGAAAAAAGTCAGATTGTGCATGAACGATTTCACCCAGGCAGCAATACACCATCCACAAGAACAGTGTTAACCAGTCAGTATTGAGTGACTCTGTGTATGTGTGTGTGTGTGTGTGTGTGTGTGTGTGTGTGTAATTCAGGGGCAGGTCTGGACCTGTCACTTTAAAGAAAGCGGGCAGGCCAGAGGAGAATATTAATAGCCTTTAAATGGAGTGGAAGTCTCTTTATTGGCCGTCTGGTGTTGGGTTTGTTATTGCAGCTTTGAAAAGGCCAGGAAAGGCCTTTGGTCTCACCGCCTTTCAGAGACTTCGTGACATCAGCTAGTAACTCTCTTAACCCTTTAGTTAAATCATCAGGTCAATACAAAGTTTATTGAAATGCCAGTGAAACAATAAAATACTTTATCTATGTGGAACTTGCATAATTAGTTAAATTTTCCTGAATAATTTGAGCACCTAGCAGTTTAGTAAGTTTAATATTTACGGTCATTGGGTCCTGAACAGGGATGTATACATTCAAGTATACATTTGTGCTGATTAAATAACAAAAAAAAAAAAAGGGCACATCAGATTTAATTATTACCATTATATATAAGGCACTATGACATATCAATATAATCATATCATCAAAAAATAAATAATTTATTTATATAATGAAATTTTAGAGCCTGCTGCAGCTTGCCTTGGGCTCATTGGCATGGAAAAAAAACCTGGACTGGATGCCAGTGCTTCACAGGGCAGACACAAACACATGTATGGGTATATTTTAATCAAGGAGCAATTTTGTATATCTATTTTGAGTACTAGGATGTTTTGGACTGTTGGCGTGAACTGGAACTCCATAAGGAAACCTGAACAGATCACATCTACCTACATCTGGCCATGACATGTTGTAATGATATAGACAGTTTTTAATTCATTAGTGACGAAGAAATTTAGTATAATGTATTACTAACTACTTAACTATTGTTTGTAAAACAGTCACACTGTCACTATAACTGCATTTGGAGCTCCTTAAAGTTTAATCTGAGGGTTAAATCTCAAAGGTTTGTTCCAATTTATTTATTGCAAGGAAAGCATGAATAGTAAGTATTGTTTTATGTTCAGCTTGTGCATTTAGAGAACTATGAACACCCGGAAGAGTTTGCACTTTGCATTATTAATTACACATTAATGGTAGGGCCAGAATGTTTGGGAAAGGTAAAAGCTGTATTTGGCATTTAGAATGCATGGTCTTATGTCATGACACAACTTTATATTACCTGATACCCAAAATTTCTCCACTCAAATGTCTCTGGTAGGGTTGTCCATGGTTGTCCATTTATAATTGTCTTATTGTGAAGGACTGACATTGCTGACCTGCATGTGAGCATATTCCCATGACTCACACACACTGAGCTGGTGCTAGGTGTCTCACTGCCATGGCTTGGATAATAGAGGCCATTACAGACCTACACTCTTAATTCCCCAATGGCTGCCTCAAGTGGGACGAACAAACAAAGAAAAGGAGAAGCCTGGGTTTTAGTGTCAGTGAATGAGGTTATATATTAATCTTGCAAAAGGAAAAAAAAAACATTCTACAGGTTGCCTTTTAAGGTTTCTTTGTACACAGGCCTATTTTCCTTCTTTCTGGCTGATGAAAAGACCCCCCTCCCTTATCATGTCTCTCATTCTATTGATGAAACTGTCTCCTAAATACATGCTATTAAAATATGTGTTTAGATGGGTAATAAGTTATTAGTTGCAATTACTGGTCATCTATTAGTAAAGAATAATACCCAAAAAGCCTTTTAAACTCACAGGAAGTAATTTTGAAGAAGCTTCATCTTTTACAAAGCAAAGAAAAGGGTTCTTTCATAAATGGTGCACCTGCCTATTGTGGTTTAAAAAAACACATTATGATAGCATAACCAGAATACCATGCAGGCAAAAGGAGAGTATATGAATCATTATTGCAACATATGATTTAGTAATGGAGCTGGGAAATGGGAAAATGTGTGAACAGTTTTCTATATTGACTTGGTTTCTTTGCAAAAAAGTTAATGCCAAAAGTTGAATATTTGCAGTTATAAAATGCAATGTTCCTAGAAAAAGACTGAGGAACATGAATAACGGTGTGCAACAGTCTCTCTATTCTCCCTTTGGGGCTCTCTCAGGGCCAGCGCTAGGTTTTATGATAATTTTTTAATTAGAGACCGTATTGACCACAAAAATCCTATTTTGAAAAACACAACAAAACATCAACATGTGACTTTAACTTTTAAATATGTCTGTTTTCTATGATCAATTAATATAAATGAAGTATAAAACATAGCTTTATAGACATCCTTTTACAAAGACTTTACCTTAAGTGCAGGAGCATATTTCTTTTTAACCCAAAATATTACATTCATATTTACATTTAGTAGACCCTTTAGTAGACCTATCCAAAGCGACTTACAAATGAGGCAATTCAGTAGTTACAGAAAATCCAGCTACACTGTAGAATTATAAAACCTGATCATTACCCCCCCCCCCCCCCTTTTTAATATCAGGTGTGTTGTAAAATAAATAAAATTCTAATATATTTTTCCTTTTCCGTTTTACCATTATACACATAGAAGTTACCTGTGCTGTGTTGCCCAAGCTGCTTTAGAAATGTAGTGTGCTGTTTACCTCATTACTCTGTATTGAAAGAGGATTTACTAGATTACCTTACAATTACCTTAACACAGCATTATTCTAACATCGGTAATCAGTTAAAAACAAAAACAACATGAGAATATAATGAAGGGTTGAATGTTTATTTAGGTGTATGGAGTATGGTAGGATTCATTTGGATTTTTAGGACAAACTTGTAGGTAAATCAAAACTTAATGAATTAGAGACACAAAGATTATAATAAAGCTAACAAATGGTAAAAAACTTCTTGTGTGTGCATATGGTGACAGAATCTTGGTCAAACTAAAGAAAAGCAGGTAAGGTAATGGAACAGGAAGGAGAAAGCCTTGGCCTTAAAAAAAAGATGGTGGTATGAAAAGTCTAAGAGCTTAATTATGTTTGTTCAAGTAATTTATTTATATAGAGCTTTTTACAATAGTACATTGATGTAAGCCTTTAAACCCCCAAAGAGCAAGCAGAAGCAACAGTGGCAAAAAAAAAGCCTCCCTGTTATTTTGTGATTTTAAGGAAGAAACTCCGGCACAACTGACTAGAGCAGCATAACTGAAAAAGGCAGATACTGCAGACTCTAATTAGCTGAGAGGGCTCCCTGAAACAGCATCATTTCAGTGCCACACTCTCTACTAAAGATGAGATGGGTGAAGAGGTGAAATGCCAGCACACACATTCCCAGATCACCAACCCAACACCGCCAAGCCTGAGATCTACACTTTTATCTACAGAGAATTCCAGCAGTAATGTTATTTATTCTATGACCTAAACGTAAAGCAGCACCTTTACACCAGCATGTGTACACCAGCCAAATCAACATGCTTAAGTAAAATATTCATTCATTCATTATCTTCCGCTTTATCCTATATTAGGGTCGCGGGGGGGGGGGTCCCATGCCCTTCCAGGGGAGAACATCTCGGGCGCTGGGCAGATACACCCAGGACAGGGCGCCAATCCATCGCTGGGCACACACTCACTCAAACAGACACACTCTATATGGGGCAATTTGGGGAACTCAATTGACTTGATCCATGTTTTTGGACTGTGGGAGGAAACCGGAGAACCGGGAGGTCTCCGAGGTCTCCCCGTCATCCTAGATGCATCAATGTGCGTCCATGAAGCAGGCTTAATATAAGACTTAGGTTTTATTGTTTTGATTATTTTATTTGAATTTATATGCTTAATGAAAAAAATTCAGAACCTTGGCAGTTGAGCTCTAAGATACGAGGACAAGACACTTTATACTTTCAGCTACTTCTCTTCCGTCTCCCTGAGGTGTATTACTCTGTGTATGTGTAGTTGTCTTGTTTGACTGTGTTTGAGTCTGTGCCAGCTATAGAGTGTGTCAGCATGCTCAGGCATTTTAAAACGTGTGCTCTCAGCTGGAGATTCCAGAAGTAGTTCATTTGCAATTGGCATACTGAATACAGGCTGGCTAGCACCAAAGGAAGAACAGAGCGGCTGCTATGATAGACAGGCTTTGATGAAAATCAAGGCTGATGGAAAGCGGGTTGCCAAGGTAAAAGTAAAGTTATAAAAAATGTGGTGCTTTTAACCAAAAAATGTTACAGGTCCCAGACTTAAGGACTGTAAACAGATAATATCCCTAAAAAACAGAGACAGAGGCTGTAGCTTGCTTTCACAAATGCCTCTCTTGTCTGAGTTTATTTAAACATTTCTTTCATCAAGAAATCCCTTTTGTTTGTTCCATTTGCTGGTTCATCACAAAGAAGGAAAACACAACTGTACATGCAATGTACAATGCCAATAAAATAAAATGTTATATATATATATATATATAATATATATATATATATATATATATATATATATATATAAATAAAATCAGGCGGCACGGTGGCTTAGTGGTTAGCACGTTCACCTC
This sequence comes from Corydoras sp. C115, assembly GCA_019802505.1. Taxonomy (NCBI): domain Eukaryota; kingdom Metazoa; phylum Chordata; class Actinopteri; order Siluriformes; family Callichthyidae; genus Corydoras; species Corydoras sp. C115. Next base: position 222,654 of record JAFMOC010000048.1, read on the forward strand.
TCAGCGCTAGGGATTCCCGGTTCGAATCCCCATCTGGGGGGGGGGGGGGTTTCCATGTTCTCCCCGTGTCTGCGTGGGTTTCCTCCGGGTTCTCCGGTTTCCTCCCACAGTCCAAAAACATGGATCAAGTCAATTGAATTCTCAAAATTGCCCCATATAGAGTGTGTCTGTGTGAGTGAGTGTGTGCCCAGCGATGGATAATGAATGAATGAATGAATGAATATATAAAATCACATACATACACACACACGTGTGTATATATATATATATATATATATATATATATATATATATATATATATATATATATATACATACAAATACATACATGCATGTTATAACAATACAACATACATTTCAAAAGCCTGTAGCTAGTATATATAATCAAGCAGAGTATACGTACAAGCAAGCTGTTTTACAGATATATAAATAAAACTTGCTAAAGATTTGTACTTTTAATACTGCTAATAAACCTTCTAGAATAGTTATCTCATAAAATCACATGTTGATACTTAAGTGGTCAAAATAAATATGTAAAACACTCTCAAAACAGGTTAGAACATACCAACAAGCAATACATCTGCTGTGTTCCACTCTGAATCCACATGTCTTTATTTCTACCCAATAATAAGCATCTATTTGCATTTTGAAACATAACTCACCTGAGGACACCTAACAGAAACATGCCTTGCTTTCAGAAAGCCTCTCTGCTGTGAAAAGGGAAGTAGACACACCATGGCTAATCAGTAACAACCAGCGCTACATTGCCATCTATGGCAGCACCAGGGAATACCAGACGTTCTTGTATTAGAAAGGCTTAGAATTAAATCTGTGTTGAATAGACAATTTGATTGAATAAAATAAAATTTAAAATATTAATTAAATGAAGAGAGTGGCATGGTGGCCTAGTGGTTAGCACAGTTGCCTCTCAGGGATTCTTGGAATCTGGGGATTCCAGGTTTGAATTCCAATCAGGCAGGAGATTCCACGTGGGTTTTCTCCAGGTTCCTCCTACTGTCCTGTCCTGTGAGTATCTGCCCAGTGCCTGAAACATTCTCCCCTAGATTTGCATGGGGAACAGCATTGAAGCATTCAATTTACCTTGAACCATGTTTTTGGATTGTGGGGGGAAACAGGAGAACCCAGAGGAAACCAAAGTGGGAATCCCAAGCGTTGAGGGGGTGAATGTGCTAACCACTAAGCCACCGTGCCATTTGTGTTTCACCTAAAATTCTAAAATACTTCTGTATCCATATTTATAACAGTAGTTTAGTTTTTTTTAATGTATGGCCTTGAAGGATTTGTCCATTCATTGGTGGTTTACAAATTTGTTTTACACATAAAACAAGTATTTTAAAATATTAAACATATATATAAAATATAAATAAATACATTTTTATATATATATATATATATATATATATATATATATATATATATATATATATATATATATATATATATATATATATATTCACCTCTCAGTGCTGGAGATTCTTGGTGGAGTTTCCATGTTCTTCTCATGTTCATGTGGGTTTTCTCTAGGTTGTCCAGTTTTCTCCCACATTCCTTAGTTCCTAGGTAAATAAGTGAGATTAGATAGTACATAATGGTGCATGAAAGGTACCATAATTTATTGTAATATGGTTAAGAAACAGGGCGGCACGGTGGCTTAGTGGTTAGCACGTTCGCCTCTCAGCGCTAGGGATTCCCGGTTCGAATCCCCATCTGGGTGGAGTTTCCATGTTCTCCCCGTGTCCACATGGGTTTCCTCCGGGTTCTCCGGTTTCCTCCCACAGTCCAAAAACATGGATCAAGTCAATTGAATTCTCAAAATTGCCCCATATAGAGTGTGTTTGAGTGAGTGAGTGTGTGCCCAGCGATGGATTGGCGCCCTGTCCTGGGTCTATCTGCCCAGCGCCCGAGATGTTCTCCCCTGGATGAGCATGGGGAACCCCACCGTGACCCGAATAGAGGATAAAGCGGGAGATAATGAATGAATGAATGGTTAAGAAACTTACTTATTAAGTGCTTGGTTGTTTTCATCATTCAATATGACACATTTTTATAGCACATATAGCACATTTCCATGCCTAGAGCTCTGTCAATATTAATAAGTTTACTATTTTTAATGTTAATTTGCAGTACACACATTATCAAAAGTATTAGCACACATCTTTAAATCGTACTTAAAGTAATCATTATTATGATTTTTGTCCATTTATGTTACTTCCAATTATCACGACAAACTGCCCAATGAAGCTACAGATACAACTATTTGTTACAATATGTAAACATTCAGTGCGGAGCAGTTTTACTCATTTCAGAAGTCTTAATTTTGGGCTAGATAAACATTTTGTCCCAGCAATAAATTTACAGTGGTGATTTCAATAAATCTTAATCATCTATTCAAACTTTTTTGTTGTAAACCCTATTTGTCAAATGTAAATGTCAGCTTTATTCACAAAGAATACTTTTATTTAGAAGAAACAAAGAAAAGGGGAAAAAACCTTGGAAAAAACATAATTTCAGTCATGTGATTCAGAGTGCTTTGTATAATCAGGGCACTACAGTTTTTATTTCTATTCAACGCTGCCAAATAGCACAAACGAAGTAAACAAAAAGTCTTTGTTTTTGTGTATTTTTTTCTAACCTGAATGTGCCTGTACCTAGGAAATTAAATACTTTCCAGCAGTGTTTTATGTATGTATGTTTTTTTTTTTTTTTTTTAAATCGCCACTTGATCTTGTAAGTTTCTTATTCCATGTATATAGCACCCTTAATTTTTATAGCCTTGACTCATATGTGTATGTTTTATGTACTTTAGAGTCTTGGTGTTTGTGTAGCTGTCAAAGAACATAAGAAGGAATCTAAGCAGTCAAAGAAATTGCTCTGAGACATTTGGAGTGTTTCTAATTAGAATAATTAAATAACCAGCTCCATTGCATGTATGCAAGCAAGCAGATATAGATAGTGGGTAACTGATACAAAAACTAAATTAATATACATAGCACGTTCTCTTGAAATATGTATCCAATGGGAAAATATCTATACATTGAAAAAAATGTGAAAAACACATTTAGGACACATTACAGGTTTAATTGCATACTGTACATGTAATGCATATTGCTTGTAATATGAGTGCTAACCAAAACTATTAGATTACATTACATTTACATTTAGTCATTTAGCAGATGGATTAATCCAAAACGACTTACTAATGTAAACAACACAAGTGAGGAGTTAAGGAAGAACCAGTTACACTGTAGAATTTTCAAACCTGATCATTATCCTATCCTGCACCCCCACACTTTTTTTTTTACATCAGGTGTTTGTGAATGAGATGTGTTTTCAGTTGTATTTTAAAGATGGCAAGTGACTCACAAACAAAGTTGGGAAGATCGTTTCACCATTTTGGAGTAGTGAACGATGCAGCGTGAGAATTAACATAAGCAAGTTTGTTCGTTCCAAGTCTGTAATTTTTAGAATACTGCATCTTTAAAACATCACAAACTCATTCAAATCCCAAAATAAAGCTTGTCACCCACAAAAGACAAATGCAAGAGAGGACAGAATAATTCAGAGAATCTTATTGGGTAATCGGTTCAACATTGCATCTGGAATCGCTTTCTAGTTCAAACTGAACAGTTTAAGGAAACATCATATAGTGTCTTGAGGTTTAAGAACATTTGGATTGAAAGCACACTCTGCAGAAACCAAACCTCAGAATTAGCTAGACTCACCTTTATTGAGGAGCATGTTGTGTGGACAGAGGAGAAGTTCATTTGAGTTTATTTGAGTTATGAAAGCACATTTAATTTGATTGGGTCAGATGGGAAACATGTTCCTTGACAAACTGGGGAAAGACTGAACCATAAGTGTGTAAAGAAGTAAAGAAGGTGGATAAGGAAGTGTCATAGTTTGGGGAATGTCTTTGGCAGCAGGAGTTGGACCTCTCATACAGCTACATGGCAGAGTGAATATAAGTGTGAATCAGAACCCTCTTCAATGTGACACTTAATCAGACAGTAATTTGAAGGACAATGCCTCCTGTCACACAGTTTTATGTTGATATACTTTGGTTATTCTGTAAAACACTGTTTTAGTGGCATTGTACCCCTTAGAAAATCTATCAAATGTTGATCAATGTAGATTACATTATTTTAGAAAAAAAAATATTCCTACACTGTTCTCTAATTCTGATTGAGGGTATGCAAACTCCCAGTAGAAATGACCTTTGTCCTTGTCCATAGTGCCAGATAAAAAAAACAAACAAAACCTTACCCTAGACATGCATCACCCCGAAAAATGGATAATAGTTTGCAGTGATTTTGTAGTTATATATAGATATAATCTATAATTACTGGTCATATGGTGCTACCCTAAAAAAATGGCCATGAAACCAAATTGTTTAAATACTTCTTAGTAAATTATTGAAAGAAAACACTTTTTGTGTGTTTTTACAATAGAGAAAATGTAAATGAGATTAGCACAGTTTGCCATTGCTGTGGCCTGATGGGGACTCTCTCCTACTCCTATTCTTTTGTCTTTCATTCTCCTCCAGCTAGCACCTCTTTCTTTCAACTGTCATCTCTCAACCCCCTGGTGTTTATCTAAATAGTGGCCAAGCAAGCAGTTGGTAGTGACATGATGATGATTGCCCTCTGTTTCTTGGCCTGTTGATGACAGGAATGCATAGTACACGTGTGCATGCGCTTACACATACAGACACACACACACACACACACACACACACACACACACACACACACACACACACACACACACACACACACACACACACAAGAATCCATGAACTGTAGGAAACTTATATACACTTCCAGTAATTACATTGGCATTTATGCTAACCTGAAATACTATAAATACCAAAATCCGTAACCAAACCCTTACACTATATCATCATCTAATCTCATCTTATAATTAAACATGGTTCAAACCTTAAAATGTAATAATTAATTTGTGGGGACCAGCTCTTGGGGGAATAAACCTTTGGAGGACCAAGACTCAGTGAGGGGCTCATCCTCCTTGAGCGGCCAGGCAGCAACAACAATGTAGGACAGCTATGTACAGATATTAAACAAATGGAAAAACTCTAACAACTGGAAAACTATATGTGAGTCCATTAAGGGCATCCTGCAGGACCGCCAGTCCAATTAATATTCAGGTTCCATCCAGTATTCGTCGGCAGAGCCATGGATGAAGGTCTGACTACACCTCCAGGAAGCCCTCAAAAGAAACCGACAAGGAAGGCAGTTAGAGCTAATAATAAAGCAAGGCATTTAATTAATAAGTACTGTAATTGATTGACACAGTGCAGCATGTAACTCCGGCATCACTGACTAGAGCAGCATAACTAAAAGAGGCAGATACTGCAGACTCTACATAGTTAAGATGGCGCCCCGGAACAACATCATTTCAGCACCACCCCCCCCCCCCCATTAATGATGAGGTGGGTGAAGAGGTGAAACGCCAGCACACACTGATCACAGATTACAACCCCAACACAGACAAGTCTGAGACCGACATCTTTATCTACAGGGGATTAATTAATTAAACGCAAGATTGTGTTTTTAATTTACTTTTAAAGATTAATAGTGATTCAGAATCACGAACAGTAACTGGAAGGATATTCCAAAGTTGAGGAGCCTTGTGGGAGAACGCTCTTCCACCAGCAGTAATTTTATTGATTCTAGGAGCTAAGAGTAAACCAGCACCTTCAGATCTGAGCTCACGTGTTGGCTTATACGATTGAATCAGCTCACTCAGATACTGTGGAGCCTGATTATGTGGAATTTTATATGTTATCAATAAAATTTTGTACTCAATACGTAACTTAACCGGTAGCCAGTGCAAGTTTGATAACACAGGGTGTAAATACATATGCTGTATTTCTATGGTAAAACTATCACAAAATAAATAAATAAATAAATAAATATATGTCATGTCTATGTATGAAATGAATCACAGTAATATACATATGTTGGTAAAATATATACACATCTCACACGTTTATCATTCTAAAGTTCCTACATGTTTACTAGTAAAGCAATTTTGGTAAAGTTCACCTCCATTTGCCATTTTAGTCATCTTTGCAACCATTTACTGAGGGCAAAAAAGGTGCTGCTGCTGTTTTATTGACTCAAGAATCATTTTAGGAAGGGCATTTTAATGGAGGAGGTGAAGCTGCTCTCTGTCAGAGCACAGAAATGAAAATGGAGACTTCAATGGAACTGCTACAATTACTCCAAATGCTGATTGCAACCGGCAAAGAGACTCAGGATCTGAGTAGCAGTACTTGAGCCAATCATATTTCCCATGCTGACTTCAAGAATATCTCCAAAACAAAAGTCTTATTACTGATAATTATGGTCCGTCACTCTTCATCTGGTGCTTTCATCCTGGTATTGAGGCCGAGAGGCCAGCAAGACCACTAGGAGAGCAGCTATTAACACTCTAGCACAAGCGTGTACACACACACACACACACACACACACACGGTCTCACTGATGCTCCTGTCCCATTCATGTGAAGTGGCTCACTTTCCAGCTCCAATTACGTACCACAAGATCAAAACTGGACAGACGAGTGAAGAGAAAATCACTACAGCTAGGTTGCTAAAGCCATTAAACCTGCCGCGGATGCACCTCAGAATTAATTTTTATTAAAGGTGAGTAATAAATTTAGGAACAAATAAAAAACATGTTTCTGATGGAGACAATAATCCATAATCCTAAAAACCTAGAATATATAGCTAGAACTTTTTACACATTTTGCAGCAATTCGACAGTCTAGATTATAGATTCTGATATATATATGACTGTGACCCAGTGCTCGGTGAAAAACACAGGGTCCATATAGGCATGGTTGAATGAGTGCTTCAGTTGTTGGCTACTCAGTACAGAAGGAGAAGACATGCGATGGAATTGACAGATGCAATCAACAGGGTTTTAGTAAAACTGAGGCATATCTAGAAATAATACGACTTTACAGCAGCGTGATGTGTAATGGTGAAGAGAAAAAAGAATGACCAAAATGAAAAACTTTTCAAAGAAATTTGACTGGGATGAAGACTAGCAGGAGATTGGTTGGAGAACAGAGAGAAAGTCACAGAACCTAGGAACAGACAAGTCTTCGTGAGTAGAGTGCAAATGCATATAGCTACCAAACTGACACAGAAACAAAAGGCAGAGGAAAGATAAACGAGGCCAGTGATAAGCATCAGGCGCAGGTTGACATGGCTGTAATCTATGTGAAGGTTAATGCAGGTGTGTCAGGAGAATGGTGCATTGGAACAATGTATTTGAGTATGTGAATGTGTAAAGTAAGTAACATTACTTATAGGACTCACCTGCAAATGGCTTGCTACCATTAGGGGGATCAAGAATGTGTAGGGTTGAAAGAATCAGCAGAGTGGCAAGAAGTGAGTGGGTGCAGAGCAATCAGGCAGCTTTAGCATAAAAAAAACAAAAAAACACTGATATTAAGGTTTGAAATGTGGTCTAAAATGTGTCAGGGAGTCTACAAAATACTGTATTTGTTCAGGCTTTCGGCAGGAATATGGATAGAAAAAAACCAAGGTAATGGGGCAAAATTTTGGACATACCAAAACAGCAGGGTCTATGTGGGGGCAGTCATGGGCTTGTGGTTAAGGAACCAGCCTTGTGACCTGAAGGTCCCAGTTCGATTCCTGATTCCACCAAGTACCATGCCCTTGGGCAAGGCACCTAACCCCAATTGTTCCCCGGGCGCCATATTCAAGACTGCCCACCGCTCCAGGCATGCGTGGTCACTTAACCATTGTGTGTACATATGTGTGTGTTATACTGCATGGATGGATTAAATGTGAAGGACAAATTCCTCTGTGTCTATACACAGTAGGCAAATGAATAAATCACTTTATCACTTTATTCAGAGGCTGAAGATCCCAAGTTACGAAGAGGGGCTGGAACTCTAGTACACACTGAAATGGAGTCAGGACAGTAAAAGTATGGGGCAAAAAATGTGGGGCTATTTTTTCTCAATGCGAAAAATTACACTAATCAGGGATAAATGGGGCAGAAGATTCTGAGAACACCCAATTAACATGTTTACATTAACCATGTGTATATAGAATGTAACACTCAGTTATGCCAATAATGGCACCACCTTGATGGTGCAAGGATGTGAACAGAGAGCCTTGGCAAGAAAAGATGTCCCCAGGAAGAAAAAATAAAGCAAAATTGTACATCTTTTTTTTAAATGCCATGGGAAAACCACACTGAAACTGAACTTTCATGCAAGAACCATTCACTGACACAATGGCTTATAAATCTGGAGGATGATAGTGGATACTTAAAGGTCTGCATGAAAGTCTGCTGCTGCTGGTTTAAGTTTGCCTTATTAAACTTATACAGATAGGATAACATGTCTGCTTTGTCATTTCTACCTGGCTGAGCAGGTTATCAAAAGATAATACCCAGCGAAGCCCCTCTTTAGGTCTTCCATGTTCTTATAATTAATGAGAACTGGACATAGACATTAAGATCCAGAGTGCCAATGATGCCATTCCTGAGATGAAGGAAATATAGCAAAAACTTCCCATAGATGTGTTTGACCTGTAAGAACATTTGTTAAATGGTGATGAAGTTTATAAAGGCAGCTGTTGCCCCGTGACAGCACAGCTTTGGCACTAAAGAGGGAGGACAAGTTGGTATTGGGGTAATGACGAAGTGATTACTAGGGTGGTGAAGTGGCATAGACCATTCTAGAACAACCTTTTGTTTGTCCATCTCGTCCCGCTCTGGAAACATAATAAAATATTTTCTTTTCTTATTTAAGCTTTGAAATAAAGTGCATTTGATATGATTAGCATCATGTCAATGTGTGATCTGAACTTAGTGTATCAGAAAATAATATATGGCTCAGTTTAATTTGTAAGACAAGACTCTAAAGATGAAGGAGATGCTCATTCAGGCCTCAGGTGGCTTCTGGAATGGAGAACATTAAAGCACACACACACACACACACACACACACACACACACACACACACACACACACACACACACACACACACACACACACACACACACAAACAAACACTTGAAGCATGTGCTAGAATACAGTTGTAAGACTATAACCTTTTTTTTCTATGTATCTCAAACACTTGAGTGCACAGGGTGGGCCATGTCACAATTGTTTGTTGTTGATTAAAGAAAGTTGTGGCAGACATGGCTCTCGAGAAAGTGCATGTTTATGTGTGTGTGTGTGTGTGTGTGTGTGTGTGTGTGTGTGTGTGTGTATGCGTGTGTGCGTGTGTGCCATGTGGCTGGTTCTCAGTCTCCACTCCACTTCATTAGCATGTCTTTGTGCAAGTGTATAAAGGCCAAAGAGAGCCGGAGAGTTTACCAGCTGCTGTCCGGAGCCGAGTGCTCATTACAGACCTATGGTTCCTCTGAGAACAGCGCCACATGTTTCCCATACACACTCTGACACATACACGGGAGCACGCCGGCACAAATCTACAATTTTACACACCAAATGTTCACCCGTGCTCATACATATGCTCGCACACTCCAGCTATTGTGCTCGTGTGTGTTTCCACCATCTCCATACAAATCAATGGAAGGTGAATTTCAATCCTAACCGCATGAGAAAAAGTGCACACTGCGCTCCGGGAAGCACAAAAACCAGAAGAGCTATTGATGAAATTACCATCCAGAGGAGTAATTGTGGGGAAAATAAAGCAGTCCTTACATGGTGGTCGTAATTAGATTAGACACGTAAAAGAAAATATAACACTTTTTACTATGTATGGGTTGCTTAAATAGAGGCGTTTTTTGTAATAGACATTAAGACTAAATATAAAAGGGACATACACATCAAGTCTAACTGTCCGATCCAACTATGTTTACAAGTGTGTTCTATTTAACTACAACACAAATTTCAAAAATGCATTTACAATGTAAAATTTTATTTAATATTAAACAAAAACATCATTGATACATACATAAAAAAATATAAATAAATAAATAAATCAGCCAGCAAAAAACACTAAGCTTATGGAAAACATGCCCTTTATCCCCATTTAATTTACCTGGTTATTCTGATATGTCTTTGAATATTGCATGAACTATTCACACTTCTGCCCTACTCCAATTACTAGTTTGTTGCTGAGAATAAATTACACATTTATTTATCGTTTTAAAATCGTTTTAAATTTGTTTGGGGAAAAAAGCTCATTGCGTTGTATTTTTTTCATTCATTTTGTTTTTTGATTTTAAGTACCTTTAAAAGCATGAACAAATCATTGGCTGTTTTTACAAAATGCTACAAGTATACATTCATTCATTATCTTCTGCTTTATCCTATATTAGGGTCGCTGTGGGGTTCTCCATGCCCATCCAGGGGAGAATGTTTCGGGTGCTGGGCAGATACACCCAGGACAGGGGGCCAATCTATCACTGGGCACACACTCACTCACACAGACACACACGTATACACACTCTATATGGGGAAATTTGGAGAACTCAATTGACTTGATCCATGTTTTTGGACTGTGGGAGGAAACTGGAGGAAACCCACGCAGACACGGGGAGAACATGGAAACTCCACCCAGATGGGGATTCGAACCGGGAATCCCTAGTGCTGAGAGGCGAACGTGCTAACCACTAAGCCACCGTGCCGCCTACAAGTATACATGTTTTAGCAATAATATTAAAATGGACCATATTTTTTTGGGAATTAGCAAAGCAAATCTTTACTCTTCTAAAACTGATTTGTATATATATACATTAATCAATAACAGTGTGCATTGCAGGGTTTAAAATACACAAACTTTTTACATTCATTCATTCATTATCTCCCGCTTTATCCTCTATTAGGGTCGTGGTGGGGTTCCCCATGCCCATCCAGGGGAGAACATCTCGGGCACTGGGCAGATAGACCCAGGACAGGGCGCCAATCCATCGCTGGGCACACACTCACTCACACAGACACACTCTATATGGGGCAATTTTGAGAATTCAATTGACTTGAGCCATGTTTTTGGACTGTTGGAGGAAACTGGAGAACCCGGAGGAAACCCACGCGGACACGGGGAGAACATGGAAACTCCACCCAGATGGGGATTCGAACCGGGAATCCCTAGCGCTGACGTGCTAACCACTAAGCCACCGTGCCGCCCAACTTTTTACATACTTTTTTTTTAAATATAAAAAATTTAACCAGTTCACAAATATATTACCAGTACTGTGTACAGTACACACACATATAAACACACACATACAGTATATACCAAGCAAGATTATTACCCGCTGCGGCACATCGGTGACACAAGTAACATAGTATTGTCACTGTGGTCATCGTATGGTCATGCTGGTTTAGTGCGCTTAATTTACATAGTGGGTACTAGCAAGTGGTGCTCGCCAAAAACCTGTTAAGAAACAAACAGTATTCAGAATTGAAAATGAACTTTAGCAATTGCATTTCGACTCTTTAGCACAACAACTACATTTTAGCAACTGATGTAATGCTGTGCCAAAACAAGTTTGACAATAGTAGCAATCAAGCAGCAATAGTATCACTGCCTGATTGTCTTGCTACAAAGACAATGGCATAGCAGTGAGGAGAACCCATGTCAGCACTACAACAAACATCCATCCATCCATCCATCCATTGTCTTCCGCTTTATCCTATATTAGGGTCTCGGGAGGTTCTCCATGACCATCCAGGGGAGAATGTTTCGGGCGCTGGGCAGATACACCCAGGACAGGGCGCCATTCTATCACTCGGCACACACTCACTCACACAGACGCACCATGCACACATACACACTCTATATGGGGCAATTTGGGGAACTCATTTGACTTGATCCATGTTTTTGGACTGTGGGACGAAACCAGAAAACCCGGAGGAAACCCACTTGGACATGGAAGAACATGGAAACTCCACCCAGATGGGGATTCGAACCGGGAATCCCTAGCGCTGAGAGGTGAACGTGCTAACCACTAAGCCACAGTGCCGCCCCCTACAACAAACATTGCAAACATAAACATCTTATTTACAGGCAGTTTATTGCCACCTGCCTGTTTCATCTTAACGGCAAAACCAAGCTTCTGAAAGATAACAACACTAGCGTCTTGCTCACTCTGTCCATCTGGCTGTTTGCGACAGACACTACTACTCTGGTATTTTCTGCTTACACATCATCCGCTTGCCTTAACTTCACCTGAAGTTCAGCATTATAAACTGTCTGATAGAAATGCATTGCTATACATGCTTTAGCTGTGACTCTCAATTTCTTTTCTGTTCTCTTGACCCTCGCCATTCTTTTCTCCTCGCACAGACACAAGCCACAGATGGGCAGATGTTCACCAAGCACTGCTTGTATTAGTATATCAGTTTGTAACAATGTATTAGTTTTAAATTCAAATATTACTCCAATGTTCACAAAAATCATTCATTTTTTCATTATCTTCGGCTTAATCATCTACTAGGGTCATACAGTGGAGAACTTTTCAGGCACTGGGCAGATACATCCAGGATATCACTGGGCACACACTCACTCACACAACCAAACACACAAACACACACACTATATGGGGCAATATAGAGCATAAAATTTACCTTGAATTCATGTTTTTAGACTGTAGAAGGAAACTGGAGAACCCGGAGAAAACCCAGATGGACATGTACTAACCACTAAGCCACAATGACGCCTCACAGAAATCAAAGAACTCATTTAATACATTTGGTCAATTGAGAAAAGTATACCATTTGTTTTTTGCTTTAACTACATGTATGTTTTATATATTCATTATTTATATATATTCATTATGTTCCGCTTTATCCTATATTAGGGTCCCGGGGGATTCCCCTGGGGGGGGTTCCCCATGCCCATCCAGGGGAGAACGTTTCAGGCGCTGGACAGATAAACCCAGGACACGGCGCCAATCTATCGCTGGGCAATGTTTTATATATATTCATTTTATATTCTATTGCTCACACACTAAGCAATTATGAGAGGAAAAATATGCAAACATGTAACTTTTGATGAAAATACAAAGATTTACCTGAAATGTAATGTTTTTGTGTTTTGTTGACACTGACCCTGAGGCAACAGTCTGCACCTGTTTCTGAGAACATCTGAGCCATCATAATACAGACATCATTAAAATAATTTCAGTAAGCTCAGATAGATTCAGAGTGTTATGCCTTTTGCTTCAGTGTTGAAACATCTAGAAAAAAAATACAAATTATATACACATTTGAAAAAAATAATTGCACATTAGATTAAGATTTTAATAACAGTTTACAGCTTTGAAGAATAAGATTACATATCATAAAAAAGTAGGCTACTAAAGGTATCTGGTATAGTAGGTTGTAACCAACCCTTTAGTTACTACCGCAATAACATAACATTTTGAAGTATTAACTGGATGTGTATTTTAATATATTTTTATTATGTATTATTTTATTCCTAAATTATTAACAGCCAAGCCAACACATATTATACACATATTATTTTACAATATAATTCTTAAAAATGTTTTGCTCTCTATGAAGCATGTGCCCACTGAACGGTGGTGTTTCTGTAACTCTAACAAGCGCGCAAAGGAAAATTTACTGAAATTGTTTCTGACATCTTTCATAGGCAAATAAACATGCTGTGGGTTTATTATGAAAATCAGAGTGAGTGAGTGTGCAGAGTAGACGAGTGTGTCGCTCAGAGCGCTCATTACTGCAAAGAGGGAACAACAAGGGGAATAGAACACAGCCGTTCTGGCCCTGATGAAGATCTTTAGGACTGACAGCATTCTTCTTTTCCTCCTTTCCTTCTTATGGAATAAGACGCACCCCCCTTCCACACACATATACACACACATGCACTGTGGAAACTTATCTTCCACTACTTTCATAAAGATTTAACCAGATTTCAATCATAAATACTCTTAAATATTTTTAAACATATTTTTTTAAAGATCTATTATGTTTCAGATATACAATTTCAGAAAACAGCATTTTAAATAGTAAATAATAACAAAACAAAAAATATATATACAAAAGCATGATTAAATAAATACGTTTTTATTCTAGTTTTAAAATTCAAAGGTTTGTTTAAATCCCAAACAGGGAACAGATTCCAATACCGAATACCATGGTTTTAATAAGGTTAACTGAAATCAGGCCATGTAGGACTTCAACATAATCGGAAAAATTATGTGACTGATGCAAAATTTAACCACTAACCAGTTCTTTAATAAAAGGTTAAAATAATCACATATCAGAAACATCTTTTATTAAACTAGCTGTTACATTTTGAACTATTTGGCTTTTATTAGAACAACCCCTAAAATATACAATAAAATCTGAAAATTGTTAAGAAAAAAATCATAATCTAATATCAAATTACTAAATAGAAATTTAGATTCTATAATTAAAGTTGTTCATCAGTGTTAAAAAAGCATTAAATTAATAAAGTCCGTGCATATTACCAGTTCACAAGCCTTTTATTTCAGCTGACTTTATGAGTGTAAATTTATTTAAAAACATGAAAGCTTGTATAACAAATGTACTTTTATCCTAAACATCACTAGAGCACCTCAACAGACACACACTGACAGGTAAAGTACGGAGGGAATGCTACAAGAAGAACAGGCGTGCATTACAGAGATTAACATTTTGCTGTGACAGCTTCACTCGTATTTGATTATAAAAGCTAAACATGTTTTTCTGAATATGTTTTCCTTTCCTTGATATGTTTTCCTCTCCTAGGTGTAAGTGCAGCTGTGTTAAGCATAATTTTTTATACAGCAACATCAGTCAATTTATATAGGTTTATATACATTTATAGGCCAATTTATATTCCACTTGACTGTTAACAATGAGGATCCAATGGCATCATTGTTATATGTTATAAATTTCATCACAGAATATACACATAGATAAACTTATACCTACAGAATTTACAAAGTTGTAATATATATTAATATTTTTTATTTACATGTAGAATTGATTTGTTTCTATATTTTCACACAAAAGTACTGGTTATGACTGGAATTTAATGGAAAAGGCAGTATTATTCATTAATTAAATATCTCATTTTGAATTACTTTAACAGTGAACACAACCCAGGCTTGGAGGCATCACTGTCACATGCCCAAATCAAATAAAAAACCCAATTAGAGTGATAAAGCGCAGGTTGTAAGGCTGGTTAAAGAGGCATGGAATCCATGCATGCACGCCCACATTTGTATTTTAAGATGTAGAGCTCCAGGGAGACCCAATTATCATAACGAGAAGACAGTGTGTGATTGAGGAAGTTCCTGAAGTCAGGGATGCTTCAGAGATTCAAGACTGCCTGAAGACATGGCAAAATGTGAAACAGGATAATAAACAAGCCAGTCGTACCTCCAGGTAACACAAGTTTACAGCCTTCTGTGTTGCCCCCGGTCATGTACAAGAGAGTGCACATTAGTGCATGTGGTGCCAGAACACATTTAGGAAATGAGCTGTCATTGAATCAGCAACCATCCATGTTGCACAGAATCCTGCAATATGCTGAGTATGGTGCAAATGCCCTTTAATAAGAGGAAGGAAAGAGTTTGAAGACTCTTTTGAGATGCGTTTTTTATGCTAAGGTAAGAAAGTTAAGACTCAAAGGATTTGCAATGTGTTTACATTGGCTAGTGTTGAAACTAAGCTACATAAAATTTTAGATGCCCTAAATGAGCCCTATCTAAAATTACCCCTATATAATATGCATGTCTGTGTGAATGAGATTGGAACCCTTTCCTGGGTGTATTTTCCCAGCACCCGAAATGGATGGGAAAAACCCTGCGAGTAGAGGATTAAGCAAAATATAATGATATGAGATAAGATGAATATTAAATACTATATATATAAAAAAATCTAAAGAAGTAAAATCTCATATGTTTTTGCTTAAGCTTAAATATTAAACTAACTGTAACGATCAACAGTCCAGTTACAAGTTTTATAACCTTGACTTTTTAAACCTAGTGCTAACACAAATTACATAGGATTTCATCTATAAAATAAACAGCTGGTCAAACAAACAGTGTGGCATAAAACAGATGTACCCCCCTTGACACTTATCACAGCCAGGTACATCGCAGTTCCTTTGGGGAAGGTTGGTTGTGTGGTGACCTCCCAAACCAACGTTCAGTGTGGCATCTCAGTTCTAGAAGTTTGCAGAGTGTTGCCACATTACCATGTCTCCACCATTGTATCGGTCAGGTCACTTCCACCTGCAACAGATGAGACATCACACACGCAAACACAGACTCACAGTGTAGAACCCATGGATGAACAGGAAAAGAAGGCGCAAAAGGTATAAAAGAGAGTGATAGGGTTTTCAGTGCCACCATTCTATGTATACAGCTCTGAATCTGTCTGTTTATGAGCACATGTCCTCTGTTCTTTAGCATATAGCACCTGTTTTATTTTTTGCCCTGATTGCCATAGAACCGTTCCTGAACACTTTTTCTCTGAAATGATCACAGCTCTGTGTTACAGATATATAGATAATTAATAAATAATTTCAGCAATGTCCAAAATTTTGAATGACAGATTTTGCTGACAGGTTTAATGGTGTGTCTGATAAGAATTGTTATATTATTAATGCATTGTTTTTGTTAGTTAATTACATAAAACAGATCTAAGTACATTTATTATTTCCATATTCCAATCGAAACCTAATTGTAAATAGTATACAGTAACGAAAGTCATGTGCAAATGGAAAAGCAATTTGTCACTGCAGGCTATTGCTCGTGTAAAAATACCTGTCTCTTCTAGATTTTTTCAGGCGTTTTAGCTCAGCTAATGGGCTCTTTGTGGCATCAAATAGGCTGTCAGACTGATGTGTCCTAATGTAAATATTTGGACCTGTAATCCCTATACCCTCAAGGGAAAGAGAGCAAGCACTTTAATTGATCTACTGCTCCATTTGAGTGCTTTCTCTATTTAGTTTTGGGTCACATTGGAAAGCTTGATGCTCAATCTCTCTCTCTCTCTCTCTCTCTGTCTCTCTCGCTCTCTTTCTCTTGCACTTTTACTTTGTTAAAGTGATGATTAGCGGAATCACCACTTAAAAAAACTTGAAGAAGTTTAAAGTATAAACTAAATGATCTGAGTAGTGCTCCCGGAATGACCTCATTACCTTATCTATCTCATCTATGTCATCTTTATCTATCTATGTCATGTTAGCTTGCAGCAGCAAGCTTCTTGCTGAGCAGCAGCACTGTATTATCAGTCACTACACACAGCTTTAGCTTTTCCATCATATCCAATCCTCATTTAGCACTACTGGAAATTAAACTGAAATGGTGAAAATTGTGTCCATCAATGATGCTACTAATATTTCATCTGCAACCAAAGCTTTTGTTTTTAGTTAAATCCGACCCTGGACTGGCTCTTTTGTGAAACATATTGGTGGTTTACAGCACTGCCATGCATTGTGTTATTTCTTATAACATTGCCAACACCGGGCGGCACGGTGGCTTAGTGGTTAGCACGTTCGCCTCTCAGCACTAGGGATTCCCGGTTCGAATCCCCATCTGGGTGGAGTTTCCATGTTCTCCCCGTGTCCACGTGGGTTTCCTCCGGGTTCTCCGGTTTCCTCCCACAGTCCAAAAACATGCATCAAGTCAATTGAATTCTCAAAAATTGCCCCATATAGAGTGTGCCTGTGTGAGTGAGTGTGTGCCCAGCGATGGATTGGCGCCCTGTCCTGGGTCTATCTGCCCAGCGCCCGAAACGTTCTCCCCTGGATGGGCATGGGGAACCCCACCACAACCCTAATAGAGGATGAAGCGGGAGATAATGAATCAATGAATTGCCAACACCGGCCACTAGAGCAAAACTTGATGCTCAGATGCCACTTAACAAATAAAGCTTTCCTCTGCCTCATAGCATGCTCTTGTTGCTACTCCGCTGTTTCCCTCACAGACATCGTCAGGTTGTATGTGCTACTTTAAGCTTATATTAAAACCCAGTCCAATTCTCAAGCACCTATGATGTAATCCAGGCGAACAGCTGTTTTCTCAATACCTGGATTGGATAGTGCCATTTAAGATCAATGCAGCCAATTAGTTTGGTAGGTAAGTTTTCTCCAGAAAATATATTTAACATATAAAAAATGCTAAAAATTAAATAATTAACAGTAAAACCACAAAAGAAATAATATAATAACTGACATTTTTTAAACAAGAATGTTTGGGATCCTATTTTATCTAAATTGTCTAAAATTGTCAGTTTTAAAGTAAGATTAGTACTTGTATATGAATGGGACATGGTTTTTGTTTTAGCCTGAGGTGTGTTAAATTGCTATTAAACAAATGCATTCCCTTAGGTTAATTTAGGTCAAAGCCTAATTAAGCTCATTTAAAGGCATTTTGCTTGGGATCATCTTCACACCTTCACCCACTCTGGGTAATTAACTGCAATTTTCAGTTTTTTTTTTTTTTTTTACTTTTACTTAAACCCAAAACACTAACTCCACCCAAAAGTGTCACATTCAATCAAGCCAGACCGAGTGATGAGCCAATTAATGCTGTGCGCCGTTTCTTGAAAAACAATGGGACCTAAAGGGGACGTTTTTGTGAAGGATGTAATTGAACTTGACACCATCTTAAAAAAAACACCCAAAAGGGGGATTAATAAATCTTTGCAATACAGAATAATACAATTATTATCATTTAATTGATATGCAGCTAAATAAGACACAAAATTGTCATTGCTGTTAATTAAATTGGCTACAAAACAATATCTTTACTTAGGTGAAAGTTAATATAGATTTGCAGTCAGAATAATCTAAACTTTATGATTTCCAAATGCAAGAACTTAAATACTTTAGTTTGATTATTTAGAGGCTGTCTGTCAGGATATTTTATAGGATATTTACTTTTGTTTACCCTTTTGGTTGTAGTGTTTTTGTCTTTCTCTTCTCTGTCTTCTTGTATTTGTATATTTTATTACTGTATTGTATTGTATTGTATTCATTCATTCATTCATTATCTTCCGCTTTATCCTGTATTAGGGTCGCGGGGGGGTTCCCCATGCCCATCCAGGGGAGAACGTTTCGGGCGCAGGGCAGATACACCCAGGACATGGCGCCAATCTACCGCTGGGCATATTGTATTGTATATTTAGCATATTGACTTCTTATTAATAACAAATACTTGTTCTTGTTACTATAATTACAGAGGAGCTATTCATTCCTGGGGTTCTATCTTTTCTAAGTAGTTGCTAGGTCTAGTTAATTAGATTTTTGCAAAGTCAGTGCTAACTCTTCCTGCACATAACAGAACATATTGCCATTGCTCTTGTGTTTTTATTCTTTTAGGTATCCTCCTTTCCTTTCTTTGTGTAGTTCATTGAAAATACCTCTTTTAGTGATCAGAAGCTGGTCAAAAAAGCCAAAGTTAATTTATTCATTATTTTCTGCTTAATCCTCTACTAGGGTCATGGGGGGGTTTCATCGTGCCCATCCAGGGGAGAATATTTTGGGCACTGGGCAGGGCACCAATCAATGGCTGGGCACACTCACACAGACACACACACAAACCCACATTATATGGGGCGATTTAGAGCATTAACTTTATCCTGAATCCATGTTTATGGACTGTGGGAGAGAACATAGAAACTCCACCCAAAATGGGATGCAAACCGGGAATCCCCAGCACAGCCAAAGAATTAAAATAATAAATGGTGACCTTTTTGAGAGACTTTCATGTTCGTTTTAGTCTTATATACAGTCTCAAGACCAAATATGATTTTACAAATCTGTCTAAGATATTCATTCATTCATTATCTCCCGCTTTATCCTCTAGTAGGGTCGCGGTGGGGTTCCCCATGCCCATCAAGGGGAGAATATTCAGGCGCTGGGCAGATACACCCAGGACAGGGCGCCAATCCATCGCTGGGCACACACTCACTCACTCACACACACACACTCTATATGGGGCAATTTTGGATAATTCAATTGACTTGGTCTATGTTTTTGGACTGTGGGAGGAAACCGGAGAACCCGGAGGAAACCTACGCGGACACGGAGAGAACATGGAAACTCCACCCAGATGGGAATTCGAACCGGGAATCCCCAGCGCTGAGAGGCGAACGTGCTAACCACTAAGCCACCGTGCCGCCCTGTCTAAGATATCTAGTATTGTTATGTGAAGGTTGTCACTGTATTGAAACCAACCTGCACTTTTATGACATCATATCATTCTATGTTGGTCATAACAACCTGAATTCTTTTAAGGTTTCTTCCTACAAGTGTGTCTGTGGAAATTTTTGTTCATTCATACAGAACAACATTTGTTATGACAAACACTTATGCATAGTTTTTCGATGATGTTGAGGTCAGTCCTCTGTGTATGCTTGACAAGTACTTCCACACCAAACCCACTCAATATCACACTTGGACTGTCTGGCCTCATTTTCTAGAGTACAGACTACAACTTACAATATGCCACCATTTATGAGGCTAAACGCAAGTGTTCCAGGTCAGCCTCTTTTGAACCTATTTCCTGATCACGATCCAGGGATCGAAAATCCCAAACACCTGAGTCTGAGAACTATATAAGGGGTTTGATTAATGCTACTTGTCACAAAGTAGTTCTGCAATTTATTTAATGCACATTAAATCATGTTTGGGCACGGTGGCTTAGTGTTTAGCACGTTCGCCTCTCAGCGCTAGGGATTCCCGGTTCGAATCCCCATCTGGGTGGAGTTTCCATGTTCTCCCCGTGTCTGCGTGGGTTTCCTCCGGGTTCTCCGGTTTCCTCCCACAGTCCAAAAACATATATCAAGTCAATTGAATTCTCAAATTGCCCCATATAGAGTGTGTCTGTGTGAGTGAGTGTGTGCCCAGCGATGGATTGGTCCTGGTTCTATCTGCCCAGCACCCGAGACGTTCTCCCCTGGATGGGCATGGGGAACCCCACCGCGACCCTAATAGAGGATAAAGCGGGAGATAATGAATGAATGAATGAATGAATGGTTTTCTCTAGGTTCACCAGTTTTCTCCCACAGTCCAAATAAACGAATTCAAGGTAAATTGCCCCTTTCTATATTGTGTTTAGTATATGTGTGTAGCCCAAACCATTTGAATATTATAAATATCTGTATATTAATAGACCCTGACATATTAATTTAATATTCTAATGTCCAAAACAATTAACCAATGCAGTGGTTGAATCGTTACATTGTCAGCGTACTGATTATGAATATTGAACAATACAACACTGAACTCATGTATAGTTTGTGTAAACTCAAAGTGCAGCTGCATGCTGGAACTGGTTGTTTACAGTATCTCAGTATAATGCTTTACAGTAGACGAAACTATTAAACAGCTAATAATTAATTAAAAAATAAGTTAATATAAAATGCATAATTGTCCTTAAAGTACCCCACCTTCCATGAGCCTTACATTTTAACATAGTAGCAGAGGTTGGAGCTCAACAATAGTTATATTTAGAATCAAAACTACCGTTTTATTTAAGGGACTGTCCACAAAAAGTATGGAAGCATGTTTCAACAAGGTAGCACAACTTGTCAGAACACAGACTAAAGAATTAAATAAAATGTATTAAATATGAAATGATGGGTGGCATGGTGGCTTAGTGGTTAGCACGTTCGCCTCTCAGCGCTAGGGGTTCCCGGTTCGAATCCCCATCTGGGTGGAGTTTCCACGTTCTCCCGTGTCCGCGTGGGTTTCCTCCGGGTTCTCCGGTTTCCTCCCACAGTCCAAAAACATGGATCAAGTCAATTGAATTCTCATTGAATTCTCAAATTGCCCCATATAGAGTGTGTCTGTGTGAGTGAGTGTGTGCCCAGCGATGGATTGGCGCCCTGTCCTGGGTGTATCTGCCCAGCGCCCGAGACGTTCTCCCCTGGATGGGCATGGGGAACCCCACCGCGACCCTAATAGAGGATAAAGCGGGAGATAATGAATGAATGAATGAAATATGAAATGGAACTAAAATACATTCGCTCACTTACTTCAATGTGCTTTTTTACATTTGATGATGAATTCTTAAATGTCATAAGCGCTTGTCTTTTTGGCAACACAAAACCTAAGCTCATTCACCATGATATGTTTGTTGAGCCAGTGTGGTTAAATAATAATTTGCCTGTCTCCCATCTAATCTCGAGTTCAATCCTCTCTCCACCTCCTGCCTCCCCATTTAACATTCAATAGGATTCTGATTAGAACTTCATTAGCTGCATGACCGGAATAAAGCGATATAATTGGTCTACAAATAAATGTAGTAAAAAAAAAAGTAACAAACCTATTTGGGAAATGTAGTGAGTAAAAAGAACAGGTATTTTTTTTTAAATGTAGCATTAACTGACAGAATACAGGGTCAGTCATGATACAGTCACCCTGGAGCAATGTGGGTTAAGGGCCTTGCTCAAGGACCCACACATTAGTAACTTCAGTGCACTCTCAGGATTTGAACCCCCAACCATCAGAATGATTGCCCAACACCCTAACCATTGAGCCACCACACCCTATTAGTGTCAAAAATAAGGCACAATACAGATCTTTTTTACTCTGTCATAAGAAATCGATTTGGTTTTATCCTTTAAACAAACAAAATTTGAGTTCTTAAATGCATTTTATGGTACTGTGTACCTAAGCAAAAAATATAAACTTTGCTAAAGGATTTAAATGTTACCTCAATTACTATGTTAAGACAATATCCTTTTGATAAACAATTTGAAATCCGGTCTGGTTTAGGTGAATATTTTAAACTGCTGAATAGGCTGATCTTTCACTCGCAACTTGTCAATAAAATTAGACCTCCTGAACATTTCCTCAGGACATCTATGATGATCAGAGACACTTTAAGAAAGATAGTAAAATAAATATGAAGTGGCACAGCTAGGTTAGAGACCTGCTCCTTTACTCGTGGTCATCAGAAAAATGACCCACAAAAACAGTCACTTGTTTAAAAAAGCTGTCTTTAGGGGATGGTTGTCACATCAAGTGCCAGTACCGACTACAATGTTGTATTTCTCCAGTTCTGAATTCTAGAGTTGTCTCTTTGACATGTTATAGAAACAAATTGGAGACATCCTATTCTCAGTAAATTTCATTACCCACTTTTTGTTTTTTACGATTTAATTGGGCAATATGTCGATTATATATTAATTACCTGTAGTGCACTCGACATCATATAGAGTGCACATTATTCAGATTTTTGGTTTGTTATCAATGATACAAAAATTTAATTATGATTAATAATGCACACTCACATCAAAAGTAACATAACCACCAAGTGTGCAAAATATATATAAAAAAAACATTTTAAAAATGTGACATGGTGAACCCAAATGAGGACCGGAAACCGGATTCATCAAGCACAGGAAAAGGATTTATATACCGACTGACAGTTAATTTGTCTGTTGTCCCACCACATTCCTGTCATTGCTGCAATCTCTTTTCCTGCTGCATGTTATAAACACAACACACTGATCATTAATGTAGCCTCTGTCAGGTGCGTTAATTACCTCTAATTACAATCCATAGTAGTTGGCTCCGCCTCGGCCACTATCAGCACTACAGTTCTGCCACAACATAAGTGTTAGAATTTTTTAGAAGTCTTTGAATGAATACATGAAGCAAGTCTATTTCTGCATGGTCTTAATAAAGTGATTTCCTTCAGAAATTCAGAAAGTCACAAATAGTATATATTTATTTTGTTAAAAATACATCATTTAAACAATGTAAAAAAGAAGCACTCATCAGTAAAATAATGTTACTATCCTACTATAGTACATCATGAGAACAAATTAGTAAACATTTTCTCATTTCACAAAAGGGGTTCAGAAATTTTGTAAACTGTTTTCATACACTCAGTACTTTTTTTCATTCATTCATTATCTCCCGCTTTATCCTCTATTAGGGTCGCGGTGGGGTTCCCCATGCCCATCCAGGGGAGAACGTCTCGGGCGCTGGGCAGACACATCCAGGACAGGGCGCCAATCCATCGCTGGGCACATACTCACTCACACAGACACTCTCTATTTGGGGCAATTTTGAGAATTCAATTCACCTTGACCCATGTTTTTGGACTGTGGGAGGAAACCGGAGAACCCGGAGGAAACCCACGCAGATACGGGGAGAACATGGAAACTCCACCCAGATGGGGATTCGAACCGGGAATCCCTAGCGCTGAGAAGCGAACGTGCTAACCACTAAGCCACCATGCCGCCCCACTCAGTACTTACATTTGCAATTTTTTTTGTTTGTTTTGTTAAATTAAAGTCATACTTTACAATTTACCCACAATGTCACCAATTAGATTCATACTACATAACTTTACATGAAGACTTATCTAAATCAAAAGTTCACTCTAGTACACTGGGAGGACATGATAATTACTCAAAAAATAAAAGGAAAATTATAAGTATAGCATCCACCATAAGTGTGAAAACCCATTATGTCACACAAAGAACCACAGAGACTTGCACCCCTCTAATTCATGTTATTTACCACCCTCCATACAGTGACATTCAGGTCCATTTTCATTAGTTCGGTGCCTGTTTATGTGCATTGTGCTGGACTGGCCTGTTTTGTGTGCATTCACAATGGATAATTAGCTATATTTTTATAGATTGGGCAGACAATATGCTCTTCCTTTATTCAAACCTCTCCCTATCTCACTTACTCTTTTAGACTCAGATTCACAAACAACGAGATCGAGTAGGCGCCTTATGTTAACAATCGGAGGCCGGTGCTCAGTAAACGCACACCATCATGATCAGGAACACATGCTGCTTTGATCAGTGTTTGCATTTAAACATCAAATAATCTGTTCTAATCTTTTTTGTGGCTCATTTA
Organism: Corydoras sp. C115; assembly: GCA_019802505.1. NCBI lineage: Eukaryota > Metazoa > Chordata > Actinopteri > Siluriformes > Callichthyidae > Corydoras > Corydoras sp. C115. The sequence continues at coordinate 247,524 of JAFMOC010000048.1, forward strand.
GATGGTAATACAGAGCAGGAACCGGCCCGGGAGTGCATTCATCTCAAGGTCAAGAGGCCGATCACCTGTGCTCAACCTTCATCAGCTAGTGTTTAAAGTGCAGTCTGTGTAACCAGGTTAAAATGAGAGGCTTTAAAAGTGTGTGGTAATGAAAGTGTCAAAATGTGCAGCAGGTTTTTTTTTTTTTTTTAAATTTCTTTTAAACCTATTTGTAGTAAATGATTGTTTAACAGATAGATATTAGGTATTGTATGCAAAGTACTGTCTCTACAAAATTAAACTTTCCCCCCTCTTAGTAAGATCATATCAGATGCTTTGATTCACCTACTGCTGCTTTTTCCACCATTGTTTTATTATTATTGTTAATATTATTACTATTATTATTATTATAGAAGGGTGAAATCTGCTTCTCAGCGCTGGGGATCCAGCTTTGAATTCTTATACAGGATTTTGATTGCATTCCAAATTATTACTGTATGCAAAGTATATTATTCTCAGATTTAAAAAAATGGTCTATTCAAATGACAGTCTGTATAATCTGTCATCAACCAAGTATAAAAATGCACTGTTCCAGATTATTATGCACAACAGGTTCAAAACCTTTTATTGTAAAGTTGTAAAGAACTGAAAATGGTAATTTGTTGAATTTTCAGCATTAAGACGTCACATTCACTAAAATCAAAAGCTATTTCAATCAAAAACATCCGACCAGGCCAAGTTACAAGGCAACATAGAACCCTTTCTTTGATTTCATCTTCACATTTCTTGCATCCATTGAACTTGAGTTTTTTGGGAGAGTTTCTGCTTGAATTTCTTTGTAGTAGGTCAGAATAACCTCCCAGAGCTGCTGTTTTAATGTGAACTGCCTCCAACCCTCATAGATCTTTTACTTGAGAATACTCTAAAGGTTCTCTACAGGGCTGAGGTTAGGGGAAGAGGGTGGCCACACCATAAGTTTCTCTCCTTTATGCCTATAGCAGCCAATGACACATATATATATTTTGTTGCATGAGATGTATTGTGCATTGTCATACATAAAGATGATTTTTCTTCAAGATGATGGTTATTTTTTCGTACAGTAGAAGAAAGTGGTCAGTTAGAAACTCTATCAGCTACCTACCAGCACTTGCCCCATGGCTCTGCCCTAAAACATGCCAAAACAATGCCACCTACTTGCTGATGTCACAGCCTTGTTGGGACATGTTGGCTAACAACCATCCTCTACTCCATTCATCTGGAATATCCACGGTTGCTCATTGTATGGGTCCACTGCAACCTGTAACTTGTGAGCACTGGTTAGGAGTGGCTGATTGGTAGGTTTATGCACCACTGCAAGTCTTGAAGGATTCTACATCTTAAAGTTTGCAGCACCCCAGAGGCACCAGCAGCTTCAAATACCTGTTTGCCGGTTTGTAATGGCATTTTAGAAGCTGCTCTCTCAATCTGATGGATTTGTCTGGCAGTAACCTTCCTCATTATGCCTTTATCTGCACGAACCCGTCTGTGCTTTGAATCCACCACAAATCTCTTCACAGTAGCATTATAATATCAGTTTTCATGATGTATCTAATGTTTTTATACCTTGTCCATTATTTCAGCAGCAGAAAGATGCTTATTCGTTCCCATTTTGCTTGAAAACCGTGGCCTGTTTAACAATGTTAAACATCCTTCTTAAGTAGTTTTCCTTGAATTGGGTTCATTTGGCAAACTAATTATCACAGGTGTCTGAGATTGATTTGAGTGATCCAAAGAGCTCTAAGGCACAAAATTATGGGTTCAATTAAAAAAAACACCCCTTTAAATCCAATTTGTATAATGATTTGAAACATGGTATAATTGATCTTCAGTTTATCATTGCTGGTGTATGTTATTACAAAAAATATCTGGTAGTTTATACATTCATTCCTTCTCATTTTTAGTCTGAATCTGACACTGAACTATTTTCCAGATTTTCTGGCATAATTTACTTTAGAAATGTAACTAAATGTTCCTTAAAATTTTAATAGTTGCGTTGATTGTTCCTGTGGTTATTGCCACATTTCTTCTGGCTTAATTTTTCAGAAATAAAGATTAGTTTATGTGGCTGAGGTCAGTAAAAGTGTTTTGGTGACTGTTTTGTCTTTTGTATATTCATTCTATTTTCTATTCAGTCTATTGAGATGATATCTTGTTTTTATTAGAAACATTTTTATTAGACCTTTTTATTAGAAACATTTATAGTTTCTCTGGTTACTTCCAAATATGTTACCTGATTGTGATATTTTGTGGCATGTTCTCTTCATATGTTGTAAGTCTGATTAGCTTATTTTTCCCATTATCTAATAACTACTAAAGGCAAATAATGGAGCTTTAAAAATGTTCAGTTGTTAAGGTGACTGTTACAAACCTAAACATCTTGCAATGCTGACCATAAAACATAATCTTATTTTATGTACAGTATTTGTAAGTCTTAATATTTAGCACATTTTCTTACTATCAACACTGAATTTAATGATGATGTTCGAAAGACCGATATCTTGCTATAAAATATGAAATCTGCAGTCTATATTATAAAAATGTTATGTTTCCAGACAATCAGTCACACAAGAAATGAAGGACAGAAATGCATTCTGTTCTATGTCTGTAAAGACAATAAAATGTGTTTAAAAGTAAGAATAGTCAGCTCACACAATGTACACTAGTTTTAAACTTGCCTCTTGACATAAAACCAGGATCCTTATTAAATTCATTACGCAAGTTATGAGGCACAGTATTTAAAATGCATGTAAATTGGAAGGTTTTTTTGGTGGCAGGAGACTGATTTTGTTAAGAAATAATAAATCATTTAGCTTTGATGTGCACTAAACTTGGCAGTCATTCCCGAATTCTGGCATTAATGAAGAATAAAGACAATGGTTAAGCTTTTTGTTTCAGACACATGCATGTTAATGTGGTCCATCTGCATGCATGCAAATGTCTAAAAAAAACATTAAATCCACCCTGCCCACAGGTGACACAAGTGGTTTCCTGTTTATCGTCTCCTCCAAATTTGGAGAAAAATCTTTCAGATTTCATTAATAATTATTTTACTGTTGGGGAGACTTTTTTAAATAGAAAATATATTTTTTCCGAACTGGACATGTTCTTTACATTTAATGGTTTGAAATTAAGAAAACATTTTGCAGTGATGTGTGATAATGTATGGCTTGATATCATCATTTAAACCTGTATAAGACTATTTACATTGCAAAGGGAGAAAAATTATTCAACATAAAATTATTTCTGAATTTGTTAATAATTTACAAATAAAAATGCTACTTTATATGGCAAAGGATTTGTAAGAACTCATATATATAATAATAATGAGTGTGTATATGTATATATATATATATATATATATATATATATATATATATACACTGATATATATATATATATATATATATATATATATATATATATATATATATATATATATATATATATATATATATATATATATATATATATATATATATATATATATATATATATATATATACACTATATATATATATATATATATATATATATATATATATATATATATATATATATATATATATATATATATATATATATATATATATATATACACACACTATATATATATATATATATATATATATATATATATATATATATATATATATATATATATATATATATATATATATATATATATATATATATAATGAGTATACTGTAGAGTGGCCTCCATCATTCGTAAATGGAAGAAGTTTGGAACCACCAGGACTCTTCCTAGAGCTGGCCGGCCGTCTAAATTGAGCGATTGGGGGAGAGGGGCCTTGGTCAGGGAGGTGACCAAGAACCCGATGATTACTCTGTCAGAGCTCCAGCGTTCCTACGTGGAGAGAGGAGAACCTTGCAGAGGGACAACCATCTCTGCAGCAATCCACCAATCAGGCCTGTATGGCAGAGTGGCCAGGTAAAAGCCACTGCTTAGTATATACTCATTAGAAATGTCTTTAGGTTGGTTCCTGTAAAAAAAAAAAAGTAATTTAATAACAAAACAGAATTTGATCAAGGTGCCCAAACTTTTCAGGCGGGCAGGCATTAGGTTGCTAAATTTGTTCTTATAGCAATGCACACTTTAAGAATAGTACTTTTTTTCTTTAAAAAAATTACTGCAGAACATTGCCTGGACATCCCTTAAAATCACTAAATGTCTTCAAAGTATCATCTCAGTTTACTTCATATTTGCTCCATCGCTAACACAATAATGCGCACTAAAAATGATTCACAAGTAGTATTACCGGCCAATGTCTGTGTATCTAATGATGATCTGGTTGGGGTTAATGTTATTCACCAAGTCAATTCACTACCTCATCATGAAATATTGACCTGAAGGCCAGAGCTAAATTTCACCATGACTGTCGTTAACCTGTTTTCTCCACCAAAAAATGAACTATGCTGAAATATATTTAAAAGCCTTGGTTTTATCTGCCACTCTAAATTGCCTCCAGTCTTTGGATTTTGATTTGTTCCCCCCAAAAAAAAAGATAATTGTGGTATTTATCTGGTATTGATTATCATGATCACAACAAGAATATGAAAAGCAATCTATTAAAATTAGTTTCAGCATCTTTGAAACCATTTTAACAAGCACATTTACAAAACACTTAATTATTCAATATGAATTAACGAGGTATTAGAATGGAAGTTGCCCCTCATTGCTAATACATCACTTTATACTTTATTATAATTACTGACTGCCTTTGGTCATCTTCCAGTGTTCTGTTAAACAAATTTTTTAAGGTGAATTTGTGCTTGAATTCTAAAGAGATGTTAGTCTTTTTGTCTGACCTTATAAGGGAAAAAGTACTGTACTTGCAGGCATTGTTCAGGTGTGATTTTGTCCTATTCTTCCACACAAACTGCTTTCAAATATGGAAGGTTTCAAGGCCATTTTCTATAAACTCAGATCTTCATTTCTTCTCACAGATTTTCAATTGGATTTAAGTTGAGTGATTGACTGAGCTATTTTAGCAACCCTATTTCTATCCTCTAAAACCACTTGAGAGTTTCCTTGACTGTGAGTTCTGAGATCATTATGTTCAGCGTCCTGGTACATGACAGCAGATTCTTTTATGTCTTGTTCTCTATTTAAAGTCTTAAAGTAAAGATATGCATATGTAGAAAAACAGTCCCACGGCATGTTTCCACCTCCAAACTTCACTTTTCATATGGGATTTTTTTTTAAACATAAAACATTAACATATTAGCATCAGTAACATCCATAGAGTTTAAATTTGGTCTCATCTGACTAACTTTATTCCACAAGTATTTCATTAGCTGGGCTTGTACAAAAGCATCAAACTTTAAACAAGCTTCACTATGCTTTTTTCTGCAATGGTGTGTTGCACAGAATAGAAGCCATTGTGGTCAATGGCATAACTTATTGATTTTCTTTTAAACAACATTACCTGCTAATTCTGAGTCGTTCTGAATCTCTCTGTAAGTGGTGCTTGGCCCTTGGACAACTCGTCAGATTATTCCTTTGATGCCTTTGTCTTAAATCTTGCGAGGAGCACCTGGTTGTGGCCAGTTTATGCTGAAATGATGCTTCTTCCAGCCCAGTTCTTCCAGTGTATAATGGCCGCAGTGTGGCTCACTGAAACATTTAAAAGTTTAGAAATCATTTTTAACAATTCTATCAGTATGTTTTGCAACAATAAGTTTAGAATGTTTTTGTGAAATTTCCAATAGGACAATACCAGCTGATGTTTATTTGTGATATTAATTTGTACTAATGGATGGCATGGTGGTTTAGTGCTTAGCACATTCGCCTCTCAGTGTCAGGGATTCAAGTCCGCTTGGGTTCCCTCCGGGTTCTCTGGTTTCCTCCCACAGTCCAAAAACATGAATTCAAGGTCAATTTAATGCTCTAAATTACAGTGTGTGTAAATTAGAGTGTGTTTCTGTGAGTGAGTGTACCCAAGCGTTCTGTCCAGAGTGTACGTACCCAGCGCCCAAAACGTTCTCCCCTGGATGGGCATTAAGTTTAACAAACTTAACGTTGTTTGTTATTTTACGTAATTTTTCCCCCGTATTGTAATGAAATATTTACATTTTTTATCAAGATTTTTCATCTCTGCATTTTTCACCTTTCAGCACAACAACCATACACCTACAATCTAAAGATTTACAAATAAGATTATTTGAATGCATACCTTTTTTGTTTTGGATTAAAATATAATAATAATAATATTTAATAGTGGTTTTGGTTTTATCTGAGATGGCACTTTAACTGTCTTTTATCTTTTGCATCTTTTGCTTACTGCAATGAGTCTTGGTTTTCCTTTTTGATAAACTGGCTAAAGTTGCTTTAAGACAAAAATGCTATTTAGAACAAAAAATTTTTAATTGATATGTACTTTTTACTATTAAAGTCAATAAAAGGAAAGGCTATTCAGATCATCCTTATTTAGATATACCTTATATATTCCTTACATTCAGAAAAATAAAAAAATAAATTATTTATGCTACATGTGAGGACATGAATCTTATGAATCAATCTTTCTGGCAACAGTTTGGAAAAAGGCTTTTAAATGTATGACTGCTTTATGAAAATCACACTTACAGGTATATCAGACAAAACAGTCATCATTTAAAACATATGAATGTATAGTATGCTATTAAATAATTCATTTGAATCTTATCATACTAATACTAAATAATATTGATGAAAGCACCAAACAGTCCTAAATAATCAATGCTGTCTTTTAAATCACTGCAGCTTGAAAAGACAGCTAAAGAGAAAGTTATTTATAGTGAAAGTTGCTTTCTGAGCGATCGCTCTGTGACATGTGGAACCGTAAGCTGGATGGAGAGATGGCGATGTTTGTGCACAGTGATAGATTGAGGTCAGATGTAAAAACGCATGTAACACTGGTTCAAATTTTCAGCATGTGTTGATCCATCTGGAGATAAATATTCAGCACAAGCCGTCTGAGCATGTGTTGGGTTTGTGGATGCAGGGATTGTACAGTGTGCACCATGCATTTGCACAATCGTGTAACACTGGCATGAAATATTTTATAGCAGCTAATGAAATTTTGCCTAACCAAATGTCATAAGACATTTCAATCTACTGTGGCTCTTGGTCTGAGAATGTTTAGTAGTAAAAGCTGGATTTAACTGTGGATTGTAAATAAAATTAAGATATAATCTCAAAGTTTGAATGGTTTATGTTAGGTTAATGATTTTTTTTGTAACTAAAAGATATCCAGATCATAGCATTTGAATTATAAGAATACACCAATTGAATTTAAAAATGATTACATTTTTGATCTTGAGCATCTCAGTGGTCTTGAGCACCTGTCTGCACCATGTGAAACATGGCAGAACCTCAGTGATATGGCTTGAGGTCTAAATGAGGTCTGTGTCTGATCAAGTGGTAGTGATGTGCTATCTTCACTGCCACTGCAACAGCCACTTTAACTAGCCGGTTAAAGAACAGAAGTGGCAAAGGAGATGTCAGAAGTGTGAAGTGGGTCACCTTAATGCACACTTAATACATCCTCAACATCTACTGGTTGGCTGCTTTCTGTTTTGGACAAAGTAGATGTCAAAGTATTCAGACCTATGATTTTTTTCTCTTTTTTAATCAGCTTTAAGTGGGATTGCAAGTGCATAGATTTTTTTTACCATTTGATTTACACTTTGGTGTCGCAGTGTTCAGTGCTTACAGATTTGCATCTCTATGTATGACCAGATTTCTACAGTGAATTTCAAAGCCATGTCAACCAGAAGGATACTGAACTGCCCCTTGCTGTAAATATGTGTCTATCATGTGATGGACTGGTGACCTGGTGACAGTGTTTCCCCCACCTTTTTGGTCAATAAGCACTGAGCTAGATTTAGTCTCCCATTAGTCTAACCTCACAAAACCTAGAATTTTATTCTTATCTAATTTTCTTATTTTCTTCCAAAATATAAATACATAAATAAAATGATGCTATAATTAAAAAATGCTCGTTAATCATATTGTTTCCACATTTTTTTTGCAAGTCAGGAGTTTGCAATGTCCATATAGAATTTTACCTTGTTTTTTTAACTATTTTTTCTCACAAGGTTGGAGTTAATTATCACTATTCTACTATATTAATGACACAGCTTTAACAGAAGCTTTTAACATGGTGACACCTTAAACTGATCTATATCCTAAATATATAGATCAGTCAGATCACCATCAGAGAAGAAAAACGTCAATCTGGAAGATCTGGAAAAGGTATTCTCTTTCAGCTCCAGTCTTGTAAATCACTGCCAGATAAACCTAAAGGCAAATAGAATGTTTTAAAAGCAGCCAGGATTAATGATTTGTAATTTATTTATGGCATGTTACAGACATAATATTTATATTTATTTCTCAGCAAATTTTCTAACTATAATTTAGTATTTGTACAAAAATGTAGTAATAATCATTTTTATCTAAATAGTTTTACATATCCCTCTCTTAAAATGCAATACTTTTGGCAATACAACACATTTAACATGTGTGAAGTTCCAGTTGTCAGAAATTTATCTGTGATTGCCATCAACTGGACACAATAGGTATTACACACATACTACATGCCTTTTTCATAACAGCTGTTAAATGACTTCTGATCGAGTTCTTTTGTCCTGTGGCCCACCTGTGTGTTACTCTAAATAAGAAATTAGTGCTGACAAAATGAATTTAGCATTAAATACTGGCATTTTCTAACCTTCTCAATTTAAAGTCATATCATATTCCAGACAACGCTTATGAGTTTAAATTTAATACTTAATAATCCAACTAACAAAGCTCATAAGAACATTCTTAAATATAAATATACACACATCACAAACATATTAGGTATACTCTTATTTACTGAATAATTTAAAAAAAAGATCAGTATTATTTTCTTATTTATCTTATGTTGCATTTTAAACATAGACATTGGGGATGCAGGTACAGTGGAGAAAATATGAAATCAATTTAATTCTCAGTAAATATATTTCTTATTGGGCTATTGACATGAATTTTGAACAGATGTCCATAACAACCCCAGTATCTACACATATATCACACTGAGATCATGTTACAAGTTATGTGTTATAGAGTGGAATGACACAGAGGAAAATGTATTTAACACATCTGCATTTGCTAAAGAACAAACATTAGGGTTGTTTTGTGGATGAATGAGTCCAGAATAGATCACTTAATTGGGAAAGTTTGATTTTGTAGAAACAGTGGTGGTTGTATTATGGTTTGGGATTGTCTTGCCACATTTGAAACAGGAGAGCTTGCTATTTTTAATAAAACGATGAATTTTTAATTATACCAGCAAAGAAAAAAAGCAGGACATTGTAAACATTTGTACATAATCTGAATGACTGCCAACTGCTTGTCCTTACACTTTTATGTTTCTGCCATGAATACTTCATTTATTATCTTCCACTTAATCCTATAAAGGGTAGATACACCCAGGACAGGGTGCTAATCCATTACTGGGCACAATCACTCACACAGACAGACAGACACACAGACACAAAATCTTTGGTCAAATATGTGAGCTGTAACAAAAACAAATGGCAGATAGGCAGCAGATGTCTTTCATCTATACCACTGATGCTGTGGCAAGTCTGTCAGTGGGGATAGCAATTATACAAGGAATGAGGGAATTATAAAAAAACTGTGGAAGTTAATAAAGTAAACCAGTATGTTGTAAAATATTAAAGGCAATACAGCTTGAAGCAAAGGTTTTGAGACTGACAATCACTGTCTTATTGATCTGTATTATTGATCTAATGCTGTAATTTATCTAGCTGCAGAAGGTTATCATTATTTAAAGCAAAACGAAAACTACGATAGATTTTTGGCCAATAATAGGTAAAAAAGAAATGAAAATCCTTCAAAAAAAGCATCAGCAAGTTGCCACCACACAGAGATTACTTAAGAAAGAGCAAGCCTGCATACAATAACTTTTAAATAATATTTATAACAATAATATTGAATAATATTTTTAAAGATAAATAATAATATTATAGTAGTAAATAATAGAAAATCTTAAAACTAACAAATAGAATTGCAATTTTAAACTTATTATTTCTATTAAACTTACCAAATTGGAGTCATGTCTGTAATTTTAAACCTAAATCAATGTAAGAACATCAGGCGGAGCGTTTAGTTAATCATGTTACAGAGTTACATTAAATGTTGCATGAGAGCCTGTGAACTGTAGTTTAATTGATGGTGCAACAAAAAGCACAACCCTAATTAAAGTTTAGTTCAAGTCAGTATAGTTAAAAGTATAGAGCAATGCTGCTGTCACCTCAGTGACACTGCTGGGCTGAGAATAATTCATAACACCCATAAATGTTCAGCCAGTGGCATCTTCTAGGCAGTGTCAATCAATCAGCTTGAACACTGATTCAGAATTAAAGGCAAACTGTGGCACAAACCAGCTACTCTCTCAGATTTTACATCCATGAGGTGATACGATAAGGCAAATGTATTTGAGTGCACTGTCAGTTTGCAGTGGGTGAGTAAAAACTCCAGCAGCACTGCTGTATCTGTTTCAGTAATACCAGCACAACACACAATAGCACACCACCAGCACCTCAGTGTCAATCCAGAGCTAATTATCACCCACCACCCAAATATTACCTGATCTGTAGTGTAGGACTATATGTAATTTTAGACCTGGTGCTGTAATTTAGTGTAGGACTATATGTAATTTTAATACCATAATACCGTAAAAAGGTTCTAAATTATGCTCTGAACTTTCAACATGAACGGTTGAGGATTTGTTTATTATATTGCTTATTTTTTAAAATACAATGACATTTACTTTATTTAAAATCATTAAAAGTGCCTTAAAATAAATTTCAGTGCATTTGAAGTTCAGCATTACTGACTATATGATCTGTTAGAAAAGAATGAATAAAGGCCTCAGAGTTTGCATGTCTGGATGGTATTGGCCTCTTCTGGCCAGTGATATGAATCCACTGTGTAATTCTCATAATCAGTATTATAAATGAGAGAACGGATCAGAGCTTCTTTATCTGATGGTTCAGGGTACAGAGTAGCCATTTTGTGTTCATATGCATATTCCACAATCTGATAAAACAAAAACAAAAATGTTTAGTCAGCTCATACATTTACACAATAATAACATAACATATTTTCATACTGCAGGAGTCTAAAATCTAAATCTAAATCTTACATATTTGTATAAATCACACAATATTTTATTTTTAGGGCTTGATCTTCCTTCATATAAGGCAGGACAATATTCATTTTCTAACATCCTGCCTCTTGTGTTTGCTTAACAGCAATGGGCTGAACTAAAGCAGGTGAAACTGCATCTGACCCCAAATAACTGATCCAGCACTGAAAGCATTTAAATTTGGCTCACTGGGTGGCGTGTTCATGGCTTCCACATGCTAGATGCATTATGGTAGGTGAAATGTGGAAGCGGTACCACTATGCCATTTTACCACTCTACTCTGTCTCAGAGAGCACACATCAAATAAACAAAAGCGAGTAAACTGAGAAAATTAAAACTGTCCCTACAGTTCTGAGATGCTAGAGGGGATCTCTAGGCCACAGCCGGGAGAAGAACTCACCTGCCAGGAGGATGTGAGATACATTGTCTTAACTGTCCTAATTTTCATTTTGCAATAGACTAGACTAGCAAGTCTTGGCATTTAAGTGTACACCCTTCCCTCCCATAAATAACCCAACCATATTCTAACACCATGCATAACTTAGTTTGATGCACATTACAACTGCTTGCCAAGGTTAGAACTGTCTGCTACAGTATACGGCATCTGGCAGCCGGTAGCTCCAAAGGTCCACAGCCATGCATCCTAACACAGATGTCTTAATGATGTCCTATCAATTGAATATATATAATGCTCACCTTCACTGCTATTTTGAAGGAAACATCCTGAATACATGTGAGAGGAGGATATAATCTTCCCTCTGTGAGGTCCTTGTCCGTCACCAGCTGAGCAATTGTCTGGAACCACAGAGGATCAAAAATATTTCCTCACATACAATCCTGATGAATGTCTTTTATAAAACAGTTATGGACTATACAAAAAAGTTTGTTCATCTTTTTATGCTACAGTATGTAACCATGAGTGTATGAACAGCTGTTTAAACCATTAAGAGCTTACTGGAAGAGTCAACCGAGTTGACATTTTCTTACTGTTAACTGCCTTAATTTTCTACTTTTTTTATGGAAAAGAAAATAATTTAACATTGTTTTTAAACAGAAAATGTAGTAAGAGTTGTGTTACCTCGGCTGTAGTGAGGAATATTTGGTCGGTGATGTGTTTCATTGCACAGGCTGTTGCTCCGAGTGCTACACCAGGAAACACATAAGCATTGTTGCCCTGACCAGGATAAAATCTACGCCCATCTGGCAGGGTCACAGGGTCAAAGGGACTACCACTGGCAAATATAGCCCGTCCCTAACACACACACACACACACACACACACAAATATAAACACATAAACACATTAATTATGATACTACTACTCAGCAGTAAAATAATTTCTTCACACACATACACACAAAAACACACCTGTGTCAGTGTGTAGCATTGTTCCGCTGTGCACTCTGCTTTGCTGGTTGGGTTGCTTAGAGCGAAAATAATTGGTCTCTCATTAAAAATGGCCATGTTTTTTATGATACTCGCTGTAAAGGCTCCTGCAATAGCTGCCACCCCTAACAGATATGATGGGAAGTAAAAATATTATTATAATTCAAATTCACACAGCAAGCTTTTACAAACAGTATAATCCATCCATCCATTATCTTCCGCTTTATCCTATATTAGGGTCGCAGTGGGGTTCCCCATATCCATCCAGGGGAGAACGTTTCGGGCGCTGAGCAGATTCACCCAGGACAGGGCGCCAATCTATCGCTGGGCACACACTCACTCACACATACACACTCTATATGGGGCAATTTAGAGAACTCAATTGACTTGATCCATGTTTTTGGACTGTGGGAAGAAAACCGGAGAACCCGGAGGAAACCCACGCGGACACGGGGAGAACATGGAAACTCCACCCAGATGGGGATTCGAAACGGAAATCCCTAGCGCTGAGAGGCGAACGGGCTAACCACTAAGCTACCGTGCCGCCCAACAGTATAATCCTACAGCAAATTATTTTATTACATCTTACATATTTCATCATTGGCAATATTTTATCTTATATTCACATTTTAAGACTACATATTGTGAAAATTATACATCTAATGATCTACACCTAATACATTTAGTGGTTATACAGTATATATACAGTGGCGGGTCATGCATTTGACACCTAGGCCTTCAATAATGCTTCATCTGAAAGAGTCCACCTGTCAATTATTATTTTTAGGAAAATAACACTCAACAAAAATCCTGATTAATTTGTACACAAATTCCATCCCTTTTTTTACTTAAGAGTTCTATTAAGAAGGCCTTTCTATTGCCATCAAAGCTAATGCTGAATGTCAAGACGTTTTCTCAAATAGGTTTTTATTGGCTGAAAATGTCTGCTCATTAAAAGTACTTTCCAATCAAAGGGCATGAATATGAAGACAAAAAGTTAGTACACTAGAAGGTCCTGTCTCTCCAACTCAAAATCTGATTGGTTAAAGCAACAGGTTGATCTACACTTATTTAATGCTACTGGGATCACAAAATAGATTCTAAAGGCCTATGCAGAAATTTATGTTTAATAAGAAAATACACTGTCTGAAAATACAGTGCCTCCAGGGAAACGCTTTGAAAGGAAAGAATGGACATACCATTTGTAATAATTTAATAAGTATCCATGAACTAAATATAATTAACATCACTCTGTGATTCAGATAATTTTAGGCCTTCATAAAAAGGCCTTGATGGCCCACCACTGGTATATACTGTTGTCATGTAAGAATGTAATGGTCTTGCCGATTATAGCGGTTGGTTTCAGGTCTTGAATTACATCCTCTAAATTCTTCATCTGTGCATGTTCATGAGCAAATCTTTGCTTCTCTGGAGTCAGGTGATCCCGACCCTGTGTAATAGACAAATAGATTTATTAGTGTAAAAAGGAAAAAAGTAATGCTGTAATGCTGCTCGGTTTTTGCAATCCTACTTGTCAATGAAATGTCAGCTTGTGCCATTCCACAATTATTGTTATTACTGGTAAAAAAAATAAGCAAAGAAAAAGAGACATAACAAATTATATTTGTGAACTATATTATTCCTACTTATATATTTTTTTCTTTAAACAATTTATATGTGTAATTGATAAAAAAAATACTAATGTAGTCACTTACATATACACTGTGGTAAATTTTTAATAGATTGTATTATTCATTAGTTCATCTGTAAATGCATATGGCTTGAATCTTGAAGTATATTCAAAGTTCTGTACGTTTTATGTGACCTTTATTTACTGTTTTTTGTTTTGCTATTCGATATTAATTTTGACAGCTTATCTCCCTAGTTGAATTTTTTGAGTCAAAAAGATCATTCGTATGTAGTATATTACAATAAGGCAATAAACAACTTTACCTTGACAATCAGACCTTTTGAATCAACCATCCAAATCTTCTTAACACACTCACTATGTGGAATCCCTTCTTTCTCCATTGCCATGATAATGAGTTCTGCTATTCCCATTGCTGCCTATAAACAGATGCATACTAAAATTTTCCCTACATTCACATTTCAAAAAAGAGTTGTTACATTCATTGTTAAGTGTACTCACCTCCCCAGCACCCTGAAACACAATGCTATGATCTGACATTTTGCTTTTTGTAATGCGCAGGGCAGCAAGAAGCCCGGCCACTGCCACTGATGCTGTACCTAAAAATTATAGTATCATAGAAGTATAGTAGTTAGTAGTATTAGTCTGATTAGAATCATCAGACAAAGGAATACATGTACAATTTTAAAGAGGATTGTCCTTAAAAATAAAACTGTAAGAGGAACAGCACTGTAATGTACAGCATATGTATATTTTAACAGTATTCTCTTCATAGTTTGATGTTAGATACTGTTACCTTGTATATCATCATTGAAGGTGAGGTACTTATTGCGGTATTTGTTCAGCAGACGAAAAGCATTGACATTAGCAAAGTCCTCAAACTGTATCAGGCATTTTTGCCCGAACCTGCAGATATAAAAAAAATCTACATTAATACATTAGCTCACATAATATGTCTAACTTATAGCAAACTAGTAACTAACTTAACTACAGCAAACTAGTTTAATCCATGTAATTTTTTTGTGGCACACTGGATGTGCCACATAGAATACATACAATCTCACAACATAATTGAAACATTAAATATGTGAGTGTTTCATTGTAAATTAAATTGTAAACTTTCATTGTAAATTAAATGAACAAACCTGAGTTGCATTTTAGTACTTACACAATTGTATATTCATATATTAACAATATATAGACAATTTTGTTAAAGGTCACTACAGCTAACATAACATAAGTACAGGCCAGCTCTCTCAAATTTTGTTAATTTGTAAATGTATAAATGTTTGCCAAAATGTATAATGCCTGGGGAAAGGTATTAACTCTTATATAATGCTCTTTAAAAAAGGTATTAACAAAATTTTATTTTTAGCCTGTGTTAAAGATGTTAGCATTTATTACACAGTAAATTGAAAAAATAAAGACATTTGATAGAAAATGTTAACAGGTTAGTGCTCAGTTTTGGTAATCAAACATTTGTGAACCATATTATTTTGTCTGATTGGTTAAAATAAATACATTTTGCTGCAATTCAGTGAGCCCAAGCACATAAATCAAAACTTTACTAAGAATTGGGAGTCCTGTTCTGTAGTGAACAGTGAATATTGTATTCCTATAAAATTATAAATACGTTAAGGTTGACCTTAGGTTAAAAGTTTTAAAGCAGAAAAAGTACATTTAGTCTTTTTTTCTGTAAATAAGATTGAACAACAGTTTGTAATAGATATATCATTTCTGCAGGGGGCGCCATTTTGCTAAAAACATGACGTATCAGTCATAACTATAGAGTGCACAAAATAAGCAGTAAAATGTTGCAGAGAGAAGATAGCCAGACTTACATGATTACCATCTAAACATCTCAGGCCTAAGGGCCATGCTCAAGAGTCAGTCAGTGGTAATATGGCTATTAACCTTTCTAGTCTCCAGGGCAATAACTCAACCAGCAAGCCATCATTGCTTTAAAAGATGAAGAGAATCTATCAATGTCTAAAAAAATTCTATTTACCATTTACTTCATATATATATATATATATATATATATATATATATATATATATATATATATATATATATATATATATATATTTGACCATCACACGTTGGCCAAGTAATTTTAAAAGCTCGACCTTTACAATGTATAACAGTAAATGGTTTCTAAGTGGTTCAAATTTAGGCGGTAGGAGGTAAAGACTTGAAACAATAAAAAATTCAATGCCTTAAATAAAAATAAAAGATTTTTAGAAATAGATTGAGTAAGAATCTCTGTAAGATAAAGGACACGGATTAAAGTAAGTGAGATGCAGGGACAGGAACACAGATCAGATAAATGGAACAGAATCAGAATCAGAAACATTTACATGTTTCTGCAGGATACATTTACATTACATTTACATTTAGTCATTTATCAGATGCTTTTATCCAAAGCGACTTACAAATGAGAACACTCATAGCAGTACCTGCTACAGAACACTGTAGCAGTATCAAACCTGATTATTATCTGATCCTGCACCCCACCCCTTTTTTAATTTATTTATTTTAAATTTTTTCTCCTACAACAGGTGTTTGTCCGGAAGAAGAGTCACTTGGCATTTTTAAGAAACTACTGAAGACTCTTTTAACAGAGTTGGGAAGGTCATTCCATCTCTTAATCTATAATTCAAGGTAATTAATGCATCTACCAGAGGTTTCACAAATGATCAGTATGCAGCCTATGTGAGACAGAGCAAGACATACAAGGTGGAAAGAGTTTGCAGTGGTGACAGAAACAGCTACCGCAGCCAGCAGTTTGTGTTTGTTTCAATTTGTGAATAAAGCCAAATCCTGTCTCCAGTATTAAGTGTCATAGTATGTGACACATCTAATTAAATATTGTTATTTTAAATGTGAAATGTTTGAGTTTAGGGCAACCTTCTGTTTTACAGCCCTGCAATGATTTTACAGTGAATTCCTTTGAGCTCCTTCAACATCACCATGGAACAGTGAGACTTTTAAAAGACTTTAAAGATAAATTAATGTGATGATCTTTATAGACTAAACCCAATGTTAACATTAAAACTAAGTGCTAAAAGTAAATCATATAAGATCAGACAAGATAAGTTTCCTTAAATGTCATTTTACATTTTACAGTGAAATTTAGCAGCAATCCTGATTCTTAAACGAATAATGCTACAGGGTGTCAATTTAAAATGTTGCAGGCATCAGTTTCTGAGTCCTAAATGTGTTTGTATTAAAAAATATTTAAATATAGTGTGTGTGTGTATGTGTGTGTGTGTGTGTTTTAGCATTTTTCAATGAACAGGGTAAACTTCACGGGCAGTTTGCCAGTCCTTTGCAGTGCAGATACACTGTTTCAATTTAAAAACCTATGTTTTTTGCACCTCTACAATCAGCAAGTGCTAAGTTTCTACAGAGCCCCATTTTCTTTAACTAACCCTTCCAATATTACGTTAAAGAGCTCAAGATGGTGAATTTTAGGAAATGCAGCATATAACTTAAAGCTATTTTTACCATGATAATAATAATAATTACTAAACCAGTTGCACCACATATAAAGAACATAGCAAAAATCAGCCCACTGTTCTGACCAACACAGCTGTTCAAGCATGGTCCAGATTAAACACACACACATAAATGTGGTAGCTCAGTGGTTAGGGCGTTGGGCTACCAACTGGAGGTTGGGGGTTCAAATCCCAGGTCCACTGAAGTTACAAATGTGGGTCCTTGAGCAAGACCCTTAACCCTCATTTCTCCAGGGATGTTGTGATTAACCCTGTGCTCACGTTGTAAGTAGCTTTGGATAAAAGCGTCTACTAAATGACCAAATGTAAATGTACAATAACGCAAGCATGTACATACTGATAAATTAAGATTTTCTTTTTTTATATATATATATATATAACCGCCTTTTACATTAGTGCTTTGTCTTAAAGCAGCTTTGTAAATGTTTTAAGTCTGAAACCCTAATAAGCAAGTCGCTGTGACATTGGTAAAGAACATAAACCAAGTATAATTAATCAACAACAGTTACATTGATTTATTTCAGTTATTAATATTGTAAACAATCCCAATGATATTCTGTAAAGATTAAAATGCTGCAACCTGATAAGGTTCATACAAATATTAGGAAAAAATTAAGAGTGTGTGTAAGTGTGTGTGTGTGTGGCTACCACCACACCAGGAAGCATTATGAATTCCCTAGGGCTCCCAGAGGGCCATGTCTTTCAGCAAACTTTATTTTACAAATATCTGCTCCACTATTTTTTGCTAATTTACATTTCTTGCATGGCTTTGGTTAATATGTTTCATTAAAAAATAAGATCAGTTGATGAGATATAAAATCTAAATTCATTGTCTACTACATCAAATTTCACTGGTTAGCTAGATCCGTAAAACGGATTATATACATAAAAAACGTGTTCAATATTTCATCTTTAATATTGCTATTTTTGTCACCAAATCTATATCAGTTCATTGAAGTGCTTTTGGAATATGCCTAATGAGTGAACTACGTAGTCCCTGCAGGCGAATGTAACGGTTATCTCTGTGTGCAATCTCCCACATTGTGTATACTGTTGTACACTATATTGTTGTTAGTATAACATCTTTAAAAGTGTTATTAGTAAAATATTTCTGTATACATATACATATACATATAAAACAAATATATAGTTTTAATATTAACATTATTTTACTATGACATCCCTTGTGGTTCAAAGGCCCTTAATTTGTAGATGTGAATCATCAAACATTGTAGCTACCTCTAATGAGGTTAATTTAAAGATTGTACATTATATTGTAATGCATATAAATATTGGTAAATATTTATTATTAGAAAAAAATGTAAATCATATGTACATACCAAACCTTACATTACGACCCCAACTAATATTGGCCAAGGGCTTTCGAGGCTTTTTATTTGCATCATATAAAAGATGAACAATAATTATGCAGTTGTCAAGATAACTGAGATTACATTCTTATTCTAGTTTCCTTTTACTGATATTTCAGAGATTAACACAAACTTTGTCATAATAATTAAAAAAATATTTTTGACACTTAAAAAATTGGAGAAATAAACATCCACCATTCTGGTGAGGTCACTTGGTTAGGTGTAGTTTTTAAATAGTTTAATAATAATGAATAAGGCAGGCATTACATTCTTTTTTTATACCCTAACCGAAGTGTCTATGCATATATGCACATTGTACACCATAATACCAGTTACATGAAGCATCCATCCTAACTTTCCATCCTTATACTGTTCCTGGTGACCTACTTTTAATTACCAGAATAGCAGATCAATTAAATAATGTGGAATTTTACAATAGTTTTTCAAGAAAAATTCAAGCTGTTAATGCATGATAACTATTTGCTGAGCATGTATCTATCATCACAGGGTTACATAATCCAGAGATTACTCATGAATGTTAACCTCAAACCCCTAATCTTTTCATTTTCAAAAATTTCCACTGTTTTAGGAAAAAACTGCTGCTCCTTACAATTTCCTATTAAACCTAGTCATTATGAAGTAATTTTTTTCGAGTCATGAGTTTTTTTTGTGCTGAAGGGCAATCACTCACACACACAATCATTTCCACATACACATAGGTTTCTGTGCATTCCTGCAATGCAACAGCTCAGCAATGTGCACACACACACACACACACACACACTCTTTCTCTCTTGCTTCACTCTCTCTCTCTCTCTCTCACACACACACACACACACACACTCGATAAAATGTAAATGCACATTCCAAAAATGTTCTTTAGTGACTATGAGTTTAATAATACCATATTTCACCCCCACATACAGCTTGTTGATATTGATATGATTAGTGTTCAAACCTTATTGGAATGCACACATACCCAACCTTACCTGACTTACTCACCTGACCTACATGTCTGTGGACTATTGGAAAAAACAAAACTCCCAAAGAAAGACCTATGTAACCACAGAGATATTATGCAAACTTCCCAAAGGTCACTCACTCTGGAACCTGAATCCAGGAACTTCTTACTGTGAGGTAACAAAGTTACCTACTGAGCCAGTGTTCTACAACCTCTCATCTGTTTATTCTACTTTCCTATGAGATTTTAAAATCCTATGAGTTTAAAATTTGCTATGAGTTATTAAAATCTTTATTCAAAAAACAAACCAAAATATGTGGTTTATTAATATAAAACTTCTATTTAGTACTCTGTAAAAACTTCTTTTGCAAAGACACAAGCTCACAAGCTTTTTTCACTGAAATTTCTATGCTCGGTTTAGGCCAGAAAGCTGGAATTACCATGCTAAAACTCAAAGTAAATATATTTGTTTTGATTTTAACATGAGCGTCTAAATACAGTCTTTGATGTTCCAGCCAGGCGGCACGGTGGCTTAGTAGTTAGCACGTCCGCCTCTCACACTGGGGATTCCCGGTTCGAATCCCAATCTGGGTGGAGTTTCCATGTTCTCCCTGTGTCCGTGTGGGTTTCCTCCAGGTTCTCTGGTTTCCTCCCACAGTCCAAAAACATGGATCAAGGTCAACTGAATTCTCCAAATTGCCCCATATAGAGTGTGTTTGTGTGTGTGTTTGTTTGAGTGTGTGCCCAGCGATAGATTGGCACCCTGTACTTGGTGTATCTGCCCAGCTCCCGAAACGTTCTTCCCTGGATGGGCATGGGGAACTCCCACGTGACCCTAGTAGAGTATAAAGTGGAGGATAATGGATGGATGGATGTTCCAGCAATGGGCCAGTCTAGATCTTTGGCTGAATTAGTTGTCATACTTCCTGAACTACACATGAATTTCTACATCCAAAATCAATTTCCCACCAATCACTTTCCTATTCAGATTGCCCAAGTTCACATTTCTTTCACCTGAACTGACCTGTATCATGGCTGTAACACGACGGGGGTGAAACCTGATTACCAAATCTGAGAATAAAACCTGATTATCTACTTCTGCTTATTCCAGAACCTTAAAAACATCATTTAAGTGTTACTATTTTTTTAACAATTCATTTTTAGCATATTATGGAGATTGAAGTTTCTGTCTGTCTTTTAGCCTATGGGAGGAGTTTGCTTGGCTTTCAACCAGGAAGTTCAGGGTCTCATGAAGCCTGAAGATGGGAAGAACTAGAGGCCATTGATGATTGCTGGCAGGTTTGACAGAAACCTCAATTTTAGATAAAGACTTTAGTAGACTTTAGTAGAAAGTGAGTGTTGAGTGAGTGTTTGTTTTGGACTGGTTGACATTTCTGCAGATAAATTATAACCACTCTGTTTACTCTTCTAATTTAAAAAATGCCAGAACTGGTCAAGTGATTGGTGCTGTGTTACATAGCAACAACATAATTAGGGGAATTAAAGACAGAGAAAATAAGTTTTAAGAGAGCGAGAGAGAGATAGAAAGTAAATGTTAATGATGCACAAAAGCTGTGTGAATGAATATATGTGGGATTTTAAAAAAGAATTGTGAGTAAAACCTGCTAAAAATTTAATATTGGTGGTGCCACTGAAAAGTTCATGTGGTGATGTACCTTAGTAAAGCAAGTTATTGAGAAAATCATGCACCTGTTCACAGTATTCTTATTTCTTATTCCAGTTTGCTACACACAGGTAAATCAATCCGTGGACCGTTTTACTGTGAGATAAAATTAGTAACTACCACTAAGCCGCCAGCATCAAACATATTTTTGCAATTCCTTAACATTAATTATGTAAAGATTTTGTGGCTCCCTGGGTGTAGGAACAGTAACAAACATTTTTTTATTTGCCATACTTTTAATAAATGGTAACTTTTTAAGTTTATAATAATACTAGTTATAAATTTGTCAAATACAAAAAAAATTCTAACGTAGTTAATTTTGTTCCTATATTTATCAAAGGGATTTCATTTTGTTTTTGTTAAAGGGTTGGATTTATACAGAAGACAGCTGCTGCAAAATTCCATTCCATTTAAATCTGAGCCATGCCTCAAAGTCACCAAAAGACCAAATTCAGTTGATTACACAAGTAGAATCAGGTGTGGCTTCTCCTGGACTGGAATGAAAACTTGCTGCCATGGCTGTCATTATAAACAAGAACCTGCTCTGATAACATAAAATTATCATCAAAATTTTTTATTAGTATTATGAAATTTATCATTAAAGGACTATTAGTCACATAATAAACATGAGAGAAAATGTGTCAAACTCATGTCTTTAATTTGCTCACTGATTTGTTTAACAGTAACAAACCTGTAAAAATTTGAGATTTCTTTAGATTAAGATTTATTTATTTATTTATTTAATCCTTTTTGGATATGTGGTTGCTCTGGTTGTTGCCTAAACACATAAGAACATATTTGTAACATAAGTGTAATGTTCGTTTGTTATAAAGTTATAAAATGGTTCCGTAAGATCACTTTGGTGGACAAGCATCACCGTGCCAACAAAAAAATTATAAGTAGGTAAAGATATACAGTATATTAAAATCAGGTTACTAATAAACATTAGTCATATAAGGATATGTAATTCAACCTTTGGCAATCAAATTTTGTGAAACAGCAGAAAGATGCAGCTTTTGGCTTCAGTTCAATAACCTGTATTGAAATACATTTTGTAAACTGCAGTGTGATAATGATGACACACAATGCTTATAGTCTAAAATAGATATATTGTTTTCTAACAAGAACAATTTTATTACATTAGTGATTATAATTATGTGAAAGATGTCACAGTAAAACTGTTATACTGTTAGTTGTATGTGTGTAACTATGTTTGTGACTAATAAACTTTGATTCAAACGTAATTTTACCATAAACCCTGACAGAAAAGTCAAAGAAATTATATGTAAAGCTGTCCAAGAGCTAAGAACCACTAATGGAGAGCTTCAGAAAAACCTTGAATTAGCATAGTTTTTAAAAAAAAAACAATAGGTAATGCATTCAACCACCAGTTGGTATATTTCAAATATCACACAAGATTCATCCTTCGTTTTCACAGACACAAACATGAGTGAAGCAGTGCTGTGATTGATTAAATGTTTGGTTAAATGTTGCATTTGATGGCTCTAAATGTTTCTTGTGAAGGGCTGAATGTTTAACCTCAAGTTTGAATTCGTATTTCTAAGATTTGAATCTATTAAATTTTAAACTGCAAATTTACTAGTAAATTAATTCAAATTCATGAATTAATTCAAAACTATTAAATATTTAAACTATACAAAATGTTGATTCAAATACTCGTGTCAGCTTTTGATCTCCATATTCATAAAAGTGCTAATTAAATATTTAAAGAAAGGAGTGCATGGTAAAATGTGCTGAAATAACCTGAACAGTATGCGACAATACAGCTGTCTTGGTGATCATTACTGCTGTTCCTAAGAACAAAGGTTTAATATAATATGAAATTATATTTCCCTGTGCCGTTTATTACAAATAACTAATAATTATTAATTATTAATATAATATATATATAATAATTAATAGGCTTATTAATTTCAATTTCTTCGTAGGTATGGATTGCTTGGGCAACAACCAACCGAGATCTGTGGAAAATTTCATATTAACACTAGAAGTCCCAGTCCTTTGGAACCCAGAGATGGGTCGAATGACCTGAAGGATTCTTACTAACATCCTATAATGAGCTATGAACAGTCTCTTTTTTTTGTAAATAAGGCCATTACTGGCACACCACAGGACTGCTTCCAACTAACTGTTGGGTCATTCCATAACAACTTAGCCAATGGCCCTGCTCGGCCATCTCAAATTTCAGATTTTTTGGTTAAATACTAGGGCAACATAAATTGTGTTGGTGGATTTGACATGGAATGACCCTGTTGTTTTCCATCAAGTTTAGCCATTAAGTTTCTAGTTAGTTCTATTCAGTTTAATGTATTTTATTATATTATATATATAGTATATATATATATATATATATATATATATATATATATATATATATATATATATATATATATATATATATATATATATATATATATATATATATATATATATATATATGTTATTTAGTTTAGTTTTACTTAAGCATATATTTGTTGTATTTATTGGATTTTCCAATATTTAGGATTAACAAATAATTTATGTTTTTTTTTATCAAATGAGCCTTGTATCAACTCTATGAGAGAGATCTGTTAGTACCTGTCAGCTACTGACGTCATAAACTCATCCACCAGTTCATCATAAGCTCGGCCACGAACTCGATTATGCCTTAATCCGATGTAGAGAGGATCCTTTAACAACTCCTGTAAAAATGTAAACATATACTCATGTTAACAGGTAACACACAATCATGATTATCTAAATATTTTCTTTATTGGTATGTGTTTGTGTATGTGTGTATTAGTCTCTTTCTTATTTCTGCATAGTGAGGCAAGTAATTTGCATTTGCAGTGTAAAAAAATAAGAGGAAGTCTTTTGAGAGGATCCAGAATCCACAGAGACTCCACATTATGATATGACATCCCAAGGGCTTTGTGTGTGTGTGTGTGTGTGTGTGTGTGTGTGTGTGTGTGTGTGTGTGTGTGTGTGTGTGTGTGTGGGGCAGTCCTTGATTTGAAGATATAACATCTTTGACAATATCATATATCATTTTCTACCAGTAAATAAACCAGTTAATATAAAACATCTGTGTAAAGAGTATTTGTATATTTATGTTGGTACCATGCTTGGATTTAGCAACATGTGTATTTGCAAAGGCAAAATTTTGACAATATAATGTAGCAATTCCATGTATCTTAACCTAATTTCTTGTGAGTTAAAGCACGTTACCAGCTGAAGCAATCCTATATCATGGCAGAGAGAAGGTTCACTGCACAGCAAAGTTCACAAGTAGTTCAACAGGCTTTATTGATATAAAATCTGATTCAGTACTAACATCATTCGTTATTATATAAAAAATGTTTTTAATTGAAATAAAAACAATCAAGATCTCCAACAGAGCTCACATCATAAAAAACAATCTACCCATGGAGAATGCATATTTAATTAAATCAATGCAAAACCAACAGTGCAGTGGAAAGTGTAGAGTAACACAACATATATATATATATATATATATATATATATATATATATATATATATATATATATATATATATATATATATATATATATATGCCCAGCGATGGATTGGCGCCCTTTCCTGGGTCTATCTGCCCAGCGACCGAGATATTCTCCCCTGGATGGGCATGGGGAACCCCACCGCGACCCTAATAGAGGATAAAGCGGGAGATAATGAATGAATGAAATATATATATATATATATATATATATATATATATATATATATATATATATATATATATATATATATACATATACATACACATATTTACCCTTATGTGTGTCTCGCTTTGTGTGTGTGTGTGTGTGTGTGTGTGTGTGTGTGTATATATATATATGTGTGTGTGTGTGTGTGTGTGGAGCTTCAAAGCTTTGGTAAGAGAACCCATCCTGTTTAGATAAGACACAACACATGCAGCAAACATTCGAAGGAACTGTTTATCTAACAAGAGAACAATCCAACAGTGTGTGTTTAGACAATTCCTACACACACATCACCTGATGTACTGCACTTGATTACACAATAAATTCATTCATTGGTCTGTTTTAAAAAGTGCCACTCAAAACCATTTTGTATGCTAATAAGGTGCTAGTAACGAAACAACAAAGATGCCCTATGTGATTGTTTTGACCATTCTGTGCCCTGGCTGTTTCTTTATTTTCCTTTTAAAGGCAGGGCTTCCTGTCAGTACTGCCCACACGGCTGTTGATTAATTTTTTCCATAACGATGTTGAAATGTTGCCTGCTTTCTTGAGCTTATGTTTGTGTATACATACTTAGATGGTGCCTGCTTTTTAAAAGGTGAAATTTTATTGTATACCTCATGGCCCAGTTAGCATTGCTCTAGAAAGTGCCAACTTATATAGAACTCATGTTTTCAAAACAGAACTTTTAAATCCAGAATTACACAATACGAAATGTAGCCAGAGGCTTATGTTATGTCTTATGATTTGACAGCAACTCTATTTTAGATCAATTAGTTCACACTAATTAAGAGTCACAGTATAATGGAAAACATAAGACTAAAAACATTACAGAAGCAGTTCTGTATGTGATTAAAGTAAGCAGTTTGACTGGAACCTGGTGAGGACAAGCTAAAAGTTTAAAATCGAAATAAATTAAAATAATTAATAAGTATATCCTTAAAAAAAATCCATTAAAGCCTTAATCTTTGCAAGCAAAGGTGGGTCATGATTCATCACTTTGTGACAACCATCTTAAGCCTTTAAAGACAGTGGGGACTTAAAGGACATTTTCTCAAAATGTGATTGCAAAGAAAAAAAAAACAGCTATATTTCATATTATGATTCTGAATTTTTCATCTCATCTCATTATCTTCTGCTTAATCCTATACTATGGACTAGAGGGGGTTCCCCATTTCCATCCAGAATCTTTCGCCCACTGGGCAGATACAATACACTGGAACATGGCACCAATTCATTGCTCTGGGTCAGGTCTAAGTAAATCAGAAGTCTTATAAGTAGTTTGATTGGCAATATATGTTTAAAATAACAATTGTAGTAGTAGGTATAAATAAATAATCTAAATTAATATATACTGCCATTTTGCTTTAGAAAGAAACATCACGCAAGGTTAAAATAAGCTTCAGTGTACATCACCAGCCATGATCTTAATTAACTTTCCCATTGTACACTGCTTGGTAGTTTATAATAGCATCACATGAGAACATATGACATTTAGATCAGATTAAATTACATAAAATCCACATGATTTCTTTAGTCTTGGTTGTGTCTTTTGAGTGTCATTTGCTCACTGTCAGCCTGTAGACATCTCACTCAGTACTGCGCTACAGCATACTTGTCAATCCTCAAATTAAATGCTTTTTAATATCAAGCTTTACTGGATCACCCTCCACCACACACACACACACACACACAAATATATAATCTGTCATCTCCTAAGAATATGAAGAATGTATACAATTTGCTGTTCAAGGTTGCAAGGATTTCACAAGGATAGTACAAATCTGCAGAATTTTAAAAACGTGCAGAAAGAGATGAAAAAAGAGAAAGTGCGATAGAGAGAGTGAGTGTGTAAGAGAGAAGGTGAGAAATAAGATTCCATATAAAAATAATAAGAGTGTGGATCTGGCTTTGGCTAGGTTGTTCCACAATACTACATAAATGATGGGAGAGCCGTGCTGCTGTACTATGGTCTATTATGTACTCGCATCAGTGTGTGAAAGAGGGGATAAGAATGATTGGCTAAAGGACTGCTTGTAATAAATGATCACTTGTAAACAGATGTGTAAACAGATCCTATTTTGTCATCAGAAGTTTCAATCGTAATCTAAAATCATCAAAACTATGGTATGTAGATAAAAAATGAAGAAGGTCGATCAGTGATGTCTGAGATGTATGCTTTCATTACACAAATTCAAGGAATATTTAGAATTAGAAAACAAGTTTGCCACTGTGAGGTCTGGAAAATTTGTCATAAGTATATATAAGAAGCCGCAATAACTTTGAAAATTCATATGAGCACTACGAAGACACAAAAAAGACATATAAAAATGACAGCATTGACAAGGATTAAATCTTAGCAACTCAGTCTGTCAATCCAATAGATAAGTCTAAGAATAGTACTTGTGGTAGAGCATTGTGCCAAGTGTAAAGTTTGGTGAAGGAGAGATTAAAGTGTGAGTTTTTTTTTCATTAGCTGCGCCTAACCTCAAATTTCTACTGAAAGGACTTCATGTTTTAGCATCCCAAAAGATTTGTGGGAACAGTTTGGGAATAGCCCCTATTTGTTCCAACATGGTTGCGCACCAGTGCACAAAGCAAGGTCCAATAAAACATGAATAAGCAAGTTTGGTGTGAAAGAACTTGACCGGCCTACACACTGTCCTGAATGCAACCCAATATAAAACCTGGAATTACTAAGAATGCGATCCAAGCCTTTCCATCCAACATCAATGACCTTACAAATGCACTTCTGGAGGAATGGTCAAAAATTACAATGAACACACTTGCCAGTGGGCGGCGCGGTGGCTTAGTGGTTAGCATGTTTGCCTCTCAGCAACCCTAGTATAAGATTAAGTGGGAGATAATGGATGGATGGATTGATGGATGGATAAATGGATGCGGCCACAAATGTTTGTTCCTTTCTGCATGTTCCTTCATATGTAATAAAAAGAATCACATACAGTGCAGAAGATCTGCTTTATATTAATCCACGCAACATTGGACTGTTACAAATTTCTAAATTTTGGAAATTGCTTTGCACATTTTAGTGAGTGAAACAGCTGTTACTTTTCAGTGACACAGATGCGAGCAGACATAAAGGCATAGGAAGTGTGTAGAATAATATTCCAGCAGTGCAGATTATGCACAGTGCCACTTTAATATACAAATTTAAGATAAGTGAATAAATGGACAGGCCATCAAGTGTATGAAGATCCCTCCTGGACATTACCGGCTACATAAGGCCATACCCCCATCCAATGGGTGACTGCTGTTGGTTAACTACCTAAAAACCTCTGCCAATAATATGATCATTCCAAGACAACTATACAACGAACTGACCCAACTAACTGCCTGCTTCCACCTGCCAGTGGATCTTCAACTTTCTCTCTGGCAGACAGTAGTATGTAAGGTTGGGAAAGTACATCTCAGGAATGCAGATCACTAATATGGTCACTCTACAGTTCACTGCACTTCTCACTGCACAGAAATGACTATATCTTTTGTAACCCCTCAGTTTTTTGCAGTACTGCAGTGTTGTCAGTTGATGTGCACTTGAGCTTCTGTATCTGAAGCAAATTCCTTGAATCCCTAAGAATGCCGAAAAATCCTGATTTTGAATTCTATAATCAAAGTGGCAATCCAAAACTTTGTAATAAATGCATCTTTCCACTATGTCATTTACTTGAGAAGAGGGATGACTGCTTGGCAAGTGTGTTTTAAGGACGAATTTTGTGTTGAAAAAAGGATAAATCATTAAACGATTTGTAAGCACAAATTCTTGAAAAATAAATGTAAGAAGTAAAAAGTTAATCCAGAAGAGTATTTTGTTAATTCAATAATAAATTGTGACCAAGTTAGTACAGGAGTCTCCAGATTAGCTAAAATAATTTACCTCATTGTCAGTACCGACATCCAGCATGACAGGAAGACATTTTTGTGGTGGCATTCCTCCACAAGCTGTATATAGGGCCAGTTTTCCCACTGGGATACCCATTCCATAGCAACCCAAATCACCCAGTCCCAAAATCCTCTCACCATCCGTTACAACAATTGCCTATGATACATACAACACACACACACACACATGCACAGATGCATACAGGCACAAATAAACACAAAGAAAGTGAAGAACGTGAGCATGAACATAGTACATTTTCTGACATAACAGCATTTAAATACTTTTTGATTTGAAAGACAAATATAAGAAAGTCAACCAGAATCTATAGTCATTTAAGGGATGGATTAAACTTAAATTAAATTTAAAGCTGCTTTAAAAGTTGAAAAATCAATCAGGTGCACATTTGGGGTGCACACTACACATAATATAAATATGATCTGCTTAGTTTAAATAAAGCATAAAACAATCAAACAAGTCAAATGATCAACTAAAATAAAAAACACAAATTTAGTTGAAAGAGTGAGTTTAAGCAAAGAGCTCATTGGTTAGAGTGTAGTATTAATTTTACTCTCCAGTTCGGGACCTTTTGAAATTTTGCTGTCTTGACCTACCAGTTTACATTCTTACTTGTTTTAGTTCACAATTTTGATATTATACTTGTGGTTAAATACCTTTACCCACTTTTTAGTAAATACCTAGGACTTTACCTCTCTTGTTGCAGCCTGAATTGTTTGGCTGGTGAAGTAAAACATGAGTGTGTGAAATGAGTGTGTCTTAAGATCCTTTCAGCTTGAAGTATCCCTGATATTGAGACTGCTGAAGAAACTCAGTCTAAAACTTTTATTATTGCTACCTTGGAGAGCAATAATAATTATGTTATTATGTTGACTGTATAGGTTTGTTTTAATCTCAATTAATTTGCACAGAAATTAAATTTTGTTGGTCTGACTCTCTGTTGGTCTTAACCTGGTTGTGATAAAGGAATTCTCACTTCTCAACTTGTTTGTACGATTTTGCTTTCTCATACTTCCATACTTTAAGATGTTAAATTTGCTGAAGCAAATGTAGTAGAATGTGACTAGAACAAACCAATTTTTTTCTTTTTAAAGTTAAACTTAAAAAGTTGCTTAATCATTTCATTAAGACAATTTAAAGAACACATTGTGAGACTGAAGACTAACCAGCGAATGTGAAAATATAGATAAAACTTTTTAAACTTTCTGTTTAAAAACACACTTAAAGATTAACAGTTTATTAAGCTGTTAAATATGCGTTATTTGTGTTTCATGAGCCTCTTAAGCACTGTTAAAAATGTACTTGCAACTCCTATTCACAGCGAGGTTATTTATGTTTGGCCAATAAACATTTTTTTTCTGCAAAAACAAAGATTATATCCCTTATTAAGCAAATTGAACTGTTTTGAAACCTGATTGAACATCCTGTTTAAATATAGTATCAGCACATAGTTCCCAGAGGCCATCAATCCCAAATAATTCCTTTTCCATGACCTCCATCACTCTATTGACGCAGTCAAATTTCTTTAAATTTTTTACTGCCTCATTCCACCGCGCTAACCTATTTTCTTTTTCCCACAAGCGCTCAGGCATGACATCATCGAACTGTATAAATTTCAAAACTTTTTTTAGGAAAGTATATATATATATATATATATTTAAGTTGGTTGGGCATCTAATCCACATGTCCACCAATGGGATTCCCTGTTAAAGTTCAAATAAAATAACTTGTCTAACATAAGTTTAAGTTACTTCAGTTTAAAAGTGTTTAATTACATTTTATCATTTTTTAATGCGATACCACTAGATCTAATCAAATTACACTAAATGGAATTACCTGAACATCATGTTCTGGCCAATTCTGCAGGATGGTGGAAATATGAAAGCGATCATGAATTGTAATGAACAATCCCCTAAAGAGAAAGCAAGAGATAGTCAGACAGAAAAAACACACACACACACACTCACAAAATGCCAAATACTAGGTTAGCAGTGTTTAAAAAAATCTGATTTAGGGTCTCTGATATCAGAAGCAGCCTTTTTTAAAAGTAACAATGTTTTAGTGTGTCTTTTTAGCTGGAAAGCTTATAAATTCTTGTTATAAATAGACATATAATAGAATAGAATAATAAGAGTGCTTCATGAAATTATGATCAGGAAGTAAATAGATACAACAGTGTTTATGTTTGTTTATTTTTAACTTAGAAAAGAGGAATTTTATTAAAAAAATACATTAAAGCATGTGATTTTTTTTGATTTAGTGCCTTTGATGTCTGTTCCTTTTCATCCTTCCAAATGGATTTTACATTGACATGCTGACTGTTTGATGAGCTGTTAAACTATTTTACAGATCAAACCCTAAGACACTGGTAGAGGTCATATTTGGACTGACATAGGTGCAAGAATTCACATTGACAAAACATTTAGCTGAGGTCGAAAAGTCACAATGTCACATAATTAGAAACGATAAAAGGAGAAAGTAAAATAGTACAAAACAGAATGGAAATCATAAAAAAATCTTAATGACAGTTGTTCTATAAAGCAAATGGTTTATCTGAACTAAGCTTTAAAACTGTTTTAAACAAATGTTGTTGGTAAAGCAGAAACTACAAAGGAGTTCTTATTATAAAAAAATAAGCTAACTGCTTAGTTTTTTGTGTCATTGTTGGCAATCTGTCAGCAGGCTGGAAAAACTGTACTTGTCAAGAAAGGCAGCAAAAACCATTTGGCTACTTGATACTGCAATCCTTTGTAGTATGAAATTATTTTTCCTGCATTGAAAAATGGTTGCCTTTGTCTAGTAACATCATCCAAGCATTATAAGACATAATTTAAATTGAGTTATTGATAAGTGCATTTTGATTCACATATTCAGAATGTTGTAATATTAACCAAAAAGGCTTTTCAAACCAAACAAATAATAGCTGTTAATATAGATAGATAGATAGATAGATAGATAGATAGATAGATAGATAGATAGATAGATAGATAGATAGATAGATAGATAGATAGATAGATAGATAGATAGATAGATAGATAGATAGATAGATAGATAGATAGATAGATAGATAGATAGATAGATAGATAGATAGATAGATAGATAGATAGATAGATAGATAGATAGAGATAGATAGATAGATAGATAGATAGATAGATAGATAGATAGATAGATAGATAGATAGATAGATAGATAGATAGATAGATAGATAGATAGATAGATAGATAGATAGATAGATAGATAGATAGATAGATAGATAGATAGATAGATAGATAGATAGATAGATAGATAGATAGATAGATAGATAGATAGATAGATAGATAGATAGATAGATAGATAGATAGATAGATAGATAGATAGATAGATAGATAGATAGATAGATAGATAGATAGATAGATAGATAGATAGATAGATAGATAGATAGATAGATAGTTTAAAACAGCACTCTTAAATTGGATGTTAAGCAGTTGTTAAAAATTAATAAAAAATGAATTCTAAATAAGATGCAACATTAACATAAGGTGCAACATTAGGTTCATACACAACCTAAAGTTGGCCTCAAAAGCAGAGGTGAAAGTGACACTTAAGTAATAAAACACAAACATGGCTTGAAACATAGGCATTTCTGAACATAACCCAACATAGCAAACAGGTCATCCAAGCGGTATTTGAGGAAGGGGGGGGATTGGGGCATTGGGAAATAGCAAAAAGACAAAAAAAACCTAAACAGATTCCTACATGCTTTATATTTGGCTACATGAAAAAGAAAGTACAGCCTTTAGAATATATAGTATTATGTTTTAGGGCATAATAAAGACATGTTAGAAATAAAAATGTAAATTTTTCAATTTAAATTTTTTTTTTTTTTTTTTTTTTTTTATTTTTCAACAAAGACAAAGATTTAATTTTATTGTATCTTGCTTTTATTATGTGATTTTAACACATTTTATAAACTATTATTTGTATCTTGTGGCTTTTGGTTTCGTGCGGTTGGGTCCAGTCACGCCCACATTTATTACCACATTCCAGAAATCTTGTGTTTTTTTCAGGAGCAAATTTTGAAATGCTACTATTTTCTTTTTAGAACCCTAATCTGAAATGTTATTAGTGCCTTCAAGGCCTCTGCTGGCCCAAAACATATCTGAATCACCGACTGATGTTAATTATATTTTGTCTATGAATATTTATTAAATAGTTCCAAATGGTCTGTTTACATCCTTTTATTGCGTTTCTCCTGGGTGTGCCACTTCCAGATGTATGCTTTCATATTAAAGCATTTAACCAATCACATTTCAGCATAAATTGTTTCTAGGGTCAAATAATGAGCCTAAAGCCTTCATTATCCATTCTGCAGGTTGCATAAAATTACATTTACATTTAGTCAATTAGCAGACGCTTTTATCCAAAGCGACTTACAAATGAGAACATTACAAGTCAGAAGTTATGCAGAAAAAAATGTTTATCAATGGCAATTGAAATGTTGATCAATGGCAATCAGATTTTAAATTGGTGACACCATGACACCAGGTCAGCATAGTAATGCCCTTTGATTGGATAGTTAGAGAATGTACAGCTTCGGTCAAGTACACATTTATTAGTGAGTTAAAACTTATGCCAGAAATAAGACTCCTTGATGGAATTAATTGGAACTCTTTTTGAGGAAAACGAAGACAATAGATTATAGTGTACAAATAATCAGGTTTTAATCAGGATTTTGGGTGTTTTTCTTTTTTTTTTTTAAATAATATTGCAATTTTATGAGGTTATTGTTGGTGATTTTTGTCGGTGTGACTACACTTGGTATCCATCTGTAGCTCTTTATAATGCATTTCTGCATAATAAAATATTTATTGACAGGTGAATTGATTTTGATAGAGCATTATTGAAAGCGTGTGTGTGAAATACACAGCCACTGCCTTTCACCCATCAAAACCTGCTCATTTTGTTTATGACGCACCCAGATAACACTATTCAGGCCTTTACTAGACCCCACAATAAATACTTAGAAAAATGCTACTGGGCCTATTTTAAATGTAGTGTTGAGTTATTTAGCCTAAACAGGTTTGTGAGTATACAAAAACTTTTATTGCCACATGCAACATAAAACCCAAGTGTACAGTTGTCCCAAAACACTACACTTTGCTATAGACATCACTGAAGTTATCTAACTTTCCTAACACACATACACTTCCAACTCTGGCATTCACTTTCTAGCTGGGAGCTCTTCTGTTTTTCTTAATCTCCTGCACAGACACACAGCATTATTTATTCCTTAGTAAAGAATCTAAAAGAAACTGGATATATATCAATTTTGACCTAATTGCAGAGCCACAAGTGCAATTTGTAAAGAAAACCTTCCACTAACACTTTCAGCTCAATGAATGTGAGTGTGTGGGTGTGTGTGTGTGGGGGGGTACGAATGGAAAATTGCATGACTAAAGTGGGTTAGCTAAAGGTTTAACACACATATGGAAGAATGAAGAATCAGCTGGACAAATAAAACTGATCTTTCTTCACTCTGTCTTCTCTTTCTATCCCTTTCTTGCTCCTTCTACATGTTTTCATTTCTCTTATTTCTATAATTTTGGTATTACATTTACATTTATTTACTGTATTATTTGTATTCTTAGCATCTTTCCTTCTTATTTTTATGTCATTTGTTAACCTCATACATTCTATTAATAATTTAATTTGACACATTTGACATTATTCTTTAGATCTCGTGTTTTCATTATGAATATATTTTTCTTTATTTTCTCTCTTCTAACTTTTCCTTTCTCCCAGTTTTCCCTAACCACTTTTTACTTTTTCACATCTTCCTTCAAAAATTAACAAATATAAAAGTAAGAATTTAGCTATGCATTTTGGACAAACTCTGCTTCTAATTGTGTGTAACAATAACAGTTTTGGGAAGGTGTGACTGTCCTCATGTGACTTTGTATGTGTGGGGTGTGTGTTTGGGAGTTTCGGCGACCAGGAAAAACCATCAGTTAGCATGCATGTTTTAATAAAGTTACAATAACGTGTAAATAATGTTAATCTGCTAATCTGTTCCTAAGCCTGTGGAATTCTGTCTCCGGGTCCCATCTGTACCCACCCTTTTACACTCGATTAGCCACACATTAAAAAAACATCAATAATAATAAAATTGCAATATTATTTAGGAAAATAACACTCACCAAAAAGCCTGATTAAATCCTGAATATATATACACAAATTCCCCCTTTTTCCTTAAAAAAAGAGTCGTTTTCTATTGCCATTGAAGCTAATGCTGAAAGTCGAGTTGTATTTCTGACAAAGTTTTAATTGTCTGAAAATGTACACCCATGTACACCTCTCTAATCAGAGGGTGTGAATACGCTGACATAATGTTAGCCTGCTGGAAGGCTTCGGGAACGTCAATTCAAAATTTGATTGGTTGAAGCAACAGGTTGATCTATATTTATTTAACGCTAATGGCATTTGTGCCATTTAATACTAATTTGAGCATTTGTGTTAACAATTCACTGCTCAAATAGCATGAATGCCTGAATGTTGAATGTTCTTGAGGATGTATGCAGTCATGTTGGTGCAATTGCATTTTCCATTGCTAAGACAGCAATACACCTGAACACACCATCACATCCATTGGTGTAGATATGTTCACAAGCACTCTTGCTATTTAAATGATGGAGAGGCAAGGCATGAAAATAGAGTGTTTGGAGAGTGTAAGATAGGAATGAGCATTGCAACGTGCCTTACACACGTGTAAGATTTACGTCCAAACACAGAAGGAGGGAAAAAGGCATCCACACAGAGACAGAGAAAGAGAGAACCAAATAGGAAATAAGGGGGTGCATAGCATGTTAAGCCCAGCACATAACCAGCTTTGACACATGGGTATAAATAAACAATTTGCTGCATCTCATTTTTCCACAATTGTGAGATCTAATAGCAAACATAAGTCAAGATAACAGGACAGAAAAAAATCTGAATGACTTTTATGGCCCTTGTAGATCCCTAAAGAGAGCTGTATGACTAATGCATGGGTGAAAAGAGTAATAAATTAATATTCCACTGTGGCAATACTTTAGATATTTTAGTGTTGAGTAACTGATCTAGTAAAAGCAACCTAATATTGGGATAAACTCATGTACTATAAAATACTTTTTTATGCAGTAATGCTGTAGAATTGTGTGATATGTTAAAATACTAAAAGTATTAAATTTTAAAGAAGTATTATAATGTGGGAGTCAGACAGTGACATCTTCCTGATGTAGTGTCTAGACTGCCAAAGCACTCAAATTACTCCATCTTACATAACAGGGGAAAGTACCTTATTTTGTTAATACACACACAGTGTCTGTGTGTGTGTGCTGTTAGAGAGAGAGGAAGAAAGAGAAAGTGTGTGTGTGTGTGCTGTTAAGGAGAGAGGAAGAAAGAGAAAGAGTGGGTGTGTGTGCTGTTAGAGAGAGAGGAAGAAAGAGAAAGTGTGTATGTGTGTGTGTGTGTGTTCTGTTTGAGAGAGAGGAAGAAAGAGAAAGTGTGTGTGTGTGTGTGCACTGTTAAAGAGAGAGAGGAAGAAAGAGCTCTGTTATATGAATCTGCTTTATTATGTTAAAACCATAAATTGTTGGTTTCCTAGTGAAAACAAAATGCTGAAGCTGCATTAAATTGCATTAAAGTCAGTTTTGTCTCTCTGAAAACCATGATGAGGAACTCTGTACCCATTTAATGTGATATTTTTAAGCCAGTTTTGGCCTGGGTTTAAGTCGGTGTTGTTGAAGTGTGCACCATATATACACCATAAAAGCAGATTTAACAATGACTGTTAAACCTGACACAGAACTTAGAAAACACAAGTTTGAGACATTATAAGACACAGTTACCTTCAGTTACAAAACAAAAATAGGATCCATATTATCTATAGTTCACTTTAAATAAATATATTGTAAAACAGCAAAAGTAACATAAGCACTGCATATGTATATGCTGTTATCTGTGAATAAAATGTGCTTAGGGAGATCTTAAATTGAATCATGAATAACAATGTGTTGCTGCTAACAATAAGCCACCAATGTCATAACACCAGGCATTCAAATATTATCCCTCTGACTGTTAATAAGTGACACACCTAATATTTTCCCTTTCTCGCAATTCAAAATCTTTTAAAAATTAAAACTGAGAAATTGTTGTTTTCACATGAGGCAAACTAAGTCTTTACTATTCTATCTTTGCTTCAAATTTACAGAATTTAAAAAGCACCATGGAATATCCAGTGGTTTTACAAGCACTTGTAAAACACACTTTGGCCTCATTAATTTATCCTAAACTTTTAAACAGTCTTCTAAAACATATCCAAATCCACTGTCCTGCTGTCTCCAGAGACCAAAACAACATATTAGGAAAGCTACAGACTGATTGATGTATGAATATAAATGTTTAATATGTTGATATTGTGGTGACACGGTGGCTTAGTAGTTAGCACGTTCGTCTCTCAGCGCTGGGGATTCCCGGTTCTAATCCCAATCTGGGTATCCTCCGGGTTCTCCAGTTTCCTTCCACAGTCCAAAAGCATGGATCA
Organism: Corydoras sp. C115; assembly: GCA_019802505.1. Taxonomy (NCBI): domain Eukaryota; kingdom Metazoa; phylum Chordata; class Actinopteri; order Siluriformes; family Callichthyidae; genus Corydoras; species Corydoras sp. C115. Next base: position 285,529 of record JAFMOC010000048.1, read on the forward strand.
AGGTCAATTGAATTCTCCAAATTGCCCCATATAGAGTGTGTTTGTGTGTGTCTGTGTAAGTATGTGCCCAGCGATAGATTGGTGCCCTTTCCTGGGTGTATCTGCCCGCAACCCTAGTAGAGGATAAAGTGGAAGATAATGAATGATTGAAAAATGTTCATATTGCTATTTTAGTTGCGCCACCCAAACTGCTAAAACTACAGCATGATTCAAAAAGTTCTACTTTATTCTGCATAGTTTATCACCCTCCCTCCAAATGTTAAAAACAATGAAAATGTGAAACCAGTTGGTAGTATTTCAGTGGTACATAATTTCAAGTTCTTGTAAATTGCCATCAACGTGGCAGTTTAAGTTTATGACTTTTGGATGAAAACAAGGATTTTTTAGCTGTTTTCATGAAGGAACAAGAAATGATTTAGAATGTTTTGCAAACATCATGTAGATGGGATAATAAATGTAAAATCCAACATTAATATTTAGCAAATAGCCAGTAATAATGAGACTTTTATAAAGTCTGAGAAGTTGTGCTTCTGTCTGATGATATATTTGCCATGTCTGCTTGCATTTTGAACTGCTTCCACACAATATCACAAAAAAAAGCTAAATAAATTGACTCTGTTTACACAAGCGTCTGAAATTCTCCTGTGACTCGTATCTGTATGCTGTAGCTCAAGCAGGTCAGAATTCCTTTACAGGGTTCACATGGCTCTTAAAGGAATTAACCAAATATTCCTTCCACATTATTCATTAAAATCTGTAACTTCAAACCTTCTGTGGAATGTTTTTCCTATTTTGGCCTCATTTGGAACACTTTAAGGAGGTTGGGTAAAGGCTAAAGCATGAGAATCATCTTTTTAAGCTACCACATGTATATTGCATTCATCCATCCATTATCTTCCGCTTTATCCTCTATTAGGGTCGCGGAGGGGTTCCCCATGCCCATCCAGGGGAGAACGTCTCGGCCATCTGGGCACACACTCATTCACACAGACATGCACACAAACACACTCTATATTTGGCAATTTGGAGAACTCAATTGACTTGATCCATGTTTTTTGGACTGTGGGAGGAAACCGGAGAACCCGGAGGAAACCCATGTGGACACGGGGAGAACATGGAAGCTCCACCCAGATTGGGATTTAAACCAGGAATTCCTAGTGCTGAAAGGTGAACGTGCTAACCACTAAGCCACCGTGCGCCGCCCATATTGTATTCATACAAGTCTAAAATCAGTTTTTTCACACTCATTTTACTAGCTCATCTGGGCGTGTGGCCTGGATACATCAATGAAAATAACAAAGAGCAAGGAAACCACAAAGGTAAATGCATACATTCTGCAAAAGGGACTGCAGGTTGCAGTCCAATCAACATCATGACTATATTTCAGTCACCTAAAGTTATAGATAGATAGTTATAGTGGTTATAATTTTATGCAAAGCTTTCATAGTGTGTGGCCCTTAAGAAAATGCAACATTAAACAATATACTGACATTTATAAAGTTCAGCAGGATATTTACAGGATATTTATGTTCTGCAAAAGATCCATTTTTATATTTACTTAATTACAAATTTAAAGACAAAAATGTAAATAAATTCAGATAAATGATAAATAAACAGCGTCAAGCCAGTTTAAAGCTACTATTACTGGCAGGGCACCTAGCTGATATTTTGTTTCAATGGATTTAGCAAGAAAAAAATATTTGCAATTTTTTGCACCACGTTTTGTATGTTGTCAAACATCAGTTGTGTGGGCAGATTGGAATCCCAGAGAACAGAACCAGAATAATTTATTAGGAGGAAATTGCATCTATCACTGATGCTCCATTTGTTGTGTTATCATATACAGAAGATGAGTAAAGAGTAAAGAACAAGTAACTAATATTAGTAGCAATTAGCACAGTAAAACTATAAAATACAAAGTTATACTGTACATAATAAAGTAAAGTGGCAGTGTAAAGTAAGTTATATATATTAGATTAAAATAAAAATAATAAAATAAATGTATTGCACTGTGGGTCATGTAATAGTAGAAATTATTGTTCCATTGTATAATATTGCACCTTTGAATCATAATTACGATATTGCACATATAAGTAAGCGCATACTTGATTCAGAAGTCAAGGAGACTTCCCAACCACATGGGTTTAGTTAAATCACGTGAAGAAAAAGCTGAAAGGTGGTGCACACTACACTAGCTTATTTTAAAACCCTCAGATGCTGGTGGGTATCTAAGTGAATACAGTTATCATATAACACTGTAAAGATTAGGGCTAGACCCCTGGGGGTAAGTTAGTTCTTTTTAGACTCTCTTTCAGTTCCTGTTGAAAGATGACCACTAAAACATTTTCATTAAAGCCACATTTGGTTGCTGGGATTTAGAAAACAAGTAAAAAATAACATTTCCATAGTGCAAGAACCTGTTGTGAAAATAACGAGATTTGACACTGCCTCTCTGCTTTCCATAGGATTGGCATATACATCTGTCTCCTTTCAGATAAGTGTTCTCCCAACCGCTCAAGGAGTCCTCCACTGAGCCTTAGTCCTCCCAAGGTTTCTTCCTTAAAATATCAACATAATGGGGAGATTTATCGCTTCGGCTTGCTCTTTGGGGGTTTCTCAAAATTGTCACAGCTGGACAAATGGTTGAGACAATTACATTTAAGCACCGGAACTACCTGTTTTATAATAGGCAAACGCTTAACCACACAAGGAGAATGAATTCTTGCCCGAGTCGACATCCATACATTGGTGTTTTGGAGTTTTTGCTTGCCACTATCACCATGGCTTGCTTTTTCGGGGTTCAGGCTTAGAAAAGTGTAAAGCTGTTTTCAGACAACGCACAACATAAAAAAAAAATGCTATAAGACCAAAACCTGAAATTAACTGACTGCACTTCCATTGCCAGTAGATGTCATTGGTGCAGTAGCAGTAAGGAAACCCTGATCAGACCTTCCACCCTTAAATTATGAAAGTGGGGTGCTAATAGAAAAATAATTTTGGAAAATGAAATAATGTTACCTCATTTAAATAAATGTAAACAAAAAACTGCATCATTAAACTTAAATAATATGAATAAAAAATGAACAAAGATTAATACTAAATTACATCTTAATTTTAGTGAGACTGCAATACTGCAACTGCAAAGCCTCCAGCTTTTGCTCTTTATCACCCCTGTAACCCCAAATCATCCAGGTTTACTGTAATTATACTGTGTTTCATCCTTACTGGGATAATCAGAGTTTATTCAGACACCCCTCTCTCTGCAGCAAAAGATGAAAGGAAAATTGCTGAAGATTGAAGGTCAGAGTTATAATGATGTCCTATGTGTAAAATTATATTCAATTATATTTCAGCTCCGCTCCCACACAGTGTACTTCTAAAACCACATTTTTATTATATAATGTTCTTATAAAAGCTTAAGCTCAATATTTGTCATGTGTTAAATATACTGTGCATCTTTGGAAACATGTAGATTTGTTTTTACTTTTATTATTTAATATTTTATTTTTGGTTAATAAATGGTTGGTAAAAGAATATTTTAGCATATTAAAACATGGATATTAGATATGTCATAATTATGCAATAGCTGCTATCATTTAACACATATCACTTAGATCACACTACACGCTCCATAATGTATTTATATATTTAAACATAAAGCATACTGTAATACTGGACCTGTAAACAGACACACACACACACACACACACACACACACACAAACATACCTGGGTCTTCTGTAAGTTAGGCCATACTGTTGGCAGGCAAGCCCGACAGTTGGAGTGTAAACGATGGGCATAAAGCGTTCTATATCAGACAGCAAAACTCTGTAAAACAGCTTCTCATTCCGATCTTGAAGACCCATCAACAGAACATACCTAAATACAGAAATAAATACAGAGGATAATATATGACAGTTCTTTAACTCTGAATATGCATTGGCAATCAAGGAGTTCAAGAATCCACTTATATCATAAATATTTTTTAGTTAAGACTAAATTCCTAAATGACAGGAGTCATTCAAACAGAAATACTCCTTGGCATGCAGGTTTTCCTGCTGATTGTTATTTTGCTTTATCTGCTGCTACACACCAGTTTAGCTAGACACCTGTCTGCTTACCTCGCTTTGTTTACTGCTTATCTGATGCAACATTTTGTTACTTGTGTTCTCTATTTACTACATCTTTTACAGGTGAAATTGCTGCAATTCGTATCTACTAACATTTAGAGCAAGTTTTCGGGTCATGTGTAAAAAAACGAGAAAAGAAACACCAATGAAAACACAATGCAATGAAAAGCCTCTAACTGAAAAAATATGTTACTCTATATATAAAATTACAATGTGTTCCAAATTATTATGCAAAAAATGTTTAGGAGTGACAAGGTAAGAGTTTTTTTGTTTGTCAGTTAAACTTATTGATGGTGATGTGTGTCAGGGCTCTTTATATCACTGAAAGCAATTGCAGTGCTAGTTTGGCAGGTGTGTCCAATTAAAAGCAAGACTACTTAAGAAGGCTGTCCCACATTATTAAGCCACCTACATTTTTTTTTAGCCAAAATGGGAAAGAAAAAGGATGTGTGGACTGCTGATAAACAACACATTGTGGAACGTTTAGGTCAAGGCATGACTACAATCAACTTTGCCAAGACACTTCATTGTGATCATCGCACAATCAAGAAGTATGTAGCTGATTCAGAGCACACACGTGTGCGTGCTGATAAGGGAAAATTGAGGACTCTTTCCAACAGGCAATTACGTCATGTTAAAAGAGCAGCTGCAAAATTGGCTTGTCATAGCAGCAGACAAGTTTTTGAAGCTGCTGGTTCATCGATGAGTGCCGTGCAACGCTCGATGGTTCAGATGGATAGAGTGGAGGATGGCTGGTTGATGGACACCCCAAGCAAACAAGGCTACAGTGCCAACAAGGAGGAGGTAGAGTGATGTTTTGGGCTGGAATAATGTATGTGGAGATTCTCAAACAGCACTTCCTACCGTGGTTTAAGAAGAAGAACCGTGCATTCCGCAGCAAGATCATTTTCATGCATGATAATGCACTGTCTCATGCTGAACACATCTGCATCTCTGGCTGCTATGGGCATAAAAGGGGACAAACTTATGTTGTGGCCCCCATGCTCCCCTGACCTCAACCCCAATGAGAACCTCTAGAGCATCATCAAAAGGAGTGTCAGTTCCCATCTAAGCAACAGCTTAGAGGCAGTTCCCATCTAAGCAACAGCTCTGGGAGGGTATTCTGTCCTCATGCAAAACAATTGAAGCAGATACCATCCAAAACCTGACAAATTCAATGGACGAGAGAGTTCAGAAGCTCCTTTCGAACATGGGGTCCTATGTGCAAATGTAACATCACCTAGAATATGGTTTTGACTTGAAAACTGTTTGATTTCAGTTTGTAATAACCTGCTACTGCTTATAATTTTGCAAATGACCATTTTTATTCTTATTAAAAATGCAAAGGTTGAAAACTTAGCAGTGCATAATAATTTTGAACATGCATTTTGAGTGCATTATTAGTGTTTTTTTTTTTTTAAATATACTGTTATCATTGGCAGTTTGTTCAAAAACCTTTCAATTGTACTCTAATAGTTGATAACTGGAAAATTACAATGACTGCATTACAATGACTGGAAAATCTGAAAAAATATTATTTGCATAATAATTTGGAACATAGTGTAGACAAAAAATGTTATATTCCGCACTTATATTCCACTACTAATTTGCAGTCTTTTCACAGTGATCAATAGGTATTTTGCTTTATTTATGTTTCATTGAATTAGGTCCAAAGTCTCCAGATGGCTAGAGTGTTGTCAGTTCTAGACCAACTCACTTTGTAGTTTACACAGCACTCCACAGGAGATTGAGCTATAACTGACATCGGCACATTAATCAGTGTTACATCTGCATAACATTACCTGCTAATTTTTTGACAAAACATCTCTTCTTATTCACAACTGACTAGTACTTACAGATTTTACTTTTTATTTCTGCTCTCTATTTCTAACACTTGGCCTCTAAATCCAGAATAAACTGGTAAAAGTATGGCAGATTTTCCTACACGTCCATTTTTAGGCCTATTCCCACTGGCCTAAAATAAACCACAAAATCTCACCTCAGTCACTAAATCTTAAGCAACACTGGAGTTGAAGAGGATTGATAGAATCCCATAGCACAATAATGCTTACAGTAATAGTTTTCCACTTCTGGAATGTTTCATCAGTTCAACAATGCTGTCAGGATGCTTGTCGAAATTTGTAAAGCTTGGAGTGTTTGCAGATGGGGTCAACAGTAGAGGAAATTTAATGTGAAATATTACAATGTGTGGGATCCCCCTCAGCTTCATATTTGTTTAACATCCAAATAAAGGGGAGGAAGGAAGTGTAGATGATTGGTTGGTCATATTGAGGGTGAACTGGCTGTCCCAAGTCTGCTAACTGTAGCAGACAGATGTGCTGCAAGCATTTGTGTAGGACCAGCTATTAATTCATGATGTGTGTGGTGGTTCCCCATAAATCATATATGTATTATGAATATAATACAGAATATATTTATGGAATTAAAATCATTAATAATAGAAAATGATTACTGAATAAAAATCTAATTTAAAATTTTTGAAATCAGATTTTTATCTTTACATTTTTGCCATTTATTTTGATATCCACAATTATATTTGTATTTATTTTGGGAAAAATCAAACAGTCTGTGATACTGATTACAGATGGTGCAAATATGCATCCGAGTATGCCTATAGGTTTGCCATCGAATGGATTTATAAATGTTAAAAAGTTTGGAAAGGGCAGCAGGTTCAATTTACCTTGAACAAGGATTCAAGGTAAATTGAACTATTTAACTTTCCCTGATACAGTGTGTAACGAGGCACCCTGTCCTGGGTCTATCTGCCCAGCGCCTGAAACATTCTCCCCTAGATGGGCATGGAGAACCCTCTGTGATTCTAGTCCCTAATAAAGGATTAAGCAAAGGACAATAAAATGGGATGAGATTAAAAAAATCTGGTCTCTGTCAGTACCAACTGCAATTTCACTACCACCGGTTTCTGACATGGTGTTTAAAATGGTGTTTTTCCTTTAATTAACTATAATTTTCTCCAAATCCAAACTATGAAAACCATAGACTTAAATTAAATGTCCAGTGCGGCACGGTGGCTTAGTGGTTAGCACGTTCGTCTCTCAGCACTAGGGATTCCCGGTTCGAATCCCAATCTGGGTGGAGTTTCCATGTTCTCCATGTTCTCCCCGTGTCTGCTTGGGTTTCCTCCGGGTTCTCCGGTTTCCTTCCACAGTCCAAAAACATGCATCAAGGGCAATTGAATTCTCTAAATTACCCCATATAGAGTGTGTTTATGTGTTTGTGTGTCTGTGTGAGTGAGTGTGTGCCAGTGATAGATTGGCGCCCTGTCCTAGGTGTATCTGCCCAGGGCCAAAAACGTTCTCCCCTGGATGGGCATGGGGAACCCCCCCACGACCCTAGTAGAGGATAAAGCGAAAGATAATGAATGGATGGATTAAATTCCCAAACACCATTTCTAATAAAGCATCTTAGTTCTCAAATCAGTTCAAATATACAAATAGATTAAATTTGTTGTTGTAAATGCAGATAATTCTGTGAGGAACAGAATTGTATTATTTATTTATTAATAATTTACAGAATTATTGAATTATGTGGAAATCCAGCTGCATTAGTTTAGAGTGCCAAAGGCAATAATACGACAAAAAGTGTGCATTTTATACAAATTAATCAAATCAAAACACAGACTGGAAAGTAAACACAAGGGAGTAGAAGAATGACGGGAGCAACAAAAGAATGATTCAGCAACACAGCAGGAGGAACAGGTCATGGGAAATAAAATTTGTTAATGGGTGTGTGTGTGTGTGTGTGTATATATATATATATATATATATATATATATATATATATATATATAATTAAAAAAAAACACCACATCATGCCTTGATCTCAGGAAATTTAAGAACAGATCACTGACATCTAATTAATCTGGAAAAGGTTGCAAAGCCATTTTTTCAAAGGCATTTTTTACATAGGTCTATTGGTTTGGATTGTTTTTGTTCCTTTTTAAATAAAATTCTCATTGAGTATTCAATCAAATGATCTTTTTTTTATATTAAAATAGTTTAATAGTCTGATAAATGTGAGTAGGAATAAAAGCAAAAACAAAAGAAATCAGAAATCTAAAAGGAGCAAATTTTTTTTTTACAGCACTGTAATAAATAAATGACTAAAACAGTGCATTAAAACAGTGTGTTAAAAACAGTGTGTTAAAATAGTTTATTTTTACTTTAAAAAAATGAAATTATCTATAAACACAGATATCAATAATCTATTTATTAAAAAATCTTGTATCGACAGTTGTTTAACAGTGCTTGGAGGTTATTACCGATCCAGGTCATCCTTTTTCTGATCATAGTTGCGAAGGATGCGTAGCACCTGGACGTCTTGACTCAAAAAAGCAGGTGGCAGTAAACCATGAATCCCTAGTTGTAACCGCTCCTCCAGAGAGAATGCCATGCCCTATAGATAATAAACATATAAATAAACATAAATTACCTTAAAACTTTATTTAAAAAATACATGAATAACTGATACATTTAAATTTCTAGAGTCCTAATGTATTTATCGCCACCTAAAATTGCATTAAACTTTTAACTGTTTAAAATTGGTGAAAGGTGTGGCATGTTTTACACCTTTCAAAAACAAAAATAATGTTGACAGACTTTTTGTCAAAGGTGTAAGTGATGCTACCCTAACATTCTGAACAGCTTTTAAGAATTCACACAGACAAAACGCGTATCATATCTGCAGGAAATGTAATCTCTTCAGTTTACCTGAGATTACCCAACAAAGGTGTCACAAATAGACCCCTGGTCAATATGCATAATTAATTACTGCTGGACACTAGACAATGCCAACTGGATACTGAAACCAGTACCAGAGAATTAATACTTAAAAATACAACAATTAATGGATCTTTACAATAATGCAGTCATGTATTAATTAAGTATTATTTAAATATTAATTTATGTATTAAATCAATCATCATAACATAATCAATCTTTTTTAAATTAACATATGCCTTATTATTATAATTTGTTACCAATATTATATAATGAAATATGGAATGTGTTTATTAAAACTAGGGATTATTTGAAAAAACAAAATACACTATTTAAAATACACTACATACATAAAACATGTGAATAACTCGATTTAAAGAAGTAATATTAATACGTACCTATGCTTAGCAATTAAAATATATGATATTTCAATGTTCTATCATTGTGCCAGTATATTGCCATTTTGTCCTGAGCCTAACTTGAAAAGGGTGAATAGAAATTGCCTTTTGTCAAATCTTGTAATTTTCCTGCAGTCTCGAATATCACCAAAGTTCTTTCATGGCCACAAATTAAAATGGACACATTCCAAACTGTTCAGAAAAGAGTGGCGTAACATTTACACAGGAAGTGAAGGTCACGATAATTGCCATGGTTTCTGTTAGAGCTGTAAAAATGAAAACCTTGGTGGGCTAAAATAAAATGAAATATCTTATTGGAAGTTTCAAAATGGTAAATAAAATTAAATAATTTTCTCAAATCATGAAAATAGGTATCCGATCACACTCATAAAGGTAAAGGATCATAAAACTGCTTTAAGCACATTTAGAGCATTAGCTACCAGTATGCCAGAATTAGCTACTGTACTGTTCTGAATTGGGTGCGTCAGTCTAATGCTTCTGCTGAACTACTTTAGAATCAGTGCTATGAGTTACTTGTGCTTGAAGACTCTCTCTCTCTCTCTCTCACACACACACACACACACACACACAGCTGAGTGGTTTGAGTAGAGCTAAAGGCTGAGTGTTAGTGGTGAGTTATTTTTAGTCTTTTAGTCTCTCGCCTATCATAGTGTTTAGGAGTTTGTACACAGTGTCAGTCATGATCTGTATTTAACTAGCTTTAAAAGGCCACCTTTGTTGTGCCAGTTCTGAATTACAGTCTTACTGATGATTACAGAGGTGATTCTGTTTTGTCAAAGAGCAGCGGGTGGATTTAAGCCATCCCTGGACAAGAAATCTGTGATTACATCAGAACACTGACTCTGCAAAATCTTGTCCTAAAAATGTCCTAAATAAATAAAACCTTGAAAGGACCTTCACGGACAAAGTTAAATTTACTGATTGCATTGCAATCGGTAAATTTAAGAAGGTAATGCTAACAATATTACGGTTAGGGTGGCAAGTTTGCAGCATAGTGTGGAAAGGAAGATGTTGCTGAGTCTGACAAACTTTGATGCAGTGCCATGGCACCATAAATGTTCTTAAAATCCCAGAAGCACAGCATAAATGGCTAGAAGCATTGGCTTGAAGGCTTTCAAAAATGCTTAAAGGAGCTAAAGAAAGCAGATGTGACTCACCACCTCAAGGGCGATGCCTTATGCCCTAAAAGAAGGAGAGAGTGCAAAACCAATCATGTACGCAGTAAGCAGCAAAACATTAGGCTGTGCTACATGACTGAGGCTGAGAAAGAAGTACTTACAAAACAGCAAATTAGAGGCTGTTTCACATCTTTGCTTAAGTTGGAAAAAGTCAGTTCTGGGTGCCGCTCAAGTTAGAAGTGCGTGTAATGACATTAGCAAACACAGATTTCACTATGTCTATTGTGTGGCTGGGTATGCTAAAAGGCAACATGGCATGAGACACAAACAGAGGTGTATAAGAATGTGTTTTGTATCCGGTGGGACAATGCCACTGCTCCGGAAAAAGTTGTTGCAAGTAAGCACAAGCTCAAATGTAGCATGCTTTTTTGTTGCCAAACTCTGATCCCAAAGGAGCTGATTACTTGGGTTTGGCGTGAACCCTGGAACCTGATAGCAATGCATTCTAAATTTACATTAACATAGGACTCCAAGAAAGAAAACAAATATGTTGCTTAAATGTTGATTTTTGTTGTTGAGTTTCATTCAAGACCAACTTTTCTACAGATGTTTCACCCAAAATTGTTTAGGAGAATTAGTATAAAACAAAGATGATACCTAATTTTGCAGAATCACTGGTTTATACAAAAATGTATTTGAACCACAACCTTCAGATTGATGGCCCCACACCCGGAGCTACCATGCAACAAAGAGGTAATTCACAGTATTAGGGTCACTTAATTTTCAGATGAGAAATGGATAACAGTGAGACACCTATTTTTTTCATAAACAAGTTTTTCGCATATTTAAGCACAATGAGATCTTTACTAAAACTAAAGAGGAGATATGTCTGAGCTTACTGAGATTTTCATCTTGGAAAACATATTCAAGCAGCAGAAAACTAAACTCTTCTTTAGCTTTCTATTTGATCTCATTGTTGTTTCTCAAGAGAAATTACAAGGAAATGAATAAAATCTCATATTCAATATTTCCTTTCTCTGGGATGGACAAAATCATCAGTCTCTATACACAAACATATAGATTAGTGAAGGTTCTGCATAAACTACAGTCAATGTAACTGGACAATTACCCTTCGAGGTTCACAAGTGGTAACTGACAGTTCTGGTAGTAGTTCCACTTTCAGCAATAACATATACAGGATAGTCCTTCTCTATTGCTAAGTGCTATCAGCCAGTACCACTTAACAATAGAGCAGGACTATATATGTTATATACAGAACATTCTGAGTTATAGTTGTTAAATTAAAAAAAAAAATAACAGAAACAAAACTTTTGCACAAATCAAACATTTTCTTACATCTATGTTTACTGACTGAAATTTTTATTGTTTACAATCTTACTCCAGTAGAAAGTACAGGTAACTAAAAATTGTACAAAGTTAAATTACATTTGTTAAAGTATTTATAAGTATGTTTAGGTACATTTCTTTATTCACACTTGTAAATGAATTACTTTTTACAGATTTTGTCAAACAGATAAATAAGAAAAAAAGCTCTCTGTTTTGTAAAATTTTTACGTTATATATGTAACATGCATCCATGTGGAATTCAGTTCCAGACATTTATTATAGCCCATGTTTAGGGTGGCTGAGTTTAAGACATCTAAGAGAAGAGGCATGCACTGATGGCAAGATTGGCGCAAACAGCCCTTGAATACCCAGTGTGGGAACCAATAGACTTTTTGGCAGGATTCAGATGGTGAATACCACTGTGCAGTTAGTTAACTGATTTCATAAATAAGCTTGTCTGTTCCCTTAAATAGAACAGTCCCTTATATACTCAGAAACAGCTGTGCTCCCAATCAGGCAAACTATGAGGGCAATGTCAAGGGCTAAGCATTCATCTTCTTCTGACTTTAGATCCTCAGATTAAAAGTTTGAAGCTACAAAGCAAGCTGGCATATGATTATGCCAAACTTCAGAGGTGGAAGAATTCATGTTTTTAGCTTTTAGTTTAAAAATAAAATACCATAAAGTGACCTGCAACATGCACCTAATGTCTAACACCTTTGCCTAATGCAAAATATCTGTAAATCTTACATTTAAGAAACTGTGCTTATTATATGCAATATAATTCCAAACCATCCATTTTACACACATATCATGTATAACCAAATAAAATTACATTTACTGACCAAAAGTATGTCCTAACCATTGTTTTTTTCTGGCTTTAACCCTTTGTGTATGGATATACACTGCAGAACCTCAAAACCCTGACTGAGATAAATGGATTAAAAATTTATACATGGAATAAAAAGTATAAATTCATGAAAATATTTAGTAAATCAAAGTGTGTAACTGTTAAACCTATTGTGTTAAGGAAGTTAGTAGTAATTAGTTACCCATGTGCACAGATATAGTTTAGGTACAACATGCATTAAATTCTATAGTATACATTGTGCATTATGTGTTTGGATGTTTGGATGTGTGCTTTTCTGATTTCTTGCCAGGTGCCACCCATTGGCCACACTTGGCTGTTAGAAGATTCTGTGTTTAAGAACACCAGTACTTTAACTACTATAGTCCAGGCATTACTAGCATTGGCACTTGCTTATGACAGTGGTTATATGTAAAGCTCTTATGATAAATGTCAGTATTCTTCATTCAAGAGTGAATTTTTATTTGTGCTTGCATTATTACCCATTGAGGGCATGCATAATTTGTTTAATGTTAACTATTATATGTCAAACATACTTCACTAACCATTGTTTCATAAATAAAATTATTTTAAAGGTTTCATCAAGCATGTGAACAGGAACTTTCCTTTATTATTAATGATTATGATGTCCTCTACAAATACTGTAAATAGGTTACTATTTATATTTATGCTGCCTTGCATGCATTTTCTTGGAACTATGTGACATACTGAAAACGACTCTAAATCTCTAAAATGCTAATATAAAATATACTCATATTCCTACATTACTGCCCTCTGTACAACAGTGTTATTTATAGCTGGACAACAGTGTTATTATCCTTTTTACACAAAGTTGTCTGCCTTTGCCTCAACAGTAACGTAAAATCACTTTTTAAAAATAAAAGGTTGAAATACTCTCACTGTTAAAATTGAGAAATTACAGTAAATTATATTTTTGGATTTCTAATCTATTTAACTGTGCCTATTGGAACTAATTCTATTAAAAATGCTTTTTTTAAAAAACATAATAAAAAATCAAATGAAGCTGTTACAGGGCCAACCCAACCACATAAGACAAAATATATAAACAAATAATAGTTGTAAAAGGTTATTTTAATAAATATAACAAAGCCATTTGAAATACCATGGGACACATACACATATACACATAGACAGATGAATAAACCATTTAGAATAGCTCTGTGAATGCATCCAACTAAAAAATATATTTTTATTTACATTTAATCATTTCAGGTGCCATTGCATTATATATTTCCATTACTGGCTAAAACTTAGTGTGTGAAGCAGCGAGCAAAGTATTATGAATGATAGGTAAAGCACATGGCTGTGTGTTTCTATGTATCTGCAGTTTCAACAGTCAGTCTATGATGAACAGGTATGTTACACCTTGTTAAATATGTTGGTCTTGAACCCAGTACAGTTCTAAAAAAATATTTATTTTAGTAAACTGCATATTGGTGGCAACATCAGCATTACTTACAAATGGAGTGGCTTAATGCGACATGACGATAAACACACAAACTGCATTCTTGACAGTCTTCATTCATTTATTCATTATCTCCCGCTTTATCCTCTATTAGGGTCGCGGTGGGGTTCCCCATGCTCATCCAGGGGAGAACGTCTCAGGTGCTGGGCAGATAGACCCAGGACAGGGCGCCAATCCATCGTTGGGCACACACTCACTCACACAGACACACTCTATATGGGGCAATTTTTGAGAATTCAATTAACTTGATCCATGTTTTTGGACTGTGGGAGGAAACCGGAGAACCCGGAGGAAACCCATGCAGACACGAAGAGAATATGGAAACTCCACCCAGATGGGGATTCGAACCAGGAACCCCTAGTGCTGAGAGGAGAACATGCTAACCACTAAGCCACCGTGCCGCCTTTCTTGACAGTCTTGACATCTTCAATTAATAATGCACTTGTGTACAAAATAGTATTTTTGTTCAGCATTAGTAAAATTGTTTTAAAACACTATATTATGTGGGGTGCAGTAGCTCAGTGGTTAGGGCTATCAATCTAAAGGTTGGGGGTTCAAATCCCAGGTACACTGAAGTTACCAATGTGGGTCTTTGAGCAAGACCGTTAACCCTCATTGCTCCAGGGATGCTGTGGCCAACCCTGTGCTTGCTTTGTATGTCGCTTTGGATAAAAGCATCTGCTAAATGACCAAAAGGTAAATGTAATGTAAATGGTACAGTTTAGTGCTGCACACAAGGAGCTCTACAACGAGCATGACAAATTAGGTCTTGTTGCCAGTGGTCTTGTTGCCACATTAGGTCTTGTTGCCACAAAATCTTGTGGAAATCCTTGTCAAAACAATGAAATGCATGAAGTGCATTACGAGTTGCCAGCATCATTATGATTGTGCCTTTCAAAGTTGAGGTTAAACTGCAAAGGAAATTAACCACAAAATAAATAACTAAAACCTTCAAAAATAAAAAAGTAAAAAATACAAACATTACCATGGTGGTTTAACCTGCCTGTCCTTGGCACCAATGGTGCATGGTAAAATACAGAAGTGCTATTAAAATGTACAAGTTATAGAATCTATATACACAAAAATTTGTCTGCTATTATTTTTACTTCCTTCAGTAGACAGAAAGCTGTTCAGGGTGGGAACACAAGAGCACTTCCATATGCTCATCCAGCCACATCTGACGTCCAAGTCAATGTGCACTGCAACCACAAGTTTAAAACAGCAGGTTTATACAGTCAAGCCTGTAATTTAAGCCAGCCTAATCTCAATCTAAAAACTATATACAGCTAGTAAGAGCCACTACAACTACACTGTTCTTTGAGTTAATTATGTCACATCACATTATGTTTATTGATATTGATGACAGAAATTATTAAAATCATCATGTACAATAAATTAAAATTTGTAGATATTAAGGAACTTTTCTTATTTCCAAATGGAAAAGGGAAAAATAGCAGTAGTTGGTTAATGAAGATGAAAAAGCTGGGATCAATAGACCTGATATTTTTATACAACATTTAATAAAAACTCTCTTTGTAAAAACAAGTGAAGTGAAGATCTTTGGTGTAAAACTGCCTTTACTTCTCACTTCCAGGACCAAATGACAAAAAACACAGACCCATCACATGCTGGAAATCAGCTGTTACAGTGGCTTCCTTTTGGCAGGCAATTTAAAGATGAAAATGTGAGAACAACCAGGATACAGAAGAGATTTTTTGGCACACCATCACAATAATAAACAGCTGAACATTGCAATTAAATGAATTACAAAAAATGAATTACATTGCAAATTACACATAACATTCATTCTTTTGGAATTAAGCTACCCTAAATCCTTTTCCTTATTTTTATATATATTTATTGTGGTAAACAGTATGTTTGTTTACTGCTGTACTTAGCACTTTAACATGTAAGAGAACTACACTATTGTAAGGGTTACAGATATGAGAGTGTGTGAATGTATGTGTGTTAGTGTGTTAGTGTGTGTGTGTGTGAGATAGAGAGAGAGAGAGAGAGAGAGATTGAGTAGGATTGTGTGTTTTTGCACAACTGTAATGTTATCAGTTATTGTACCAAAAGTATATAATTTGTATACACAAACATAAAATTCCAATATGCTTGATATGCTTGGATGCTACAGTTTGCATGCAAACCCTAAACTCCACTCAATTTTGGGATGAACTGAGATGATCTCATGGTCTTTTTTTGTTCATCTCATAAATGTTTTTTTTGGGTGGACTGAAATGGCACACATTTTCACAGACAAGAAAAAGTCTTGCTCAGAACATTTCCAAAAGAGTAAAAGGCCTCAATCGCTGCACAGTAAAAGGCCATCTCAGTGGTTTTGGAATGTAACATCCATCCACTCATTATCTTCCGCTTTATCCTCTACTGGGTCGCGGGGGTCCCCATGCCCATCCAGGGGAGAAATCTTTTGGGTGCTGGGCAGATACACCCAGGACATGGCGCCAATCTATTGCTAAGCACACACTCACTCACACAGACACACTCTATATGGGGTAAAAAGAAAAGCTATTGTTTTATGATTTTAAGGATTTTGTGGGTCTGTCTCTACAAATACAAATGTATGCCAAATACTCTGTAGACAGATGAGGCTCTAACCTAAATTATTTTTTTTATTATTGATTGAATTTTGCCCCAGTTTTCTTGGTCAATATCTGGATCTAATCCTGGAAAACCAAATATATTCTGAACATGGTGCCAGTAATTTTAGGTCATTGTGTCCTCCTTCAATAATTTAAGTAAAAGTAAGCAAATGTCAAGTGCACCATTTTGTGGTTGTAAGAGGACAAAGTTTCCACATCCAGACCCTAAAATGCCTCACAGATATTATTACTACCTATTTAAACATCTAATTTAATTTACAGTAGAACAGTACTAACCAGCTATCCTGATCATCATAGTCATCTGTTCAGAAACATCAAATTACGCAGACGTTTTTGTATTTCCTGTAATTTTGATAATAAATAATATAAACCACACAGCCAAATATTCCTAGAACTGAAAGTGCAGCAGTTCTTGCAAATACAACCACAATATATAAATATTATAGTAAAGAAGCACAATTTTACTAGAGACATCAGTCTTATGCCAAGTAAAATTGTACTGCAGCCTGCCAAACCGAACAACTTAAGCACAACCACAATTTTTCTCTCTCTCTCTCTCTCACTATCTCACTTTCTCTATCTATCTGTCCATCTATGCATTTCCTTCTCAATCTTTTTATTTCTCAGGCTCCTTAAAAATATTGTAGTAATTATCCTTCTAAAAACTGAGCAAGTGTTAAGTATTTATTTGCTGGCAGAGATTTTATGGAAGGTGATGAATGCAGGTTTATTTACAGATCTACTAAAAGTGTCTAAATAACTGTATTTTAAAATTTGTTTTACATAATATAATTCAAAGATTTTAGGAATCAGAATAAATCTCTGTATGGGACAACACAAGCCAAAGACTATTAAAATGTAAGCACTAATGAAGGAAAAAGAGGAAAATCTTGAACTAAGATGTACACATGACAAGAAAACACTAATAGAAGAGAAAGAAGAGCAAAAATAATGTAGTGCAGGAATAATATATAAAGTCAATTATAGGACCACATCCACACTTACTCAAAAAACAGAAGCCACATTCCTGGCTAACATATTTGAAATCACTTCCATAATCTAATAAACAAAAACTGCTATTCAAGCCAAGGGATTCAGATTTATCTGTCAAAGTTGACCATGCTTTCAAACAAATGTCAAAGGCTTTCTGCACTAATCGACAGTAGACAGCCTTATTTTCAATTTTTCTGCAAACTGAGGAACTGCACCCATGGTGGTGCTATTCTTTAAAAAGTGTATGACAGAAATTTCTCCAGTCGTGCGTTCTCGAGTTCCTGATCAAAGGTAAAATGGTAAAAATGTAAAACATAGATAAAGAGGTTTGGTTGGTCCCAACAGGTATGAAAGATAATCATGCGAATCACCGTGTTCCTGTAAAATAATAAATACAAATGTTCTACTGTCAGATTTTACTATTTTAGCCGCATATTTCTATGGGTATAGATAGTTGTGACACACATTTTTTATTTTTGATAAAAATTATAATATAATTATTAAAGATTTAGAAGTGTTTTACAGTACATCCATCTTAGAAGAAAAGTCTAAAAGTGTACAAAAAGGTTTGGTTAGGAACACATTTGTGTTGCTTTATAGACAGACTAAGGCCAGTAAATGTGCCTTTGTTTAAGGCTTTTATGACTATTGCATGCTAAAAAACAACATTTGTCTGTTATGGTACTGCTTCATTCAGATGGTTGTAATCATTGAAAATCGGAAAGGTGTCTGAAGAGTCAAATATGAAGTCTTTGTTTCCTGCAAGGAATCCAAGTGTTACTACATTCCATATTCCTCAGTTACAACCCTGGCTACAAGTTAACCAGACACAGATTTAGTCCACAGGAAGGTGCTTAAAAGTCTCATGTTTGGACTTTTCTCTTCATTGTATCCTATTATATGTAGTACAGGGCTGGAATTTCCACAAACCCTTTTTGGGGAAATCTGATATTGAAATCTAGGATTTGTTAGTTTACTTGTATGTTAATTTAGCATACACAAAAAACAATACACTACTAAAAAGTTGTGACAAACGTATGTTTACCACTGTGTCACATCACATTTTTTATTTAATTATAGTTTTTAATACTACTAGTTGCATTTTTTCAAGTTGATTTTTTTTGCCAAATTTTGCTGTCCACTTCCATTTTTGCCTTTGTTTTCTGATTCTCCACTTCATAATTTTAACACACACATTTAAAAGCACTTTTCAAAATAACACTTTTTATTCACAAGTAATCCAATTTGGACTAAAGACAGGCCAGCCAGCCTATAAAGCCACATTGTTGTAACTCATGCAGAATTTAAAAAAAAAACAGACATGGAGTTCAGGAAGAAATTTGTTGTCTTGATGACAGCATATATATCTTCAAAATATCAGTACAAGCCTCTGCAATGATGCCTTCACACATTACACAGATCTCCCATGCTGTGGGTACTGATGTACCCTTATACTGTTACATAATTGTTTTTTCAATTTTCATTGAAAACAGATTGGATTGTTTTATTTTAGGTAGGAAATCTGATTTAACTGATCACAAAACATGTTTCCAATGTGTTTTTCTGGATCTCAGATGAGCCCAAAAAGACTCACCAGGGAATCTGCACAAAATTTGGATATGGTTTTCTTATTTTCATAATTACATTCCAATTTGTTTTTGTAAATGCAGCAGCCGATAGTGTTAAGAGGCTATAATAAAAGATTTATTTTTGAGTCCATATGGCTATATAATTATGGTAGCCATGACAGTTTCTCAAACAGTGCCTCATGATGGTTTAATGTTCAGTAGTGGATTTCACTCTTTATATATAGAATAACCAATGACTTCCTAAATAATTTTATGATTTTATGAACAGTAGATTGAGGATATTTTTACAATCATGCACTGACTGCCTTCTAAGTTTGGTACAATGACCAATGACCCATCCTTGCAGAGACTAGACATTTTTTAGTCATTAATAAGGTACTTAATAAGGTATATATATATATATATAAAAGTACTTAATATACTCATATTCTGGATTCATATCCACTGTTACTTAATAAACATAGAATAAAACCTAAATGTTCAATTGCTTTAAATGATTTTATAAAGAAATGAGAAAAAAATACTGTTGGAAAAAAAACAGTACTTAACATTTGTTGCCTTTTAAACTCGCTTTGATACAAATGCCATTAGCTTCTAGTCATATTTCGCCTCTGTTTCACCTTTGAACATTTAGGTTTTATTCTATATTTATTAAGTAATAGTGGACTTATAACTTCTTATTTACTTATAAACTAATATATAATATTATAACCTTATAATATTATATTAAATTATATTATGTATTACTATCCATTTATATTCTGGAGCTAAATGTAAAAACTTACAAATTATTGTAATGGTTACAAATTATTGTATTATATGGTTAAATTAAAGAGTAAAAATTAACTTTTTATTCAGTGATTAATCGTTGAAAATTATAGAATACTTATCAAAAATGTTTAAAAAATATAAATAAATGCTAACAAAAACCTTACTGGCACCAGTCTTAGCAAAAGGGCTCCTTGCATCCTAAAAGTTTGCACTGAGTTTAACCCTTGAACCTTTGCCTAAAGTGTTAACTGCTGTATTACATCACTGTCAGAAGCAGCTGGGTGATAGAAATAATAGACACATTGCAGGACCCTGAAAGAATTCCAGTCTGATTGGAAGGGGTCTGTGCTAACAAGAAAGACAAACATCATGACCTACACATACTTGAACTTTTCAAACTCTGGCACACAAAAATCTTTGGTCCTACAAATTACACAGAGTCTTCAGAGCAGGTGCTCTGAAAATGCTCCAGAGAAAACATCTCTGATTTATTTTTTTATTTTTTTATTTTAAAAACTACAAAATCCACCCAGTCAGACTAAATTGTAAACTTAAAAGAGTATGAATCTTTGTTGGTTAAGTGGCTGCAAAAATAAAGTTTGTTTATTCTGGATGGAAAACTGAAGTGTGTAATTGCTTCATGGCCACCTTCTAAAGCAGCTTTTTAAATGCCTTGCTTGTTGGGTCCCCTGGGAGCTCATGCATTACTGGGCAAAAGCCCAACCCTTTAGGACACAAGGAAGCATTGAAGTGGCTAGCATTGGTTTAGGCTAACTGTAAAGATCTGATAGACACACTAAGGCAAAATAGCCAACCATAGAGGTCTTTATTGACCTAATTAATCAATAGTAAATTTAGGTGTTGTCAAGGGATTTGTTCTTAACTGCTAAATAATTTAAGATTTTTATCCAAAAACTTAGTTTTTGATCAAGTTTAAGATTTTTTTAGCATTTTGGTCAAGCTGCAAATAATCCCTATGAAAAGAATTATCAGAGATTTACTACTATACTATATAGCTGTTGTTTTTGAAGCAACATAAGTGCTAACTTAAAAGTCCTTACTTTCGTTGGACATGGCCAGTTGCTGACATTCCATTAGCCATATAGGATATATAAGTATTTTTAAACTTTTTTTTTCTAAAATATCAGTGTCTTTTTCCAGAAGGATCGATGATTCAATGGGTAGAATTTCCTCAAAATAAGATCCTAAGTCTGATTGAAAAAACTATTTTAAGATATATGAGTAACAGAGAGCTGCAATCAAGTACAGATATGTGAATGTGAGGCAGAACTATCAAACTTAATGCAAAAACAAATTGTTAGTCGAATGTACACAGAATATCTTTGTTTACCTTAAAACTGTATACAATGATCTACTGTATACAGTAGTTACAAGACTTTAATTCTACTTAAATGAGCTACAAATGAGGTGTATAAAGTGTGTTATCTATTTAGTTTTACATCTCTCATACATGGATGGTAACTGCTGATGAAAGTGTTGCAAGATCCCAAATGCCTACCCAGATTTTCCTTTGTTGAAATTTGAAGCCCACCCACACAGAAGCCATCTGTGTGAAAGCTGACTGTCTTTTCTAAAAACATAGTGAACTAAATGCCTTTCTTGGCTGAATGAGCAAGTACAGTCCACACTTACTGCTTGAAGGAGAGGATGCTTATCTACCACTTAAACAACTTCATATATTAACAGAAGATTTATCATTAACAAGCAGATTTAAGGCAGTATAAAAAGTTAAACAAAGGATTACAAAATAATAATTTTTTATTAATAAATTAATAAATGTGGCGGCACGTGGCTTAGTGGTTAGCACGTTCACCTCTCAGTGCTAGGGATTCCCGGTTCGAATCCCCATCTGGGTGGAGTTTCCATGTTCTCCCCGTGTCTGCGTGGGTTTCCTCCGGGTTCTCCGGTTTCCTCCCACAGTCCGAAAACATGGATCAAGTCAATTGAAGACCCAAGACGTTCTCCCCTGGATGGGCATGGGGAACCCCTCCGCGACCCTAATAGAGGATAAAAGCGGGAGATAATGAATGAATGAATGAAATTAATAAATACTACAAAGATTACAATATTTATTTTTGGGCTTTGGGCTTTATATGTAAATAATAACATTAAAAACAATAATTAAATAATCTGAAATCACTTTAAAAATGCAGCAAGTACTTTCAAGCTCAAAACTGTGCGCTTGCAATACTGCACAGTTATAATGACTCTAAATGGGCTTCCTTTTGTTGCAGCAACATGTACAGATAGCATAGACTATGGTATTGGGACATACATTCCTGCAGCATATGCTGCAGACATCACTGGGAGGACCTTTATCAAGCCATGATGTACACTATTTGTACTCTGTATTATGGGTTAAGAAAAATAACATAGTTATGACTGTTAAATTTGTTTGTTTGTTTATTGTTGCTTGGCACCAAATTGAGCACCCTTTTGCTACATTTGTTTAATTCCTGGAAATAAGAATGTATGTTTATTGTAATATAGACTTAGGTCATAATCAAAATAAAGACATGTACTGAATATTACTCAGATAAGGCTCTTTAGAATTTATGGCTTCCTATCTCAATGTAATAATCTTACTGAAACATTCATTCATTCGTTATCTCCCGCTTTATCCTCTATTAGGATCGCGGTGGGGTTCCCCATGCCCATCCAGGGGAGAACGTCTCGGGCGCTGTGCAGATAGACCCAGGACAGGGCGCCAATCCATCGCTGGGTATCTTACTGAAACATCATTAACTAAAGTGAAAATTAGCTGCTTCGTATGCACCAGCACATCTTTTTTGTCTTTATAAAAATAAGTGGCTTAGTCTGGCAACATTTTGTTTAAATTTGTACAATACAAGAACAATGAATCGAAACATTATAGACAAAGACAGTGCTTAAAAATTGCATTGGCTGTGGGAAGTGTGGTTAACTGTTGAATTTGTTCCAGGCAAATTCCTCCGTATTTATCATACCTTTACTTTATCTTTACTCTGATGACTGAATTTGAACATGAGGGGTAAGTCCTTAGCCACTGTGTGTGGTCAACCTGTAGGTACACCTGGGTGTGTGTGTGTGTGTGTGTGTGTGTGTGTGTGTGCACACGCGTAAGCACATGTGCCTGCATGTGTGAGGGTGCATGTGTAAAAACCACTGTGGACCAAAACCAGTGCTTAAATGTTTTATAGATGTCAGTGGGTGTGTAGGACACTTGTAGTGGTATCATAAAAATAGTGTTAAACACTTCTGGGATTGTTTGCAGCAAAAAATGACCTTCCGAGATAGGAATTTACAAACTGGCTTAAATATAACCCAGTCAATTTAAACATGTTTTAAATTAAGATAAACTCAGTATACTGGTTAAATCTTCTATCAGGATTGTTACTTTTATTTATGAGAAAAGTGTAAATGGGCCGGCAATCCATCGCTGGGCACACACTCACTCACACAAACACTATAGAGGGGCAATACTATATTTTAAATAGTTTTTGGGCTGTGGGAGGAAACCGGAGAAACCATAGCAAACACATTTGGACACGGGGAGAACATGGAAACTGCACCCAGATTGGGATCAGTATTTGGATCCTCAGCACAGAAAGGCGAACATGCTAACCACTATGCCACCATGACACCACTCAAAGAAAGTCAGAACCCCTAAATTTAAAACTAAATTGTAGATTTGTTTGAACTACCATTAAGAAAAAAAGTATTTGTATTATGACAGTGTTTTTGTCAAAATTAAATCTAAGATACTTGTGTCGTTAAATAAAAATTGCAGTCTGAAGATGTGGATAAATAAATTGACTGCACAAAAAACAATGTAATTGCAGTAGTTTGATCGCTTGATCACTGCTTGATCAAACCATTTCTGGCTTTGAATGAAAGCATCTTCTATTTAATAAAACAGTCGGTTTGTAACCCCACCTCCAAAACACAACCTTACCACAAGACCACATTTTCGATTAACCATAACTTTTAGGTGAAAGAGGTTCTGTCAGCGGGTGACGCACTGATAAAAACAGGTAATTTATGTGTAAAGAAGTGAAAGGCGATCTGAGCCAGGCTGCTGAGGGCCTTTTGTGTATGGTTGTTTTTGTTTTTCCGGCTGTGGCGTGCCTTGCATGTTTGGCTTTAAATGGTGTAGGCAGTTGGTTAAGTGAGATAATACAGAACATAGAGTAGGTCTGTGGAAAGCAGGAGGCTCCTGCTTCCTCTCCATCATTGCTACAGAGACCTCTTTCTCTATCCTTCTATGTTCATTACGACACACAGCACATGGGTTCCTAACATCCTGCCCTAGCCACAGGTACCCAGAGTACAAGGAAGTGAGCTAGTCACGAGAAATAACATAAGACATAGGTTTAGTATGGGCTTTGGTATGAGTAAAACCACCTTCAGACAAGGAATCTCAGAGTAAATGTAAGGCAAAGGTATAATCTAAATCTTATTCTTAGCACAAAGCCAATATGACTACAAGAAATGACAAAATATTAAAAATTTAATTAGAGTCATTAGCAAACTCTTTATATAATTGCTATTATTAAATTTTTAGCATTGCTCAGTGAATGAATATACATATTTTGTGTGACCATTGAAGAGCTTTCATTATTAAGTCAGAGCTTTGTTGTGACTTTTTATCTAACCTTACAGAATTAATCTGTTTTTAAACATTGTTAAATATGCAAATATCAACTGTGTTTTTTTATAGAACAACTGATTTTGTTTAAATTGTGTACTGGGGACATTGTTTTGTTATGGGTTATTGTCTCCTTTTTTGTGCTTGATTACTTCAGGACTTTTTACCTTACTTCTAAGCAGAATGCTGCAAGTTAATAATTAGGACCACAAGGTTCCAGGTGCCATGAGTGGCTACTGAATGTAAATGTTGCATATCGCATAAGGACCTTAGAAATGGTCAATTTAAAGTGAAAATAGGGGGAAAACACCACAACAAAAAACTATGCTTTTATTTTTCTTATTAGAAACATTAATGGTCTTAAGCTTCAAGTATAAATCCCTAAATGTCTGAACCCTTCATACTGGATTCTTTATTTTATTTTACTTGTACTGACTGTGCAGCTGTAAGGAATTATGTACAGTAATGGGTAAAATAATCAATGACGGTGTTATGAGTTATGCTCCCCTGTTTCCACACATATTGACAATTTCAATTTACAATATATATATGAACTGTATAGTTTTATCATTTTAGAGTGTAGTTCATCTGTTTCCCTGCATATGTTGTTTCTTATTTACTTTGTTATTCACTAGTTTCCCCACAGGACTATCACAGATTGTCTGGTTCCAATGTACATCACTGATTTGTTTTTTTATTCTACCTCACGAACCCAATGAACTTCTAAACAGATAGTCTTGCCATTCCACACCCTCAGATAAAGTTTAAGGGAGACCAGGGCTGATATATAACAGTCTCAAAACTCTTTTTTTCCACTTTTTGTAATCAACACTTTACAAAAAAGTTTTTTTGGAAAAATGTGCTCTCATAGATTTAAATACACATATTCTTTAGACTACTAGCCTTAAACAATGTGAAAAAAATGAATTAAATGATAAACATAGGACATTCTAACACTGACTTTCAAGATAATGTTTTTTTATCATTATGCAGGTTTGCACTGGTTGCAAGCATATTTATAATGATAAAAAAAAAAAAAAATTGTAAATTGTAAAATTGTAAAAAAGAACGAATAAGAGATATTTTGCATTTAAAAAAAAGCATAGGGTCAACATATTATATCTATTTTTTTATTTTTTAATGCTTGTTGTAAGAGGGAACACATTAGATTGCACATGTCAAATTTTGTTATGCATGGGCTACAACGGCAAAAGACAATGTCATGTCTTTTAACAGAATCATTAACAGAGCAGTAACTCATGCTTGTGATTAAAAATGCAAGAATAAAATTGTTCATGTATTTAATCTAAGAGCATAATATAATCTAAGAGCATAACTCTGGCAGGAAAACAGTTTCCGTGCAATTAATGTGGGGGAATTATAGTACAGTAGTTGTAGCAACACTTGTTTATGGGGAATTATAGAAGTTGTGACAAGTGTTGTTTATGTAGGTTAATAGTTGTGGCAACTGTTGTTTATAAGGAATTATAAAAGTAGTTTTTATTTAGCAGCCGCATTTATTTATAGAGCATAAGAATAAACACAACCTAAGTGGTATAAGGATTAGTGGATAATATTAATACATCTTATTAATACCTACCAAAGTCAAATAGCCTGTGTCAAACTTGCAGTAAACCTGTACAGTAAAACCTAGAGGCCTGTATGTAAAGAATCAAAATAAGTGAACTTTTAAAACAATATGTTCAAAGATGGAGTATGAGGACATCCGATATTATTATTGCAAAGCCTGTGGCTTGTATAGGGTTTATATGAGGTTCTGATTATATAGTACTGTATAATGTTCATGGACAAAGATAAAAAAAATACTACAAGGAAATATGAAATGTGAATAAAACCACAAAGGACCGACTCTTCACCCCTGTAAGATTTCTTTCCTTCCTGCTTCATTTCCTCTTTACAACAGCCTTAGGGCTTCAGCAGGTCACATGTACATTTCTTCGAGTGAGCACAAGTGACTCCCAGGAACCAAATGATACTGATTCATCACAAAGCATGTAATGGAGATTAATTCTAGAAGCCATTAATTTGTTGATGCTTCTATAGCCAAGTAAACCATACTGTAGCTGTTGGAATCGCAGCATATGAGGAGTGTCCTCTTTAACCCAATGTTTCACAATAAATTAAATCTTGATATATTTTTAATATATTTTTTGAACAATTGACCAACTAAAACAACGGCTTCCCAACTTGAATGTTATGTGCAATTTAATGTATCAAAGGAGACATTTAAGATTACATTAAAATACCACACACACACACACACACACACACACATTGTGCATACGCATGCACTAGCCCCTTCTCGGCCCGGTTTTGCCTGGGCTTGTGACAATGATTCCTACAAAATGATGTAAACGTTAATTTAAGCGTAACTGGTTGCTTCTGGTTGGAATTTTTTTAATTAACGAACTGAAAAAATTACACCAAACAAAACAACATCCACATCACCTATATATATATATTTCCTCTTGGACACAAGAGCACTAATCACTCTTGGCTACCAATTACTGGTACTGCTGATTGAACAACAGAGAGATGGTAAGACATCTATAGCAGGAATGGCTATAAAGAATACATAAACCTCCGCAGGGTCCCGAAGACTAAGTATGTCCATATCATGGTAATCTGCTGTGCGCTTCAATAAGAAACACACACACACACACACACACACACACACACACACTATAGCCTATCTTTAAAACAATACAAGATGTCCCATGTATAATTACCACAATAATTTGTTTCCGCTTTAAAATATACTATTTTGACACTGGTCAGAAACATTGCAAAATTAGGTTAATAGATCAGGCCTTAAACTAAAATTTTGTAAAATATTTTCCAAATATAGTTGTCTGCAATTTCTTTTAGAGTAGACTCAGGGTGTGCTTGTGAAGAGCATTAGATTTATTCATGACAAAAGTTTATTCATGTTCAAGGTCAAGTTTGTTACAAAGAAAGTTTTTTTTAATTTAATAAATTACTACGCGGCACGGTGGCTTAGTGGTTAGCACGTTCACCTCTCAGCACTAGGGATTCCCGGTTCGAATCCCCATCTGGGTGGAGTTTCCATGTTCTCCCCGTGTCCGCGTGGGTTTCCTCCGGGTTCTCCAGTTTCCTCCCACAGTCCAAAAACATGGATCAAGTCAATTGAGTTCTACAAATTGCCCCATATAGAGTGTGTTTGTGTGAGTGAGTGTGCCCAGCGATGGATTGGCACCCTGTCTTGGGTCTATCTGCCCAGCGCCCGAGACGTTCTCCCCTGGATGGGCATGGGGAACCCCACTGCGACCCTAATAGAGGATAAAGCGGGAGATAATGAATGAATGAATGAATGAATAAATTACTACACATTTATGGTGTACAAGTGTGGGAACAGGATGTTGTTACAAAATGGGGGGAACCAAACCCAAAACCCTTATGAGCTTAACAAATTATTTTGGCCTAAAATCACGCTTCTTTCAGTTTGATCAAACCTGTAAACATTGTGTGTGTGTGTGTGTGTGTGTGTGTGTGTGTGTGTGTGTGTGTGTGTGTGTGTGAATTTGATTTATGTGAATGTCAGCATAGATGTTCTATTGTTTTGCCATAATAATTTAAGAATAACATTTGAAGCGTTCAAGTGGTCCTTGTTGAATGTCTATTGAGCTCTCTTTCATAGTTATAGCCATGAATCGTGATAAGACTTTAATTTTCCTCTTCAGCACAAAGTGGCAGTTTCATTTAGACATAGCTTTATCCTGAATATTTAACCAACACTATATATGGTGCTTATTTAAAACGCAATTGCCCATTTAGATAGTCAAGTTCTAATTAATAGGCCCACTTGAAGTTGGACATATAGAAAAGAAAGTCTATATTCATACGAGAATAAAGGGAGATTATGCAACCTTACAATTCTGTACTAATTCGGATTTCAAGGTAAAGTGACTATTTGTTTACATATGTATGAATAGAAATAATAATATGAGAAGAGCTCATGAAAATATAGTCTTTGGCTCCCATTTGCGTTCACATCTTTTTCATATATTTTTACTAAGCCTTTTAAGTAGTAGGTTAACAGATGGAACTCGCCTACTGGAAGGACACAGACAGATGTACTTCCAAGCGTGAACACAAATTATGTTTTAAAAATATGTTATTATAATTCTATTTCACTAAAAAGAACCTTTAGTATATGCATTACATTTACAAAAAAAGAGAATGTTTAATTTCTCTGGAAAACATTATGCTGACTTATATTTGACTTATATAACCTATACTTATGATAGGTTATGAGTGTTACAATGTTTTCTGCAATCCCATCTATTTATCCATTCATTCATATCCATCTTCCGCTTATTCCTCTACTAGGGTCGCGGTGGGGATCATCCAGAGTACGTTTTGGGCGATGGGCAGATACACCCAGGACAGGGTGCCAATCTATCGCCGGGCACAAGGGACACACACACTTGATGAGGCAGTTTGGAGCATTCATTTAACCTTGAATCCATGTTTTTAGACTGTGGAAGAACCCACATGGACACTGGGAGAACAGGAAAACTCCACAGAGATTGGAATTCGAACCAGGAATCACTAGCTCTGAAAAATGAACGGGCTAACCACTAAGCCACCGTGCCACCCGAAAAAATATTCATTCATTCATTATCTTCCGCTTTATCTTATATTAGGGTCACGGTGGGGTTCCCCATGCCCATCCAGGGGAGAACGCTTCGGGCGCTGGGCAGAAACACCCAGGACAGGGCGCCAATCTATCGCTGGGCACACACACACACACGCACACAAACACACTCTACATGGGGCAATTTGGAGAACTCAATTGACTTGATCCATGTTTTTGGACTGTGGGAGGAAACCGGAGAACCCGGAGGAAACCCACGCAGACACGGGGAGAACATGGAAACTCCACCCAGATGGGGATTCGAACCGGGAATCCCTAGTGCTGAGAGGCGAACGTGCTAACCACTAAGCCACCGTGCCGTGTAGTAATTTATTAAATTAAAAAAAAATTTCTTTGTAACAAACTTGACCATGAACATGAATAAACTTTTGTCATGAATAAATCTAATGCTCTTCACAAGCACACCCTGAGTCTACTCTAAAAGAAATCGCAGACAACTATTCATTCATTCATTCATTATCTCCCGCTTTATCCTCTTTTAGGGTCGCGGTGGGGTTCCTCATGCCCATCCAGGGGAGAACATCTCGGGCGCCGGGCAGATGGACCCAGGACAGGGCGCCAATCCATCACTGGGCACACACTCATTCACACAAACACACTCTATATGGGGCAATTTTTGAGAATTCAATTCACTTGATCCATGTTTTTGGACTGTGGGAGGAAACCGGAGAACCCGGAGGAAACCCACGCAGACACGGGGAGAACATGGAAACTCCACCCAGATAGGGATTCGAACCGGGAATCCCTAGCGCAGACAACTATATTTGGAAAATATTTTACAAAATTTTAGTTTAAGGCCTGATCTATTAACCTAATTTTGCAATGTTTCTGACCAGTGGCTGTATATTTGTATATTTCAATATACAAAATAGTATATTTTAAAGCGGAAACAAATTATTGTGGTAATTATACATGGGACATCTTGTATAGTTTTAAAGATAGGCTATAGAGTGTGTGTGTGTGTGTGTGTGTGTGTGTGTGTGTGTGTGTGTGTGTGTGTGTGTGTTTCTTATTCAAGCGCACAGCAGATTACCATGATATGGACATACTTAGTCTTCGGGACCCTGCGGAGGTTTCGCTGCGGGAATCCCTAGAGCTGAGAGGCGAACATGCTAACCACTAAGCCACCGTGTCGCCCCCGCCCGCAATAATTCCACTTAAATTTACTAACTACGTATGACAAGCCTTGTATTAAGCAGTATGATGAGCTCCTGAGGAAGCAAACATTCATCAAAGAACTGTCATTTCTAGAACTGGACAGATCTCTGCATCTGTGTAATGGACTTAATTTATAGATATGAGAATGTATGCTGTTTAAGATGTTTTTTTTATTAAAAGTGTTAAATAATAAGTATAATAAGTATTATTATTATAATAATTATTATAATAATAAGTATAATATATAGTATGTGTCCTTCCAACAGCAAGCCAACTCTCTCATCTGAATATCTATTGTATAAACACACACACACACACACACAGAGAGAGAGAGAGACATGCCAGACGTTCTCTAGCTCCATACCTGATACACCCTGTGTATTATGCTGAATAAAGCAGTTATTCATGACTTCTACTCAAGCACACCTGGGTAAAAAATGTTCCCCTTATTCCCCATGTAAAGAATGCCTGCTAAAACACACATGCACGCACACACACACACACACAAGCAGCTTTTCCAAAGTCATTAACCATAATGACAAGTAAAGCTCCACATTGCTGTGGGATTTGTTCGGCAATTTGCCACCACCCATGATTCTGGATGAAAGCTAAGTATTACACAATGAATAGTGCACTTCAGGTCATGTGATCAGCCCACGAGGTGGCGAGATGATCAGTCCAGACAACACTTTATCTGATCAGAAGAGTAAGTTGAATAGCATTTTATCAGGGTTCACACAGCGTGCATATACATAACAGTAATTAAATGACCCTGACCTGAGAACATAGTGCATTTTACACGTGGACTGAAGCTGGAGCAGGAGGCCTGTATTTGCTCTCTTATACAGCACACAACTGAAGTAGATTATATTATTAGTCTGCAAACTAATTTAAAATTTTTTGAACATTTTTGTGTAATGTCTGCCTAGTGGTTAAATATTCCATAAATATCATGTATAGTAAGTGAATGATTATGCTGAAAAGAGGCAATACTTTGGTTTTGTTTGTACTTTTATGTTTTACAGTGTATTTGTCTACTGGCTAAATATTTCAATAACAAGAATATTTTTATTGAAATAATATTTACATTCCCCATCTGGGTGGAGTTTCCATGTTCTCCCAGTGTCTGCGTGGATTTCCTCCGGATTCTCCGGTTTCCTCCCACAGTCTGAAAACTTGGATCAAGTCAATTGAATTCCCCAAATTGCCCCATATAGAGTGTGTTTGTGTGCGTCTGTGTGAGTGAGTGTGTGCCCAGCGATAGTTTGGCACACTGTCCTAGGTGTATATGCTTAGCTCCCGAGACGTTCTCCCCTGGATGGGCATGATGGGGAACCCCCCCCCCCACGTGCGAGCCCAATAGAGTATAAAGCGGAAGATAATGGATGGATAATATTTACATTTAAAATCTTTATGAATTTTTACTGAATCTCAGAATCCCTGCCCTTTCCTATTCCAATGCATTTCTTTCAACCTACGATAAAAAGTCCTGTTGTGCTGTTTTTTTCCAAAAATATTGAAAGACTCAACATTATATATCACTGCAATCAAAGGACAAATTATAAAAAACTGAAAGCTTTGGAGTATGAATGATAACAGAGGAAAGAAGAATAACTTTCAAGTTACTAAAGCAATTTCTTATATTACATAATGTTGATAATTATGAGCCCACAATCAGAAGAACAACAATGGTGTGCGCTGCTGAAAGTTTGTGGACCCATTAAAAAGTTTTATATTCATTTGCTACATAACTTTTCTTAAACAAGCTCTAAAAATGGATAAAGCACATCAAACAAAAATGGTCTTGGTTATTTATTTATTGTGGAAAATAATCCAAGATGAAATATATTTGAATGGAATACATATGTGAATATTTAAGAAAAAAAAAAAAAAAAAAAAAAAAAAAGGATGAAAATAAAGGAGTGAGCACTTTCGCCTCTGAGCGCTGAATAACCAATCTGGGTGGAGTTTTCATATTCTTCCTCTGTCCACGTGGGATTTCTCCAGGTTCTCCGGTTTCCTCCCACAATCCAAAAACATGCATTTTAAATTGACTGCTCTAAATTGCTCTATATAGTGTATGTGTGACTGTGTGAGTGAATGAGTGAGTGAATGACTGTGTATATGATTTGTGGGAGTCTATCATGGAATGTAAAAAGAGAACTTCTGAGAACCTTTGGAAGAATTGTTGATTATCCATCCATCCATTATCTTCTGCTTTATCCTCTACTAGGGTCGCAGGGGGGTTCCCCATCCCCATCCAGGGGAGAATGTTTCTGGTGCTGGGCAGATACACCCAGGACAGGGCGCCAATCTATCGCTGGGCACAAACACACACACACCAACACACTCTATATGGGGCAATTTGGAGAATTCAATTGACTTAATCCATGTTTTTGGACTGTGGGAGGAAACTGGAGAACCTGGAGGAAACCCACGTGGACACGGGGAGAACATGGAAACTCCACCCAGATGGGGATTCGAACCGGGAATCCCTAGCGCTGAGAGGCGAACATGCTAACCACTAAGCCACCGTGCCGCCGAATTGTTGATTATTCCAATAAAATTATGTGTAAGACTGGCGGGTCACAAGAACTAAAAAATGTTATATTGTATTATTCATAGCATAATGTCATATTTATAGCATAATATTTTTCCTCAATTTCTTTTCATTGGGTTCTTTTTTATCTCTACAGATTGCCAACATAATAATTCATGATTTATGATCTGGCTTTTCACATAGTCCAACACTCTACTTGTCCATCAACCAACAGAGCACAATGAGTTCAAGTTTATCAATGGTTTAATAGTAAAATTACAAATTGCCCTCACATGTGTCTATTTAGAAATAGAAAAACTGATTCAGCTTGCTGAAAAACCTCTGAATACACACAATGGTCTTTATAGCAACATCTTAGCAAGACTGCAATGCCACTAGTCCAATAGAAATTCAGGTTCTATCCATTAAATCCAAGTGTGTGGTCCTTTAAGGTTGTTCCTGTAGTGCTCTGGCAGTGCCAATAAGTCTGAAGCTGAAGCCACTGAATAGAAAAGCAATAAGACATTGCAACTAACCCACTGATGCCCCTTTGCCAGAAGCTTGCATCGTTGCAGTTATGTCATTCTGTCTACTACTTAATTATTACAGTGCACGGATGCTAAAGTGATGACTTTAAAGCACTGACTTTATTGCTCAGGTTCAGTAGCTTTACTCACTGAACTTAATCAGTTTTATTTGTTAAATAAGCTTAAACAATGGGATTTGTTGCAACTATTTCAGAAAGCTTTAGTAAAGACCTCGGAGCACTTAACATACTTGGCTTGGACTGAAGTATTTGATACACTTCCGATTTTGCAAGTTTTGCTAAAACTCCATGGAACCGGGAATCCCCTAGTGCTGAATATATATATATATATATATATATATATATATATATATATATATATATATATATATATATATATATTTCCGGTTCAAATACCCATCTGGGTGGAGTTTCCATGTTCTCCCCGTGTCTACGTGGGTTTCCTCCGGGTTCTCCGGTTTCCTCCCACAGTCCAAAAACATGGGTCAAGTCAATTGAATTCCCAAAATTGCCCCATATAGAGTGTGTTTGTGTGAGTGAGTGTGTGCCCAGCGATGGATTGGCGCCCTGTCCTGGGTGTATCTGCCTAGCGCCTGAGACGTTCTCCCCTGGATGGGCATGGGGAACCCCACCGTGACCCTAATAGAGGATAAAGCGGGAGATAATGAATGAATGAAAGGGTCGCAGGGGGGTTCCCCATGCCCATCCAGGGGAGAACGTTTCGGGCGCTGGGCAGATTCACCCAGACACAGGGAGAACATGGAAACTCCACCCAGATGGGGATTCGAACCGGGAATCCCTAGTGCTGAGAGGCGAACATGCTAACCACTAAGCCACCGTGCCGCCCCATATATATATATATATATATATATATATATATATATATATATATATATATATATATATATATATATATATATATACACATATATATACATATATATATATAT
This sequence comes from Corydoras sp. C115, assembly GCA_019802505.1. Lineage (NCBI taxonomy): Eukaryota > Metazoa > Chordata > Actinopteri > Siluriformes > Callichthyidae > Corydoras > Corydoras sp. C115. Next base: position 320,174 of record JAFMOC010000048.1, read on the forward strand.
ATACATATATATATATATTTATTGTTAATCCGCTTTACTGTTAGTACCCCCCTCATTAGTGTAAATGCCCTTTACACTAATACTGCTCAGTTGTTTAAAGAAAGAAGGCAGCAATTAGGGGGATGGATCAACCAGTTAGCCTCGGTCAAAGTTTCTTCTGATTACGAAACAAGACAGTAACTAGGTAGTGGAGTTTTATTTTGTCACTTTGATTTGCTCTTTGAGAATTTAAACTGCCTTGAGACTATGTGATATCATAAAAAGGGCTATATACTTTACAAACCTAACATAAAAGAGCAGCATTATGTAAAAATATATATTAAAATAAAAATAAATTAATTAACTAAATAAAAATAGATTACAAGGCTAGATTAGAAGGCAGATGGAATGAATAAAATATCTATTGATATTATAGGTCATCACATATGTTGCTACACAACACACTCAATACCTCATGTTATTAAACAGTAAGCACTAATACTAATATTAGAAATAATTAAATCTGTGTCCACATATTTTTGGCTATCTGGGAATAACTTGCAGTGTAGTAAGCAAGTAGTTGAAATCTCTAAATCTCTAAGCATGCGTCATAGAGCCATGCATTTTGATGAGTCAGGAAATATGCAAATTGAATTATGTCGTCAATCAGTGTCGCTTTTATTCATTCATTCATTAGCTCCCGCTTTATCCTCCATTAGGTTCGCGGTGAGGTTCCCCATGCCCATCCAGGGGAGAACGTCTCGGGCGCTGGGCAGATACACCCAGGACAGGGCGCCAATCCATCGCTGGGCACACACTTACTCATACAGACACACTCTATATGGGGCAATTTTTTGAGAATTCAATTGACTTGATCCATGTTTTTGGACTGTGGGAGGAAACCGGAGAACCCGGAGGAAACCCACGCAGACATGGGGAGAACATGGAAACTCCACTCAGATGGGGATTCGAACCGGGAATCCCTAGCGCTGAGAGGCGAACGTGCTAACCACTAAGCCACCGTGCCGCCTGTGTCGCTTTTATTCATTCAGTCATTATCTCCCGCTTTATCCTCTATTAGGGTCGCGGTGGGGTTCCCCATGCCCATCCAGGGGAGAATGTCTCGGGCGCTGGGCAGATAGACCCAGGACAGGGCGCCAATCCATCGCTGGGCACACACTCACTCACACAGACACACTCTATATGGGGCAGCTCCTTTTTGGACTGTGGGAGGAAACCGGAGAACCCGGAGGAAACCCACGCAGACATGGGGAGAACATGGAAACTCCACTCAGATGGGGATTCGAACCGGGAATCCCTAGCGCTGAGAGGCGAACGTGCTAACCACTAAGCCACCATGCCTGTGTCGCTTTTAAAGTTTCACTTGAGGCTAAAAATGGTGGAAAAACAGGAGTTATGAACTGCCATGACGTCAGATCGTGTGTCCTGGAGATTTTGGGGCTGTCAGAAAAGATGGTTTGTACTTTTATTTCACAGCCGGCCATCCAACGTGTGTTTGCAAGCGAGAAGTGGAGTCCAGGGAGCCACTGTACCTTTAAATCCGATTATAGTTCTGCTGTGAGCGACATACAGGAGAATTTATAAACAAGTACACTCGATAATCCGGTACCTTGTTAAGGTGAGGGTACCGGGTGATGTCATAGCCTCTCTTGTTCGTTCCCTCTGTTAGTTTGTGTTGTTTCTCTGAGCCGTTCATCATCTTTATTCTCCTCGTCTCTTTCTTTTTCGCTTCGTCACTATCTCTCTGTCACCGGAATCACCGACCGACCGGCACAAGTTCAACTTCGCACCTTAAATAGCTCGCGGGAGGCAGCTCACCCGAATGGGGGCCATGACGTCACACCGCGATAGCGGCTACCACTGCCACTCTCATGTTTAAACAGGACGAGAGACAAGAGACTATCAACAACGAGAACAAGCCGCTGCACTGCCACGAATTTATGAGCAAATTACGTCCAAATTATGTCTCCAATAGAGAATTAAATAGTGACCTCAAAAAAGATATTTCAGATTAATGGTTGCTCATGGGCGGCACAGTGAAATGCTTAGACGAGCTCCCCACAATTAAAAGAAAAAGTTAAAATTAAGAATAAAATTAAAAATAAAATATATAATACTGTATTTTTTACGTGGCGGCACGGTGGCTTAGTGTTTAGCACGTTCTCCTCTCAGCGCTAGGGATTCCCGGTTCGAATCCCCAATCTGGGTGGAGTTTCCATGTTCTCCCCGTGTCTGCGTGGGTTTCCTCCGGGTTCTCTGGTTTCCTCCCACAGTCCAAAAACATGGATCAAGTTAATTGAGTTCTCTAAATTGCCCCATATAGAGTGTGTTTGAGTGTGTGAGTGTGCACCCAGCGATGGATTGGCGCCCTGTCCTGGGTGTATCTGCCCAGCGCCCGAGAAGTTCTCCCCTGGATGGGCATGGGGAACCCCACCGCGACCCTAATAGAGGATAAAGCGGGAGATAATGAATGAATGAATGAATGTATTTTTTACGTGGCGGCACGGTGGCTTAGTGGTTAGCACGTTCTCCTCTCAGCACTAGGGATTCCCGGTTCAAATCCCCATCTGGGTGGAGTTTCCATGTTCTCCCCGTGTCTGCGTGGGTTTCCTCCGGGTTCTCCGGTTTCCTCCCACAGTCCAAAAACATGGATCAAGTTAATTGAGTTCTCTAAATTGCCCCATATAGAGTGTGTGTGTAAGTGAGTGTGTACCCAGCGATGGATTGGCGTCCTGTCCTGGGTGTATCTGCCCAGCGCCCAAGACGTTCTCCCCTGGATGGGCATGGGGAACCCCACCGCGACCCTAATAGAGGATAAAGCGGAAGATAATGAATGAATGAATGAATGGTTGCTCATAACTGTGACTTAAGTGGTCAGCATGTTTCTAATTTTTAAACAAGGAACCCTGTGTGTGTCTTGATCAGATGTCCAGATCAGCATTAACATGTATAAATTTAATATGATGGAATAAAAACTGCGTAAAGGAAACATTTATGAGGGAACAGCAGGTCAAGGCTGAAATACAGTGCTAAAGGTTCATGTAATAAACCATTGCAGTGTAAATTATCAGCACTGCATAAGTAAGAGAAGGATAAACCTCTGCCTCTGTGTACAGTATTGTGAAATAATGATGAAATGATTTGTTGTGTGTGTGTGTGTGTGTGTGTGTGTGTGTGTGATTAGAAACAATTGTGTTAAAGAAGACTGGTCAAATATATCATATTTAGGATTGTTACCCTCTTAGTGGACCACTTAGGACAAAGTGAAAGAACAGTAAACATTTTAAACATTCATTCATTCATTCATTATCTCCCGCTTTATCCTCTATTAGGGTCGCGGCAGGGTTCCCCATGCCCATCCAGGGGAGAACGTCTCGGGCGCTGGGCAGATAGACCCAGGACAGGGCGCCAATCCATCACTGGGTACACACTCACACACTCAAACACACTCTATATGGGGCAATTTAGAGAACTCAATTAACTTGATCCATGTTTTTGGACTGTGGGAGATGGGGATTCGAACCGGGAATCCCTAGCGCTGAGAGGCGAACGTGCTAACCACTAAGCCACCATGCCGCCCCCATTTTAAACATTTTCTTGAATTTAAATAATGAATAATATATGGTTGATAAACTTAGCAGTGCCTGTGCAAGTTTTATTCCTAAATTTGTTGGAAACTAACAAACACCTATAAATGTTTAAGGACAATCTAACAACAGAACAAGTGCTAAGGTATTTAGTAACTAATAACTTGTTTATCAAGAGACAGTAAAAAAAGGTAATAACAGTTCTGGTTTATGATGTTTCTTTTTTTTCGTGTTGATGTTCCAGTTGTATTTTATTGTAGGCTTCATTAGTCACTTCTTCATTAGCCACTTCTAGGCTCAATGATGACTTTACCTGCAAATGTTGTAAACCTTAATTTACTCGTAACTCGTCAATACTTGATGTTGTAAAAACAATATAAACCTCCACAGGGTCCCAAAGAGTAAGTATGTTAAATTTAGTTGTAAACAAAATAATGGTGTGGATTTGTACGAGGAGCACACAAACAGATTTTTGCCCTTATTTATAAGATATTTATTAATAAATTGCTTTTAAGGAACACTGACATTCATTAACAAGTGTGTGGTCATTAAAAAAGGCAGTAGCTAATGTTCCTAAACTAGTAACAACACACATTGCATAAACGAAGAAATTGTTAAAAGGTGCCGTGTATGTACTTTCATAAACTGTGTAATTTATTATAATTTGTTTGCAATACTGTTTTACATTGTGGATATGTACAGTTGCATGTGTTAATGAATATGCAATGGGACAACACCCCTGCTGCAGACGACTTTCTGCTTACACATGCTGTTCATCTGCTTTTACAAATTAGCTGAGTCACTGTGACTGAGGTCAAAGAAAATCTCTCTCTCTCTCTCACACACACACACACACACACACACACACACACACACACACACACACACACACACACACAATTATTAGCATTAGCACGCAAGTAGTTTAGCATTAGCACACAGGTTAGCCTTATTTATGAACACATATTTTAACAAAACAAAAGGTGTAATGTCCAAAGAGGTACAAATAATTAGGGTTAATTTAATAATTGTTTTATTATTATAATTTTTTTAAATATTTACTTATATATTAAAATATACATAACCTGTATAGCCAGCAGCCTTAATCATCTGTTGCTTGTCCTAGTTGTTTACATTACATTTAATTTTTGTCATTTTGCAGGCATTTGTATCCCAATTAACCTACAGCTAAGAAAACAATTTTAATCAGTAAGTTAAGGAGTAGCTGTCTGAACTACAGGATTATCAGTACTGATTATTTGTTGATCTTGTTCTTTACTAAATCCTTAAATATCCCACCATACTCGTTTTTTTATTAATAGAATCTATGGCCCAACCATAGAGTTCAATTTGAAAATCTCAAGTATCTGTAGGTATCTCATGTGACCGTGTGTTCCATAAACTTATATAGTATATCTAGTATTATAGGAGAACATTCCAAACTGTTATTTTTTGCATAAGTGAACTGTGTCACAGTCATCTTACTTATAATGTGTAAACCTTATTATTCCTAAATTCACAAGTTTGTTTTATACATTGCAAATTGCATTGTGTATACATTGCAATAAACTGGAAAGCTGTGCAGGCTTAATTACCTAATTAATTAATTACCTCTTCCATTTTACCTAATACCTACCCAACCTAACATACTTACTAACCAACCACTCATCCTTAATACCACTACTATATACTTGCTGACCTGCTATCCTATATACCTACATACCCATCAACGTACACACCTAATTGACCAATGTAATATATCTAAAATCCTGTCTAAAGTTATATAAAGTTATTTAATATAAATATTAAAGCTTAAGATACTTTTGCTAATTTACTTACAAATACATCTGACTTGGATAATTAAATGACCAGGAAAAGAGAACACTGTAATTACTGGCTATATATAGAATGGTAACTTCATCAACACTGAGAACACTCTCCAAACCACAGACCATGCAGAGTGTCAGATAAACACAATCAATTTTGAATGATGCAGTAAGACATAAAGGCCATGTTTGCAACAGCTATGTGTGTGAAATCAACATTTCTTGCAGAGACAAATATTCTTGTGTTGAACAATGTGTTATCATAAGTCTGATTACATGGCAGAATTTAAAGTATAGACCAGCATACTGTAATCACACAGGAGTCAGACTGTGCAAAATACACTCTTCAAGCTGGTCTGGGATCTGCTGCCACCACTCACTTTCATGTATCAGAATGCTAAGATTTAAGATAAGTAAGAGGGTTCAGCACCGGAAGGAGACACAGAGGAATGAGTTTGATTACATAGGATTATAACACTTCCTTAAAGTCCATACAAGTACCTAGTGCATGTGTTTATACCAGAGAGAGAGAGAGAGAGAGAGACACACACACACACACCAACACACACATATTCCAAAAGCATCCTTAATTGATACCCCTCCTAAAATAATTAAGCCTTCCAAGGAAGCTTGTCAAATTTACAAAAGGAGGGGGTGGCAAATGGATTTAAAACAGGATGTGATTGAGGGTGTGATTTTAACACCAACATTATTTTAGGGTAAAGCTTTCCTAAAGGTGGCACCATTTTCTGAAAACAGTTTGGTTTTAAATTATGTGATTCTAGGTTTACCATTTAACATAATGTACACCTCACACCACTAAATCTTCGTGATTCAAACACAGCAATCTAAGCAAATAATGGCCATAGAAATATAGTGTTGAACATGTTAACTTTCTGATTTTGACCACAAACAGACAAATAATTGGGCATAAACGACTGATTCCACTTTACATTCTATTGGTTAGATTATTTGTTTTAGTCATTTTTTTTTTCAATGCTACCTGTCTTAATTGGGATTAGGTTTAGAATCAATCCCAGCCCTCACTATGTAAATACCAGGAAAACACCCTTACTAGCTCATCACAGAACAGACATGACAAGTTATAGGGGCAATGTGGTATCTCTACTACACCTGAGTACCCAGGGGAAAATCATGAGGATATAAGGAGTACATAATGCAAAGGCCACAAAGAAACTACCTGATTTGCCGAGAGATAACAATGCTGTTTGCTGTATATCTCCACCAATCTGTCACACCAATCTGTTTTTCCCCTTTAAACAAAATAAATCAACATATTTCGTATGCCAGAATTTCACATGTGTGTATCACATTACAGGTATCTTACACATTGTAGCCTTTTTGTCATCCCAAACACTTTGATCACCCATTTCCCAAACAGTGTCTGATTCTTTAAATTTGTTCCAGCAGAGCACACTGGTGGACATTATCCTGCACTGTCAGCACCCTCAACACTCCATAAAAGCCTCCACATGCTGTGATAATAAAGGTTGATGGTTCCTTTTGATAATGTTTTATTGGTATGTCTCTGATGTGTCATTAGCTTTCACAAATTAAAAAAGCAAGAAAGGTGTTTGAGTTTTTCCAGACAGTATGCTTTCTTGTGAATATTGCTTATACATGTGCTACCTTTTAACACATATGTGCTAACTTTAATTACAGTGTCTGGTTTTACCAAATACTGCTTCCGTTAGTCCACACTGCTCACTTAAACAATGCATAGCATAGCATGGGTTTAGCATGGGTTTATGTCCAAAACAAGCTGAATTTGAATCCAAATTCATTCATTCATTCATTCATTATCTCCCGCTTTATCCTTTATTAGGGTCGCGGTGGGGTTCCCCATGCCCATCCAGGGGAGAACGTCTCGGGCGCTGGGCAGACACACCCAGGACAGGGCGCCAATCCATCGCTGGGCACACACTCACTCATACATACACACTCTATATGGGGCAATTTGGAGAAATCAATTGACTTGATCCATGTTTTTGGACTGTGGGAGGAAACCGGAGGACCCGGAGGAAACCCACGCGGACACGGGGAGAACATGGAAACTTCACCCAGATGGGGATTCGAAAAGGGAATCCCTAGCGCTGAGAGGCGAACGTGCTAACCACTAAGCCACCGTGCCGCCTTGAATCCAAATTACAATTTATTATTTTATCTATTGATTCAACAGATACACTTATCCAAAGTTACTTACAAATACAAAAAGCAACACAAATTAAGATTTACAAGACAATATTTTCAACTGTAGAATAGGCAAATGCTGACTATTTGTAGATCTACATAGGTCCAGTGCTATTTTTTTATATAAAAAGACATAAATAAATTTGAAGCAAGTGGTTATGGAATAGCTGTGTCTTCAGATAGATACCGTTTAGAGTTTGTATAATGTATGATGATTTGGCACTGCTCTAATATGAAAAGACTAAGCAATTATCACTGGTAGACTGTAACCCTGTACTACATGTAGACATTCCCACACAATTGGAAAATTGGGTAAATGAAATAGAAAAATATATACCATAGAATGAGATGGGCTTGCAAGGAATGTTTGTGCTGTTGCTTTCTGGGTCAGTAGTTAAGCCAAGATCAAAAAGCTTAGATTCAGTTGTAGCCTACAGCGAACTTAAGCAGAAATTATCTGATCATCTTCATGTCATACATAATAAAGGTGCAGCACTGGTTTAGCTGTCTTATATGTTCCAACAGGCAGAACTTGTCTGCTTGAGGATCTCTGGAGGTGATCAGGTATGTGGGTCTTGGTGTGCGAAATGAGTCCAGTTTGCAGGTGGTTGGTGTTTTTATATATATATATATATATATATATATATATATATATATATATATATATATATATATATATATATATATATATATCCACTTAATACTCTACTAGGGTTCATTAGGTCTTTAATAAAATAAAACTTTCCAAAATGGACTTTTACCTTGTCCATGTGATCTGTATAAAAGTCCATTTTGGAAAGTTTTATTTTATTAAAGACCTAATGAACCCTAGTAGAGTATTAAGTGGATAATATACATCTATCCACTTAATACTCTACTAGGGTTCATTAGGTCTTTAATAAAATAAAACTTTCCAAAATGGACTTTTATACAGATCACATGGACAAGGTAAAAGGACAATTTGTGGATGGATGAGATAAAAATATGTTTTTGGTATAAATGTGAAGCACTATCAAGACAATAAAGAGAAAACAGCATTCCAGTATAAAAACCTTACGCCATATGTGAAACATGGTTGGCCTATTTTGCTGTTTTAGGGACAGGAGGGCTGGACAACATAGATGGAACATTCATTAATTCATTATCTTCCGCTTGTATCCTTTATTAGGGTCACAGGGGGGGGGGGGGGGTCCCCATGCCCATCCAGGGGAGAACGTCTCGGGTGCAGGGAATCCTTATTTATTAGAAACAGAAAAATATCACTAAAGTTAAATTTTGGTTATTACAGTTGTGCCATTCAAGTACTAGAAAATATTATGAATAAACAAAAAGATAAAAAACAGCATTTACATGAGCAAATTCTCAAGGGTAAAGATGAATATCACATATTAACCAAGGGTTTAAAAGGATTTCTGTCATATGCTCATGTCTTAAATACGTTAAACTCCTTCTGTGCAACATTACACATGCTTGTTACCGCTGTAGCACTGAGTGTTTTTTAAATCACATACACACCCTAAATGAAACGGGGAGATTTTCTGTTAAGAGTCTTGTCCTATACAAAGCCTCTTCTGTGTTCCATATACCCCAAAAACCACTAATATTAGACACTAACAGCCTTTCACAAATCTATACCCACTTAACACATTCCCCTCCAACTTCCAGAGCTTGTCAAGAGACAAGATCATTCTCTCCATCTGTAGCTCATGTTATCTTGCTCTTGTCTGCGCTTTTTTTTTGTCTCCTTTTAATTGTAATTATTTAAAAAGAAAAGTAAGTTTAGCTTTTTAATAAGTAATAGGCAAGTTCATCAAGATAAAAGATGAAAAGAAAAAAGAAGACAAAAACGCTATCAAGTTTTATGTGTCCGAGGTAATCTGAGCTGGGCTGACAGATGACCAGTGAAACGGACCTTAAATTCTAGGGGGTGCAATAGTGTCCACTGCACATGTATTAAACATTTATGTTAGGGTATCATCTATGCAAAAGCATACATTTGTATTTTGGATGATGTATGTGTTCACCAAGCACCTGGCAATTTATATCTATTTTAGCAGGACAATGTCAAGACTCATTCTGCAGGAGCTAAAACAGTATGGGTGTGTAGACAAAGTGTGTGTGTGTGTGTGTGTGTGTGTGTGTGTGTGTGTGTGTGTGTGTGTGTGTGTGTGTGTGTGTGTTTGTGTGTGTGTGTGTGTGTGTGTGTGTGTGTGTGAGAGAGAGAGAGAGAGAGAGAGAGAGAGAGAGAGAGAAATCTGTGGCCTATTGAAAATAAATGATGTGTCATAAAAAAGGAGAATTAGAAAACAGTGACCACAGTCTGTTGGATGCTTAATATAAAATGTTAAATATTACATTAAACAAACTGTGAATATGAGCCCAGTCTAAAGTTTTGATAAAGTTTACAATGAATGAATACCTCTTAACAGGGTAATTTGAATGTCAATCTGATTATACTCGTGCATGTGAAGACACTCGGTAATGAAGTGTTCTTCAGTATCTGTCCATCTGCACAGTTAATCTTAAAGCCTCACACTAAAGCTCTTTCAAAGACACAAAAAGCCTGGTGAGACTTCAGAAAGACCTCCTGTGTCCTCAGATTTCAATGCTTTTCACAGTCTTCTGTGACTGAGCTGATTCTCAATAAAAGTCAAAAGAACGAACCAAAAGAATATACAAGGCTTAGATTTGAGCGTGAGACTTTTTTCAACATTTTATACTGCTGAGTTTTCATCATGTTTACAATGAAAATAACTGAGCTCTAAAAGCTGATGTGATTTTCGCATTTCAATGCTGAAAGGGAAATCTGTCTCTGCAAAAAGAAAAACAATTGATTTAGCTGAAATCTCCCATAAAATGTTTCAAAGTTGAACTACAGTAATGCAAAGTGGCTGCAACACAAAAAGTGATTTGAAAAAACAAAAGAATAAAATAATGAATATTACACTTTTAGTGTATTGATTGTCATTTTTTAAATGAATTATATATTAAATTATGTCAACATGTCTCATTCAATCACTAAATATCACAATATAAATGAAACATGATGACTAGGTGTTAATCCTGTTTTTAATTAGAATTTCTCTTTTCTACAATACCTTCAAGATGGTGACTACAGCATGTGCACACCATGTTCTTAGTATTTGTTTGATTTCCTGTTTAAATCCAGGGTCTGTTCTCCACTTGTTATAGATTCTTTCCTCTGTATTCACCTGTTTATCATTAGATGATTCCTCTGTCTTGAGTTCTTGCATTTACTTTTAAAACAGAATTCCTACACTTTTCCATGTATTCTATGCTAATACAAATATTTGTAAGTTTTTTTTTTTTTAAATACTTGAAAAAAAGTAATATCTTTTTGCTTTTAAAATATCTGTTGACTTAGTAACACAGATATAAAACATTTAAAATCTAATCAAGCTTTTGCTGACTGCTGGCCTAAGATTGTAAATTGTAATTCTGTATTTCTGCTATAAGAAATACAGGGAAAATATTCCATCAATCTGATAAATTGTTTGAACATATGCAGTAACCCACACACTTGAAAAAAAAAACACTTGGAAAAACACAGACCAACTGGTTTTGTTGGTGATTTATTTATTGGAAGTTTATTGGTTTTGGAGTATCTTTCCGTTGTTTGTTGTTTTCTAGGATAAATAGGTTCTAGCTTCCTAACTTATCCAGGATGTTTGTGTTTAGTTATTTTAAACCTGTACTGTTCAAAACAGGTTTTTATAAGAATTAAATTGTATAACAAACACCAACAACCTGTCTATGCTAGTTTTTGCCTTTTATGAAAGATAAAAAAGAAAGATTAAACATTCATTAATATACCTGGAAAGTAGTTATACTCATTTTGCATGTAGTTTGAAAAGCATATTTCTGGTTTTATATAACATTAAAATATACCATTCTTAAGATTCTCTATAACATTCTTTGGTTGGCACCTATTTCATCCACTTCCAGTCAGTTCAGAGTTAAAGTTTACAAATAATATTATTGAAAATAATAATAAAATAAATAATATTGCTTAAGATTTGTCGATTTTTTTAAAAACCATTTTTGTCTCCCTTGACAGATTTTTATAAATCTGATTATAAACCAAGCAGAGAATAGTATCGATCTGCTTTTTTAACCACAGAGCGTTTAACAACAGCTCTTGTAGAACATTCCTCTTTATATTTTTAGAATTTATTTTACATTTTCTTTTAGGCCCTAGTGGATATTTTTATGTAATCTGCACCTGAAATAACTGTTTGGAAAATAAATGAAATGGGTGGAAATCTAAGCGCAATATGTAAGATTTTATACTGCACTGGCATATAGTAAAATGCAAATTTTATAAGCGTGACTGTGGATCCACAATTTTTGTCATGGGACTGGAGCAAGTGTGCATGATCCAACCTATAAAAGAGAAAGAAAAAATATGCATACTGCTTCAAAAAATTAAAATAAATATCTAAAGAAAAATACATTTTCTGTTATATTTTTACGTTGTGAAGTGCATCTCTCCTTAAGTTTGTCTTGCACGCATGAAATATCTTATACAACAATTTTGATTAAGTAATCTGATATAAAAACATATTTTGTTTAAAAACAACAACTTATGGCTGCTGTGTTTGTTTTTTAGGTCGGTGTCTCATTTTGTTGACATTTTGTTTGTATGTTGCATGTGATTTAAATCAGTGGGTAACACTCAAAGACAACTTGACTAACCAGTATAGAACTTTTATTTAAATTTTCGTTACTATTTTATTAATAAGTTTTTTCTGTATCATTTACTAATCTTAGCAAACCATATATATATAACATATATATATCCTCTAAATATAAAAGGACAAAAAAAAAAAAAAAAAAAAAAACAGTTAAAACACAAAAAGCTTCCCAATATCACCAAACCAACGTGCTTTCTAATAGCATTAAATCCTAAAACATTCATTCATTCATTATCTCCCACTTTATCCTCTATTAGGGTCGCGGTGGGGTTCCCCATGCCCACCCAGGGGAGAAAGTCCCAGGCACTGGGCAGATACACCCAGGACAGGGCGCCAATTCATCGCTGGGCACACACTCACACACTCAAACTCACTCTATATGGGGCAATTTGGAGAACTCAATTAACTTGATCCATGTTTTTGGACTGTGGGAGGAAACCGGAGAACCCGGAGGAAACCCACGCGGACACGGGGAGAACATGGAAACTCCACCCAGATGGGGATTCGAACCGGGAATCCCTAGCGCTGAGAGGCGAACGTGCTAACCACTAAGCCACCGTGCCGCCCAAACCTAAAACAAATCCTTAAAAAAAAGTTAAAACCAGAATTCTTAAAGAGTTAAAACTATTTAGAAATAAATATTTAAACTTGGCAAATAGCATTTTTAAACTTTAAAGCATCTCAGGCCAAAAACCCTTCTTTGCGGATTTCACATTGCAATCTGGCAACCCTAGTTTTGGAGAACCCGACACTCTAAATGAAGTATTCTCGTTTTACTGGCATCAGTGGCAACTCAGACACACTCTGCACACTCAGCACGCACTGGATGGTCGGATTATCTATTGTTCAAGAGATGTTTGATCATGAAGTAATTGTACAGTAGTAAATCGTGGATATTTTGCTGGAATTAAGAAGCAGCAGCAGATATTTGAAGATCCATCCTTTCCTCCGGCTCTATGATATAACAGGTATGATGAAATGCTCCTGCAATGGAATGGAATTTGGAGGAGCATATGGAGTCTGCACAGGTTTTAATCACCAGGATTCATTTCTCACATGAGGACTTAGTAGAAAAGATCAGTATTTAATTATCAGAATGCATCAGGTTTGTTTACTCTCAAGGACACTTTAAGACTTTTCCAAATATCTTAGTTTCATTGTGCATCATCCACCTAAAGTAATAGTAAATGCCAAGAATGTATTGCAGCAATAATGCATGTATAGATGATGATAAAAGGGAAGTGATTTCAAACATGCCTGTTTGCAAAACTTACAAAGTAACTTAATTAGTTTTTGACCTGTATACAAAAACACATATAATAACCAAATTACACAAAAAATAAAATATAATCTTGTAATATAATATATTGTTGTATGGACTTTATATATTAAATGGAAAAGCATAAGAATATAAATTAAATGAAATGTATCTTAATATTCTTATGAATGAATTACATACTTACATATACATTTTAAATTGGTTATGAAGTTTACACTGTTTTTTGGAAGTATGTCTCTGTTATATAGCAAACTTAATGTGCACATTAACCAGCTTATTCAGAATATTTTGCAGTTAATATCTTTTGTTCTGACTTATAAGATAAACAGCAGAAATCTAATTTTGGGTTTCAATAAGCCTCATGTACAAAAGAGCCTTATGTGGGAAAATAGATATAAGGATGTATAACCATTAAAATCTGTTTAATGAAACAATTTAAATGAAAATGTACTATAGACTATTACAATAAAAACATGTTTCATATTCTACCCATTTCATCAAAATCACTGATAAAAAACATTTTACAAGATATTTTCCCCAAGCATACATGCACTCTGCAGTACATTTCAATTATGAAGTCATTAAGTATTCTGCTTACTGGTGCACAATAATAGATACACTATTAAAAACTATACTTAATCTGTGTAGTTCCTTACTTTGCTCTGAAAACAGGTCTAATGGTGTTATATGGTGTGGCTTTTTTGTTTACCTCAGTTCATCGAAGTACTGTAGCCTATGTGTGGATCACCAGCTACTGATCAGCCTTTGTGTCAGATTGAACTAATTCAGACATTATTTTGAACCTTCATATTAACAATGCATTTTGTTTGCCGAGCAAGAATCATGTCACAGGCAAAATCACTTTAATGACATTTTCCCCATTCTGCTGGTTGACAAATGATGTTCTCTCAGTGATTACATTTTTGGTACTGAAGATGCATGAATGAATGCATTACACTGGCCTAATAATGTGCTCACTGAGTGTACAGCATGGTACAACAAAATAGTTAAAATTACTGCATACCAGAAATGGTTGTTTGGGATATGTCAGAAAAACCCTTCTATAGTTAATCAAGCCTTAATGTTGAAAGTATGTAATTATAACTTTTTTTTTCAATAATGGAAAAGAGTGGGAATGGAAAGTGCACTTGAACTCAGTTCCCTCGTTCACTCAGTCTCCTGGCTATGTGTGCATTTGTGATTTTGCATGTGTGTGTCTGAGCACAGTGTAATTGTGGCTTGGGATGAAGTTTGGAAACTTTAGTGATTAGATCCAAGCTGAAGTGTGTGTGTGTGTCTGTGTGTATGAGTCGGACTACAGTAATGTAAGAGACAGATGACAAAAAGATGTGGTTTTAATTGTGTATTAAGGAAGTTATCATTTCATGACTATTCCAGCAATGATGTGGGGGAGAAAACCCCCACATTTTTTTTATTAGTTTAGTGCAATCCATTACCATGTCACCAAATTCATCACCTGTTAGTTATGTGTATTATATAGCTGTCTATCAAGTTTTCCCCAAAAAATGCTTTATCCACCATCAATCCACTCACCAGTTACTGAGCATCTATTCATTACCAAACCATCTGTCATCTGGCCCCCATCATTTTAACTATTTATTTTACATGATCTTACAACTATTTATGTGATTAATTTATCTATCCATCCATCCATAATCTTTCAAACCAGTATGCACCAATTCAGAATCTTTATATATAAATATATATATTTTGCATCTTCCTGTAATTTATTTTTTTCAGTCAACATTAGTCAGCATTAATAAATCAATATACCGTCAATTACTTAATAACCATCAGCATTCATCTACCTGTCTTTTTTTTATCTATATAATTTTTAATTGGGATTAAGGGTAGTGCTGTGTAACCTGGTTGCTACCATTTATTTTGTATAGCTACAGAAATTTTGAAATATAAAAAGCCTTTATTTCAGTTTAGTGCTGTTTTGTTTCTATGGAACAATAGAAACAATAGATCTGATCACAAAGCAGTTTCATAGATCTGAATTGCAGATTGGAAGCCAGAGTTGAACCCCTGAGACACACAAGAAGGAAAGCTTTTTTGTGGTCAACAAATTCCACATCCACTCATTTTACATTTACTGCCAAATGAAACTGGATTACTTTTAACTTTCCTCCAGTTTTTAATCTTTTTGGATCCAGATTGATTCTAAGAACACAAACAATCAATACTGTTCCAGTATTGAGTTTGAATGCCGGAATCAGAAAATGCAAAACAGCAGCACAATTTAATTTTGTCACAAGGCTAATATGATGTAGCTTGTTTCTGTCATTGTGTTTATTTTGTAAATGATCCCTACAGATGTGTACCTTTACCTCAGCTATGCTTTTCACAGCGAAAACTGTAATTGCAATTTAAGACTCTAAATATTCTCTGTGTCATTATGTTAATCTGTGTTTTTATTTCACATATTTAATTTGGAAGAATGGCTTAGAAACGTAATGAAGATGAGATGCTACTCAACTTTAATAATTACGTAAATATCTTTACTAGCCTTCATTTTAATGTTTAGCACAAGGTATAGGACTGTGTAGGACTTAGTTGTATTAAGTGGTAAGGATGAAAATTACAACCACTTTCCTGAAACAATATATCAGCAGCATTGACACGTTGTTCCTATTAACAATGACCACGAAACATGGCAGTGGAAGATGGCAGCCAGCTAGAAGCTACCTCCATATAGATTTTATAGATATAGAAAACAAAATGATTCATAGTTACAGGTTTCCTCCGGGGAACAAATTGCCCCATATAGAGTGTGTCTGTGTGAGTGAGTGTATGCCCAGCGATAGATTGGTGCCCTGTCCTGGGTGTATCTGCCGAGCGCCCAAAACGTTTTCCCCTGGATGGGCATGGGGAACCCACCCCGCAACCCTAATATAGGATAAAGCAGAAGATAATGGATGGATGGATACTATTGTAAATAAAATATCTGTTCTGCAAACAGTTCCAAATAAGTCTACATGATGCACCCAATTTTTATAATGCTAAGTTAAAAATGTATGCCTTAATTATTCTGTATTCAACCAATCGAAGAATTTTAAAACACCCTAATTGTTCTTGTTTCTTTACAGTTCATTCATTCATTCATTATCTCCCGCTTTATCCTCTATTAGGGTCACGGTGGGGTTCCCCATGCCCATCCAGGGGAGAACGTCTCGGGCGCTGGGCAGATACACCCAGGACAGGGCACCAATCCATCGCTGGGCACTCACACAGACACACTCTATATGGGGCAATTTTGAGAATTCAATTGACTTGATCCATGTTTTTGGACTGTGGGAGGAAACCGGAGAACCCGGAGGAAACCCACGCAGACACGGGGAGAACATGGAAAACTCCACCCAGATGGGGATTCGAACTGGGAATCCCTAGTGCTGAGAGGCGAACGTGCTAACCACTAAGCCACCGTGCCGCTTCTTTACAGTTTAATAAGTTAAATGTACTCCATAATTAAAGCATAGAACAAATAAACAAAATAGTCATAAAATTATTAACGCAATAATTAACATGAAATTTTATCAAGATTTTGACCACATTGAGACATTCTTCTCACAATGCAATTTTTTTCTTAATATTGACAGTTAATTTCAACATTGCTGCAGAAGTTCCCATAAATATTCTGCTTGCATGTGGCTTTGCTTTTACCTGTCTGTCTAGTTCAGCCCAAACAAGGTCAAGGGATTTAAGTCTGGAGATTCTGCAGGCCATTCCATTCTTTGAAGCCTACTGCCTTGTTCTTGTTTTTTAAGGTCATTCAAGCAAAGATAATTTTGTTTTGGGTCATGGCCTTGCTGTGAACCCTTGACCAATTAGGTATAGACCAAACAGTATTGCATGGAGCTTCCAAATGCCAAGGTAGCCATTTTTGTCCAGTGTGCCAACGTTTGGTCCATCAAACCAGCATCAGAACATTATGTTTTCTTCTTAATGTTTACAGTTGCTGCCACACACTAAGCAAACATTCTTTCACCTACTAGGCAGACAAAAATCCTGTGTGATGTACCAATTATTTGAAATGTTGATTCGTCTGTTCATAAATTGTTTGTTCCTTTGTACTATTTTAGGTTATTCATTGGACCGTTGGCCTGTAGTGTATGTATCTAAAACAAATCTGGTGTTGGTTTCATATACATCCAGTGGTAATTTCTAACTATGAGGTTCAGGGTACTAAACAGTAATACTTCTATTCATGCACTATATGGTTCAAAGTATTTGATGAGATTATTCTATCAGTAGTAGGACTATCTTTCATTCATTCATTCATTCATTCATTCATTCATTCATTCATTCTCTCCCGCTTTATCCTCTATTAGGTGGGGTTCCCCATGCCCATCCAGGGGAGAACGTCTCGGGCGCTGGGCAGATAGACCCAGGACAGGGCGCCAATCCATCGCTGGGCACACACTCACTCACACAAACACACTCTATATGGGGCAATATTGAGAATTCAAATTGACTTGATCCATGTTTTTGGACTGTGGGAGGAAACCGGAGAACCCGGAGGAAACCCACGCAGACACGGGGAGAACATGGAAACTCCACCCAGATGGGGATTCGAACCAGGAATCCCTAGCGCTGAGAGGCGAACGTGCTAACCACTAAGCCATCGTGCCGCCTAGGACTATCTTGGTTATTAAAATTTAAAACCATTGTAGTAATAAGTAAGGGTGCGGTAGCTCAGTGGTTAGGGCATCAATCTGAAGGTTGGGGGTTCAAATCCCAGGTTCACTGAAGTTACCAATGTGGGTCCTTGAACAAGACCCTTAACCCTCATTGCTCCAGGGATGTTGTGATTAACTCTGTGCTCACCTTGTAAGTCACTTTGGATAAAAGCGTCTTCTTAATGACCAAAGTAAGGCTTGCTAAAATAATGTGAGTTTTTGATCAGCTTTCTGTAGACCTACATCAAGCAAAGTCCTAATGGACGATTCATGGCTAAGGGTGCAGTCATACTAGAATGAATAAAAGACCTTTTTGTATAATGTTATCAGATGAAAGCATATCACTGCTCACACCCTAAAAACAAATCAATTTTCATTTTTTCTCCCTTTTTCCTACATGTATGGGTATGATCGAAGTGTAAATACTAGCCTGTATTATAATGGGTAATAATAAGCTATTATAAACCATAATCCTTTCCTTAAGAATTATTTAAACGTGTCTCATTGAAGTACACACCGTTTCTGTGTAAGATTTGGTCTGCTTTTATTTGTCTCCCTCTAATGGTCAAAACTGGAACTGTAGGAAGTAAAAAATGAAAGATTTTGCGTCGTGTGACCAACATAATAAGCTCTGAATAATATAGTATCATTTATTCTTGCATTTTCACTGTTAGTTATACATTGATATCCATAAATTTGTCACTTTATAGCACTTTTAACTTAATTATGACTGATAACTTAATTATGTGAGTCAGTGAATGTAAGAGTTTCACAATAAAAAAAAACATGCAGATTTCATAAAGCATAATTATGCTCTCATGTGTGTACTTAAACATAACTTGTTTATAAATGGAAAGAGGTGAAATTGCTTTGTGTCAGAGTTGAAGTTCTTTTAAAACTAGGACAAGAAAGCATGTTTTATAAGCAATGGCTTATAAATAAATTAATATATATATATATATATATATATATATATATATATATATATATATATATATATATATAATATATATATATATATATATATAAACACTATTGGTAAGTGTTTTAGAGGTGATCCGGGTTCAGCATTCTTCGTAAATATATTTTAAATCTGCTAGCATGCCAAATTTCTACCAAATTGAACTGTTATATATATTTTATTATATATGTTATTAAATATTTCATTTAATGGACAGACTATTTTATTTAAGTCCAGAATATCAAAACTTTCCTTTCTCTTGTGTGTAGGTGTGTCTGTACTCTTGAGGATGGGATCTGTACCTGTGACCATTCACCTCTTCATGTTGCTCCTTCTTTTGTGCTCTTCATTGAGCTCCTGTGAGGATGACTACACTTGGCCACAGAGGAAGATTCCAGTAATGCATGACAAGGAAACGGTGCAGCTTAGTGGCTCGACCTTCTCCGCTGAGCGACAGTTTGAGCTACATGGTTTATGTGGGATTGAGTGTCAGCGACAGCTGCCCGAGCCGAGCATTGAAACCCTGGAGGAGATTCTCTCGTATGAAACCATGTATGAAAATGGATCACGTACCCTGACCTCGGTCACACTTAACGAGGTCAGTCCAGCTGCTGAAAACTCATCGAAGATGCTCGGATCCAGACACAAGCGTGAGGTATATGGCCCTGACACACGCTTTACTATTACTGACAAGCAGTACTCTATGAAGTATCCATTCTCAACGGTGGTGAAATTGTCCACTGGCTGTACAGGTGTGCTTGTGTCATCCAAACATGTGCTCACTGCTGCTCACTGCATCCATGACGGAAAAGATTACATCAAAGGTGCAGAAAAACTCAGTGTGGGTGTTTTGCGTGACCGAAAAAAGGGGGGCAAAAGGAAACGAGGGAAGGGTAAAAAAGAGGAGGCAGTTGAGAAGCAAGAGGTGGAGCCTGGCGACAAGAAACGACAGCACAAATCAAAAAACAAGAAGAGCCGCAACAAAAGGAGCGCACCATCTGGGAAGCCATCATTTCGTTGGACACGGGTTAAAAAGACACAGATTCCAAAAGGGTGGTTTAAGGGTGTCTCGAACAGTGTGGAGGCTGATTACGACTACGCAATACTCGAGCTGAAAAAGGCACAGAAATCCCAACCAATGGAGCTTGGCATCATCCCATCTGTTAAACAAGTTCCAGCTTCACGCATCCATTTCTCAGGGTTTGATGACGACCGACCTGGAAATCTTGTATACAGGTTCTGCTCAGTCTCCGATGAGTCTAGCGATCTGATGTACCAGCACTGTGATGCCAAGCCCGGAGCGAGTGGCGCCGGGGTGTATGTACGCCTGAAGGAACCCGGGAAGAAGAAATGGAAGAGGAAAGTGATTGGGGTGTTCACTGGACATCAGTGGGTGGATGTCAATGGTGAGCAGCAGGATTATAATGTGGCTGTGCGCATCACACCATTGAAATATGCACAGATCTGCCACTGGGTGCAGGGGGACTCATGCCAAAATGCCTGAGTGGTCCTAATCTCCATATCTTTTGACACCATGGAATTGCTCACTGCATGCAGGGAAGCCCTTTAGTAGCATCGGACCAATATTTGCATCATCTGTTGCTTCATTTTTTATTTGACCTGTAATATCTTATAGTCCAACTGCCTCAAAATTCACACTCCTTTTTACCCGACATTGTTTCTCTTTCATCACTAAGATGGTGTTTATAAGATAAATAAATGTTAGTTGATCTTATAAAATTATATTTATTCTTATTATGCATAAGGACAGTTGTAAAAACTGTACTTTACTGGCAGTTATTGACAGTAGTCCATCTGTATCAGCACCATATGCTGCAGATCATATCTGTAGAATTGGATCTGGACAGTGGCAGGAGTTATCCTTTTACTCTTGCAGCAGACAACATGAAAAGACAAAGAACACAATTTTTCCAGCAGGAAAATATCCATTTCGTTTGGGTATGGGGTGGCAAATTGGTAATGTCCCTGTTTTAACTCATCTGCTCTTCTTTTGTTTTTGTTTTTTGTTTGTTCGTTTCAGAATTTAAGAGTTTCAACCAACAGTTGACTTGTTTAACCCGTACATCACATAACAAAACTATTTTCATTGTTTTTATTTTACTTTGAATTAACAAAAGTGTGCTTCCTGGTGAGCCACTCAACCCCCCATAAGTTAACACAAAGAGTTTTCAGTGTTTATTTAGCCTACACATTAAAAAACCCACTAATATAATTGTTTGAAATTACGAACGTGTGTGTGTGTGTGTGTGTGTGTGTGTGTGTGTGTGCGCGTATGATTTCTAGTTTCACTCATCGTCCTAGTGGCATTGGGAATGTGCTCTGTTGTGTTAGTCTAGCCGCAAATTAGCTAACGTTTGTCACGAGACTCAGAAAATTATTGTTTTTCTAAGAAACTAACAGTTGATATATATACCTTTTTCAGGTGTTTTATGTATTTTTTAAGAAAACCTGAATTATGCATAGTGCTCAGAATGCACTACCAATATGGTAGCCTGCTAATGTAGGTTTTCTTAAATCAACTTCAGGGCTGTCCTGCATTTTCTTATTTTATTTCTACACAGGTGCTCGTGTTGGCCTTTGGTGCTAATTTAAAGTTTTGGTTGTTTTTCTTAAAGTTTTTTCCAGACTTGTAAAAATATGTTTGAATAATGTACTGTAGAATTATATATATTAAAAGTGCTGTTTTAAAATGCAAGTTTACTTTTTAAAATTTGTATATAGGTGTTTTTTTTTTCATTTTTAATATTCGGAGGTTGTGTAATTACAGTATACAGTAGAATATGATAATTGAGGTCAAAATGAAAAGAGCTGATCATTTTCTGAAATGTGGAGGATTTTTAAAACCCAAATAAATTATAATTGAAATATTTTATTCTGTGAGACTGAAGTAAATAAAATTGCTTGTATGTTTTGTTATCTGGATTTGAAGGACTAGCAACCTGTCCACAGCGCAAATTTTCCCCACTATGCAAATAATGAGAAGTCTTATACTTCCCCAATACCCTTTTTACAACTGAATAAAAAAAATTATGTTTTGTCATTTGTCAAATGTGTTCACTATATGACACTAAATTGTGCACTCATCATGTCAGGCTTGGGGCAGTTTAAGTTAATGGTAGTAAGATTAAACTATAAAAAATGTAAATGTGGGGAATGTGTATAAAAATCTCTTTATCGTGCGCCAAGTGATTTTTTTCTGTAATGTCTACTGTAGCCTGCACAAAGCCCTCATTTCAACCTCACCCCAAGAAGTCAGATCTTCTTATCCAACATCGGTGTCTGACCTCACAAATGATATTTTAACTTAATTGGTGTCTGTAGGTTGTGTTACTAGAGGTAGATGTGTACAAATCTTTGATCTACATCTTGAGGAACATTAAAGCTATAGCTGTGTATCAATAACTGTGACCCAAGTTCTGCCAGTTTAATATCTTGGTAACCTTAATGAATGACTTTTTGCCAGCTCTAGTTTTCCACAAATTTAACCATGAATGGTACTGCTCATACCATACAGGTTAATCAGTGATAGTAAAAATATTTTTACAGGTCCATTATGACTGAGGTACTAGTGATGTGTTAAACACAAAAGCATCTGCTTTGTAGAGAATCCCCATTAATTTCTTTTTTGCTGCTCAGATATTGCTCTTAGTGGATCAGCCCTGCTCAGTGTAGAAACTGGTTATGATTTGCAGTATTATGCCCTTGTGGATATAATATGATACCATTTTGTGAAAACAGAGTGGGTACAGACAGTCAGGTGTCATGTCTGTCCAACCAGCTGCTCGTCAGTGAAGTAGACAGCGGTGAGGAGGAGAGTGTAAGTGCGTCATAAAAACAAGAAAATATAAATTACATCTGTAGACAGAGCAGTGACTGCAGTTTACAGATATTAGGAATAGCAGAACAGAGTGGTAAGTTGACTCAACATGTACTCACCCTGGTGTGATGGTGTTGGTTTTTGTGGTAAATTAAAATTAAAAGTTTGATTTTAAACAAAAGTAAGAATACCTGCTTTTGTAATACAACTAATACACAAAATTAGGCATTAAAACACTAAATGCAACAGGGTTCATCAACACACAAAACATTTATATTTGCCAAGTTATGTAATAAATGAATGAATATGAATTAAAAGTTGTTTTGGAGACAAAAGACCCAGCTCGATTTTGGAAGCTGTGTCATATAAGCCGGCTATCTAAAAAGAGTCAAACTTTCCATCACTAAAAGCAGGGGTGTGCAAACTTTTTGCAAGAGGGTCAAATTCGATGAAGTGAAGATGCCCAGGGGTCAATAGTTCCTAGTTACGCACTGTTGTAAAACAATTTTCATTGTCACAATTACCTTAATTTTTCAAATGGCAATGTAACCAAAAATAAGCAACTCAGACGTGAACAACTCCAAAGACACAATTCTTTCATAGCTGGAGAATCAGATTACATTAAATAAACTGTAGAGAATACCTTAAATTTAAGCTATTTCACTGAGGCAGACACAGATAATATTAGATTGGTACGGACATCGCGTGGTAAAAGGCAGATATACATTTTAAATGTTTTTATTTATTTATTTATTCTGACACAACTAAGAAATAAATACTACATTATAAGCCCGGGCCGTTTGGAATCTGACCACGAGCCGGGCTTGGTCCGTGGGCCAGACTTTGGATATGCCTGACTCAGAGGTAACAAATTTTAATTGTGATTTTAATAATTTTGCCCTTCAATACTGCATGAACTCTCGATTATAATAAAGAGTGATTAGATAAGTTCAACCCTTGAATTAATTCCTTATCATTAAAATTTATCTAATTAAATTTCTATTTCTACTGCTTTTAAGCTCCGCCATAAAATAACCAGCCATGAAAAATTAATTGTAAATATCTCAGATTTTTTCTGATTGACAATCTGTCTTGAAGATTAAAAAAGAGCAGGCTAGTTGCTTTAAAATGGTGGTTAATTAAAATGATTGTTTCTTTTTGTCAACTATTGGTAACACCAAGTATACAATACATATACAAGTCATCACTGCATTGCATCAAAAAGTTTTCAAAGACAAGTAAGATTGTAAGATTGCACCTAAAACAAACAAAAAAATTCAGGAAATGCCAAAACTGTCTCCTAAAGACGATTTAGCCTTGGTATTCTGTAGTCATTGTGCAACCCTCGCAAAGCTCAACACAACCTCTTCAAAACTACCTTGTGTCTTCAGTGTTTACATATTTAGATTCTGAAATTGGCTGAAACTGCAAATAAAAATGACAGAATTTCAATAGTGTGGTATTTTAGTTTGCTAACATCATGCACTGCTAATATATTATAAATTAACAAATAATCTAAACAGTGTACACAGACGGGCGGCACGGTGGCTTAGTGGTTAGCACGTTCGCCTCTCAGCGCTAGGGATTCCCGGTTCGAATCCCCATCTGGGTGGAGTTTCCATGTTCTCCCCGTGTCCGCGTGGGTTTCCTCCGGGTTCTCCGGTTTCCTCCCACAGTCCAAAAACATGGATCAAACTAATTGAATTCTCCAAATTGCCCCATATAGAGTGTGTGTTTGTTTGAGTGAGTGTGTGCCCAGCGATGGATTGGCGCCCTGTCCTGGGTCTATCTGCCCAGCGCCCGAAACGTTCTCCCCTGGATGGGCATGGGGAACCCCACCGCGACCCTAATAGAGGATAAAGCGGGAGATAATGAATTATTGAAACATACATTTTGGTTTTTGATCTCTTTTTTGCTTATTGTGAAACTCCTGACTTTCTGAAACTCCTGACTTCTATCTACACAAAAAACTCTATTAGGTATATTACATGACATGAACCCCTCTACCACACACACACACACACACACACACACAAGGGCTTGGCACACTCTTAAAATTGATTGGAACAATCGTCAATGAAGTAACGTGCTGTACCTTTCAGCGCCTAATTGGTTGGGGATCAGAGCATACTACTGCATCAGGCATCATTATTAAATGTAGAATAGTGCTGGGGACTAAATAAAAAATATTGTTTATAGTTTCAAAATGACTTCATTAATCTAATAGTTATAATTATGTTTTGGCATTTCTTGGAGGAATAATGAGACAAATGTGGTGATTTTGATCTTTAGGGTGTTTATTGCATCTTAAAAGGCTTACATGCACTGGGTTGGGACTGGTAATATATATTTAAATAAAGAAAATAAATCAAGTTTTTAAAAAAGAATATTAACAAGATTTTCTTCCACTGTTTACCGACAAAAGTTTACACTCATCATATGAATGGGAATGTGCTGCATTACAGTATTTAATTTCTTCTTTCTACATGGTGTAACTGTAACACTGTTTAACAGTGACCCTCTCTGGAAAAATACACACATACACACAGACACACATCTACTTTCTGCCTTAAGGCTAAATAAACCGGTTTGTCTTTAACTACATCATCTACAGAGTTAATACACACTTCTGGCTTCATTTCATATTGCAATTCTCAAGATAATTTTTTTGGCAATATTTTTTAATGGGTCTTCAAGATTGGTACATGGTAGGTAGACGGTACTTCATTTTAGAACAACAACCTGAAAACAAACACACAATTATAAAGATTTATATGAATTCTTAAGCTCAGATATGATACGGCTTTATACATATACTGCATATGTATACCTCATTTAGTTATATTCATAAACAAATATGCATATAACCAACAGGAAGATGAGCACATCATAATTCAGTAACCAGATTCACATTATCCACAGATACAGAGGAGAGAAGAGCAATAAGACTGGGTCTTCCAATCACGAAACACACACTCCAAAAAAGGAGAGAAAACAGAAAACAGAAAATATGGCTAAACAGGACATTCACGCTTGCTTACATCATTTACTCAGAAGCTAACACTTGGCAAAAAGTCAACAATCATACTAACATTTTAAATCTTTCACTTTAACTGGAGTTTTCACCTTTTTGCTAAGAATCCTTTAAAACTCATAACCACGTTGACATAATCATCTTTTATCATTTAAAGATCGTTATCCCCAGTTTTTCTCTACACTTCACAGCTTGTGCTACAACTCTACACAGTTTACAGAAATGAGGGTGGATCAAAATTTTGAGGGTATGGTTACTGAAGAGGGGGTGTAGATAATTGCAGGGTCCTCAGATTTTGAGTGTAAACACACATCATATCTCTCACTGCAGCCCCGTTCTAAGTCACTGAAA
The DNA here is from genome assembly GCA_019802505.1 of Corydoras sp. C115. NCBI lineage: Eukaryota > Metazoa > Chordata > Actinopteri > Siluriformes > Callichthyidae > Corydoras > Corydoras sp. C115. The sequence goes on from JAFMOC010000048.1 coordinate 346,679, forward strand.
AAACAAGCAGATATAATAATGAAAATAAAACTTTGCAGTTTTGTGGCATCATTACTGATTCAGTGTTTTATATATATTATTATTATTTTATTTTTTATAATATTATTTTGTTTAATAAGCAATATAGTTAGTATAACTCAGCACTTATACCATTACTGGTGCACAATGCTCAGTTAGAAATGATCTGATATACTTAATGGTGTTTTGCAGTTGTTCTCAAACTGTGGTACACGTACCACTGGTGGTACGCAGAATATCACAAGGTGGTACAAAAGATAACGGTATGGAAATACAACACATTATTTTCCCAACGTATTTTATGAACTGTATTTGTATTTGATTGATAGAGAAACCAGAAACAGGGTACTTGGCGATCAGCGTTCTTTTTAAAAACCGGACTAGAATATGCCATAGAATTCTAGTTCATTAGCGATTTTGCTTTCAATAAAAGCATTTATAAATCAAACCTTTTTTTTTTACTATAGTATGTTTTTATAAAAAGCAACAAGGCACTCGAGGTTGTGTATTATAGTAAAAAAAATCATGGGAAATAGGTCTAACGGTATTCTGCTTCACGCCTAACAACACCCAACCCATGATTTATTCACAATAATGCACGCCCTCTCATGCCTTATTGCTTTAATATACACTCACAACTATTTGTTGTTTGCCATATGTAAGTCTGTGATAAAAAACATAGGTAGTACTTGGAAGATTTGGTTGATAATGGATGGTAATTGGTCTGAAAAGTTTGAGAACCACTGCTATAATAAATATATCTATATGAACATTCTGTATTAGTAACCTTTTCTTACAAGCATCAAAAGTAGTTATGTGAAATGCTTTTTAAAAACTACTGTTATTCATGTGCGGCAAGACATGGTCGACTCTTTTCACTTTTTTTTATTTTATACAGATTGGACTAAAAATGACTTTAACACTCAAGTATCTAGATCATTAAACCTTGAGTTGATCATTCTTAATAAGTTTTCTTTCAATGCACTGACAATTTGTTTCATTGAGAAGGGGTATTGGAGTAGAACAGGTACCAGAACACATTGGATATACCCTGCAGGTTATAAGAAGTCCTTAATGTTGAGATCAGCTAGTGGGTCTTTAGTGACGGGCTTCTTAGGGCTTTGTGCAGCCGGACCTGGAGACAGCTAAAACAAAGAAGACAGGGGTCAGGTGTCATGTAGTTGAATATATTACTATTAAAGCCCAATGAACATAAAATAATGTACTATAATAAACAATATTAATATTATAACACTATCACATCTTTGATTGTAATACCAAAGAGATGTCACATGGCACCAACCCAGCAACTCATTCAGGTGCAGTAAGATTACCAAATCCTTATGCTTATGAATATTTAGACACTTTGAGGCATATCTCATCACAAGTCATTAGCCTCCAAAGAATTAAATCATATTGTTTACTCATTTAATACTTTATATCAGTTCTGACAGCACCAAAAGTGTGTTTAAAAACAACACAGTTATACATTGTAGTTAAACTATACTTGTATATAAATTGTACTTATTTACATGTAACCTTTAAGAACTAATTCACACTATATCGCCAAAAGGTACATGGGCACCTTTTAATAATCAAATACACTTATTATCACTATTTTCAATTGAGGGTACTTTTAATTCAATAACAAAAGTATTTTATATGCAAACTTATGGAAAATTGTTTGTGGAAAATAACTTTTGGTTGTGGAATGATATCTGTGCAAAATTGAGGCCAGTTAGGATGAGGTTTTATAAAAAAATTTTTTTAAATTTAATTATAATTTTGCCTAAGCATAATGCTTTGTTTCAACTTAAAAAAAAACAATAAAACGTACTACAAAAGAAATTGTGTAGCTTTTTACAAGATGTGAGATACAGAATTAAATGTTAATGTCCATTGTTTAGGAATAGAATATCAGGTATCCTAATTTTGGCCATATAGTGTGATTAGGTTTGGTATAAACAGCAAATGTCTAGATTGATCTATCAATTTTGCTATAGTAATGGGCAAATATTTTGCTAACTGGAGCAGCAGCTCCTCCAAATGATGGCCTCATCATTGGCTGACCCATCACCATTGGCTGTGAGATCATGGGAGCTCCTGCACCTGCAGGTGGGTTCTAAAAAAAGTGAAAAAGAAAGAGTGTATACATGTGTGTACATATACCAGATTAATGCATTTATAACTACACATTTTTTTAAACTGTAAACATTCTTCTATGATTATACATTTCCCTATATATAAAAACATTCTTACCATGCCAAATGCTGACTGAGCACCAATGGGTGGTTGCATTGCTCCAGCAGGGGGTGCACCAGCTGTGGCACCAGGCTAGGAACAACCAAAACAATCAGCTTGGGGTTAGAAATTTCGGAAAATAACTTTATTATTACCTTTATTTATTTAATAATGGTGTAATTATGATAATAATAATGACAATGATGATAATGCTATTATTACTATATATATACACATATATATATATATATATATATATATATATATATATATATATATATATATATATATATATATATATATATAAAATGGGAGAAGAATATTGAATGTATTTAATCAAATCTATTTACCATTTGCTGTGTGTTCCAGCTACTAGGAGCAACCGTAGGCGTCCAGTTAACTCCACCTGTCAATTTTTTCTCATCTCTGCATTAAAAAAAATAACAATAGTGGCTGTACATACAGCAATTTATACAATTTTTATTTGTCTGCCGCAATGTAAACATCTAGAATCTAATTTTGAGGGTGTGGTAGCTCAGTGGTAAGGGTGTTATAAATGTGTATAAACGTTGTGGGTTCAAATTCTAGGTCCACTGACAATGTGGGTCCTTTAACCCTCATTGCTCTAGGGATGCTGTATCAAACCTGTGTTCTGATCTCAACTAAGTTGGGATATTTTAAAGTCACTTTGAATAAAAGCGTCTGCTAAATGACCAAATGTAAATGTGATTAATACATGTTTAATACTATGCTACATTTTCTTTACCTTTATTTACAGTAATGTTGTTTTTTTTATCTGACAGCTTAAACATTATAAACATTAAAACAGAATGTTTTCTGTTTTATTTCTGTTTTAATTCTACAGTACATAAATACATTAACACACACACACACACACACACACACACACACACACACACACACACACACACACACACACATCATCTGAAAAAAACATCTGAAACACTTTTCTTACTTTTTCTGATTTCCCATTCCAAGATCTGTAGGAAGATTATTATTATGATTAAACCGATTATTATTATTGGTAGTAGCAGTAGTTGGTTAATATATTAATATTGTTAGTAATAGTACTACTCGTGCACTGTAACTTACTTCCAACAAGGTTTGCAAGTGATTCATCCAGGTCTACACTCATGGCTTTAGTGGGTGGACTAGCAGCCGTGGCTGCTGGGGTGACCCCAGGAGTGGTCATTGCAGTAACCATGGGAGATGCTGCAGGAACTATAGGAGTACTGCCACCAGTGCTTTGAGGTGTTATGGCAGGCATTAGAAGGTCTCCTAAGCCATCAAATACTGCAGAAGAATTTAAGATTTGCACATCTGAAAGTGATCTGTTCACTGTTAACATTTTGACTAGTGACACTTAACTTTGAATTGGACTACACAGCACTGGAATATCTATTAAAAGATTGAGTAAAATCACAAAAAAGCACAAATGTGTTTTATCACACTGGATTTCTTTAGCAGCTAATTAGCATTTTAGCCCATACACACAAAATTTCCACTAATTACATAAATCACTTTGCTTGTTTAATCCAATTCATTATCCATTCTTTACAAAATAAATCAAATACAAAAGGTAAAATCTTATTTAATGAACATAATTACTACCTGATGGATCAAATCCTCCAGAAGGAGCTATGGTGGCCGGGGCAGTCTCAGTGGCCACTGAGAATGCAGGGGTGGGGGAGAAATCATCAAAACCAGTATCCAGTAGGTCACTCTGCATGACAGGTGCAGTAGTTACTGGGGGAACTGCCATGGGAGCAACTGGAGAAATCAAACCTGGAAAGTCAAAAGAAGTAATACTTTAGCAAAAGTATTTTTAATTTCCTTAGATGTAGATACCAAATTTAACAAACGAGACAGTAATATTAGGTCGTATCATTTATTTATTAAGAAAAGAGGTCCAATCGGACATATATGTAAGTGGAAACAGTATGTGAACCTTTAGATTTGATAAAGAAATAAAGGTAAAATTAGAATATTAGAGTCATATTTTTTAAGGAACTGGGTTTTATCTTAGACTGATTATATATTTTGTTTTATTTGATTTGGTCCTCTACATGCATCAATATTAAATGGTTAATATGGTAAAATAAATTGTTCTCTATACAGTGAACTTACACATAAACAACCTGCATTGTAGTGTACATGCATAAGCCACAATTTAAGTTATATTATCAGATTTATCCTGCCGATGGTTGTGGAAGCTGGCGTGCAAGTACCTCCAAGCAAGTCTCCAGTAGACGTAGAACCTTGTGTCTCCACTACAGAGTCTCCAAATGTGTCTAAGCATTACCACGATCCAGAGTGCAGCATGAGAGCATAGGAGTGTTAATGAGCCTTAAAACTGAGACAAGGTCAAATACTAAGAGTTAGCTGACTGACACTTCCCTCCCCCCACATGCACACTCAGGCACACATTCCAGAATAAATATTGAATGTAAAAGTAATGTCCTTGCACATTGAAAACCATAGAGTAAATTAATTTAAATGCTTAACACCCTCAATTTCAAACACATCTATAAATAATGTGAGCGTGTGTGATGTGGTGTGAATACCCAATAGATCCAGTACAGGAGCTTCAGCTTTAGGTGGAGATGTTGGAACAGTGACCGCAGATGGAGCTGGAGTGATAAATGCATCTGAAACACAATAGACATAGTAAACATGGTTTATCGTTTAGTGGAAATGTTGTGATTTAGAAAAGATAAATTAATATCCCAGTCAAGACACATACAACAAAAATAAAGCTTATCTAGCTTACTCCGCACATGAGATAAGCCTTCCCAAATACATGTCTCAGAACAATTCAAAATAAAAATAATGTGCACAGCATGGCACTATTAAACAGGATTTGGCTAAATATCATTGAAAGAATCACTAACGATCATTTAAGCAAGGTACGAATATTTTCAAAACCATTCCACTGCCTTTCCCTTGCCACAGCCCCACATCTGCTGGGATCTGCATTAGATAACTAAGTGGTTAATTCTCAGATCTGTAAAAATTTTGCTAATTTTATACAAGACTGATGAGGTAAGTTTGTGTTTTATTTGCTCAGGTGAAATACTCATGACACTGTCATTGAGTTTCACTTCTTATAGGCAAAGACACTTACCAGATAAAAGATCATCAGTAACAGTGGGTTCAGGTAAGGGCGAGGGCCCTCGAGAGACAGCAGGAAGATCTTTATTAAGAAAAATAAGCAATGAAAAAAGTGTAAGGCAAGAGGAAACACACAGCAATTCACACCAAAGTGTTTCCACTAACACAAAGCTAGTGCCTTTCACTATCCCAAGCACTATGTCAGGCATGGATGACTTTTTCACCATAACACTAAGCTCGCTGTATGTATTTATATATTCAGTGTATTTTATATATACATAAATTACATACTACAATGACAAGAATCTGTCCTCCACCAAAAAAGTCGACTTCACTCCAAAAAGGAAATTGTTGATCCCTCAGTATCTAGAACATCATAAATAACATTAGAAAAACTTTTAACATTATTTATTAGGGGTGTCTTCAACTAAGGATTTTCATAGTCGAATCTGATTCGTCAGATTTTCCCTATAGTCGACTGATAGTCGAATCAGTTAAAATTTCACCACAAGATGGCGCTATAAGCGTGGTTTTTAAAAATATATATTTTTTTATATTTTACTTGCTTTATTAATGTGTAGCCTATTCTTAAAGCGCACACATCATTTAAAAAAAATATTAACAGAAATTAGGATGATTTTATTTGACAAAAGGCTATATATATATATAACGAAAACAAAGACATTTCATGTAAAAACTAATGCTTAGCAGCAGCCATGGACACCCCCATGTGGTCAAAATGGTACATTCGACTATGAGGTTCATAGTCGACTACGGTTCTCCGAATCGAATCGTCGAATCAGCGAATATTGCAGCTCACCCCTAATATATATCATATTTGTTTTACTGTGGGCAGGATGGTGGCTTAGCACATTCGCCTCTCAGCTCTGGGGATCCAGGTTCAAATCCCAATCTGGGCAGTGTCTCCATGTTCTCCCTGTGTCTGCATGGGTTTTGTACGGGTTTTCCAGTTTCCTCCCACAGTTTAAAAAAATGTTCCATACAATGTGTGTTTGTGTGTACGTGTGTCTGTGTAAGTGAGTGTGCCCAGCAATAGATTGCCACCCTGTTCTGGGTGTATCTGCCCAGCACGCGCAACATTCTCCCCTGGATGGGCATGGGAACCTCCACCCCACACCTAGTACCCTAGTATTAAGCAGAAGATAATGAGTGAATGAGGATATGTTATACTCTGTGGCATTAAATAAAAAATTTAAGCTTGAACTAAGCCTTGACAAATCCCTAATTTATTTACTGAGGTAATAGGAAATAGGTTTTCTATCACTGTTGAATACTATAAGTCATCTTTCTGTCTGCCATGTCTGCAGCAATACCATGTACCTTAAATACTCCAACAAGATGCATTCACAAGGGCACTATTATAGTAAAACTAAAATTAAAATCTTTGACTAACAGATTTTTGAAATCTGGATGTTGAAATCCATAATCTATTAGAGATCTGGCTCTGGCACTGCGTCAGTGGAAAAAGAAAGAAAAAAGAACAAGAACCAGAACACTCTGCCAGGAGCCCAAGAGTGACAGACAGACATGCGTTTACAGGCAAGGACATGCACAAGTCCAAGTTTCACTGTGAGCACAAAGTACCACGAGACTGTGGGATAAACAAAACACTGTTAAACGAGTGAATGAGTAGGAGGAGAGAACCACAGAAGAAATGTTGGAAACGTCTCCTGTACCTGCACCGAACAGATCTACATTAGTGGGAGTAACTGCTGCTTTGGACTCTGTGGAGGAGTTTTGTTCAGGCATAGACTCAAACATATCTACAAACACACGCACACACACACATACACACAATTATGTCTCAAAAAAGAAGCATTAGCGAAAAGCAATTTTATTCTTATTCAATTAAGACTTTGACAACACTTTTCAACAAGCCTGTAGTAATAAATCATTATCTCGTATTAAACCCAAAAAGCATTTTCTCTAATACATAAAAGACATCACGTGCACTTAATCATTAAATCTTTATGATTTTGGTAGGCATTCCATTTTCCAATGAAGGGCAATATGTTATTTTGTTGAAAACAGCATTGAATTTTTTAAAAAGAATTTTATAAATGATTTTTCAGGAGTCTAAAAGTCTATGCCCATTCACTACAGCGTTTGTGATGTGGATCACAGATGTTGGATAAGGTCTTGCTTGGTTCAGTGTGACACCACTTCAACAGTTACTTCATTGTTAATTGAAGTGTTATCCATAAACTTACACATTTTTGGGCTATGAGGTATGTAAAACAGCCTTGCACCTCTAGAAGCTGAAACTTGTTAATTATTTATTTTTTTTTTTTTAAATAGCTTGAGCTCTGTCAGATTGGTTGAAGAGTTTCTTTGATCAGTGATTTTCATGACTTGCATTCAATTTAGGTCTGGACTTTGACTGAGCCATTCTAACACATGGATATGCTTTGATCTAAACCATTACATTGTAGCTCTGGCTGTCGGTTTAGGGTCAGTGATTTGCTTGAATGTGAACTTCCACACTAGTTTTAAATTTCTAAATTTATTATGATTTAAGGATTTATTATTTTTAATACATCCTTTTTTTTTACCTCAGTTATATTTTTTCACAATTTGCAATGCAAATGTCAATCACTTGACCATAAATTGCACTTATTAATGGCAGTTTTGTTTAATGTTTGTACAATTTTATTAGCCCTTCTGAAATTTGGCTATATGGCTATACTAAACTGCCTAAAATTATACAGAAAGCATAACACCAGGTCAAGTAAACATCCACTTCAAGAACTTCAAGAAAGAGGATGGTTTTGAAGGGATAAAACAGTTTTCAAGATTTGGGCCAAAAACCATTTCTGATTTCTTTACTTGTTCAAACAGATTTTTCATGGTCTGTTTTCTAAGTGTCTTTCTATTGTAGTTAGCATGAGGCAGTGCATGCAGCCTCTCTAGAATGGATATGTGTCTTTACAAGTTTGCAGTTGAAATAACACAAGGAAAGCAACAAATGGTCATAGAAGGACATCATCCAAACAGCAGGACTGGTATGTTCTCATTTTTGCAAGGAGAACCAGTGGAAACATTACCTGTACCCTTTAAAAGGAAAGCAGGCAAGATGTATGCATGTTCCTGATCAATATGTCAGAATTAAACATCAAACGGATTGCAGAAGAAACCCATGGTCTAAAGTTCGTCATGTGTTTACGGCTCAGCACTGTGCAGGTCAATTAGCATTTGTCAAAAAACACCAGAACTGACAGACCTGTAGTGGCAAACTATTCTCTTTACAAATGAGAAGGTTTACACTAAGAACTAAAGACCGTAAAAATGTAATGGTAAAGATTGCACTGCCTGGAACCTCATGCACTTCGGAGAGGGGTCAGTGCTGGTTTGCGAAGGCATATACTGATAGGAATTTCCTGGATAATAAAAGGATAAAAGTGTTGTTTTGCAGACCTGAACCCAACCTCTTGAACAATATGTATCAGTGCATGCAAAGTTGCCATGTAAGACCTCAAACAGTTCATAAACTCAATCACCCAGGCCTGGAAGGATGTTCCCCAGAACATCCACCATTTCAAATGCATGCCCAAACTCTGGGTGTGCATACAAGCACATGAAAGCCATACACACCTTTGAGTCACACCTTGGAGGTTGGAGGGATGAAATTCACTTATACTTTATCAGACTATGATTTCATTTATTTACAGTACTTTGATTCTTTGTTTAATTTTAAATTTAGCCATCGGTGGGTTCATGATTTTGGTATTCATTGATTGTTATTCATTCATTTTGTACTATTTTGTGTGAATTGCACAATTGATATTAGTAAAAACCTTTTTGTATCTGTGTAAAATGAATGTATGTATATAAAATACATACATTTTACACAGATGTAAAATGATTTGGATATGTTCTGTTATAAGAAAAGTAGGCAAGTCAACGAATTTGGTGATTATTCATAGTGACCCATAGAAGAGGATCATATAGAGGAACATATAATGCTGCCTCAAAAATAAGTAAAAAAAAAAGACATGCTTTATCATCTGAACAATTTTGTAAATTGTTGTGCTTTATGATCTATTAGCACAAGCTTTGAGGAAAAGGTTATCAAAGATTTTTCTTGGATTGCAAAATATATAAATTATATTCAGAGCAATTATGCACTTTCAAGTTTGAAATGCATTTTCTATCACTGTCAGAATATTTTCTCAAAATGCTAATGCTAATATTATTGCCCATGCTCAGTAATAGTTTTAATGGCAACAACATTAATGGGCTTGAAATATTCCAACAGTAATTATGTAAGTTAAAGAAATGCAAACTGTCATACCAAAAAGAAACCTCTGCATTTCCCTAAACAAATGCAGTAAACTACGAGGCATATGAATCAAAAGTGTTGACCTTCTTATAACATCCAGAATATACCAGTGTTAAATTTCAATATGAATATATAATAATATAAATAGCAATATGAGAAAAAAACTACATATTAATGTAGTCTAATTGAAGCCTCTAATATCAGTTCAGTGAATCATTATTTATTTATGCTCTGCAGTACATAATATATATATATTTTATATATAGAGTTTACATGTAGAATTTACTAATTAACTAAATATAACAATGATTAATTTATAATGATGATTTAAACATTTCATTCACTGCTAAAATGTGAGGTAGGGAATGATTGCAAAGTGATAATTTTGTAACAAATAGGTTTTAGTAGGTGTTAGTATCTTTGGTGCATAAAAGCAAGGAGACCAGATAAAACAGCTGGTTTCAGTTTTTATGCAATAAAAATTCTTCATTAATAAGCTTTTGTGCAGACACCATGTTTAGAGTCTGAACAAACAGCACAATTAGACTGCACATAACTGCACTGGAAAACAATCAAGATATGTTAAGATATGGGCATATTACAGAACAATGTTCTGTTTATAAGAAGGTCAAGTTTGATTCCAAAACGTATAATCAAACATGAGCATGAATAATAACTGTATCAATGCTAACTTAGCAAGTTATTATTGTCACAATGCAAATAAAAAAGGTAAATGAGAGCAGTGTTTACCGCCGAAGAGGTCTAGTGCTTGGGGGGCTGTTGACTCTGCGGCGGGGGCAGAGGGAGCAGGAGGGGTGGTTTCGTGGGCATTTTCAGGGGAGGCTGTGGGCATGATGTTCTGCTCTTCATTAGCGGGTTTCTCATTGCTGCCCTCTGATGGCTTCATGGCAAAAAGGTCCAGCTCTGGGGCAACTTCCATGCTTCCTTCAGAGGGAGCCCAGGGGTCTTTAGGGGCAAACAGGTTGGATGGGGTGGAGGGAGTGGGTGTGGTTAAAATACAAACACTGCCAAATAAGAACTTAATAAAAGCATGGGACTTCAGGAGAGTCAGAAGTCCGACAGAAATGAAAATGTAGCAAACATAAATCATGTCATGGAACTAATATAACGCATAAGGTTTTGTTCTAGCAGGATTCACACAGTGGGATAACAGTGAAATAACATTTCCTGTCCATAACTGAAAGATGAAAATCATAAGATGACTCTCAGGCCATTTTCTCATAATCATTCATAAAGCAAATCAGATGGGCAACAAAATATTGTTAAGCTGTACAGATTATAAAATGGCTATAGGAAAATATTTAAAAAGAAGGGTGCTTCAAATATTTAGATATTTGTGTAAGATGGCTGTGGATTAAAGTACCATTTCTTAATTGTGAATATATATACATATATAAATTTATTCATATTTTATTTATTTATTTATATTTATATTTATATATATAAATATAAAAAAATGTATTTCTAGCTTTGGTGAGAAACGTTAAAATGAACATAAAAAAAATATGTTTCCAATGTTTCCAGTGTTCCCAAGTTAAAAGCTTGTATTTTCAAAAAATAAAATTACCAAAATTATTTTCAATAATTTGTATTCTGCAAAAAAAGCATATTACATGGCTGAAAATATTTGTGGCCCAAATATTGCTTCACCTGCCTCTGCAGTTACAGTCTTTTACAAATATTTGGAAATCCCTTTCTTTTGTTATGATCTACTTTGTTTAGATGCAACAAAAGAAATATCAAAAGCTGCATACATAAAAATCAAAAGCTAATGTATGTGAAGTTACACAAATTACTAAAATAATGAAGTAAAACACAAATATATGTGTCATGAAGATATTAATAGAAAAAAGCAAAGCACAGTGCTGGACATTCATCCTGTGAGGGGGTATTCTATCATGCACATGAACACACACACACTCCATTTTTCAAGCAATGATCCTCTCTCTCATCATCACAGTTTAGTTTGTCTAACTAGTAAATCAGGTAACGCTCCCACTTGAAAAAATGCTGTGCCTATAGAGGAGCAAGGGTTGTTAATCTATTGTGGCAAAACAGTATGTGGACACCTGACTTTACATCTTTACAATATTTTTTGATATTTTGCTCCAAAATTATGTGTATGTATAGAAATTGTGGGCATGCAATTGAAAGAGAACCTATCGAAAATAATATTTATATTGGAGGCAAATCTCGGGATCCAAATTCAATGTAAATTGTTTCTAGAACTAGGTTCTAAGATTTTTTTCTACTTTATCTAATTTCTCAAATATATTCAACAACTTTGTGAACAGCCAAAAACAATGACATGAAAAACACACTTAAAACACTTGTGATAGTAGTTCATATTCAGTATTCAGTACTTGATCTGGAGGCTAAAATGACAAAATGGAGAAAGAATAGCAACCGCATATTGTATCCATGTATGAACCCACCAGATCCAGTAAAAACGTCTGCAGCTGCTGCTGGAACTCCACCCTCAGCTGATCCATCACCTGGGGAAGGGGCAAATGCATCTGTACACACACCAAACACAAACACAGCAGAGACAACGCAAACATACAAAATAAATCCTCACAAAAAAACACAAAAGAGTAAGGTGAGTAAGAGCAACAAAGAGGCAAAGAAAAAAAGGCAAAGGAAAAGAAAAATATATGCAAAAGTTTGGAGATCCCTGTTTAGATGACAGGATTTGTGGCAGCAAGTTTATATATCCAGCAATTTTTCTGGAAATATTTATTAACATTCAAATTAATTGCATTGAATTCAATTTATAAAAAAATAAAACATTTAACTAGCTTAAAAAGGATAAATTTAAGCAAGGTTCAAGCAGTGAGGAATGAACAGACCTCCAAACAGGTCCATGTCTGAGATTGAGGAAGTTGGAGCAGGAGCAGCAGCAATTGCATTTGCATTAGCGGCATCGGCAGTGGCAGTAATAGTGTTAGCTTTAGCTGCAGGTTCAGATGATTTTGCGGCGCTCGTTTCAGGAACATCATCCAGAGGAACAGACTCAGATTTAGAAAGCAGAGGTGAGCTAACAGCTGGAACTGAGCAAGAAATGTTCACAAATAAGGATAAAGAATTGTGCTTGAGATAAAACTAAAATATTCGTAATGCTTAATTAAGCATGTTACTTCAGTTTTATAGGAGTAATGCACATCCATTTAACACTTGAGGAACTATTTAGGTATATTTTTTCAAATATTAATTCTGGGAGATCAGCACTAAAACTACATACTTAAATCAACCTGTCTGGCTCCAAAAAATTATTATAGTGAAAACCTTTTTTTAACATTGACTGCAATTTAGTGTTTTCTATGTAATACACTGCTAACTTTAATAGGCTTATTTAATAATGAAATAGGCGGCACGGTGGCTTAGTGGTTAGCATGTTCGCCTCTCAGCGCTAGGGATTCCCGGTTCGAATCCCCATCTGGGTGGAGTTTCCATGTTCTCCCCGTGTCCGCGTGGGTTTCCTCCGGGTTCTCCGGTTTCCTCCCACAGTCCAAAAACATGGATTAAGTTAATTGAGTTCTCTAAATTGACCCATATGGGGTGTGTCTGTGTGGGTGAGTGTGTGCCCGGCGATGGATTGGCGCCCTGTCCTGGGTGTCTGCCCAGCGCCCGAGACGTTCTCCCCTGGATGGGCATGGGGAACCCCACCGCGACCCTAATAGAGGATAAAGCGGGAGATAATGAATGAATGAATAATGAAATAATAATTTTGTGAAATCTATATAATTTTCTATATTTTACCTAAACCTGTGTCATTCCTAAAAATTATAATATAACCAAATTAAACAAATAAGATAAAAATTTGCCTAAATAATTTTATATAACATTTCTGTGAGTTAGCTTATGAAACACAGGGTTTGGTCCTGATTTGTTACTTATTAATGGAACGATACAGTTTGGTTAATAACAGCTAAGTGTTTTTAGAACATCCATTATCCATTAACCTATATAGACTCTCATTGTTGTTAATACATGTATGCATGTTATCCTTCCTCCTAATGTATAACAGAAGCATAATTATGACTAAAATAATTGCAAACTGGCAAAAAAAAAGGCAAATAGCACCTTGATTACATACTGGTTGGTAATGCACGTCAAGATATGACCATGCATACTGCAAAAAAGATGGGTACCATTGGGTCCAAAATACAGTGAAACATGTATTCTGTCACAGCAAGACAAATAATATAGTGAGTATTTTTTTCCCAACCCTGACTTCTGGAATCTTTATGTCGTTTTTTTGTTGTTGAGAAAAACCTCAATCAATACTGTGCTGTTTTTTGCTTAGCATCTTACTTGTGGTGTTCTCTCAATTGTAAGTCACTTTAGATTAAAGCATCTGCTAAATGACTAAATGCAAATGTATTAGGAACACCTGTACACATTGTGTGGCAGAAACACAACATTACGGTTGAGCATCTCCAGGTAATGTTACATTCAGTGACTCGGATAGTGGCATGATTGTTTGTGCCAGACAGTAAGCAGACCAACTGCAGCTGGCAAAAAAGGCTTTGACATCCAATATGAAAACAACACAATACTAATGTGGTGATCAGATGCTTAAACTGGACAGTATTAGCATATTGTTGATAATAAAGCCCTCAATAATTGTATAAATATGGCCATTTAAATATATTTTTGTTGGTATAATAACCTATTATAATCACACATTTCAGTTAATTTTATAAGGTAATTTTTAACAAAAAGCTAGTTATGTCCTTAATGGCTGTGCTCACCTTCACTAAGTAGATCTGCAGAGACAATAAAGAAGTAGATAAGGAAAAACAAAAGAAAAAAGTGGATTAATTTAACTTACTGAATTAGAATATGTAAATGTATTAGGTGATATTATATTTAATAAAATTATAAAGAGGCTGCTACCTCCCCATGTAGTTGCTGGAGCTGCTGAAGCACCAGAGCTTGGAGCTAACAAATCGAAATCCACTAAATCACCGAATCCACTGCTACAAACAGATAGACAAAGAATTATCATGAGACAAACATGAATATACAATCAACTCCAGAAATATTGTCACTACTACAGTGCAATTTCTTCTAAAAATGTATGTCTCTGGAATAGTTTATTTTTTAAAAGGAGTTGTACAATTTCTAGTAGCTTAAAAATAGTAATGAAAAATGTTGCTTGATATTGCATTTAATCTAATTCAGCTTTTGGGGTAAAATCTCTTTGTTAATCGTGTTTTTCACTCTTGGGGAAAAAAGTTGAGGACAAAGGACAAATCCTCTTAAGCAGCATCGGTCTTACTAGTTACCACAGTTTGAGCCATTGAGAAGAAGTTTCAATAGCATGGAACAGGTTAATATTTGCTAGAAAGGAAGAATATCCATGTACTGACTTCAATTACAGTGAACTGCAACCCAAAGAATGATCACAAAACTAATAATATGTATTTTGCAATAAATCTCCACAAACCATTTTGAGACCATGACACAAATCCTGACAACTGGAATTTTGGGGTGGTCATACACACACCACCCTCATGGGGTAATATGTTGACAGAATATACACCTCATACAATGGAAAACTATGGTGGTATTTTTCATTGTACTATTATCTTGGACAACTATTCCATTAGGATCTTTTTTTGGTTGTCTTCTGCCCTCTTCAATCTTTATAAAGGGGAATAGTATTTCCAGAGATCACAGACTATAGGCTACTGCTGTCATAAGTTAATTATCAAAATTTATTAGACAGTTTCCATTCGAGTTGCACTGATGGCATTTACTTTGTGGTGGTAGTTGTTACACTCTGTGGAACTGGTGCTGCTGCGGCAGCAACTGTTGCTTCTTCTGGCATAGCATCTTCATCTCCTGTTTGTACTGGAGTTTCTGCAGGAGTTCCATTACTAGCTGAAGAGGTTTTCTACACACACACACACACACAATTCTTGTGTATAATAAAGCTGATTTACACACTATTTAGCCAGAACCAAAAATCAGATCTCCACACCTTGGACTCAATATTAGTCTATTAAAGAAATAATAAATTGAAAACTTGCCAAAACAATATTTTTAAATGTATATGTACTCCTATTATTATAAATCCACCATTAATTTGTATGGCATGGCATAGACTTCACAATTTTTTGTTAAATTTAATGAAAAACATTAACAGCATCATTGCACAATATTTGCAAGGACATTTTGTGATGGTACTGAATGTTGGCTGTTCTCTTCACTTGTGTCACATAAATGTTCCAATGTTCAATGCTCCATATTCTAATAGTTTGAGCTTTAGCTTTAAGATGTGTTTTGAGGCGTGTGTTGATCATTATTAAATTTTTAAAAACAAACTTTGATTTATTATTTATCTTATATTTGTGTCTTTCATCATACTTTTTGCCACAAAGTGTAATTGGTCATTTTTAATTATGTTTCTTGTTAGATTAAAAAAATATATTTTATGTGCTATATTAAAATTATGCTATATTGTATAATTGATAAAATATACCTTTTGTCTTTTGTCAGACATAAAACTGTACAAGCTGCTTTCAATAATCAAAAATTGTATTGCTTACCTTAGTTGGTGACCTAAAAGTTAAAGCGCAAACAAGGAAAAGTTTCAGATTTTTAATAAAAGAGTACACACGCACACACTCACACTGTTCACTTGAATTGAATTTAAAAATTACATATTTTGTCAGAAACATGCACTGATGCACAGCAGACATTTTATATCAGTATGACACAAAAACAAAACATTCAAAACATTCAGTACTGATTAAGATTATTCTACAAATGACAAAAAAGTCATTCTTACATCATACCAATGACATGACAAAATGGTTCTAAATAACAAATAGTAAGTTATAAGCAATACACTTATAAAAATATGTTGGTAAAAAATAAATCACAGTCCATAGACTATTTTTATTAAGCAGGCATGTGATACAAAACAAATGTTACATTCAAATAATTAGCAGTGCTTTCTACTTAAAAAATAGCTTTGAAAATAGCTTTTAAAAATCATTCCACATAATACCTTATATATATTTTTTTCAAGCAAAAACACAACGTAAATATCCAGTAAAGTCTTGGAATGCATTTATTAAAATATGCATTCAATTTAATACTTACTCATCACTGTTAACACTAGACAAAACAAGAAAGAGTTGAATTGCACTTTCAAATTATATCAGAAAATAGATATATGATGTGAAAGACTAGTTCTTATAAACAGTCTTTTTGGTACCTAACTAACCCTAGAATTATCTTTAAAATGTAAAGCTAAAAGAACATATAAACCTTAAATCAAATTGCAAAAATATTGTTGGGTTTAAGGGAACACTTGTTTTTCATGCAGTTTTTAATGCCACATTGTCTAAAAATATCCACAAGACATAAAAGTTTTGGCTGTTTTAAACACCTAAAAAGTCCAACATTTGAGACTAGTTAACCCAGATGTTGTCAATACAATCTGAACCAATTCGTACCCACTAATCCCAATAAAATGAAGAACAAATAAATTCCACAATACAAAGCTGCTAGACCCTACATTATCAGTCAAATCACTAAACTCAACTTTATTCACAGCACATAGATCTATATGGAGTATATGGAACCACTCTAGCAACTCTAGTGACACCAATCACTGCAGGACCAAGACCACTATACTCAACAATAATCACATCACTTAAACACTGTATCAATTACCACTAAGGAGATGCTATATAGACCCACAAAAGATAATAAATAAAGTATATAATAAGTAAAGTATAAAATGCTTAGATATACTACATGGTTATTTATGAACCAATCTGCTATCCAACAAATCCAAACTCTTCAAATTAACATGATTAGTCTATCATCAGTAAATAATGTATAAAAACTACATTTAGTTGTACTCAACACTTACCCTCTTTTACCCTCCAGGGTGTTTAGATGAGTCTCTAGTGACTCCAGAAGACTCTCAGGGGCCTACAAGAACATGCCGATGTCAAGTCACACATAAACAAATGTTCACAGTAAACAATGTAAATAAACTGTGGACACCCAGTAGCTTAAGTTTAAATGCATGTAACTGTAAATAAAATAAATAATAATAATAAATAAATAAATATTAATAAAAAAAAGGGGAGGGGCGCAGCATCAAATAACAATCAGGTTTAATGAATTTAATGGTTTTCTGCATAACTTTTGACTTGTAATATTCTCATTTGTAAGTCGCTTTGGATAAAAGCGTCTGTTAAATGACTAAATGTAAATGTTATGTAACTGGCCAAAAAAATGTAACAATAGTACTAAAGGAAAAAAAAAACAGGACAAAAATTTTACAGATATAGGTGTTATTTGTATGCTAAATTACCAAAACAACTGTTAAACTATATAATCATAATTGTAAAAAACAACCAATTTTTAATTCCAGTGAAGGCTTTGTTATACAATTATTCAACTTATTATTATGTCTTCAAGTGTTTTTCTTAAGGCCATTTTCTAAGTATAATATGTGCAAGACAAGATCCACAGAGACATTGCTTTATATGTTTAGTGTTGAAAAGAAGAAAAACTCAAATAAAAAAGCGCAAATTTACCTGTGTGAGTTCGGGTATATCATTTTTGTCGATTCCAACTTGCTGTAATAAAATATGATATAATTACATTATTTATTTATCAAAATGTATTTTTTGCACATTCCATTAAATGCTTAAATTACGTAACTTAAATTATTTCTGTTACCTCCGCAATTTTCAGAAACTCTGAAACTCTAGTCATTCTTGTCAGAAATCTTTTGTAGATTTCCAGAGCGTCCTTGCACTGTCCTTTTTTCATGTGGAAAAACTTTTCTACAGTAAATAACAATTGACAAACAATTGACAAAAGACAAATTACAAATTTACCAAAATTTAGACTTCAGGAAATGATGTTTCATTTGTTAATAAAAAAGGAAAAGAAGGGCTTGCCTAGTAAGTTTATAATCCCATCGTTGTAGCAGGCATATAGTTTAATTAAATCCTTAAATAGTAGTAAAAATGCAGCATTGATCACACCGTTCACCAGGTCCTTTGGAGTGACCTGAAAAACAGATTAATTCTATTAACCATTTTAGCTTCATTAGAAACTTTAGACAGTTATAAAGCCATAAAGATTATTAGCTCATTATCAGTCAGGTCTTAGAAAAAACATCCAACACAGGGCCATGTAAGACCGCAGACACACCAGCAAAACACACAGTCTTTACTAACGTGCTAACAGCTTTCAAAATTAGGTTCTTATATGCCTTCAAAGAAAAATCTCAGTGCTCATACATTATACATTTAATTTCATAAAAATAGTTTATTTGTCATTTATCACTGTGTTTTTGGATTATTGAATAGTCTATAGCACTAATAATTCATTTTTATTTATTCATCTCTAAGCACGCTGTGATTAACTTTTACAATTTATACAACTGTAATTAAAATGACTTATGTTTCTAAGAATATTATACAATTAAAGTAGAGTAAAAACCGACTCACCTCAAACTCCAGGAGAGCATCAATCTGACTCTGCAATGTTGACATGCCTTTCAAAAGTTTATCTGTAGCCATCGTTCTCATCACACCATCATTTCTAAAAAATGCGAATAACACTGTCTTTAACTAAACCAAATGCTAAAATTAATTGTAGTAAAATAACACTTGGTACTTTTAACAATCTAAGATAAGGTAATGTTTTTGATAAGTATTATTACATAATATTATTTAGTAACGGCGGCACGGTGGCTTAGTGGTTAGCACGTTCGCCTCTCAGCGCTAGGGATTCCCGGTTCGAATCCCCATCTGGGTGGAGTTTCCATGTTCTCCCCGTGTCTGTGTGGGTTTCCTCCGGGTTCTCCGGTTTCCTCCCACAGTCCAAAAACATGGATCAAGTCAACTGAATTATCAAAATTGCCCCATATAGAGTGTGTATGTGTGAGTGAGTGTGTGCCCAGCGATGGATTGGCGCCCTGTCCTGGGTCTATCTGCCCAGCGCCCGAGACGTTCTCCCCTGGATGGGCATGGGGAACCCCACCGCGACCCTAATAGTGGATAAAGCGGGAGATAATGAATGAAAAATGAATGAATTATTTAGTAACTTGCCTGGTCTTGTGATGACTTTTCCTGTAAATTCTATTAATTATAATTTAAGTGTAATTGGTTGCTTCTTGGAGGCACGGTGGCTTAGTGGTTAGCACGTTCGCCTCTCAGCACTAGGGATTCCCGGTTCGAATCCCCATCTGGGTGGAGTTTCCATGTTCTCCCCGTGTCTGCGTGGGTTTCCTCCGGGTTCTCCGGTTTCCTCCCACAGTCCAAAATACATGGATCAAGTCAATTGAATTCTTAAAATTGTCCCATATAGAGTGTGTCTGTGTGAGTGAGTGCGTGTCCAGCGATGGATTGGCGCCCTGTCCTGGGTCTATCTGCCCAGCGCCCGAAATGTTCTCCCCTGGATGGGCATGGGGAATCCCACCGCGACCCTAATAGAGGATAAAGCGGGAGATAATGAATGAATGAATGAATGAATGAATGGTTGCTTCTTGGGGTTGTTTTGACTTTGTTATTCAATGTATAGGTACAATTCTGATTTTATTCTATTTTTTTATATTTTAAAAAGGAACTTTATCCTTTACTTTGTCTTAACCCCTGCTAAAATAAGCTGAAACCTATTGTCTATTGCAATTTGGAAATCACAGCAAATTATTTGTGCTACCTAATCCTTACAAAATGCAAAAATAGCTTTGTTAAAATAAAAATGAATACTTACCCTTTTTTCACTCTGCCAAAATCAAAAGCCATCTGTCTGTAGGAAAAGGCCTTTTCATTCAGATATCTGCTATAGCGTCTAATGAATGTAGACATGTCATAACCTAAAATACAAGAATATTAATTATTGTTTAATGAGTATTAAAAATAAAAATGTTAAAGAAAAGCTAAAATGCCATTACCATGTGAACCAGTCTTGTCCAGAAAATTGCTAAGGTTAAACAAGGTGTTCCTGGAGGCGAGAAACTGAATAAATCTCTGAAAAAGACAAATCGAATCAATATGAATTCAAGCTTCTTTAATAAAATAAATAAATAAATATTATATTAAAGAAATGGCAGGAGAAAGGTGATCAAGTGAGCCAATGAAAAAGTGAACAGGTATTACAGTAATTGACGATGCCAGTTATGTGTTCACTTGTGTTGTATTTGTTGAATTGCATTTCTGCCTTAGTTTAAACAAATGTATATGGAGTGGCATAAATCTAATAGTAATGTTTAAATTTACAATAATATAATTTGCATTATGAACTGACAAACAATTTGGGTTTTGTCAAAATTTAAAGAACCAAAATACCCAATCGCTGGGTTTTTGCTTCACCTTATAGAAAGTTCAACAATGAAAATATGAAAATATTAATTCTGCAAATGTAAAAATAATACATTAAAATATTAAAGATGCATTAAGGTGAAAATTTTGAATGAAAAGGTAAATAATTCATGTAAAATCTAATCTCATTATCTTCCACTTAATCCATACAAGGGACTAGGCTTACAGGAGGTTCCGTATGCTCATCATTTTGGGACTGTGGGAGGAAACCGTAGAACAGATCAGGATTCGACCTTGGAGATCCAGTGCTGAGAGACAAATGTGCTAAGTCACCCTGCCGTCCTAATGTAAACTTGTTTTCTTTTTTTGCTTTAGAGAGATGTGTTATTTTGCATAAACTCCGAATAAATAATAATGATGACTTACTATTATTATAAATAATAATGATGACACTCACCTCGTTGCCATGGACCATGAGATGGTGTGTGGTGACCAGCGCTTTAAATACAACAACCCAGCTAGCATTTCCTGCTCTCTCAAACAATGTGTCAGCCATCTGAGGGATGTTAACATTTGACTCTTGTGTAGCTTGGATCAGGTCTGCAACATAAACAATTTAGCTGGTAAGTAATCTTCCATCAATAATAATATTCATATTCTATTCATATTATATGATTATTTCATGATTTACTTTTCAAACAACATGACAGAGATAGAACTCCTGTTTATTGTTTAAATAATGCATTTGGCAAAGCACAAAGAATGGGTTTTATCAAATAATTGTTGTAAAAAATTATTGGTGCAATGACGATTAGTGTTTCAACTATTTTGTTGATGTGATATGACAGAAAGATAATAGAATATTGGAAGGTGGAAAGTTTTGTTTTTCCCTCCTTTATTGATTCTGAACTATTGTACTTTGCATTTATTATAATTGTGTACGACCACATCTACTAACATAGTATTAATGTTCTAAATTAAACAGCATAGTATATTAAAACATGATATTACAACCTACGTTCATGCTTATACCGAAGCACACAATTACTAATTAACACCCTCACACATGCACACACAATGTCAGATGAGGTGAAAAATTGGAGTGAGTAATCTCTATGAATCACAGTATCGGCCTTTATTTTCAAATAGTAATTTCTCCTGTTGAGCTCTACAGTTTATAGTGATTGTCACTTTCTTTTTTTGTCTTCAAACAGCGCTTTTAGGAACAAATTTATTATAAACAAAGATACAGTTGTGATCAAATTTATTCAACCCCCACTGAAATAAAGTGTTTTGGCCAGTTTGACATTGATTTGGATCATTTCAGTCATCTTATTTACAATTATATCAAAGAGGCACTTATAAATTAGACAAATATAACATAATATTTATGATGGAATAACCACAAATGTCTTTACTGTGCTCACATCATTATCAGTTTTATTCAACCCCCTAGTGACATTATTTTTTAGTACTTAGTACAACATCCTTTTCCAGTTATGACAGCTTTCAAGCGTGAAGCATAGCTTGACACAAGTGTCTTGCAGCGACCTATGGGTATCTTAGCCCATTCTTCATGGGCAAAAGCCTCCAGTTCAGTCACATTCTTAGGCTTGCGCACTGCAACTGCCTTCTTTAGGTCCCACCAGAGGTTCTCAATTGGATTTAAGTCTGGTGATTGCGATGGCCACCCTGGAATGTTCCAGCCTTTCATGTTCAACCATGCTCTAGTGGACTTGGATGTGTGCTTCGGATCATTGTCCTGTTGGAAGGTCCAACGTCTCCCAAGCCGCAGGTTTGTGACTGACTCCATCACATTTTCCTCCAAGATCTCCTGGTACTGAAGGGAATTCATGGTACCCTGCACACGTTGAAGCTTTCCTGTACCATTAGAAGCAAAACAGCCCCAAAGCATAATTGACCCCCCGCCATGCTTCACAGTAGGCAAGGTGTTCTTTTGTTCATAAGCCTGGTTCTTCCTCCTCCAAACATAGCGCTGGTCCATTGTCCCAAACAGTTCTAATTTAGTTTCATCTGACCACAGTACACTGTTCCAAAACCTTTGTGGCTTGTCCACATGACTTTTGGCATACTGCAGTCGACTTTTCTTGTTCTTTGGAGTCAGCAAGGGGGTGCGCCTGGGAGTTCTGGCATGGAGGTCTTCGTTATGCAGTGCGCGCCTTATTGTCTGAGCTGAAACTTCAGTGCCCACATCTGACAGGTCTTTTTTCAGTTCCTTAGCAGTCACGCGGGGATTTTTCTCCACATTACGCTTCAGGTAGCGCACAGCAGTCGCGGTCAGGATCTTCTTTCTGCCACGACCAGGTAACGTTTCCACTGTGCCCTTTAACTTGAACTTGCGAATGATACTTCCGATAGTGTCTCTTGGAATATTTAACAACTTCGCAATCTTTTTATATCCATTGCCATTCTTGTGAAGAGCAATAACCTCTTCTCTTGTCTTCTGGGACCATTCTCTTGCCTTCACCATGCTTGTAAACACACCAGTAGATGTCTAGAAGGAGCTGAGTATCACAGTCCTTTTAAATCTGCCTAATTGGTGCTTATCATGCTTGATTGCTGCTCGTTGACATCCACAAGTGTTTTCAATACCTGATTGAAAACACTGGAATGAACCTCTGTTCTTATGAGTGGTAGTTGTAAAGGGGTTGAATAATTGTGTCAATGAAGAAATCACAAAAAGGCCATTTAATACTTTATGACAAAAACAATTGATGCTATCTTAGTTGCATTTAGTTCTTTAACAAGTCCTTGTAAGATTTCATTATGAACACAATTACAAATGTGCACTGAATTCCATAAAACCCTTCGCAGCATTGGGGGTTGAATAAATTTGATCACAACTGTATGAAAGAGAAAGTACTAGAAACTGACAAAGAACAAAAGTTAAGCAAACAAAATACATAATAGTAACCTTTTACATGAGCTGTTTGATTTGAAGTTACTAAATTAAATTATGATCTTCATGATTATGAAGTTCATAATATTAACATTTATGTTAAATGTGTTTTTATGTAAAAAAAATGATATCTGATGAAACAATTACATTATTTATTTATTTCAAGCTCTCTGAGCAGTTTACACTATATTTCATATATATTAGCTGTTAAATCATCTGCAGTTCTTGTTTATTTGTTTATATATCTCTGTATATATTCTATTAATGTGGAGTTTTGTTATATGGTGGTGTTTTTCAATTTTCAAGCACCACTGTATCTATCTTTCTTTACAATGTGAATAATGAATAGAAGACAATGAAATAAAAATAAAGATCTCATGATGATATAAATGTGTAACACTCATGGTGAGAGCAGTATAAAGACGTACTCTGAGTACCAGTCCAAACACAGTATCATTATGTAATAAAGCAAACCTCACATGGGTCCAGCATAAAATATAGTTGATAACCTTTAATCTGCAGAGGTCTAAAGCTTAAATAAGGAAAACAGGTATCACAGTTTACTTTAACAATTAATTAACATAAAGGAGCACTAATTAACTAAAGCTGGTGGTTAATTAACGGAAAGGCCTGGAACTGAGGAACAACACAAAGCAAACTCAATGTCCTAGGTTTGGTGCAGAAGGCAGCGTGACAGAATGTAACAATAATTAATAAATAAATTGAGTTTATATTCTGAGCTAATGGAGCTTATGTAAATTTTATATATATATATATATATATATATATATATATATTTTTTTTTTAAATTATTATTTTATTATTATTTTATTTTCAGCTCATTCGATCCGCTCTAGCGGCACGGTGGCTTAGTGGTTAGCACGTTCGCCTCTCAGCGCTAGAGATTCCCGGTTCGAATCCCCATCTGGTTGGAGTTTCCATGTTCTCCCCGTGTCTGTGTGGGTTTCCTCCGGGTTCTCCGGTTTCCTCCCACAGTCCAAAAACATGGATGAAGTTAATTGAATTCTCAAAAATTGCCCCATATAGAGTGTGTATGTGTGAGTGAGTGTGTGCCCAGCGATGGATTGGCGCCCTGTCCTGGGTCTATCTGCCCAGCGCCCGAGACGTTCTCCCCTGGATGGGCATGGGCAACCCCACCGCGACCCTAATAGAGGATAAAGCGGGAGATAATGAATGAATGAACGATCCGCTCTAGTGATGAATGTCATCTGGTGATTCCACCTCACCATGGTGCTAATTCTCACTCCGTAGTATTTACCACTGCAAAATAGTGGAACAATCTTTCCAACTCTGTCCGTAAGGCGGAATCACTTAGCACTTAACAAACACCTAATATAAAATGGGGGGGTTGATTTATAATCAGGTTTGATAATTTTACAGTGTAGCTGGTTTTTCCAGCTACACTGTAGAACTACTGACTTGTGTTGTTTTCATTTGTAAGTCGCTTTGGATAAAAGTGTCTGCTAAATGAATAAATGTAAATGTAAAGTAAATGTAAACATGATTCGTGGATACACACTTAGGGGTTCTCAGGGACCTCTTACTAAGAAATGGCAGGCAATAATATAAAATGGACATACCAAATTCTCATTTCATCATCTACCACTAGATCCTCTACTAGGGTCACGGTTTGTCAAGTTTTTGGATTTTGGAAGGAAACCGGAGAACCTAGAGAAAACGCATGTGAACACAGAGAGAACATAGAAACTTTTAATGGTATTTAACCTTGTTTGAACCTGCCTCTCCAGCGCTGAGAGGAGGATTATTTGGCGGAAC
The DNA here is from genome assembly GCA_019802505.1 of Corydoras sp. C115. Classification (NCBI taxonomy): domain Eukaryota; kingdom Metazoa; phylum Chordata; class Actinopteri; order Siluriformes; family Callichthyidae; genus Corydoras; species Corydoras sp. C115. Next base: position 372,417 of record JAFMOC010000048.1, read on the forward strand.
TATTATGCCATCGTGCTGCCTGATACACAAAATTGTTTCTGCTAATTAAAAACCAGACCAAGCTGGCAACTAGCACTTATGTTTAGTCCTTGAATAAATATGGCATTACAGGTTTTTGAGCCAGTGAACTTCAGATAACTGCACTAATTTCTGTTGTGCCACTCAGGCCATAGTGTAAACGGAAATGCAAACATTATGCTAATTTGCTGATTATTGTTTAAATGAGCATGTGTATAGGTGTTACTAATAAAGTGTTTGCACAATGTAGAAATAATGTTAGACTGCAAACTAACTCCTCTCACAAATTTTCGGTTAATATGATTAGTGAAAAAGCTGACTTCCGTTTTGTATAAGAGCAGGATTAAAACATTTACAGCTTAGACATAACCACCACTGCAGGCTAGAAGTTGTTTCCACAGCAACCAAGATACTTCATGTAGCTCATCAAGCAATGAAACGTGTAATTAACCAGCATGTCAGAATGGTAAAAGAGAACTGAGAGCCACAAACATTTGTTTCACAATCTAGGTTGGTTTCACAATCTAGGTTGTATTGTGGTGCCATTGGGGTTATCCCAAAGGGTATGAGAATTCAAGGGCAAAATACTAGTAGTGACAAATCTTCAAATGTTTCAAACCCACGATGACCAGGAAAAAAGGTCAATGTGACAAGGGACGAAAATAAAACATCATTCACTCTACAGGGAAGGGTCATTTTGTATAGGATTTAACCCCCCCCCCCCCCCCATTCTAATTGAGGAGCATTTGTTACATTAAACAAATTAATCAAACATTCTTTTCAAAACATAATACCACACCCATGGAGCATATATGGAGATGGAATACATTAGAAAGTGTAAACCAACACGTATAGTCCACTTTGCGTCTTCAAATATATTCTATAGTGCAATCAATCCTCGATCCCATTAAGTGCAAGACATAAATGCTTTAAACAGAGTATGTTAAAAAAAAACAATTAATTATGCATTCAAAGGCAGCATGATGTGCACTAGACCTAATTTCTACAACAATGCTTCAATACTTACTAAATATTAAAGAGCTTTAAATAAATGTAATACATCGATCTCTTAAGTTTGGTTATGTTCCGAAAAATCTCAAGTATGTAGTCCAAGATTCTCTCAATCAGAAGAAATAATCATCAAAGTTAATCTGTGAAGGTAAAAGTTTTTCAAGGCCATGTAAAGGAAAAGCATACCAAATTTAACCCAGTGCAGCATGGGAGTCCAGCACCACCAGCTGGAGCAGCATAAATAAAAAAGGCAGATGATACAGCGTAACCCGTCATTAGGGCTCCTCGGACTGTCATATCGAGAGTGTGGCATATCAATGCCACACTCTCGATTAATAGTGAGCTGGGAAACGAGGTGAACAGCAAACTGCAAAATGATGGAATGAAATAACAACAAAATGATGGAATCACCACTCTGGATTGTGGATGTTCTTTCAATTGTTCAATTTTGGAGAAAAACAAATCTCAAAGACATGATGATGGTTGTTCCTAGTCTGATGTGTCTGAAATCTGGACCCAGTAGAAACAGAATGGAAAGGTTGTAGAAGAAAGGTATACTGGGAGACCAAGGAAGAGATTAAAGCATCAAGATAGAAAACTTGATGGAAAAAATGAACAACAAAACAAATTAGAAACAAGTGAGAGGAAACTAGAATGTGGTAAGAAATTGCCTAAAATAAACAAGACTGACATAAGTGCCACACAAGACATCATTAACACCTAAACAGAAAAGAACAAGCTTACAGAGAGCAAGGTGCAGGGAGTCTTGGGAGGCAGTTAAGGTAAACGGTGGCACCTGCCTGAGATTACGCTAACTATCTCTCTCTCCATGACAGCGTTGTATCACACTTCCGGGTTTCGGCACCAATGTAATGAGATTGTGAGTTAGACGCAAGGGTCCAGCAGATTTCTTAACACACAAAACATACAGCCAAAAAATACTGGACTTTAACAGTATACACAGAGGATTGTCCATCGCACACACGGTATGCTGTCTTGCATTTAGCTATAGTCTTTCTCCCTGCTTCTGGCCTCCTTATACTGTCATGGAGAGAGATAACCAGAGATAATTAGCACTGTAAATCTCGGGCAGGTGCCACCGTTTACCAAACCTGCCTCCAAAGTCTGTCTCTCATCTACAGGCTCCACCCATCATGCTCTTGCACCATAAGTTCATTCATTCATTATCTCCCGCTTTATCCTCTATTAGGGTCGCGTTGGGGTTCCCCATGCCCATCCAGGGGAAAACGTCTCGGGCGCTGGGCAGATAGACCCAGGACAGGGCGCCAATCCATCGCTGGGCAATTTTATGGGGCAATTTTGAGAATTCAATTGACTTGATCCATGTTTTTGGACTGTGGGAGGAAACCGGAGAACCCGGAGGAAACCCACGTAGACATGGGGAGAACATGGAAACTCCACCCAGATGGGGATTCGAACCGGGAATCCCTAGCGCTGAGAGACGAACGTGCTAACCACTAAGCCCGCACCACAAGTTTATTTTTCAAAATGATAATGTACAGTATCTTGTCAAAGGGAAAAAGACATGAAAACATTCCTTCAAGAAAAACATACAGGTCCCTATAAATTCATGTAAATGTGTCTTTGCTTACATAACAATGGGGAAAATACACCTTGTGTGGCTATTTTAATAGAGCAGCTACATAGTGTGTTTTTGTATACAGTTTATTATATTCCATCCATTATCTTCCGCTTTATCCTATATTAGGGTCGGGGGGGGTTCCCCATGCCCATCCAGGGGAGAACGGTTCAGGCGCTGGGCAGATGCACCCAGGACAGGGCGCCAATCTATCGCTAACTCCACCCAGATGGGGATTCGAACCGGGAATCCCTAATGCTGAGAGGCGAACGTGCTAACCACTAAGCCACCGTGCCACCCCTATTCAGTTTATTGTTGATGTAAAAGTTTGCATTGCAGCCAGCTGGCACACGCTTTGGGTTAGCGCTGCGCATATGTGTGCAGAGTATGTTTAAAACAAGCAGGGTATGTATAAAATGTAATAAATTTTTTTTCATTACTTACAGTCAAAACAACACAAATTTATATTGTCTCTAAAGATCAGAATTGTATGTGTGTAAGAAATTACACAGGAAATTAAACCACCTTCTGCATTATTGATCTCACACTTATTAGTATGTGTGTATGTGTGTGAGTAGTGCAGTGTGATAAATCCAAAGAAGCACTTCCACCATCTGTCCAGTAAATAGATTCCAAAGATCATCTTAAACTTTCATTGGTGGTGTGTGTGTGTGTGTTGCACATCCTTGACATGTGCCCTTAGATGACCTTGAAAACTGTAGCCTATCATGAACATGAATGCAAGAGCACAGTGACCTTCAGAGTATACTGTACGTGTGTGTGTGGGGGGGGTATATATTTTCTGTCCCTATTGGTGAAATAACTTTTCAAAATGCCTACTAACCTAAACAATGTATAAAATTAATTCATTATCTCCTGCTTTATCCTCTAGTAGGGTCACGGTGGGGTTCCCCATGCCCATCCAGGGGGGAACGTTTCGGGCGCTGGGCAGATAGACCCAGGACAGGGCACCAATCCATCGCTGGGTACACAATTTAGAACAGCCAATTCACGTTAAATTCATGTTTTTGGACTGTGGGAGGAAACAGGTGCGTGGGGGGGGGTTCCCTATGCCCATCTAGGGGAGAACATTTCAGGCACTGGGCAGGTACACCCAAGACATCTATCCATCGCTGGGCTCACACTCACTCGCACAGTCAATATAGGGCAACTTTAGATGGGGCAATTTTGAGCAGCCAATTCAGCTTGAATGAATTCCATATTTTTGAACTGTGGGAGGAAACTGGAGAACCATGAAAAGCCCACGTGGACACAGGTAGAACATGGAAACTCCACCCAGAATGAGAATCGAACCTGGATCCCCAGCGCTGAGAGCTGAATGTGATAACCACTAAGACACTCTTGTTCAAAACTCTAGCTGCTGCATCTTGGACCAGTTAGAGTGACTACATTTTTTTGCCAAATTCTTGTAAATGTGCAAATCATCTAAATATATTGTATGAACAGAAATTCTCTTAATGTAGGATTTCTCTTACTAAAGAAAAGATGCATTATGTTTACTCTGCTGAAGTATAGAGCTTTAAAATGTATTCTGTGCAAATTTTTTTTATTTTTTTTATTTTTTTGCCCTGCAAGACAAAGTTCCCACTCTCAGGAGTCCTTTTTGCTGTGCAGCGTAATGGAAGAAGTGCACACTGCATAATTACTTCTGTTGCCTGTGAGCTATATCATTTGACTAATATTTTTTTTATGTGAAGCTTAAAAAAAAAAAAAAATTCATTCATTCATTATCATCCGCTTTATCCTATATTAGGGTCACGGGGGGGGGTTCCCAATGCCCATCCAAGGGAGAACGTTTCGGGCGCTGGGCAGATACACCCAGGACAGGGCGCCAATCCATCGCTGGGCACACACTCACTCACACAAACACACTCTATATGGGGCAATTTGGAGAACTCAATTGACTTGATCCATGTTTTTTGACTGTGGGAGGAAACCAGAGAACCCGGAGGAAACCCACGCGGACACGGGGAGAACATGGAAACTCCACCCAGATGGGGATTCGAACCGGGAATCCCTAGAGCTGAGAGGCGAACGTGCTAACCACTAAGCCACCGTGCCGTAAAATTTTCTTACCTGCCTCAAGGGAAAAAAATTTAAAATGGCACAAGAATTTAAAATGGCTTTAGTATTTTACACATTTTGTTTCTATAGCATACTGAAAAAAAGAATTATTACACATTATTTTTAAGATTCAAGGACAGTCTTATATGCATAACATACAAAAATAGTTCTGACCAGGCAGTGTTATTTATTAGCAGTGTAAAAAAATTTTACCTGCCAACTGTGTAGCAGTACATTCAAGGGAAAAAAATTGAAAATGGCACAAGCTTTAGTGTTTTACACATTTTGTTTCTATAGCATACTGAGGTACACTTACCTATACAATAATTACATTTTTTGTTTTAACAAAGGGCGGCACGGTGGCTTAGTGTGAGTGAGTGTGTGCCCAGTGATGGATTGGGGATCTGCCCAGCCCGAGATGCTCTCCCCTGGATTGGCATGGGGAACCCCCACCCCACCCCCGCGACCCTAATATAGGATAAAGCGGAAGATAATGGATGGAGGCGGCACGGTGGCTTAGTGGTTAGCACGTTCGCCTCTCAGCACTAGGGATTCCCGGTTCGAATCCCCATATGGGTGGAGTTTCCATGTTCTCCCCGTGTCTGCGTGGGTTTCCTCCGGGTTCTCCGGTTTCCTCCCACAGTCCAAAAACATGGATCAAGTCAATTGAATTCTCCAAATTGCCCCATATAGAGTGTGTCTGTGTGAGTGAGTGTGTGCCCAGCGATGGATTGGCGCCCTGTCCTGGGTCTATCTGCCCAGCGCCCGAGACGTTCTCCCCTGGATGGGCATGGGGAACCCCACCGCGACCCTAATAGAGGATAAAGCGGGAGATAATGAATGAATAATGGATGGATGGATGGATGGATGAGCATGCACCCAAAATTCAATGCCCCTTCTCACTGGCAGTTATCATTTTACCTTGTCACATGGATCTTACTCAAATGTTTAATCATCATCTTTTTGCTCCTGGATCATTGAGAGCTTTTTGTTATTCATGGCAGTGTTCTTAGGCAAAAATGTCATTTGAATCCTTTGGAGAAGATGAATCTGGTCTCGGGATGCTTTACTGTTGAGATGGCACAGGGCTTGTGTTAGCGCTCAAATTTTTTTTTCAGACAATCGTTTTTACAGATTCCCAACACATTCAAACTTGTGGTGTGAAGGCCAGTCTTAGATAAATCTGTTTTTTAAATTAAACAGTGCACCAACTCACAGCTGGCTGTCATCTCAACAAATGATAATCCTAAACAATGATAATCCTTAATGTTTTTTTTATTTATTTATTTTTTAGGGCTTGATTAGATTTTTGTTTACATTTATGCATAAATGAAAACCGTGTGATGGGCTCAGCTTTTTGGCATCAGTTTAAATCAAACATATTAAATAGATTTTAGCTTTTGATTAAAAAGTCCTGTCCTCACAAAAATAAAAACAAGAGAAAAATGTTACTGCACTCTCATGTGCATAAACACATGTGCATCTACTGTATGTTGAAAGGTTCAGTGTAATGGACTGATATATGCATAACACCCCACCAAAAAAATACCATGGATTGCATGCTAGACCTTGTTCTTCAGGCTTAACGGCTGACCCCTTGAATATTCTGACAAACATATTTAGTCACATATCCAAATCCTGCATAAGGTATTTTTTAAAATAAGGATCTTTAACACTATGACAACTTGATCCTGGTTTAGAATAGCTTCGTACAGCCAGTGACAATCAATCCATTCATCCATCCATTATCTTCCGCTTAAACCTCTACTAGGGTCGCAAAGGGTTCCCATTGCCCATCCAGGGGAGAACATTCTGGGCGCTGAGCTGATACACCCAGGACAGGGCGCCAATCTATCACACTCACTTACACAAACTCTATATGATACAATTTGAAGCATTCAATTTACCTTGATCCATGTTTTTGGACTGTGGGAGGAAACCCGAGAACCTGGATTAAACCCACATGGAAACGCCACCCTGATTGTGAATCGAACCTGGAATCCCCAGCGCTGAGGTGAACATGCTAACCACTAAGCTACTCTTTTTTCAAAACTATAGGACCAATTAGGCTGAATTTTTTGCCACATTCTTGTAAATCAAATGAAAATCCATTTCATGCAGGATTTCTATTATTAGAAAAGGTGCATTATGTTTACTCTGCTGAATGAGCGTACAGATTTGTAAAATTTACTCTGTGCAAATGAATGCGCTTGGCCAGATTTTTGGCCCTCCTAATCCTTTTTATCATGCAGCATAATGGAAAGTGTGCATGTGGCATAATTACTCATACTGCCTGTGAGCTATATCATAAAAAAAAAAAAAAAACGGAAGAAAACCTAGAACCCAGAGGAAACTCACGCGGCCAACATGGAAACTCCACCCAGATTGAGATTTAAACCTGGAATCCCTAGCGCTGAGAGATGAACGTCCTAACCACTAAGCCACGTGATGGAAATTTCTCTTATTAAAAAAAAAGATGCATTACGTTCACTCTACTGAATATGAGTACATAGTTGTAAAATTTACTCTGTGCAAAAGAAAATGCGCTTGGACCGATTTTTTTGCCCACCTAGACAAAGTTCCCACTCTCTCGAGTCCTTCTTATCATGCAGCGTATTGGAAGGTCACGCTGCCCGTGAGCTATATCATTTGACTGATATATTTTCATGAGTAGTGTAAAGACAGTTAAGATCTGATTTGTATATCAATTTTTTTTTTTTAAAAAAGGAGGAAAACAGAGAACCCAGAGGAAACTCACATGGACACATGGAGAACATAGGACATTGGGATTCAAACCTGGAATCCCTAGCGCTGAAAGGCAAATGTGCTAACCACTAAGCCACTCTTGTTCAAAACTCTAGCTGCTTCATCTCAGACCAATTAGACTGACTACAAATTTTTGGCAAACTTCCTATAAATCTGTAAATCAAATGGAAGTGCATGTGATGCAGGATTTCTTTTATTAAAAATAAGATGCATTACGTTCACTCTGCTGAATGTGAGTACAGAGCTGTAAAATTTACTCTGTGCAAATGAATGCACTTGGCCAGAATTTTTGCCCTCCTAGTGCTTTTTGCCATACAGAGTAATGGAAGGAGTGCATGTGGCATAATTACTCCTGCTGCCTGTGAACTATATCATTTGACTGATATTTTATTATGAGTAGCTTAAAAAAAGTTGACATGTATATAAGATAAACAACAAAAAATGGAGGAAAACAGGGAACCCAGAGGAAACCCATGCGGACACAGGGAGAACATGGAAACTCCACCCAGATTGGGATTCGAACCTGTTTCCCCAGCGCTGAGAGCTGAACGTGACAACCACTATGCCACTCTTGTTCAAAACTCAAGATGCTGCTGCATCTTGGACCAATCCAGAGTGAATACATTTTTTTGCCAAATTCTTGTAAATGTGTAAATCATCTACAATATATTGTATGAACAGAAATCCTCTTAATGCAGCATTTCTCTTACTAAAGAAAAGATGTATTATGTTTATTCCTAGGCTTAGTGGCTTAGTGGCTTAGTGGTTAGCACGTTCGCCTCTCAGCACTAAGGATTCCTGGTTCGAATCCCAATCTAGGTGGAGTTTCCATGTTCTCCCCGTGTCCGTGTTTGTTTCCACCGGGTTCTCCGGTTTCCTCCCACAGTCCAAAAACATGGATCAAGTTCAACTGAATTCTCCAAATTGAGTGTTTTTGTTTGTTTGTCTGTGTGAGTGAGTGTATGCCTGGCGATAGATTGGCGTCCTGTCCTGGATGTGTCTGCATTCTCCCCTGGATGGACATGTGGGGACCATCCCAACCCCTCCCCAGCGCTGAGAGGCGAACGGGCTAACCACTGAGCCACCATGCCGCCCTGGGTGACAATCATATTTCTAAATAGATTTTTTGCGAATCAGTATGTGATGCATGGGGGCGGCACGGTGGCTTAGTGGTTAGCACGTTCGCCTCTCAGCACTAGGGATTCCCGGTTCAAATCCCAATCTGAGTTGAGTTTCCATGTTCTCCCCGTGTTTGTATGGGTTTCCTCCGGGTTCTCCGGTTTCCTCCCACAGTCCAAAACGAGACGTTCTCCCCTGGATGGGCATGGGGAACCCCACCGTGACCCTAATAGAGGATAAAGCGGGAGATAATGAATGAATGAATGAAATTGCCCCATATAAAGTGTGTTGGTGGGTGTCTGTGTGAGTGAGTGAGTCTGTGCCCAGCGATGGATTGGCGCCCTGTCCTGGGTCTATCTGCCCAGCGCCCGAGACGTTCTCCCCTGGATGGGCATGGAGAACCCCCCCCCCCCCGCGACCCTAATAGAGGATAAAGCGGGAGATAATGAATGAATGAATGAAATTGCCCCATATAGAGTGTTGGTGTGTGTCTGTGTGAGTGAGTGAGTGAGTGAGTGAGTCTGTGCCCAGCGATAGATTGGTATCTGCCCAGCGCCCGAGACGTTCTCCCCTGGATGGGCATGGGGAACCCCACCGCGATCCTAATAGAGGATAAAGCGGGAGATAATGAATGAATGAATGAAATTGCCCCATATAGAGTGTGTTGGTGTGTGTCTGTGTGAGTGAGTGAGTGAGTGAGTGAGTGAGTGAGTCTGTGCCCAGCGATAGATTGGCGCCCTGTCCTGGGTCTATCTGCCCAGCGCCCGAGACGTTCAACCCTGGATGGGCATGGGGAACCCCACCGCGACCCTAATAGAGGATAAAGCGGGAGATAATGAATGAATGAATGAATGAATGAATGAAATTGCCCCATATAGAGTGTGTTGGTGTGTGTCTGTGTGAGTGAGTGAGTCTGTGCCCAGCGATAGATTGGTGCCCTGTCCTAGGTGTATCTGCCCAGTGCCAGAAACGTTCTCCCCTGGATGGGCATGGAGAACCCCCGCGACCCTAATAGAGGATAAAGCGGGAGATAATGAATGAAGGAATGAAATTGCCCCATATAGAGTGTGTTGGTGTGTGTCTGTGTGAGTGAGTGAGTGAGTCTGTGCCCAGCGATAGATTGGTATCTGCCCAGTGCCTGAAACGTTCTCCCCTGGATGGGCATGGAGAACCCCCCCCCCCCCGCGACCCTAATAGAAAATAAAGCAGAAGATAATGGATGGATGGATGGATGTGATGCATGCGCGCGACACACACCGCGTGCCCGTGTGTGCCGTGCCTAAAGCGAAAGCAGCAGAACATTGGAGAACAGAACAGAACACTCACAGTCCAGGTGCTTCTTCTTGGGTGCCATCACCTCGTGGGTGGAGGCCTTGCACACGGCACGCGCGACCTCGGATCCGGTCAGGCTGTACTGCGCAGCGGCGATGCGGTCCGTCAGCGTCTGCCCCGACATCTTCTGTTCTTACAGTCTACTTCCAACGATCGCAATTCGAATGCTCGATAATCCCTGTGGCTCTGCGGCTCCGCGGGCTTTTTCTTCGTCAATCGCTGGAATTAAAGGTTATTTCATTTCCGTTAAGATACCGAATCCGTCCTTTTCGGCCGCACTGAGGTTTGCGCTCGGCCGCCGGTGCGTCGATGAGAGATGGTCGGCTGTGGCTGTCGGTGGAGCTCCGTCCTCCGAGCACCGAGTCTCGCGAAGCAGATTCCCGTTTAAAGCGTCACACTCGCACCGCGCCCCGTCCTCCGCATCCCCCGTACTCCACCTCCTTCCGCTCCCGACGATCGACGACCCGAATCCCCGACTAGCTCCAAACGGGAGTAGGTGAATTTTTATTTCTTTATTTCTCGGAGTCGCTCCACCCACTCGCCTGAGTCGAGAAACGTCATCTGTCAAGCTCGCGTTCTAGCCTGACGTGACGTAACATCCTACTGCTTCATCTCCTGAACGCAGCCGGTTACTCAGCATCCCTCGAATCAGCATCCTGCTTTTCTGCATCATCCAGATTTGTCCTCAGCATCTTCCACTGGTCCAACAACCTGACAGCCAATTTCACATCCGGAGGTTTATTAGGCCTCTAGGCTACATCACTACATCATTCGTCGCTTTAACATTTTAAAGACCTTAGTTGAAACACCTCCCAGTTCATTATTAATTCATCATATTAGATTTAAAAACATAAGAGTCATACAATCAAAACTCAGCAGTCATGAAATCAGCATCCTGCATTTCTGATACCTCCAGGTTTGTCCTCGGCATCTTCCACTGGTCATTCATGGCTTTAGAATTTTAAAGACCATAATTGAAACACCTCCCACTTTATGATTACTTTATCATATTAGATTTAAAAACATGAGAATCCTACAATCGGCTTCTCGAACTAAGCATCCATCAAATCAGCATCCTGCATTTCTGCAGGATTTCTGCACAAATCTGACTTTAGCATTTTAAAGACCTTAATTGAAACACCTCACAGTATATTATTAATTCATCATATTAGATTTAAAAACATGAGAATCCTACAATCAAAACTCACGAGCCAGGAAATCAGCATCCTGCATTTCTGATTTCTGCATTTCTTCCAGATTTGTCCTCAGCATCTTCCACTGGTCCAACAACCTGACAGCCAATTTCACATCCGGAGGTTTATTAGGCCTCTAGGCTACATCACTACAATGTTCATCGCTTTAGCATTTTAAAGACCTTAATTGAAAAACTTCCCACTTTATGATTAATTTATCATATAATATTTGAAAACGGCGGCACGGTGGCTTAGTGGTTAGCACGTTCGCCTCTCAGCGCTAGGGATTCCCGGTTCGAATCCCCATCTGGGTGGAGTTTCCATGTTCTCCCCGTGTCCGCGTGGGTTTCCTCCGGGTTCTCCGGTTTCCTCCCACAGTCCAAAAACATGGATCAAGTTAATTGAGTTCTCTAAAAATTGCCCCATATAGAGTGTGTTTGAGTGAGTGAGTGAGTGTGTACCCAGCGATGGATTGGCGCCCTGTCCTGGGTCTATCTGCCCAGCGCCCGAGACGTTCTCCCCTGGATGGGCATGGGGAACCCCACTGCGACCCTAATAGAGGAAAAGCGGGTGATAATGAATGAATGAATGAATGAATATTTGAAAACATGAGAATCCTACAATCAAAATTAGCAGTCATGTAATCAGCATCCTGCATTTCTGCATCATCCAGATTTCTCCTCAGCATCTTCCACTGGTCCAACAACCTGACAGCCAATTTCACATCGAGTGGTTTATTAGGCCTCTAGGCTACATCACTACATCATTCAATGCTTTAGCATATTAAAGACCTTAAGCAAAACACCTTCCACTTTATGATTAATTTATCATATTAGATTTAAAAACACGAGAATCCAATTCATACAATTTCATACAATACAATTCATCGCTTTAACATTTTAAAGATCTTCGTTGAAACACCTCCCAGTTTATTATTAATGCATCATATTAGATTTAAAAACATGAGAGTCATACAATCAAAACTCAGCAGTCATGAAATCAGCATCCTGCATTTCTGCTTCTTCCAGATTTCTCCTCAGCATCTTCCACTGGTCCAACAACCTGACAGCCAATTTCACATCGAGTGGTTTATTAGGCCTCTAGGCTACATCACTACAACAATCATCGCTTTAGCATTTTAAAGACCTTAAGCAAAACACCTTCCACTTTATGATTAATTTATCATATTAGATTTAAAAGCACATGAATCCAACAATCGGATTCTCAAACTAAGCATCCATCAAATCAGCATCCTGCATTTCTGCATTGGCCAGATTTGTCCTCAGCATCTTCCACTGGTCCAACAACCTGACAGCCAATTACACATAGAGTGGTTTATTAGGCCTCTAGGCTACATCACTACAACATTCATCGCTTTAGCATTTTAAAGATCTTAGTTGAAACACCTCCCAGTTTATTAATGCATCATATTAGATTTGAAAAAAAGAGAGTCATACAATCAAAACTCAGCAGTCATGAAATCAGCATCCTGCATTTCTGCTTCTTCCAGGTTTGTCCTCAGCATCTTCCACTGGTCCAACAACCTGACAGCCGATTCAATTTCACATCGAGTGGTTTATTAGGCCTCTAGGCTACATCACTACAACGTTCATTGCTTTAGCATTTTAAAGACCTTAAGCAAAACCCCTTCCACTTTATGATTAATTTATCATATTAGATTTAAAAACACGAGAATCCAAAAATCGGATTCTCAAACTAAGCATCCATCGAATCAGCATCCTGCATTTCTGCATCGGCCAGATTTGTATGCTGAGGACAAATCTGGCTTTAGCATTTTAAAGACCTTAATTGAAACACCTCACAGTTTGTTATTAATTTATCACGTTAGATTTAAAAACATATGAATCCTACAATCGAAACTCAGCATCCATCGAATCAGCATCCTGCTTTTCTGCATCATCCAGATTTGTCCTCAGCATCTTCCACTGGTCCAACAACCTGACAACCAATTTCACATCGAGTGGTTTATTAGGCCTCTAGGCTACATCACTACAACGTTCATCGCTTTAGCATTTTAAAGACCTTAATTGAAACACCTCACAGTTTGTTATTAATTTATCACGTTAGATTTAAAAACATTTGAATCCTACAATCGAAACTCAGCATCCATCGAATCAGCATCCTGCTTTTCTGCATCATCCAGATTTCTCCTCAGCATCTTCCACTGGTCCAACAACCTGACAGCCAATTTCACATCCGGAGGTTTATTAGGCCTCTAGGCTACATCACTACAACGTTCATCGCTTTAACATTTTAAAGACCTTAGTTGAAACACCTCCCAGTTTATGATTAATTTATCATATTAGATTTAAAAACATGAGAATCCTACAATCGGCTTCTCAAACTAAGCATCCATCAAATCAGCATCCTGGATTTCTGCATCGGCCAGATTTGTCCTCAGCATCTTACACTGGTTGTTGGACCAGTGTAAGATGCTGAGGACAAATCTGGCTTTAGCATTTTAAAGACCTTAATTGAAACACCTCACAGTTTATTATTAATTCATCATATTAGATTTAAAAACATGAGAATCCTACAATCAAAACTCAGCAGCCATGAAATCAGCATCCTGCATTTCTGATTACTGCATTTCTTCCAGGTTTGTCCTTACCATCTTCCACTGGTCCAACAACCTGACAGCCAATTACACATAGAGTGGTTTATTAGGCCTCTAGGCTACATCACTACAACATTCATCGCTTTAGCATTTTAAAGATCTTAATTGAAACACTTCTCACTTTATGATTAATTTATCATATAATATTTAAAAACATGAGAATCCTACAATCAAAATTAGCAGTCATGTAATCAGCATCCTGCTTTTCTGCATCATCCAGATTTCTCCTCAGCATCTTCCACTAATTCAACAACCTGACAGCCAATTTCACATCCGGAGGTTTATTAGGACTCTAGGCTACATCACTACAACGTTCATCGCTTTAGCATTTTAGAGACCTTAATTGAAACACCATCCATCCATTATCTTCCGCTTTATCCTCTATTATGGTCGGGGGGGGTTCCATATGCCCATCCATTTCTGGCGCTGGGCAGATACACCCAGGACAGGGCGCCAATCTATCGCTGGGCACTCACTCACACAAACACACTCTATATGGGGCAATTTTTGGAGAATCCAAATGACCTTGATCGACGTTTTTTCCTCCTTTTGGGAGGAAACCCACACGGACATGGTGAGAACATGGAAACTCCACTCAGATTGGGATTCGAACCTGGAATGCCTAGTGCTGAGAGGTGGTCGTGCTAACCACTAAGCTATCGTGCCGCCCATTTATTGAAACACCTCCCAGTTTATTATTAATTCATCATATTAGATTTAAAAACATGAGGACATCCTACAATCGGCTTCTGAAACTCAGCATCCCTCATTTTAACTTAGACACATATTTCGCCTCTCAGCGCTAGGGATTCCTGGTTCGAAACCCCATCTGAGTTTCCATGTTCTCCCCGTGTCTGCGTGGGTTTCAAGTCAATTGAATTCTCAAATAAATTGCCCCATATAGAGTGTGTCTGTGTGAGTGAGTATGTGCCCAGCGATGGATTGGCGCCCTGTCCTGGGTCTATCTGCCCAGCGCCAGAAGCCTTCTCCCCTGGATGGGCATGGGGAACCCCACCGCGACCCTAATAGAGGATAAAGCGGGAGATAATGAATGAATGAATGAATATATCTTTATATATATATATATATATATATATATATATATATATATATATATATATATATATATATATATATATATATTCAATTTTAGTTGAATATTTTTAATAAAGGTGCTGAAGTCAACTGATATCCTGGATAATACTGGATGAATTTGAGAGTAGGACCTTTTGGGTAAGTTTAATTTTAAGATTTTATTTTATTTTGTTACAATTGGTTAACATGTGATATATTTGTTTTTAATTAAATTTATGTTAATGGATAATTATTTTCTTTTCTGTTTGTGCAGAGTCACATGTTTGCTCCTGTTTTGTTTTCCTATTTGTATGCATATCGTCTATGTGGATTTACTTTGCATTTGATCTAGTTTGTGTGTGTGTTTTTTAAATTCCAGTTTCATGTGTAGGTTGAAGTGTCACGTAGGTGATGTGAAAGTTGTCTTGTTTTTTTTTTTTAAATTTAAATTCTCACAATTAAATCAAACCAATAAATAACCAGCTATGGGTAAATGAACATCATCACAAGCCAAGGCAAAGTAATGCTGAGAAGGGGCAACATGTGAATAATTAGGTGGGGTGAATTAAAGGTAAACAATTAATATGAGAGTTTAGGGTCCTGACACTAAAACAAAAACAGAAAATGAATACGACTGCCTTGTAACAGATTTAGGGGGTAAACCGCTCGCTCTCTCTCTCTCTCTCTCTCTCTCTCTCTCTCTCTATATATATATATATATATATATATATCACTGGCTATATCATTAAGCATATAATTTTCAGCAACAATTAATTGTATATTTATTACTTGTACTTACTTTATTACTTCTACTTTCTATAGACTATAGGTTGGACATTGTAGTTGAATCTATCTCTTCAAACTTTGTTACTCTTCATTACTCTGATCAGTTCTCCATGGGGGTGTTGAAATGTGTTTCATTTTAGTAAGAATAAATTAGCTGCTAGACTGCGACTAATCCACTTACCATAAATATCCAGTCACCAGCATTTGCAGCGCGCCTCATGTGGACAGTGATGAATTAACCTAAACTGAACAACACCTGATGAGTTACTGCCTCTAAGTTTATATACATTATATTTAGCAGACGCTTTTATCCAAAGTGACTTACAAATGTGAACAGCACAAGTCAGTGCTTTTACTTTTTATATCCACAAGATGAAGCAATGTTTAATGGAGTGCACAGTGTTAAAATATGTATTTAAGCTTTATATTCATTTAACGGCAACTTTAAAAGGTACACTTCTTGTTTCTGGTCTTATTGTCAATTTAATCACTTTCACTCCCTCCATAGTTCTACAATTACAGACTGCAGTCTATTTTCCTGCATTTGCTGGTGCTATTACTTTCATTATTTCCCCACAGGATCACCCCTGATTAGATCATTTAGGAGGTGAATGATTCTAAGCATGTGTGTGTTGGTATAATAGTATAGTATATAGTATAGACCGCTCTGACATTATTGGATCAGATCTAGCAGTGCTGCTAAAACACTTTACAGAGTATAATTCACAAACCAGTTTACAGTTTAGCAACATCTAGGATCGATTACTGTAACTCACTACTGTTTGACCTCCCCAATAAATAAAATTACAGATGGTCCAGGACTCAGCCGCCCGTGTAATCACACAGACCTCATCCTCTGCTCATATCAGTCCGGTCCTACAACTGCTTCACTGGCTACCAGTCAAATCACGCATCAACTACAAAATTTTCTTACTTTTAGAGCAATCCACAATCTGGCCCCTCCATACCTAACTGACCTCCTGAACATCTCCACCCCCTCCCGCTCTCTAAGGTCTGCCTCCTCCCTCCAACTCTGTTTAAGACTGGTCTGAAAACTCCTCTTTTTAAATTAGCTTTTAACTGTTGATTATTATTGATATAATTTTATCTTTGTAATTTATTTCATTCTTTCTTTTGCACATGATTATTTTTAAATGTAAATGTTTTTTAATATGTATGTTTTGTACAGCGTCCTTGGGTGTTCTGAAAGGCGCTTTCAAATAAAATGTATTATTATTATTATTAAACCCAAAGTGTCCGGCTGCCTGTGAATGAGAAAAGATTGGAGAATGAATATATAGAACTGTGCAGCAACAAAGGAGATACAATATCTGATTTTACATCTACAAGCTGACAATAAAGAGTTAGTATATTTTTATATTTTTACCAAAATCCATCCATCAAATAAAGGACTATTTATGTATAAAACAACCAACAATATAAAAAAAGTGTTCAATCTAGAATTTTCATGGAACTTACCCTTTAATGGATCATTTTGTCATGCAAACTGTTTAAAAAGAGACTGTGCAATCAAGCTAACCAGTAATTCTCATATTACAAAGCCAGGGTTGACTATTTTAATGCAATTATCTATAGGATTAAGGTCCCGAGGCAGGGGATAAAAATGCCTGGAATTAAAGATCTAAAACTTTAAAGTAAAAAAAAAAAATACAGTTGAATATTGTGTCCAAACTAAACATTTTTGACGTAGTCAGGTGTGTAGGTTGACAGCCAGTCAACAGGCGTAAACACTGTAAAGCTGAACTTGGATTTAAAACCTAATTTCATAAAAACTATTTGGATTTACAGTATTTTAAGTGGCCAGCACCAGGAAAATGATCTAACACAGATTTACGTTGAGACACATCTATAACATAACAGATCAAGTCTAACCTGGCTTTGTTAAAGAGATGTTTCTTTATTATCTTATTTTTCACCACAACATGAAATGAACACAAATTATTTACACAGTTTAGAGGGATTGAGTGCAAAGCTGCCTTCTACAGTTAAAACCATTTAAATTAAATATTCACTTTGAAAACAAAAACAATTATAAATAGAAAAAAAGAAAACTATACAAATGTTTATTTCATCATTTGCTCCCTCATAGCTTTGTTTAAGTTTAAAAGTTGAGTTGTTAGTGTGTCCCATAGTTCTGATGTCATTCTTTACATGGTTGATTAGTTTCCTGACTGTGTTTTGATCACGTTTTGATGAGGCCCTCCAGGAAATCTTTCTCCACCATCTCTTCGATGTCGTGCCTGGCACGGCTCCAAAACATTTTTTGACTCTCGAATTTGTTGTTTTTCGCTGCGTTGGGTGCATCGCTGAGAGACACTGAGAAGTGAAATGATGCCGTTCCACTACCGGATTTGCTGCTAAACACCTGACTCAGCACAGTGAAAAATGGCAAGAGCTGCTCCATGCTGCGAATCCCAAACAGCGTCAGTGTCAGACGCCCTGGCTCCCAAGCCAATGCCCTACTCGAAATATCCTCCTCACCACTTTTCTGCAAAACAGAAAAAGTGAATACAGTGAATTCAATATAGTGAATACAGGAACAACACTGAACTTAATCATTCATTCATTCATTATCTCCCGCTTTATCCTCTATTAGGGTCGCGGTGGGGTTCCCCATGCCCATCCAGGGGAGAACGTCTCAGGCGCTGGGCAGATAGACCCAGGACAGGGCGCCAATCCATCGCTGGGCACACACTCACTCACACAGACACACTCTATATGGGGCAATTTTGAGAATTCAATTGACTTGATCCATGTTTTTGGACTGTGGGAGGAAACCGGAGAACCCGGAGGAAACCCACGCGGACACGGGGAGAACATGGAAACTCCACCCAGATGGGGATTCGAACCGGGAATCCCTAGCGCTAAGAGGCGAACGTGCTAACCACTAAGCCACCGTGCCGCCCTGAACTTAATCATAAAATGAAAAATTACACTTGGTTTATAGCACAAAATGAATAATTTTGAAATATTCAATAGTGTGACTGGTTTCAGTGTATTAACAGTTGCCACATGCAATCCATTATCACACATGGAGCACTGACCACTTCCTTTCACCATTTCAATAATTGGGTTCTAAAAGAAGTCTTAATATATATATAATGCTTTATTGATTTTTTTTTTTCCAGGTTGCATATTACTGAACATGATTTGCTTTTTATTAAATGTTAATAATAATTTTAAATTATTTGTAAAACATAAAGCACTAATGATCATGCACAATGTAGTGTATGTGTAAAAACTCTCTCTTAACCTGAATGTAAAGTAGACTGTTGCAGGCATTTATAGTATTACTATTGGAAAACAAAGTGTGTCCTAGCAACAGACTCAAATGAAACCAATAAATGTCACGCAAATTTGTTCAGACCCACTGCTATTACACTGTAATGAGTCATTCGACAGCCAAATGAGCCCTTATGTATTGCTACTGAGCTGATTATGAATTATTATTATCTTATTTTGTTAAATCTTGCAGTTTTTCTGAACGTTACATTAGAACTACTATTAAGCCATACAGTGGACCTTATGATGTCATCATATGGTTGTGTAAGTATTATTAAGGTTCATAGCATCACAGCTTGAACAATCTGCAATACAATATAACCCGTCCATTTGTGTTTTTAAAGCCCCATTACTTCTTGTAAAAAAAATAAAAATAAAAAATAAATAAAAAAATAAATAAAAAAAAAAAAAAGAACTGGTGCGAAATTTAGGTCCATAATAATTTAGCTTTAAATAAATTTGAAAGGAGTAAAAATCTAACCACATGATAATTATTTCAAAAGCTGAAGATAAATAAGCTCACGCATTGTAAACACCCCCTTATCCACAATAAATAAATCTACATTACTACAAAAAGGGAATATTTGAAACAATTACATCCATCCACTTCATCAAACAATACTTGTAAATTGAGGCAACAAAGCAGGACAGCCAGTGTTTAGTAATAGGTTTGTTCTGAGTTTGCATGTTCTCTGTTAATCTGAATGCAAGTCCTTAAGGCACACGGAAATACATTATTCTTTTAATTAACACTATATTTAATGTTCTGATATCATGACTAGCCTAGAACAAAAAACAAAGGATGAAGGTAACTCCTATGTAGGTATATTTACAAGCTGCACTGTACAGTTTTACCTTTGCTCGCTTTCTCAGCAGCTTGGCAAGTCGGACAACATAAGGTCTGAACTCCCTCTGGTGGGTCCCCTGTCTGCGCACCTCCAAACCAGAATCATCTGAAGATTCAGGGATAAATGCCCACCTATACCTGAAACAATGAAACACATAAAAATACTAATTAAAACATTACTCTTAATCCTCTGGTGCTCTGTCCCTAGTCTTTTTCTCTTCATCGCTTTATGGTGGTCTACCATCTGCTACAATATCTTCTTCGTCCTGAAGCTTTATTATGAAAATAGAATAGTATGTGCAGTTATCGGAGATAGACTTCAAGCTAGTGGACACCTGTTTTATTATCCACATTTTAGCATGCTTTTGGGGAAAAACAGATGATGTTTTCTTCTCAACAGTGTCTGGGATTCATTGGCCTGAAGTCCAGATATGTTCCCTTTTGAGAACATACAGTTTGTCATGAAAAGAAGAATTAGAAATCAATGACTTTTAAACCAGCCCAAATCTTGTATACAGCAGGAGGAGGCAGATAGTTGTACACATGTAAAACTGCAAAGATTTGTATATTTTAAACCCAAATTATTTAAAAATATTAGTAAAAAAAGCAGTATGACCCTGTGGTAAACATGTCCCTTTAAGTGTGTTGCATGTTTCTAAATTAGTTTATATTTAATAAATAGATCATATATTAACAAATATATGAACAATAATAAACAATGAATAGAGATAATTATTGAAGTAAAAGTACTGCTTTTTGTGTATTTAAGTAATTTATCACATTTTATGAGAAAAACATATATGTTTAAATATACTATATTTGCAAACTATGTGGTTGATTCTTGAACTTGTTGGACTGGTATACAAATAACCTTTTAAATGGGGTGCTCCTGGCTAATAACTTATTACTTTTCTGGCAAGCTATTAATTCACAATGGAAAGTGAATAGATTTTGGGCAGCTTTATAAAAAAAAAAAAATAAAATAAAAAAAAAAAAAACATTTAAACCTGAGCCATAGTAATGCTTTGATTTGATTAGTTATATCTCCATAACATGACAATAGATGTTCTAGACAACAGTATACACACATCTGGAATTGTGGAAGACTGTCAGAGGGCAGAGCAAGTGCCAAATCCAGCAGTTTACAGGCTGACAAGTAAAGATTAAGCCAGCGCTGGCTGTTGTATGATGTTGAGAACCCATTTCCCCCAGAATATGTTGTCTCCAATCCTGCAATCGAAGGTCCAGACATTCTGTAAAAAAAAAAAAATAAGCATGTAATTAGACTTTTGCTAAATTCCTATTTTTATAGTTAAAGATGATAGTTTAAGCCCTAACAATGTCAGACCATCATTGTTAGACTCAGTTCTTTAAATACTTGAGATTGATTGATGTTAATGACTTTGGATTTAGGTGTCAGTTGAACAATAACTCTACATTTTAAGTCAACAGTATTTACAAAATAATGATAAACATACCAGTGTTTATAAAACTATAACAAACTATGTTAACATTGTAAAGTGTACCTGGTGATGTCTTCATCAGCAGATAACTCCTGCTCCATTAGCAAAAACACTTGAACCTAAATAAAATAAAAACGAAATAGCTGAAGTATCTGGATGTTGTTTGTTTTCAAAACAACTAAAATATTTTAATGGGAGATTCAAATCTCACAATGAGAGATACATTATATGGAAAAAACATTTTATTTTTATGAACTCTAGCTAAAAAATGTATGCAGAATTTGGATGGTCAGAAGTGTAGTTCCCCACTAAAATATATTAATGTTTACACATGTATAGTCTTAAAACATAAAAAAATACTGCAGGATTTGCAATTGAGAATACAGGGTTTCCAGTAGGAAATTGAAGATGCAGATATTTACAAATCTATATATTTGCTTTGTGATGGATCCCATTAGTTATGTCAATATTTTTTCCAACATAATCCTTTCCTATTAATTTATTTATTGCTGTATCTCTTTTTTTTGTAGATTTTATATTTAGCAAGCAGTAGTTTTCAGATTCTTGTTGTACAAACAAAGTACACCTAAAATGTAAGCATTAAAAAAAAAACTTAAATACTCAACAAATGCAGATTGTTAAAAATTTAAAATTATAGTGTGGATGTATCTAAAGAATGACATAGTTAACATAGTAACATAGTTAAATATGTATATGAGACTGATTGGCTAATTATGGGTCATGGATGATAAGACTAAATAAATTAGCTGATTCCGGTCACTGGATAAATTTTTGCATCATTATAAAACATCCTGAAACAACTTCTATACACTGATTGATATTCTCTGACAAAGTCCCTCCACAATCTACAGGAAACCTAAATGGTAAAAATAAATATATTTCTGAGTTTCAGCCAGCCTTTAGCTGTTAGATAGATGACCTTATATTTGAGTAAAGCAAACTTTAGAATAGAACTTTAGAATTTGTTGCTTTTCTGTCTATTCACGGACTGCTGGGAGAAGAGCCAATTTATACAAAAAGATAAACAGAAAAGAGTGCAAAATAAAAAGTAAAATGACTAACAGCAACCTAATAGATCACCCAATCAAAGAAATGACAAATTAGCCATTACAATGTCCACAGATCCAAACAAAAACAGGGTATCCTAGAGAAAAACTAAAAAACTTTGGTTGCCAGACAGACAAATACAGCACTCAAAATACACTGAGGAGAAATAAATTTTCCCATCTGCTTATTTTGTCTTGGAAT
The DNA here is from genome assembly GCA_019802505.1 of Corydoras sp. C115. Taxonomy (NCBI): domain Eukaryota; kingdom Metazoa; phylum Chordata; class Actinopteri; order Siluriformes; family Callichthyidae; genus Corydoras; species Corydoras sp. C115. The sequence continues at coordinate 394,921 of JAFMOC010000048.1, forward strand.
AAGAATCTGACTTCTCACAACCTCACACACATACTCAACATATCTGATCTGCTGCCTTTATTCTTCTGCTATGTCATCTCTGCACCTTATTCCAATATGTCAGAACTGCACTGTAGTTTCCATTAAATTGTGTAATGTCTGTTGTATATATTGCACAATCTAGCGTAATGTTGCATAGTTTTTGTCCCTTTATGTCAGGTCTGTACTTTGTAATCTGTTTTGCACTGTGTGTTCCATGTTGCACCACGGTCCAGGAGGAACATAATTTCGTGTACACAAATAGAATGACAATAAAAACCTCTTGACTTGACTTGACTTGAAGAAGGCATAAATATGTTTATATACCAGTTCAGTGATCATGGTGGGCCACAGTGAAGTGAGATGTTGAGGTGACATGCGTAGCAGCAGAACTCTGAAGAACAGGAACACCTGAGCATGCAGAATCGGCACCTGAGGAATGCGTAGACTCTCCACCAGCCGCTCTAAAAAGAGTACAAGCGCACATGCACATGCACAAACATAGATCATTAAAACCATTTTAATGTGAAATAAAATGATTTTACAATACTCTAAGAATTATTGGTGCCAAAATTATTAATTTCTTAATAAAATAAGAATGAAAAACATACCATAAAAGAAAATAAGGTTTAACTATAACAGCAAGACGATTTCTGATAAGCAAGAAGCCAGTTGGGACTTTTGTTAATAAAATATGTTCTGTACTATGGCAACTAGATAACATTTTTGTTAGAAACATGTTTGTTAGAAAAAACGGTATCCTGTTACTCATAAATAAATGTTCACTTTAAAATACAGACTAGATTATGTCGCAGAAGACCAGTTTATTAATAAACGCCTTTGTAAGTTTATTTTATTGTACTGTGTTTGTAACAGTTTTATAAAAGCAATAAGGCACTCAAGGTTGTGTATAATTGTGAATAAATCACAATAATGCACACCGTCTCCTACAACTTATTGCTTTATTATATTAGTTCAGTATACATGCAGCTGTATCCAAGTTGTCTCTTGCTAAACTCGGCATTCTTAAATAGCAAAACAATAATGATTAAATAAATAAATAAATATACAAACACACACATACACATACTCATATTTTTGTGTTAGAATAGAAGATATGGTTAAAGCCACTGTATCGCAGAAGAGTGCTTTTCCCACTGTGGAGTAACAGCTAAACAAGTTGTTAGTCAATTATTCATCTTTGTAGTTTGCAGTCAAATGAATGGGAACCATTTTATGTGACATTATGTGAATGACATTTTGCAAAGAGCTTATTAATTTAGTATACAGGATTAAAACTTCGTATTGCAATATTACTCAGTACTTTGTACTCAGAACCATGGGACCTTAAGTGTATTTCTGCATATAATACCTTGAATATCTGGAAGATATTTCTGATACTGATCCACCTCACTGCTATAAATGGTGAAAGCAAGGCGTTTGAGCAGCATGGCTCTCTGCTCCAGTTCGGCATCTCGATTAGTAAAAAGATTCAGAGAGCTGCTCTGTGCCACTGCCACTCGTGCTAAATTCAAACACACAAACAAATATGACACAAACCAAATTCAATTCCTTTGCGGAAACTACAGGCATGTTAATTCAAGACACGTGCAGAGTTATTATCAAGAGTTATTAAAAGCAAAAGTGCAAAGAGTGCTAAGAGGACAAACTCACTCATCAGATCTCTGAATGTTGTTTTATCATGGGTCATCAGGTGGTCAATAATAGCTCTCCAACTGAACACAAAGTGACAGACAAATATTTGCAACAGTTACCGAAGCATTTTATTAGGAACACATGCACCTGCTCATACATGCTACTATAAGTGCAATCCATAATTGCTTTTAATGTTTGAAGAACAAAAAGAAGTATGAATTAGGACTGGGGACTGGATTTCCTAAGCTCAGGAACAAGCATTATTATTAACATATTGTATTAAAATACATTATAACACTGTTGGCTGGTGGAACTGTCATTAAGCAGCACCTGGCTAATTTTATGTGGTTAATTTACGCTCTCTCCCTCGGCGACATGAAATGATCCAGGATTTGAAGGCTGGACTTGTTCATCAGTGGTGCATTAATTACCTCTAATTGACCCCCTAGAGCATATATAATATAATATAATATAATACAGGGCAGCACAGTGGCTTAGTGGTTAGCACGTTCACCTCTCAGCACTGGGGATCCAGGTTCGAATCCCAATATGGGTGGAGTTTCCATGTTCTCCAAGTGTTAGTTTCCTACGGGCTCTCCGGTTTCCTTCAAATTCATTTAGGATGTTTTTTGAGGTCACATTTCCTCCTCAAAGGCGATGGGTCCCCACTATACTTTAAATTTTTAATGATGCGTTGGACAGTTCTTAACCCAATTTTAGTCGTTTCTACAATCTCTTAAGATATTTTCTCTGCTTGATGCATGCCAGTGATTAGACCCTTCTCAAACAGACTAACATCTTGTCCACAACCTTGGGATGGGTCTTTCGACATGGTTGTTTAAGACATGAGAAGCAACTCATTGCACCAGTTGGGGTTAAATAACTTGTTGCCAGCAGAAAGATAATCGCCCAAGCAGTAATTATCAAATAGGAGGCTTGTACCTGTTTGCAGTTTGAATTTACATCCGGGTGGCGACTTTTTCCAGGCAGTGTATAATATAGGGCGGCACGATGGCTGAGTGCTTAGCACATTCGCCTCTTAGCGCTGGGGATTCAAGGTTCAAAATTCCAATCTGGGTAGAGTTTCCATGTTCTCTCTGTGTTTGTGTGGGTTTCCTCCGGATTCTTTGGTTACCTCCCACAATCCAAAATTTAGATTCAAGGTAAATTGAATGCGCTGAAATGCCCCCATATAGAGTGTGTTTATCTGTGAATGCCCAGTAATAGATTGGCACACTATCCTGGGTCTATCTGCCCAGCACCCAAAACGTGGGCATGGGGAATGTATATATGTGTATATATGAATCCCCCGCGACCCCAGTAGAGGATTAAGCGGAAGATAAAGGGTGGATGGATGGATGGCCTAGGTTTCTAGATGTTGTAAATGGTAAGACAATTTTGGATAAGGGATTTGTAAATTACAGTATGTTAGGTTAAACCAACCTGGGAAATTTCAATTCACCTCTCTTACTAACATGGTATTTGCATCAGTGGAACTGTTGCTGAAAGGATGAATTGTATTTTTATTATATTAGTGAGTCTGTTGATGGTAAAAATTACATCTTAGCAGTCATATAAGTACTTTATCTAGCCCAGCACCAAAGTTATGGCAGCATTAAAAAAAAAATACAAATTCCAAATTTTCCACCATTCTGTTGACTGATGTGAACATTGCCTGCACATTTTTCTTTACAGTTCACTACAATCTCACACAATTATCTGTATAGATAATTGCATTGATTTGTAGGTGTAAAGGAATAGATGGATGACAAAATGTCACTTTTGGGATAGTTTGTCAAGCTAAAATATTCAATTAAAAACTAGGAGAATTATAGATATTTTTAAATAGAGCTGTAATATGACATTGTGAGTGTGCATTTGTTTGAAGTTTGTAAATAACAGGGTGAGTGTCTGTTTAATTGAAAACACTTGCACTGTAAATAGTCTGAACTATATTGTATAATATGGAAGGGGTTATGATCAAATAGTTTCAATTACAGTGAAATCACTCGTAGCGTAAACACTTTTTTTAAATGACTCCCAAAAGAAAATAGGAAAATGTTACTAACTGGCTGACGCAGGATGCATCCATCTGAAAGAAAGTATGATCCATGAAGAGGTCGAAAGCTTCTTTTTTCCAGGCTCGTCGTGTGTACTGATACCCACTTAGACTGCTAAGAAGCTGAATGCAAGCCCGGTAACTTGGTGCATTGTGGGCACTAGTATGAAAAAGGCATCAGTTAGCCAACAATAGCATTAAAATATCCATATGGATAAAAAATACAAACTTTTGATCTATAAATCATCTATCAGTACATAATTAAAAAAGTCTCGTCCTTACAATGTCTTGAATTTTGGTAAATACAACAGTAAACTCCACATATGTACCTGTGGTTCCGTAGATAAGGCACCACATAGTGCATAATGTTAACCAGCAATGGAATCACTCTCTCCTTCTCATCACTGTAGAATACCATGTCCAACAGATGAGCCAACACCTGTAACATACAGAACCATCAAACACACAACATCCTAAACTATAACCATAAGTGTGTGTGTGTGTGCGTGTATGTGTGGAGCATGCAGACATGCATACATGTGTGTATTTGTGTGTCGCATGCATTTGTGTGTCTACCTCTGCTAGCAATGTAAGGGCGTGAACACTGTACACTGAGGGAGTGAAGCTAGATGTCTCCATCACAGTATGCATTAGATCTGTAATAATAATAAAAATTATAATAATAATAACTATACAAGCTCTTAATTCATCTAAAATTCTAAAAGGGATTTCTTTCTACCTTCTACATCTGCTTCACTACTGGATCCCTCCACTACGATCTGAGGAGAAGGTTTCACCTCCAAGTTCCTCCTCAGCCATGTTGTTTGTTCCAGAGAGGACCCAGCAATGGTACCAACAGCCTCAACAATCTTATGGGTCACATCCTGTAAACATAAATAAAACAGGCACATCATTGTAAGAAACATACTGTTTAGTGTACCCTACTGAAGAAAACAATACTGCACTGTAACAGACCTCATGTGGAGACACAAGAAAACATTTTATTACAAAGCATTTTAACTGACAACGTGTGCACATGAAGTCACAAGAAATGCGACGTAGAGGGTAAACTAAATAACTACAAGGCATTTTCAACAACATTAATGAGAGCAGCAGCCACTGTCGATGAAGAAAGAATACCTAACGAAGTCAGTCATGTTACCCAAGTTATATAAGAATGGTTCAGTTGGCATAAAAAGAAAATGAACCGTACTGTGTACGTCAAACATATTTTCATAACTAAACTTGGCAGCACAACAAACCTGTGTTAGCACTTTAAACAAAAACATGTAGCAGAATGAGAGCAATAAAATGAAAATCTCGAGTTCACACAAACAAAATAAATAAATATAACTGCTTTCCATGACATGGAAAAAAAACAAGATTTATTTTTTTCTTGCCATTACTGCTGAGCCTTACTGTGTAAACACATGACTGCAAGTAAACTACCGAGCTTTTGTGTGCAAGAGACTCACTTTATTTTGAATCATGTTTCATGAACTGTTGATATTAATGCACCAGAGCAAAAAACTACATATAAAACCTTGATATTCTCACCTGTAGTTCACGTTGGTCCTTTTTGCTCTCCAGAGTGGGATTCTTCAGAATAAACTCATTTAGAACCCTGAATAATTAAGAGAAAAGCAGGCTCAAAACTGCCACAAAACTGACTTAAAAATGTTATAAAAATAAACAGACAAAGCCATTTTATGTTGTGACTTGTTTTTTGTTTCGAACTGGTTACATATTTCATCAGTTATGAATACCTAATTAACTCTGTATGTGTCAAAGTACTTTGATTTAATTATACAATTAAACAATAAATTTAGGGGGGATATTAGTAGTTAAATATGTATTATTTCTTTTTAATGTTTAGTTATCATGTGACCAGAATTGATTTCCATCACTGTCTTAAAGACAATAAGCATGTTCCAGACATGTTTAATATTAATCCAGATAGCACCATGTGATGTCAGTAGAATATGAAAGATTGTGTACAGGTTTATAACACTGTGGGGACCAAAAACTGTTTACACACATTTAATGTTTAACTCATTTAACTGCAAGCTCGTCCTCACAATGCAAATCATTTGGTTGTGAAGTGAAAACATATTGCATTTTTATAGTTATAGTTAGGACATGGTCGGGTTGGGATGTGGTTAAAATCATGGTAATCATAAAATTATCTAAAGGCACAATGCATAAAACAAGAGTGTGTGTGTGTGTGTGTGTGTGTGTGTCTATGTTACCCGAGGATTAGGAACTGTCCTGGTGCAGGCAAGCCAAGCTGAATGGATTCCTTGAGCAGCGATAGAAGTGATGGCCAACTGTCTACCAAACTAGAAATTGGAATCCTGCAATATATTTTTAAATGTTACTGTTTACACACAATTAAAATTGTTTAGAAGAAATGTTCTTATAGATGTTTTACAAAATGTATAACACAGCGCAACTGTACAGCATCGAGGTTTCATTTCCCCAAATATGGCAAAATTCTTTCTCTACCTCAAATGCTATATCCTCCCAGAGATTATTAAAGTATTCAGATTCTGATTCTGAAACTGCAGTATTCAAAAACAGCATAACAGAAAAAGCTCTTTAGATGGCACATAGCTAATGTAATTATGCTGACAAATCACTGACAAATGTGTGCTGCTAGGTCAAGAGGCAAAAGCTAATAAATGAGAATACATGAAGAACTGATACTAAATAAAGGGAGGCACATCTGTTGTGTGATCTGAAAGCAACGGATCCAAAAAAAATTAATTAGGTTTTCATTAACAGTGCATGTGTAGTGTTCCTGTCATAAATACACATCTATATTTTATTCACAAATCAAGCAAAGTACAAATGCTGCTTTTACTTTCTAATAAAAACATTCAGCAGCTTAGTTTTTGCTTGTGATTGTGAACACAACCAAAAGCATGATTCAAAACAAACCATTTTTTGGAAAACACATAAGATTTTGTTTAACTCCACTAACGAATGCACTGGTTTCTAATGTTAAGACAATGTTAAGACTTATTCTAAAATAAGACATACAATGTATAAAATTTAATGCATGATACAATATTATGTGATATAATCTAGGTCTGGCACCTAATAGTTTATCAAACCGTAGACTGAGAATAAGAGTCTTTGTCGATCAAGTTTTTTTCTTCCGCTTTATCCTATATTAGGGTCACGGTGGGGTTCCCCATGCCCATCCAGGGGAGAACGTTTTGTGTGCTGGGCAGATACACCCAGGACAGGGCGCAAATCTATCGCTGGGCACACACTCACTCACACAGACACACACGCATACACACTCTATATGGGGCAATTTGGAGAACTCAATTGACTTGATCCATGTTTTTGGACTGTGGGAGGAAACCGGAGAACCCGGAGGAAACCCACGCAGACATGGGGAGAACATGGAAACTCCACCCAGATGGGGATTCGAACCGGGAATCCCTAGCGCTGAGAGGCGAACGTGCTAACCACTAAGCCATCGTTATGTGAGTTTATACGTTTTTTGCCTTATTCCAGTCAGGAGTCGTAACAGTGGAGAAGGTCTGCATGTTTGACTTGTAACAGTTTTAAATTCATTTAAAACAGTTAACAGTAAACAGTTTTAAACTCAGCTTTAAACTATATAACCCCTCCCATTCACCTGGAGCTTGGGATTGGCACTGTAAGTGCACTGATATGTACATCTCCATGGATAACGTTTATAAATCTAATGTTTCTATGTGGAAGAAAAACCCATAAAAGCACTTTTGCATGCATACTCCACACACAGGACGAAGAATTGAAGGCAGAAGGACTAATTGGTGTGGCACTGTGCTGTCTATTTCTAACTGCTTTCAGAAGCTTGAATGAACATTGCCATTTTGGATAGGTGAGTTGTTCCGCAGCATCATACCACTTCATATCAAAAAGCACAAGCAACTTAAACTGGCATATGTTGTATCACAAAACTATTCTACCCCAAGCACTGTGGTAGGAGACATGTTTCCAAAAAGTAAATAGAAGAAGAAAAAGTATTATATACATTTGCCTTTGACAAGCCAACTAAATTAATTCATACAGGCCCAACCAATGATGCTTAAAATAAAGTTCATGCAAGAGAAGAAAATTTAAATGCAAACAGCACTGATTAACAAAACTGTCATCCCCAGAGGGATAATGATCTTCAGTAGAGCTGTGATCTTCAAAACACTGACAAAATTCAATTACAATGTTTTTAGTCTCCTTTATAGCTATTCTTGTAAATTTGGTTATTAGAATTGACATAAAAATGAGGAAATTGCAGGATAAGTGTATAAAACCTAAACTATTTGTATACATGTGCATATATGTGACTCACCTTTGCACATAAGCATAGAAAAACTGCAGCATGCAAACTTCAAGAGATAGGTGTTTCTGTGAAGAGAAAGAAGTGTAGTGAAAATGATTTTAAGGATTTAATTACAAGCTAAGTTGTCATGTGTAGAACATCAGAAATTATTACTGATTCCATGAATGTGACTTTAATTGAATTAAATTAAATCAATTTGAGAAATCTTGGCAAATGGGCTATCAATTTGAAGGTTGGGGGTTCAAATCCTAGGTCCACTGAAGTTAGCAATATGGGTCCTTGAGCACGGCCCTTAAACCTCATTGTTCCAGGGATGTTGTGGTTAGCCCTGTGCTCATCTTGTAAGTCGATTTGGATAAAAGCAGATGCTAAATGACCAAATGTAAATGTAATTAACCCTAAAATAAATTTTTCTTAAAAAGTGACCAGGTATTCTAACAAAGCAACAAGGCATGACAGGCATGCATTCTCGTCAATAATTCACACATTAAATCTGTATTGTCATTGATGGTACATGTTTTGAAATAATGTTCAACCCTGTTGGCATGTTTCTTTGCTTGTGAGCTGAAACAGTTTGGTAAAAACTTTTCATTTTTGTTGTCCGGCGTTCGCAAAAACGTTGCTTCAGCATCTTTATTCAGTCAAGTTAGGATGAAGTGCAATGATTCACTTTGATGGCCAGTTACAGACATCATTTCCCTTGCTTTCAATATTTTATAAAATAACCTGGCAAACTTATATGGGGTCAGGGGTGTGCATTATTATCAGTACAGTCACAGCTGGACAAATGGCTCAGTTTCAGATTTAAGGTCCGGAACTACCTGTTTTATAATAATTCATTAAATCATTCCATTCATTATCTTACGCTTTATCCTCTACTAGGGTCGCGGGGGGTGGGGGGGTTCCCCATGCCCATCCAGGGGAGGATATTTCGGGCGCTGGGCAGACACAGCCAGGACAGGGCGGCTATCACTGGGCACACACTCACTCACACAGACATACACACAAACAAACTCTATATAGTGCAATTTAGGGACTTCAGTTGACCTTGATCCACCTTTTTGGACTGGAAACCCATGCGAACACGGGGAGAACATGGAAACTCCACCCAGATTGGAATTCGACCCTGGAATCCCCAGCGCTGAGAGGCGGACATGCTAACCACTAAGCCACTACGCCTGTTTTATAATAATTATTTAACAAATACATTTACTTAAGATAATTTCATGTGTGGATTTAAACTTGTAGGTATCTGGTCAGCTATTTACATCATACCTATTACTTGCCAATGTGTTATACTGTATACTACAATTATATTATACAATTCCATATCAACGCAAAGTAAATAAAAGTGAACAAATGTGACATTTATTACACATTCTTCATTTATTTGCAAAAGTTCTAGAATATTTAAAAACACACCTTTTCTTTAGCAATGGCTGGTGGCTGCTTCAGAACCTCCTTAACTGTTTGCATAACTGTTTCCGTACGCATGGCATTCACAGATCTTACCAAATCCACCAGGAGGAGCTGCTCTTCACTTGCTGGAGGGATCACCTAAAACATACAAGCACACATTTCATTTCATGCATTGTGGGGTTTTTACATAAGTTTACATATACTGTATAAAAAGATGTATAACCTCGTTTACTTCAATGATTTTCTGTTTGCTTAATGCCAGAATAATGATTTTTTTTATTGAATTTATATTGTATTTTACACAGTCACAAGTTTCAATACAATATGATTACAATGCTTTTGTACTATTTGGGAAACCTTAGACAGTGTTATGATTTTGGAAGCATTTGATAAGTTATTTAACAATTTTATATTTTATCGAAAGTACACCAGTCCATGTATTTTCAGGCGAATTTCAAACACACCTTGTGTGACATCATAAATCTAAAAATCTAAAGTAAATCAGCCCAGATATCAGAAATAGAAGTGTAGTTCTCAAGTATAATTTATCCTTAGGTACAATTATCAGATGCTTTAAAGTGTCATATGTTCATTTGTTCAAACATTTATAAAGTTTAAAATTATAAAAAAAATTTCCAGCCATCATACCACACAGGAAGGGGACAGGTTGTGTCCCATAGATGCAAAATAGGCGTATCAACCCAAGAACAATAGCAAAAAAAACCTTGTAAAAAAAATGCCAAACGTTGATAAGAAATATAACTGTGCACACCAATGTTAGTATTGTTAGTCACCAACATGGGTCTTTCAAATGGACAAAGACCCTAAAGCATACTGCCAAATAAGTTACAGTGGCATAAGCACAAAAGAAGTCAATGTTTTATAGAAGTCAATATTTCTCACTATTCTAAGAAGCTTGTGGTTGAATAATCAAAACTAAATTCGGACCCAAGTTACGCAGTTTAAGTGTTTTTATCACTTGTCGTTCTCACATTTAGCAAATAATAATTTTGGTAATCCTAACTGACTTAAACCCTTTAAAAGGGTCAGATCTTTTTTATACAGTATATGTAAACTTCTGGTTTCAGTATTAAATGTCCATTCATTTCAGAGACTTGCCCAAATCTAAACTTAAAGATTCAGTTCCCATATGGCTGGTGTTTATATAATATAATTCATATAGTAATCCCACTATCCCCACTCTCCTTTATGATTAAAGATACTCTTGCTAAATAAAAGTACCCAATAAAAAAAATCAACATAATTGCCACGAACCACAAAATTTCTATATAGGTTTATATTTAAAATATATTAGGTGACTTTTGTAAAGAAATTAATCCAAAGTGATATTCAAGTACCCCAACTCGATGGTTGGTGGCCAAGCACACAATTAGTCATGATAGAGCACATATATAGCAATGAGAATTAAGGACCCCGCTCAAGCCTCCTTTTATTTTAAAGTGTAATCTGGAAAATATGGTGTTAGATATTTAGCCACAGCTAAAATACCCACTTCGACTGTCTAGGACATTTGGACCCAAGTGCACAAGATTTATTCTTTGCATCGGCATCTAAATAGGTTTGTTATAACTTGTCAAGCACCCTGGATAAAGTTACACCTCACACCTCGCCCTTACCCATTGTTTCAGTAGATCCCACAAAACCAACCTGCTGTGATCTGGCATATCCAACCACACCTATAGACACCAGTTAAACTGGTGGCACTGATTGGAACAATGAAACACTTTAAACGGAATACTGCATCGGTATATCAGACTGTTGCACGACTGCTTATTTACATGCTTATTTATTTATTTATTTATGTATCTATAATTACTGCAACATGTGAAAAGGCAGCTTTTATTTGATTCTTTATACCTAAAAACTGAATTCACTGGTAATAGATACCTTGTTTCTGTTTGGTGTTTTTATTTGTTTTCTCTCATTCCATACATAAGCGATGGCAGCCATGAAATGAGCCCCATGATTCATAGAGATAGGACCAAGAAGCTCCAAGATCTGCTGACGGAGATTCTGAAATGACATCATGGTTATTAGACAAAAAATGTATATAGTTAAATATATTGCTTAAAAAGTCTAGAACATAATTTGTTAGTTAATATTATTGTGCGGCGGCACGGTGGCTTAGCACATTCGCCTCTCAGCACTAGGGATTCCCATGTCTGCGTGGGTTTCCTCCGGGTTCTCCGGTTTCCTCCCATAGTCCAAAAGCATGGATCAAGTCAATTGAGTTCTACAAATTGCCCCATGTAGAGTGTGTATGCGTGTGTCTGTGTGAGTGAGTGTGTGCCCAGCAATAGATTGGTGCCCTGTCCTGGGTGTATCTGCCCAGCGCCCGAAACGTTCTCCCCTGGATGGGCATGGGGAACCCCCCCGCGACCTTAATATAGGATAAAGCGGAGGATAATGAACGAATGAATATTATTGTGCAAAATACTCCGATATCCATCCATCCATTGTCTTCCGGTTTATCCTATACTAGGGTCGCGGGGGGTTCCCCATGCCAATCCAGGGCATGGAGAACCCCCTCTACACACAGCCTTTGTGTCAGGAAGGATCTAAAAGCTTCATAGTATATAGTGTCAAATGTCTAGATGTTTGTGACTAAGATACGGTAGACCCTTATTAAATAAACACACACGCACACACACACACTATTGAGTTCTCCCACCTTAGTGGAGCCAAGGTTAATGTTGGAGCTGCAGGTGGCACCACTGGGCCGGTCAGAGTTGTCAGCCAGGAACAGCGCACTCCAGAGTAAAGTAACTGATGACATGATGGTGTGCAGGATAGATAAAATACCCGAACGGCTCTCGGCTAGATGCTTCTGATCCACACTAACCTGGAGCTGTACAGGAAGACACACACACACACACACACATTTTTGTACTTAGGTTATTGACACTTTTCAGCATGGTATTATGTCACGGTTAGATGTTCTCTGAAACTCCAAAATCATAATTCACACTATAAGAAACAGGAATAATATATAAAGTATATGGTTCTATTTTATCAATAATTTTACAGGATTCTGCTAGTAGCTATTTAAGCCCTACCTGCTTTTAATATATTTACAGCTGAAAAGCATTTTGGAAATAATGATGATCTGTGATTTAAAGCATATTTGTTTTACCAGCAAATGATTATAAAACAAGTGGAACCTGATTACTATAACACAATTTGAGATAACTGTTTCTTTCTCAAACTAAGTAATAAGTTCCAAGTCACCTAGTGCAACAAAGATTATAATAGTTATGCTTTCCCACCTGGTGGTACTGAGATGATTGGTCCAACAGACAGTAATGGATGATGGCGGTCACTCCCTCCAGCATAGTAAGGATCAGATCAGGAGGAATGCAAAGCGCCATCCACTGAGGCCTAACAATATAGGACAGTAATTACAAAAGCTAAATATTGTGCAGACTGCATCGGGAACAGAAGCAAAATACAATTAGAACACAACCACAATCAATTATATATTGCACTTATTTATATAACTTAACATACCTGGTATCTAAAACCCCGGTTTCATAACGATACTGCTGGATCAAATTATCTAGGTTCCTACAGAGCTGCAGTGTGACTGATGCGACAACACGACGCAAAACTCTGCCCATGTAGGGAAGAGTTCCAGTAAACAGGCTGATCCATTGTGGGTGCATCCTACATGTATGGTTCTGATGCAGAGCTCTTATGACTGCACAGAGAAACATGCCTTGTGCAGTAATTGGCTGTCCATGTAAGTACTGCAAGGAGGCCATTGGCTGTTGAGGATTTACATGCTCCACTTCACCTCCCAGAAGTTCAAAACCACCAGGTCCATTGACACCCCCATTTGCAGATGTCCCAGTACTTATATTGGCATCACCTCCATCGTCACCTGGAACCATAACATGATGTTCAAGAACAACAAGACTCTGGAGGAGACGAAGAAGTTGTGACTGTACAGCACTGCAACTGTCAAGCTGATCCTCAGATAAGTTAATGATACTGTCTTCAGATAATCCCTCCTCAACGGCAGGCAAGTTGGCACCACGTATGCGCTGCTCATGCCACTTTTGTGCACTAAAGATGGATGACAAAAGACAGTGCAGCACCACCTTCTGCACTTTGCACTTGGACAATACATCACTGATGAAGCTTGCAAAGCCTTTAGCTGAGCCCCCAGTTACCTTGGCCAATTCACTGAAAAGCAGGGTTAGAACTTCAATGCTGGTCAATTGCATTGCACGATTTCCAGCCAAGTCTTGTGATGTTGTTGGTACATGGGTTGAGTAGTAGCTACGCAGGAAGTATAGGCACAGGGAGATTATAATCTCAAGGTACATAGCACTGCGAAAGGAGTGTGAATGGGAATCCTGAGGAATCGGACAGTAAAAGTCTTTGCCCATTACAGATACTCTGTGGCGAGCCAAAAGGTTTTGAAGGAGAGAAAGTTGTGGTGTATAGGTGTTGTTAATGCTGGTAGTGGAGATAGCACTGACAAAGCAAGCAGGAACCGTGCGCAACATAGCAGCGATGGCTGATAGAGCATGAAGAGACCGGGAAGAATCATATATCTGGAGGTAGAGAAGGACGTGCTGGTAAAGAGGATGGATATTAAATCGAGCTGTAGATGATCGAGATGAACCAGTGACTCCAGGTACTTCACCACTTGGTGAGCCGATGTCACTCTCAATCTCAGAAACTTCCCCTTCACCACAGCTGTACCAATTCTCCAAGTCCAAGCTATCACCAAAAAATATGCTGGGGGGTCGTTTCCGGTCAGTGTGGTTGTTTTTTCTTCTTTCATCCTCTTTCCGCTTCGTCTTCTTAATCTTTGGTTTAGCACCAGGTGATTTGTCAGTAAGGCGCTCCATAATTTTTCCTTTAAGGCTTAGCTGGGTGCTGCTGTGGCTACGTTTTCGGGAATGAGCATCACTAGGGAGCAAGCTTTGATCCACACATTCATTTTCATGACTTTCTGACAGTGTGACAATGGAAGGGGAAGAACTGTGTCGAGTCATTCCTTCACAAGATTCATCACCTGCAGAAGGTACAGCCAAAAATTCTAATGTTCCACCAGCCACCATTTCAGGTAGTGTAAGACATTTGTTGGCAGGAAACAACGAAATATTTGTTTGGGCTTCAACAGACGATTCTGATGAGTTAGAGCTATCAGAGTTGGTTCGAGTCCAACCCTCTGGAGGGGATGGAGTCCCTACAGAATCTTCCTCCATCATAAGTACAACCCTGTCCACCAGTTCAGCAAGAACCAATGAGACAGCCACATCTGTGGATTCTTCCTCTAATTCATCTGCCTGGATTGCTACCGCATCAGACATATTAACAGCACTTCCACCCCCATCCAACTCGTTGATGCTGCTGTTATCTATAGTCGAGGACCGGGAGCCACTGGAGTCTGAGCTGGGTGGCTCCCCCTGCTCCTCTGGAGGTTGATATTCTCCACAAAGTTGTAAGTTCTCCATGCTGAGACTTAAAAGCGACAAACTATCACTCAAAGGGTTTACTGTCAGGCTAAAAGGTTCCATATCATCTATTGGTAATAAGTGTTTATTAAAGTTGTCACCAGACAATTGGTAATCTGTAAGACACAGACAGAAATAATTTAATTAATTTAAATAATATCAATTTAAAATAGACACAAATTAAGGTGACCCCATGAATGAGAACACAGATGGAAAAATCAATCTATGCAGAGAGATGGACAAAATGGTTGGTACCCTTCCATAAAAGATACAATTTATGTGAAATTTACAAATTTATTTACTCTCTGTGCAGCAGCCTGATTCCATCTCTTTTATTCCAGCTTCTGCTGGGTCATGAAGGACATTGGTCCAGTGACGCTGGGCATGAACACGTTGGATGGAAACACGATGGGTTTTGGGGTGTAGCAGCAGCAGGAGAAGTGGCTCAAGAACCCTGGCAATATCATGTCTCTGCAAGACCTGATTAAGCCATGCCCGACCCACAGCACTTGTTGAACCATCCCAGTAACTAAGACTGTCCAGCATAATGAACAAAGACCTGGGAAAAATGAAAACAGAAACATACTTTTTTTTATAACTAATCACCAGTCAAAGAAAACAAAAATGTGCCCTTTATTTGCCACACTTGTAAAATTACCCCTGGTATGTGATATTTGATCTTACCTGTCAAAGGTGCGGGTGAAAGGTGAAGATTTGGTGATATTCAGATCTCTGGTTAAATGCCACAGAACTGAGAATTTCACATGAGCCTCTAAGTGGATTCTCTGAGAGCAGGTGGGGGCAAAATAAACATAGGATGTTAAATTGTAAAAATCTTGGTGTTATATTATTTTTTCTAGGAGTCATCAGAGGTTCTGAAACTGCATGTTCCAGAGCCCCCTGAAAGCCCCTGTTACTGGGTTGGTGAAAATGAAGAAATGACATGAAAGAGAAATTATGTTCTTACCTTGTCTCTGTGCATCAGCTGGTTGCTTATGACATCTTCACAGATGCTTGAAGAAGGAACGAGGTTGTGGAGCTGATAAAAAAGTTCCACACTACGCTGATGATGTTGAGGAGTTGCTTCACCTAGCTGATCCCAAAGCAGTATAGCGATGCGCTACATGGATGACAAACGGAGGTTGACAAAACCCTCCACATATAATTGTTAAAGACACAGAGTTAAAGACATAAAGACACAGAAGTGAGTAACTAATGGATCACCTTAAAAAAGAGTGTGTTTTCAGCAATGTGCTTCAGCATGCCTTGTGTCAGCGGCGGTCTGATCACCACAGCAACCCGCCCTTGGCTTGGGCTCATCGGCTGACCCGAGTCAGCTACTCCCACTCGCTCTGCCGTCACTATGGCCATGGACTGGGTTAGACCCACCAGATCCATTAGGAGGGAGATAGCCACGGCACGCACATTAAAATCCAGTTCAGAAAAACAGGCGCTCATTAGAGCTTGCAGCCAAAGAGGAGGGGACATGCTCACACCCTCTAAAGGAGACACAAGATACAATAAACACTAATTATTCACTAATAAGACAGATGACTATTTCACTCAACATTTCAGACAGATGACTTTAGGACATTGTTTTAAATCATTCATTCATTATCTCCCGCTTTATCCTCTATTAGGGTCACGGTGGGGTTCCCCATGCCCATCCAGGGGAGAACGTCTCGGGCGCTGGGCAGATAGACCCAGGACAGGGCGCCAATCCATCGCTGGGCACACACTCACTCACACAGACACACTCTATATGGGGCAATTTTGAGAACACAATTGACTTGATCCATGTTTTTGGACTGTGGGAGGAAACCGGAGAACACGGAGGAAACCCACACAGACACGGGGAGAACATGGAAACTCCACCCAGATGGGGATTCGAACCGGGAATCCCTAGAGCTGAGAGGCGCTTATTGCACATGATCAATTTTATTGCTAAAACAAATTTCTAGTAACTCATTTGAAAAATTAGGTTGCTCACCTTCCTGTTCATCTCTGGTGGAGGATTTCAGGTTTCCCTCAGCAACATAGACTGGAAAACTCGAGCACTCCAAAAAGAGTTGACAAGCTGCACTGAAAGCAGCTACACACTCCTTCTGATCTGTTGCACCACTATGGTCCTTAGATTCCCACTCTTGGACAGCTCTGTCCCCTGTGTGACCAGGAGTAATGTGCAGTTCAACCAAACTGCACAGGAAGAGCTGAAATTGCTCCAGGCAGTGCTGCATCAAAGGAGCACCTTGTTGTTTAGAGTGAATTAGAGAATTTATTCGTGATTTAGGACTGGGGCAATCAGGATCAGCATCATCACTCTCAGCTTCAAACTGAACAAAATCTGTAAAACTACTCTCTGGAGATCGAAGATTTAGGGGGGCTTTCTTGTCCTCAAACACATCTTCACTCAGATCACCATCCAGAGAGGATATTGGTTCCACCTAAGAAAGGAAATCAATAAAACAAAACGAGGAGAATGGAGGATAGAGCGAACAAGGAAAAAAAACATAAAACAGATTAATGCAAGAATAAAAACAGGGCTGAAGAAACAAAAGGATGCTATGGAAAAGGAAGGACTGTAAGTGGCAGGTAACTGACCTGGCAGTCCTGATCACGGGGGACGTTGTTGGCATTGGGGAGAATGAGTGGAGAAACAAGTGGAGGTTGAACTTTGCTGAGGATTTTCGAGCAGAGACGGAGACAGTGTGTCAGCTCTGATAGACAGAGAGAATGCAGTTGACGAGTCAGAGCTGAAACCATCCTCAGTAACAGTTGTGGCAAATGTTCCGTTGAATCTCTATATACGTCTCCTGCAGAGCCGACATTGTAAATACATAGAGAGAAAGAGAGAGAGAGAAAGTGTGAGTAAGTGCATAACATTCAATTAACCAAGTTTTACCTAATTACCCAAAGGGTGAAACTGACAAATGGGCTTTGGTAATGTGGATAATTACTGTACAATTGTGCTGAGTATAACTTTTAGAAGTCAAATCTTAAAGCAGTATTAAGAGCAAAGTCAACCCCTATCTGATAATATCACACATTTTTATCTGACTCTAAATACACAGTAAAGAAATAAAAAAAAAAATAAATAAATTTAAATTTAGTGAAGGCACTGCAATTAAAAGTTCCACGAGCAGTGAGCAGTGACCTCTACATTATGTGTAGTAGTAAACAGGTGTTATAGAGGCATAGCGGAATTGGTACTTCAAACACCTGCCTGGAGGTTCCATTAATGGTTGTTATTCATCCTATATTAGCTGGTGAAACAGCCCCTTAATGTGAGCATGAGTATTAGTATAAGAGGGGATTCTGACATCTATAGATTCAAGGTGACAATGTTGGGTTGTAGCCTGACTGTTCTGCACTGCTATGTTATGCATGATTGTGCTAAGTGGAAATCTGGGGTACTCTTTTATTAATAAATACCGTCTCCTCTGCCCTGCACTGATTGTCCCATGTGTGTTTTGGCAAGCATGTGACCACCATTAATTTCTCCAACACAACGAGGCAAGACAACAACGCGGAGAGAAACCGCAATAATGACAGGAACATGGCATGAGCCAGCCATTTGTGTATTTATTTTCCCGAGGGTGGTTAACCAACAAAGATCACACCAAAAGTAAGCCATGTAAATCTGTCAGGTTACATAGAAGCTCAAGGTACATTGTAAGCTAAATGATTTGCACTAAAGCACAGGTGCAGAATGCTAAAGATTACACACGCATGCCCAGATCGTTTATGTATTTGGAAGAAAAAATGTATTTTTAGCAGTTAACTCTGAGATACTGCATCTGGACCAGGACAGCTGGTCATCACCACGGAACAATAATTTACTATTTTACCAGCAGATTCTACAGGAAAATATTTTGGAGTGGCTAAGGCCCTGAAGCAGTTTGTCAAAGAAAACATCAACATACCAGCTAATTTGTATGAGAATATCAGCTGCACTAAATAAAAATAACCAGAACTTTTAGAGGCAGTTTGCTGCAAAAGAGGGTCAGGTACTGAAAGCAAAGATTCACATTCATTTACCATAATTACTCAATAATTTTCCGTGTGACCATAGCTAATATTTGTTACATTTGTTTGATATTGTTCTGTTCATCAACTTTAAAAACTCCCTGTGCAAACTTTTTCCTTAGGTGTCTTTAGTTTGCAGCGGTTGGTTGATTTCTTAACTTGACATGCCATACAATTTTTTTCTGGTGAAAATGGCTCCTACTTAATGTATTGTACAGTTTAAGATACTATTATGATGATGAGCTCTTTTTGGTGCAATAAAACACTTTTCCTTATTCTTAATCTCAGACCTTATGACAATTTATATTCCTACTAGGTAAACATTAGATTATTGTCCTGTTGATGAAATCAGCTACAAAAGGGAGTAAATGGACAACTGATCATAATTAATGAAGCATTACTAAAATGAATATGTGTATTCGCTTATTTTAGATTTACATATTTCAGCATTAAAGAGCATAGAGTGTAAAGTGCATGCAAAGCTCTGTCTTATCCTTTCAACATCCCTCCTTTTGATTTATTATATTTTAATTTCAGGATGTGGTGAGGACAGTCCAGAATAAATAAGAGCAGAAAGAAGGGGCAGTACTGTACCTGGCAGATTACTCTCATACTTCTAGTTGGCTTTAAACAGAGAAACACAGGAGATTTTGAACAGAAAGAGGGGTAAGCACAGCATACAGGCAATACACAGTTCATAACTTTATATACAAGTCTCATTTCAGTGTTTGTTCCTTGTACATAAAGTTAACAAGTGTGTTTAACAGATACGTTTCACAAAGAAGAAAACTAAAGAAAGCTAAAGAAGAGATGCCTGATTGAAGAAGACAGTGTGATTTGTTCATATATGACACAATGTAAAATCACCAAACACAATCACATGCAGAACCACCAGCTTTTTAATTGCCACACAACTAAAACATAATCTAAAAGCAACAAAATATTCTTTTATTTATTATTCTTCATAATATACAGCCATATGCAATATTTTATTGCTCCCTAATTCAAAAAAAAATTTGAACATGCAATAAAAATACAACCGAACACGTAATCTGTAAATTTACTTGAATCTTTATTTAATGGTCCAGATACTGAACACGAAAGTAAATAGTAAAAATCTATTAGACAGATAATGACAATAAACTACTAAACACTCCTACTGCTATAGAACAATGTGAGTCATGAATTTTACAAAGATTTTATGACTCACCAAAGACACAATGTCCAACAAGAAGTCGACGAGCTGACAGAACTCAAGCAGAGTCAGCGCCGAGGCTTCAGCTCCACTCTGAGTTCTTCTGGAATGGGATTTGGGTTTATTAAATAAGATATTGCAATACTGGGTTCTGATTCATATGACATTTTGATATACTGTGGACATGTGGTCCTGTGTGCATCATATTGATTTGAAATTTGCAGTAAAACAGTGTAGACTTTTCGCCTCAGATATTGATGTGAGTTTTTGTTTTGAGTGGGACTTGCTGTCGCCATATTCATTTCAATCACTGTGGCTATGTCCAACCATTTTACAGTTAAAAATATTTCAAAACACTTCTTATGTCTAATGTCATGTCTAAAAAAACTAAGTACACCTTATAAATCAATAGCTTGTCATACCACCTTTAGCAGCTATAATTAATCATTTTTAAATTACTTTATCAGTCTCTTACTTTATGCTGAAGGAATTTTGGCACACCCTTATTTACAACAGCTCCACAAAGCTTTTGTAAAAAAAAAAAAAAATTGTGGCCACATGTTTATGATGCATTACAGCATTTTGACTGAGTTGAGGTCTGGACATTGACAAGGCCATCGCATAACCTCAATTCTTTTCTTCTACCAATTATTCAGTTGTAAATTTGCCAGTGTGCTTGGGATCATGATAACATGACACTGTTTTAGCCAAGCATTAGCTGTTGATAGCCTTACATAATAACTTCAAGTCTTAACTTCGATAACTTCAAGTCACCTCTCTCCAAAATTAGTATGGTTGTACTGATGTTTTGTGTTTTCGCCAAAGTGACACTGAGCATGGCTAAACATTTCCAGATTTGTCCTGTCTGTCCAAGTGTTTCAAGTGTTTGTTTAGTGGGGATTCTTCAGATGCAATTTAGAAAAATTAAGCTTGCTGATTTGTCAATTCATTAAACACATATAAATACTTTATATCCTTTTGATTTCTATGCAGTAAGTACTTACTTATGTACATATTTTTTTTAATAAATTATGTCACAAAAGTGTCCTTTCACCTTCTCTCATGTTGGTACATACTTCACAGGGCAAAAACCTCTGTATATTAAATTGACTACATTTGGGGAAAAAAATTGACCTAAATAAATGTAATTTCACATTCATGCACCCAATATAAATTTAGCAAATAAGTGAACAAAAAAGTTTTAAAAATTGCAAATTATGTTATCATCAAAAAATGGTTTAAACAGAAATTTTTTTTTTATTATTTTTTTTTTTTAAACATCTCAAACCTAACATGATTGTTTACAGCTACTTCTATATTATGGAGGTAACACAACCTTTTAATCTATTAAAAATAATTTCAAAGGACCACTAGTCCTGATAAGAATAATTTACTTGGGCTTTTTTTTTAATTAGCATATTTAGTTTCTATTGACTTTATTCCAAACTAACTTGCAATACCTGCAGCTCTCCTCAAACCAGCGTGCGACATAATCCCACATGTAGTATGGCTCAAAAGAGTTGAATAGAAGGTTGGCTGTTTTAATTAGCTCTGCCGTCTTCTTATTCTCTCTAAGCTTGCTGAAAAGACACAAACATTTGCAAATTAAGTACATTTTACTATTAATAGTTTTGAGAACCACTTAGAGTTTTAGTCAATCGATTAAGAAAGTTTTAAGACTTAGTTATGCTTTGTGCAATTTATGTTGGAGATTTCATTTTAAGAGGGGGTAAATGCCATATTAGTCATTTGTGGCATTAAAAATGTTTATGATGTTGCTCAATGGGAGATGGTGAACACTTCAATATCACTGCTGGACCAAAAATGTCCAGTCACCATCATCCTGTAAGCACTGAAAGAACTGTAATACATACTTTACAACATCTGATAAGTAAACTTGTGTTTACTTGTGTTAAGAATCATAATACCCAATATAATGGTGGTCTTGTGAGGGTTCTGATCATTAGGGAACAAAAAGGGGCCTAATAAACATGCAGAGAAATAAATTGACTACAGTCTGTAACTGAAGAAATTGAACCTATATATGTTACGCAGAGTTTATAAAATAAATAATGAACATAAAACCATAACTTGGGTGTACCGAAAAACTTTTAGATATATTTAATTTACTAAGCAGAGAAAAACACAAAATCTTTGTGCAGAGTGTTAACTTTTCCAGAGTGTTTTTTTTATTTTACGTTGATTTTTTTCATTTAAAATATATTGAATTTAATGAGTAAATGATATGGACAGAAATATGAATTTATTTTTTATTATTTTCAATTTGTTGAAACCGCTGAATAAGATATACACAACCTCTGCATATATATATATATAAAAAAATAATGAATTTATTAACCTGCTTAGCTGTGTCTGGTCTTTACTGAATAAGCTCTGATTTTGTAGGTCTAGTTCAGCTCGGCACTGAGTGTGTAAAGTTCGAAACACTTCGATTAAAACATCCTCCAAGATTGCAGGGCCTAAAACACACAAACACAAAAGACAACACAAGAGAAATAACACATTAATATATTGTAATTACTTACATTTTTAAATGTATTACTGCCTTTCATTTTGAAAACTTCTAAACACCTTGCAAAACGAATTTATTATAAACTAAATATTTATTTATTTCATAGGATTTACCCAGCTCTGGTTTATCCAGCAAACTGATGAGAATGCGAAAAGGTTTTAGGTCATGCATTAATGCACTCTCCTCTTCACCGCCTCTGGCTTTCCCCTGCAGAATTCCAACCATAGCCTGAAATGCACATATTGTCACAAAAGGTCACACAATATCCTGTGTGGGTTCCCACAATCGAATGCATATGTAAACCATTTAGTGGTATTTTTATGAAGCTTCCATATTTAATAAGTTTTAATAATGTGTAGCACTTACCTGCACCAGCATGTCTTTGGAATAGGTGTTGAAGTAGTGAGTTGCATGTTCCTCTGGGTTGCTCATTCGACTATTCCGAGGACCTAGTTTCCCACCGTTGTTGTCAAAGCCTTAAGAAGACACATATTTTGCAATTTCATGGTAAATAGTATAAGAATAAATGTTAATATACATCCACAAACCAGATTTTACACAAACATTTAAATTATAGCCATAACCACAACAGCTCCTTTTTCAACCCATCCACCACCAGTCTTTCACTTGTTACTTTTTATTCAAACAGACACAAACCAAGTAAAGAATTCAAACTGCAAGTTTGAATTAACCATGTAACCACACACCCAAAGATACCAATATATAATAATCACATACACATACACACACACACACACACAACTGCAATCACAAACACATCTACATACATTCTACAGACTGTACATACTTTGGTAGCATTGTCATGTATTTACAAATATGACCTAAATCTATAAATATGTTTTACATATGTACTAAGTAAATAAAGACAAAACATTTGAACAAAATAGGAAATTATTATTCTTGGTTATTAAAGTGATTAAATATTACATATCTGAGAGCAACAAAAGGATATGAGCCAGTATCTGATGTGGCAATTTTACAATTACAGTTTCTGTAACTGTTGATCAGATTTTAGCCCATCACTTCATTAGAACTGCATCCTTAATTATAATATTATTGATTCCGCCTTAACATTTTTTTGGTCGGTCAACTTGTGTACTTAGAGTCACTGTCTTGCTACATGACCCACCCATGCTCATTATTTAGAACTTGAGAAGGTGTTTAATCCTTTATTTACTTTACTTGTATGAAAAACTTATTATGATTTAGGTCATATTCATAAAAAAATGGTTAAAAGTTCTGTGAATTTTAAAGTTTCACAAACTTTCAAACATAGCTGTAAACCACACACACTTTCTTACATACACCACACTGTGACAGGGCAATATGGCATATTAGTAAAACAATGACCATCTCATGCTCCCTGAACCTCTCTTTTAACCTTTTCATGAATACAAAATGCATCTTTCGACATGGTTGTTTAACAAGTGAAAAGCTTCTTACTGCATCAGTTAGGGAGGAATGTTCTCACCTATTTGCTTTGATAAATCCAGATATTTTTGGCCAGGCAGTGATTAGTGTAATAGACATTTATTTGAGAATAAATGGGTAGAGGTAGGTTGCCATTGTTGATGAAACATGAATTCTAAGTTACAATTAAATAAAGGTTCAGGTAAATGAACAAATTAGCGTTTATGTTTTTCTTTTTTTTTTCTTTTAACCCTACAACCCAAACATTCATACCAACATCTACACACACAATAGCAAACAAGCAAACACACAAAAGACATACAAGGAGGAAAACAAAATAGAACTCTTTTTGAATTTAGTTTTGTAGTTCAGGACATTATAAAAACATCTGAACCATGGTAAAAATTAAAATTAGCGTAATTCAACATTAGATAAACAACACAATGCAATTTACAACATGCCATGGTATAATTTGATGAAATGAAGCTAATATGTAGAAGTGGTTTGTGAAAAATAAGTACACTTCTGCTGTAGCAATATGAAGAGTTTAATTAACTGTAAAGTTATTGTAATCATACATTTATTACTGACCCTCAGCAAGGAATTAATAATTATTAATAAAAGCAGAGCTGTCTGAAGCATTCTTTATAGGCATTAATGCTTGGTTGAAACTGGGTCATACAACAGGACAATGATCCCAGCACACCATAAAATCTTTAACAAAAAAGGTTAAAATATATTTTAAAAGGTTCTGCTTTCACTGCACCAAAGCTGTGCTTAAACAAAGCCCACAAACTTCAGAGAAGAAGAAGAGTAAGGAAAAATTCTTCCAGAATGATGCGTCATAACATCAACAAACCACAGATTCCTTCGATGGACTTAGTTTTGCCATTCAGGCTTTATTGTTGTTAAATTAGTAATGACATTTTAATAGTGGTGTTGTTCATCCAAGGTAGATTTTACACAATTTTAACACTTTAATAAAAAAAGATTTTCAAATATGTCCTTACATAAAACTACAGGAATTTAATGCCTACACATATACAAACACTGCAACAAATTAACCTTTTAGAAATAAGAACAAAATAATAAAATATAACTACTATTGCTTAAATTAAATTACCTGCAAACAAAACATGAAATTTTTATTTGCCAAGATTTTTCAAAATCAGTTACATACAAACAACTGATCTCTTGCTCCTTCTGTCATGAAACATAAACATATATATATATATATATATATATATATATATATATATATATATATATATATATATATATATATATATATATATAATAGAAACAAAATGTTGTGTATAAAAATGTTTTGCCTAAACCCAATGCAACTGCTTTTATCTTTACATTTTAATTTACAGCAGTTGGCAGATATGTTTTTCAAGTGTGTCCTACTGGATAGATGATCACATGCCATGCTATTTTATGTAAAGGGCTTAAATAACCAGAACCATAACATCTATAAACATTGATAAAAACAAAAACACAGGCCAAGTTAATAAATGTAAAATTGGGCATCACGTGCAATAAACCAATTGCCATTTCAACTGTCAGTTCTTTGAACAGACTGGTGCAGTTTGACACTAAAATAAGACAACATTCTCTGACAAAAGCTAATATATATGACCATGATTTTATATTTAAAAATGTAACTTTTTGCAGTGTAGGCCCTACACATACTCTTACATACCCAAATACACCCATACACATAAACCAAAATATCATCACACACCATACATCACACATACTTCAACAATAATCAACCCACATAAACCTCCTCCACACACACACACTTACCAAGATGGGCAACCCCAAGTTTGCACAAAAAAAGTAAATCAAAAGGTGAATAAACATAACATATATTCTTAACCATAAGAATAATTGCTACTCTATGTAATCACTAATTCTAAATCACTAATTACTATTTTTATTCATCTACATACATCCAGCCATCGTTTTTTCTTTCCCACTTTTGTCTGTTGTATGTTTTTATAATCATTAAATTACATTTGCTGTGTTTATGTTATGGATTACAGAAACATGAAGTCAAAGAACAAAAATAAATGTTACTACAGTTTCCTACAAAAAAGGGAAAATGTACATATTAATATATAATATACTTATTATAGTCAGACATGTACTACAGACATACAGACATACATGCTTACAGTGATGTCATTAATGTAGTCCTCACAATAATGTAATACACAGCAGGTCTTACAAGTAACAAAAACAAATCTAAAATAAATTAGATACAAGAATATTCAAATATACAAGAATATTATACAAGCTTTTTACAA
The DNA here is from genome assembly GCA_019802505.1 of Corydoras sp. C115. Taxonomy (NCBI): domain Eukaryota; kingdom Metazoa; phylum Chordata; class Actinopteri; order Siluriformes; family Callichthyidae; genus Corydoras; species Corydoras sp. C115. The sequence goes on from JAFMOC010000048.1 coordinate 421,401, forward strand.
AAATGTTTCTATTCAATAGAATATTGATATTTATATAATCATACCAAATTAAAGAATGTGCAAAGTTCAGTTTTCTTACCTAGTAACCAAGCATACAGTCTACGATTTAATGACATGTCTCTTCTAAGAACTACATGAAGTGCTGCACAGAGGATTCGTATCATGTCTGGGCGAGTAGCCTAAAGGACAGAATACCAAGTTAAAGCAAGTAAAATCCAATACAGACACAAAATAAATTGCAAACCATTGAGCACAGTGAGTATGTTAAAATTCTTTATGCTTTTCACCGTATTTCATGTTTGTTAAGCCATGTATAAAAATGGCCATAAAGTAAAAACACGATGACCCAGACTGACACTTATAACAAAAATGCAGCGTTGGCAATGGCTAGATTTTAGACAAAGGCCAAAAAACACCCTGGACAAGGTATACAAACAGAGAAACTAATTCATGCACACGTTTTAGGGATTGTGAAAGTTATGCCAAGCAGAAACATGGAGAACCTGCAAACTCTACACTGAAAATGACCATGTCATTGCTAACCATTGGATGATAGTTCCACTTATATTTTGAATTGTACATATTCAACAATTGCTGAATTCAAACACCTGATCACTACACCAGCTGTACATGGGTATCCTACACTGTTGATGCAGCCCGGCCGTTCATGGAGGATAAGTTCACCACTGAGCATTGGTCCTCCCAACATAATAGGGAGTTTTTCTTGCCACGATCACTTCGGCTTCCTCTTTGGGGGTTCAGGCTCAAAACATTGTAAAGCTGCATTGTGACAATATACTGTTGTAAAAAAAGTGCCATATAAATAATTTACCTGAAGTTGAATTGTAATATTATTAACACCAGTAAAAAAGTTAACAAACTGTCCAAAACAAAAAAGCAAATACTGAACCAGATTGAATCCTGCAAGTTATGTTACTTTAGTCATGTGATTACTTTGGTAATTCAAGTATACAAGAATATTATATAAGCTATAGAATATTATATAAGACTTTAACTACAGTGTAGTTAGTTTTCTTCATAGCTACTGACTTGTGATGTTCTCATTTGTAAGTAGCTTTGAAATAAAGCGTCTGCTAAATGACTAAATGTAAATGTGATAAGGCTCCAAAATCAGAACATTGAAAAGTGAAGGGAGTCCTAAGACGTGAAAGACAGAATAACCTGGATGACCAGCACCCAGTTGAGTACTGGTTTATAAGGTGCTAACCTGCTACAAGCAACACAAGACGGGGTTATTGGAAAAACAGACTCATCCATGTAGCCAGCATTTACTATTGCTAGGTCACATAAATTAATAATAATCTTAAATTGTTCAGTATGGATTTACAGTAAAGAAAATGGCAGTAAAATAAAGAAAACCATGATTAAAAGACTAAAGCTGAAGCAGATATTTAGTTAAAATAAACGTTAAAAAGTTCGTTTTAAAAAGTTGAATAAATTCAACTATGTGTAAACAAAAACAGAATTTATTAGAAATGATTTAGAACACCTGACTCATGTGGAAAGGGAAGCAAAAAAGTATGAGGTCAAGCGTGCTTCTCTGTACCAACACACTAGAGTCCTGCACTGATGTACTAACAGCCTCCACCTGCAAAACACAGTGACAAAAAATTACAAGTCAACATCATCATACCACCTTAAATGTGAACAGCTATTCATGTGTTTTTAGGGCTTGGTGGATCTGTGTCTGCTGGAAACTCTTTGATTGCTTTAATCTGTCAAAGTGCAACAGCCTGAATTTTTGTCACTTCAAGACCTTCACGATCATTGTTGTGAAATAGTCCTTCAGTTAAACATAAAACTAACCTGTTGATCCTCAAGACAGCATAAAAAAATCAAAGTGTACCCACTGTATTTGTCTACCAATTATAATAATAAATAATCAGGTCAGCACACTGGCATAGGGGTTAGAACACCAGTGTTGGGGATCCATGTTTGACTGTTTCTATGTTCTTCCCGTGTCTGCGTGGGTTTTCTCCAGGTTCTCTGGTTTTCTCCCACAGTCCAAAAACATGAATTCAAGGTAAATTGACTGATCTGAATTCCCCTCTAAAGTAGATAATGTGTGTGTGTGCGCCCAGCGATGGAGGCACTCTGTCCTTGGTGCCCAGAAACCGAAATGTTCTCCCTTGGATGGGCAAGGGGAACCCTGCGATTGTAATATACGATTAAGTGGAAGATAATGAGATGAGATCTATGATTAAGACATCAATCATTTTGTACATTTAAAATAATCTTAGAATAAAGACGGTAAGGTGTATAACCATGAGCTCGATGTCACTGCCTATAATATACAGCTGGTCCTCCATGGAGAGTTTGCGATTAAGGTGCAGCAGGACATAGCTGATTCCTGGTAATCGAACTGTTGCACTAGTGAGAATGCTCCCCCAGAGGGCGCTATAAAACACAGACTGCTCGACCGCAGCTGCGACTTTCTCCAGCAGGGTATTTGTCCTGTATGTAAAAAGAAACAATAAAAAAAAGTAGCTCAATTATGAACTGTAAAATAAAGTAGGCGGAATAAAAAATACACTTTGAAATTACAAAAAAAAAGAACAGGATAAGACAAACAATCAATATTTTTGCAGTAAGACAATGATTCCAGCAAAACACCCAGACAACTAAACATAGAAAAAAATTATCAGGATAAACAATGTGATCACAGAAAAAGCAATGAAGAACATACCAATAAAAAAGAAAGAACTTTGCAGTTTCTTCATTGGCTTATTTAAATTAAAGTTTTATTTGAGTTACTGTAACTCATTGCTTTTTATTGTAAACCTTTAGACCAAATTTCACATGATACAACAAGAATAGAACCACCAGATGGTCGTTAAAAGTTCATATTTATGAAAATATACTTTGAAATAAAATATGCTAGTTTTATTAATAACCAATAGTCAACTTCCAGTGAGAAATAGTAAATAGAACATAGTCATGTTGTCTGACCTGTCATGGTAGTCTGAGCCCTCCTCGAGGCCAGGTAGCACACCAGTAAGCAGACCCTGCAGTCCAGGCTTCAGTGTTTTGCCTAGTGGTAGATAAAATGTCTCGTACAGACCCAACAGCACTGGCTTCACTGACATGGAGGCATTAGACAGCAGCGGAAACAGTCCAGAGCTATAGTTTCAAAAAAAAAAAAAAAAAAAGGCAATAGGTCTTACTCAAGAGCAGTCACTTCCACACATACAGTATTTGTACTATACTGTACTATGAAATTTTTTTTTTCTAAATACAGCAGAACTGTATAATAAAAAATCCATTGTCTTGGGTTTCAGCAATATTTTCAAAGCTATGTACATGTTTAGCGTGAAGGTATATGAATTATTATATAGCTCAATACCAACAAAATACAATATAATGAAAAACAACATGCTTTTGAAAAAAAATTGTTTTGGATGTGAAAAAACATAAAGGACTTATTTTATATTTGTTTGAAGATAAGGAGATCAAAAACACATTTATGTTCCAATAGATTTAATATTTCATCTTTTTAAATCAAGTGAGGCCCTTAAACAATTAGATTATTGGAAAATGTTTTGATACAATAAATTAATTAATTTAATTTAATGGGGCATTTGTTTACCTGTATAAGAAGAGATCTTTTGCCAGCCGTTTAGGCCCAATGATCTTAAAGATGATCTCATAAGTCTCCAAAGCTTTGCGGTGAACTCCACTGGGGAGCGCTGGGTGAAGACACTGAGCCAGCCGTTTTCCAATTGTCAGCTTCTTTGGTACAACCTGGTACTTGGCATTGTTCTGCAGAACCTGTAATCAAGCATTAAATTTAGAGTGTAACGCAAAAGACAAATCACTAAACTCACAGAATATTAAACCTTAAAGCTTGAGTACGTGTAGAAAAAGTCCACAAACAAAAACAAAAAAAAACTGAGAGTGCAATTCGCACAGGTACACCAAAATTAGACAATAGAAAAAGAGAAAAGAAATGTTGCCTGATCTAATGAGTCAAGATATCTGCAGAAACAGTCAGATGGTAGATTTCAAAGTTGCAATAAACAACCAAGAATCATAAAGCCATCCTGCCTTAAATGAATGATTTGAGCTGCGGGTGGTGATGGATTACGGAATAAAATATTTTCTTTGCACACTTTAGTCCCCTTAAAAATGTCACAAAATACCTAAGTACTGTAATTGATCATGTCCAATTCATTATGATCATAGTGTATTATGAAAACTATAAAATACATTTCAAACTGCTTTCTGAAACATGACTTCAAATTCACAGGATTTAAATCGTTACCAGATCTCAATTCAGTAGAACATCTTTGAGATGTGGTAAATTAAGGGATTCTGACCATACATGTACAGCTGACAAATCTGCAGCAACTGTGTGATTCTGTAATGTCAGAATGAACTAAAATCTCTGACAAATGTTCTCCTTTACATTAAGGCAGTTTAGAGGCAAAAGAGAGTTAGTTGAACCTGGTAGTGTAAATGAAAGTGACCATTAGAGCAGAGCGCATTAAGGTTTAATTACTCGGTTCAATTAAGGTTCACCAGGTTGTTAAAATGTGACTTTTCTGATTGGATATTATTATTATCTGTAGTCAGTAAATTAAACAGGACATTTAAACTCAGCTAAATAATTATAAAAAAGATCAAATATTGACTTAAGTTCAAAGTTTATTAAATATGTGGATATTGCACAGGCTGCATTTAGTGCAAGTGACTGTGACGTCACTCACTCACCTTGTTGAGTTTTCCGAGTGCTGAGATGAGATCAGCCCATTCACTGGAGTACTCAAAGTTCTTCAGGGCCTTATCCACTGCCGCTACATAGTTTCTGTACTTTGAATCACTGAGCAGCTCCAGCTCCTCTGCATTCATTCTATCACATTAACTTGTTACCCACATACATTCCACCTGCAAAGAGTTAAAAGATATAATCAACTAAAGAATATGCCATCTTGAAGGAGACAGTACCTCCAAATATCTATTCATATTATAAAAAATGTTGGACCCATCTGCAGTAAAATTAAGCAACTTCTTTTCCAAACTACATTAACACAGTGCTTAGTTTACACTCGCCGTACTAGCATGATGATATTTAATGACACTGAAATCCAGTATGAAATGAAACCACCACAATTCCAGCAATTAATTATTACCGTTATCTTGTCATGCAATAACAATATCTTCAGCATTTTCAGTCATAACAGAAGTTCATCATGTAATTAACAATTTGTGCAGATTGTGCATGTTTTGGTAACAGCTAAAACGGTTATTAGATACAAAAGGTATATATATTTTAAGTAATGTTATATTGAAAAAAAACATAATATATTTCTTTTAACTATCAAATTAAATCAAAGTCGATATATGGTAAGTGAAGAAAATAGACAATAGAGCAAGGCGTTGCGTCAAATCTTTTGACTGGCCCTGTATATAATTAAAAACAAAATCAGTAAACTTTACTTATTGTTAACAAAGCAAATACACTACTGGAATAGTGTTACTTCTTTCTGTACAAAGTGTAAATTTTCTGGAATTACATCAAAAAATTTACTTCAAAAAACCTAAAACGTGGAACATTTTGAATAAGACTACAGTGCTGTGTCCAACCCAATATTGAGTTATTATAACAGTTATTGCTATAAACCACCATAAACGTGTATGTCTGTCACAATTTTGCTCAAAGTCACTGAGACAAGAACAATGTCCCTGTTTTGTGCATTGCTACCTCACAAATTGTCAAAATTTGGGGAAATTATAAATGACAAATGATTAACTGAGGTGTCATTAGTTAAAAATACTGATTAAATAAACAAGTTATTAGTGACATTTAAGACAATAAAATCAGAATAATCAAAATCGATTTAGTTAATGAAGATGGCATGTAGCTAGTTCGCACGTTCGCCTCTCAGTGCTGGGGATTCAGGTTCCCATGTTCTCCCGGTTTCCATGTGGGTTTCCTCCGGGTTCTCTGGGTCCCTCCCACAGTCCAAAGACATGCATTCAAGGTAAATTGAATGATCTAAATTGCCACATATAGTGTGTATGTGTGTGTCTGTGAGTGAGTGTGCCCAGCGTTAGGTTAGTGCCCTGTCCTGGGTGTATCTGCCCAGAGCCCAAATGTTCTCCTCTGAATGGGCATGGGGAACCCCCCGAACCCTGCGACCCTAGTAGAGGATTAAGCGGACGCTAATGAATGAATGAATAATTCGTTGATGAATTATTTCAACGGGTTATTTGTTTAAATGGCTGCAATAGGCTGCATTGTATACATTGTATTATATATGAAAGCCTTCAGTATTATACGGGCATGGTATTTACGTAAAGTATGTTTGCGAACCGCCGGCACGGTGGCTTAGTGGTTAGCACGTTCGCCTCTCAGCACTAGGGATTCCCGGTTCGAATCCCCATCTGGGTGGAGTTTCCATGTTCTCCCCGTGTCCGTGTGGGTTTCCTCTGGGTTCTCTGGTTTCCTCCCGCAGTCCAAAGACATGGATCAAGTTAATTGAGTTCTCCAAATTGCCCCATGTAGAGTGTGTTTGTGTGTGTGTCTGTGTGTGTGTGCCCAGAGATAGATTGGCGCCCTGTCCTGGGTCTATCTGCCCAGCACCCGAGACGTTCTCCCCTGGATGGGCAGGCGGAACCCCACCGCGACCCTAATAGAGGATAAAGCGGGAGATAATGAATGAATGAATGTTTGCGAACCAGGCGGCACGGTGGCTTAGTGGTTAGCACGTTCACCTCTCAGCGCTAGGGATTCCCGGTTCGATTCCCCATCTGGGTGGAGTTTCCATGTTCTCCCCGTGTCCGCGTGGGTTTCCTCCGGGTTCTCCGGTTTCCTCCCACAGTCCAAAAACATGGATCAAGTCAATTGAATTCTCCAAATTGCCCCATATAGAGTGTGTCTGTGTGAGTGAGTGTGTACCCAGCGATGGATTGGCGCCCTGTCCTGGATCTATCTGCCCAGCGCCCGAGACGTTCTCCCCTGGATGGGCATGGGGAACCCCACCGCGACCCTAATAGAGGATAAAGCGGGTGATAATGAATGAATGAATGAATGTTTGCGAACCATATTTAATGACAGTTGTCAAAAGCACGCTGCTGTCCGGACGCTTTGCTTCGCTTGTGAATTAATCAGATTTCTAGCGACAGTGTTTACACTCAGCAGTGAGAAACCTGCCGAATGTCAGCTAAAACCGAACGCAATTCTAGCAGAGTTTAAAAGTCAATCAAACAGATTGAGGAATAAAACGTCACTTAGTGTTTTGAATGCGTTAAAAACAACAACAATGATGATGATAAAGCCTTCAGCTAACGTCGCCGTGAACAAACCGGAACCTCCTCCTCACTGATTATACTTACAGAGAATAAAGCGAGAAGCTGAGGGTCAGTGATCGTTACGTCATTCGTTACGTCATTCACTGCATTCTGCCTTTATAATACGTAAACATGAAATAAACGTTTCAATGACATCATCATTTACATTAAGCTTCAGCACTGACATTCAGCAGGAAAAGCCATCCAGTTGCAGTAAGCTTCAAAATAAAAGTCTAAGCAAGCCCATCAAGACATTTCAAAGTAAAAGTTAAAGCCTTCATTATATCCTGGCAACAGGTTCAGGTAGAGCATTCATTCATTCATTCATTATCTCCCCCTTTATCCTCTATTAGGGTCGCGGTGGGGTTCCCCATGCCCATCCAGGGGAGAACGTCTCGGGCGCTGGGCAGATAGACTCAGGACAGGGCGCCAATCCATCGCTGGGCAAACACTCACACACACAGACACACTCTATATGGGGCAATTTTTTGAGAATTCAATTGAATTGATGTGGGAGGAAACCGGAGAACCCGGAGGAAACCCATGCAGACACGGGGAGAACATGGAAACTCCACCCAGATGGGGATTCGAACCGGGAATCCCTAGCGCTGAGAGGCGAACGTGCTAACCACTAAGCCACCGTGCTGCCCCAAAGAACTTCATCTCACATTTTACTCACATTTTTTCATACATTCATTATCTCCCGCTTTATCCTCTATTAGGGTCGCGGTGGGGTTCCCCATGCCCATCCAGGGGAGAACGTCTTGGGCACTGGGCAGATAGACCCAGGACAGGACGCCAATCCATCGCTGGGCACACACTCACTCACTCAAACACACTCTATATGGGGCAATTTTTTGAGAATTCAATTGACTTGATCCATGTTTTTGGACTGTGGGAGGAAACCGGAGAACCCGGAGGAAACCCATGCGGGCACGGGGAGAACATGGAAACTCCACCCAGATGGGGATTCGAACCGGGAATCCCTAGCGCTGAGAGGCGAACGTGCTAACCACCGAGCCACCGGTTCAGGTAGAGCAGTGATTCTCAATTATTTTCTGTTAAGCCCCCCTTAGGAAGAAGAAAACTTTTTGCGCCCCACCCCACCCCACACACACACACACACACACACGCACACTCACCCCCCCCCCCCCCCCTACATGACAAAATGGGATGAAAAAGTATTTTTACACGCCCACTGTAGTATGATTTGTCTATAAATTTGTTATAAGTACACCTCTTTTATAACAATGTATCCTTATTAACAATAAAGAAAACAAAAAAGAAAGAAATATAGATCAACTTAGAACAAAGAATCATTTTATTAACTTTGTTTTTTTAAACTAGAAATATTTTTGACCAGGCGGCACGGTGGCTTAGTGGTTAGCACGTTCGCCTCTCAGCGCTAGGGATTCCCGGTTCGAATCCCCATCTGGGTGGAGTTTCCATGTTCTCCCCGTGTCCGCGTGGGTTTCCTCCGGGTTCTCCGGTTTCCTCCCACAGTCCAAAAACATGGATCAAGTTAATTGAGTTCTCTAAATTGCCCCATATAGAGTGTGTTTGAGTGTGTGAGTGTGTACCCAGCGATGGATTGGCGCCCTGTCCTGGGTCTATCTGCCCAGCGCCCAAGACGTTCTCCCCTGGATGGTCATGGGGAACCCCGCCGCGACCCTAATAGAGGATAAAGCGGGAGATAATGAATGAATGAATATTTTTGACCTGACTTGCACTGAAACTGAAAAATGAAATGATATAAAATCAATAAATAATAATAAATTCAAATTCATCAGCAACATTCATTCAGGAGCTCAATTTATTAACACTTTAACCTACAAAACTAAAATGAATACAACAATTTGTGCTGTTTTTTTTTTTTTTTTTTTTTTTAATTAAAATAAGGAAATCAGAACTAATGTCTACAACGTGCTGTAGCAGCGCACAGCTTTTCTGCAGTAGCTTTCATAAAGCGTTATGATTGCTTGCTGTACGCGTCACGAGCGGCACGGTGGCTTAGTGGTTAGCACGTTCGCCTCTCAGCACTAGGGATTCCCGGTTCGAATCCCCATCTGGGTGGAGTTTCCATGTTCTCCCCGTGTCTGCGTGGGTTTCCTCCGGGTTCTCCGGTTTCCTCCCACAGTCCAAAAACATGGATCAAGTCAATTGAATTCTCAAAATTGCCCCATATAGAGTGTGTCTGTGTGAGTGAGTGTGTGCCCAGCGATGGATTTGGTGCCCTGTCCTGGGTGTATCTGCCCAGCGCCCGAGACGTTCTCCCCTGGATGGGCATGGGGAACCCCACCGCGACCTTAATAGAGGATAAAGCGGGAGATAATGAATGAATGAATATTTTTGACCTGACTGGCATTTGATACTGAAAAATGAAATGATGTAAAATCAATAAATAATAATAAATTCAAATTCATCAGCAACATTAATTCAGGAGCTCAATTTATTAACACTTTAACCTACAAAACTAAAATAAATACAATTTGTGCTGGTTTTTTTTTTTTTTTTTTTTAGCAAAATAAGGAAATCAGAACTAATGTCTACAACGTGCCCGTTCTGCAGTGCACAGCTTTTCTGCAGTAGCTTTCATAAAGCGTTATAATTGCTTGCTGTACGCGTCACGTTTTCGATTAAAAACTCGAGCGGTTATCAGCGTGATTGGGGTGTAATGTCTTTAAGTGACGCCTTCATTTATTTCACGCTGTCCGCTGCCAACATTTAAAGACACAGAAGACACTCCGGTCTTTCTTCGTCTCCCACCTTAGTTACCGTGAAACCAAGACCGGAGTCAAGTGATCCGTGGTTTAGCGATTCACGGTGAAGTCATCCGCGCTTTAAATATAAGTGCTCCTATATACTCAGTATTACGGTAGTTCATAGAAAAGTTTTAACTTTCGGTTGACTTTTGTTGCTCTGTGATTTCTTGCGCGCCCCACTATTTGAGAAGCACTGAGGTAGAGAAATAAAGCGTAGATAAAAGTTTCCCAAGCTCTAATAATAATAATAATAATAACGTATTTTTATTAATAGGAGCCCATTAAAGCACTCAAGTACACCTCAAATCTTACTATTAAAGCAAGGACACACAAACAATACAAGACAAATACGTTTACAATTCTTTCATTCATTCATTCCTTTATCTTCCGCCTAATCCTCTACTACGGTACTACAGGGCGCCAATCTATCGCTAGGCACACTCACTCACACAGACATACATTATATGGAGCAATTTAAAGCATTCAATTTACCTTGAATCCATGTTTTTGTACTGTGGGAGGAAACCGGAGAACACGGAGGAAACCCACGCGGACACGGAGAGAACATGGAAACTCCATCCAGATTTGAATTCGAACATGGAATCCCCAGCGCTGAGAGGCGAACGTGCTAATCACTAAGCCACAGTGCCGCCCCATGTACAATTAAGGTGTAATAAAATAGAATATGATAAGAAAAACACTTTTAGTCCCTGCATGGAGAAATCGACTTTGACAGCAGCAAAGGGATGGTATTGCAGAAGTGGTATTAAAGAGATAAAGATATAGTTAAAAATACATGCCTGAAAAAAATTAACAATATAATAATATAAAATACAAAATTTATTTTCTATTATGTATGTGGCATATGAAACAATAGAAACATTATGTACACCACAATTACTCTATAATTGCACATTATTGCCATTGAATAGCACAATACCAAAAAATACACAGCAAAATATTATTGCACTTAGATTGAATTTGTGTGATTTGTCGATTAGGTTGGGTTTTTACTGAGAGCAATGCTGGTTGTAAAAACTGCAGCAGGAACACTGAATAATCATATAAGTGAATGGTAGGTTAGATTGAATAAATAAGTCTTGATTTGTTTTGATTTGAGAGTGGAGAAAGAATCAATATTTGAAAAATTCAAGAGGAATTTCAAAAAAGAGGCTGAGTGACTGAAAACTCTGGACCACATAGTGGACAGAGAATAGAAAGCTAAAAAGCCAAAGAGGTATTAAGTTGATCATAAATAGAAGCAACCAGTTATGTAAAAAAACAATTTTAAGTATTGTGTCTTTGAGGGCACTGAATTTAATTTGATCAAAGTCTCAAACATGTTGTTATACAGAATAATCCAGCAAATAATTCAGAATATGTTCTTTGCAGTGGGTGGGAATATCAACATATGGTTGAAAACCAAACCCGTCCAAGCATGGTAAGACATATTTTGTCAGAGCATTGTGTACATTTTTCATGTGAATATTGAAGTCACTCTTGACAGAAACAATGAAAACCACATTACAAAGCAAGAGTTACAAATTAAAAACAAATAGAAGGCAGAGCAACCAAATACACCAACATTAGCGCAACACTAATTATAGTGATAAAATAAAACAAGCTGCATCCAAACTTATAGGAATAATTATCTGTCTAAATAAGCTTTAATTACTTACTAACATTTAAAAGTTTTATTACATTTCTGGAATGTCTGAAGAAGGCTTTATAGCAGTGTTATATAAATGAGGCTTTTCTCACTGGACTTAGTAACGTATGCACATTTCACATGAGTTATTATGTTCTCTGGTCTTAAAGTACTATAAATGCCACAGTTTAAGTATCTTTCAGAAATCATTATTTGCTAATGCAGCAAATGTTTTATAATTTGAATCCTAATATACATCCATCCATTATCTTCCACTAGGGTCACGCGGGCAGACACACCCAGGACAGGGTGCCAATCTATCGCTGGGCACACACTCACTCACACAGACACAAACATTACATTTACATCACATATAGTCATTCAGCAGATGCTTTATCCAAAGCGACTTACAAATGAGAACACCACAAGTCAGTAGTTATGGGGAAAATCAGCAACACTGTAGAAATATCAAACCTGATCGTTATCTGTTCCTGCACCCCCCACCTTTTTTTTTTTTTTTTTTTTACAACAGGTGTTGTAAGAAGATGCGCCTTTAGTAGTTTTTAAAAATACTAAGTGACAGAGTTGAGAAGACCGTTCATCACAGAGTAAGAATTAGATCCTCGGTGAGGTGGAATAACCAGGCGGTAAGAGGGGGCAGATCCAGAAATGGTCCTGTAGGCCAGAGTCAGTGACTTGCACTGAATTTGAGCAGCTACAGGGAACCAATGAAGAAAAATGAGTAGTGGAGTGACATGAGTTTTCTTAGGCTGGTTAAATACAAGTCGGGCTGCAGAGTTATGAATTAGTTGTAGAGGCCTGATTGGGGAAGCTGGGATACCGGCAAGCAAAGCATTACAATAATTAAGCGGGGATAGGATGAGGGCTTGAACTAACAGCTGAGTAGCACGTTTAGTCAAGAAAGGTCTGATCTTCCTGATGTAAAGAAAGAATCTGCAGGAATGGGCAGTTTTGGTAACATGATCAGATAATTTAAGGTGGGAGTAGATTGTAAAACCAAGAGTTGTGTTCAGAGAGGACAAGTTCCCCCCCAGTGTTGGCACTGTTGGCTTAGCAGCTTAGAATAGAATTGTTAAGCACTCTTTTTGTCTTTTGTTAGTTTATTTTCTGAGCTTGGGCAGTAGTAAGAGCAGTGTGCCACTTGAGGTATGGTTTCACATGTACATCTAAGGTATTGCCTTTTGTTATGCTCAATACATGTGCACTTGATTCACTTAAGATTATTTATGTTGCTTTTTTATATTTATTTGATCAAGTGAAATAAACCTATTAAAGTTTTATTTGTCTCTCGTGGTTCTGTCTCACATGGTTGGGTCCAGCATGCCTATATACTGTATTTTACCAGTATGCTATGCCCCGTAAACTTTCTTTTGTTATATTTTTCTTATTTAATTTAATTTGCAGAATTAACAGAATTCTGGTGACTTGGTGGATTGGTGTTAGTCCAGCAGTATCACATCAATATTCCAGCAACACTCTTGGATGTGATTCACTCATTTCAGTGAACAGACTAACATTTTATTCACATTGAAGTACTAAGAATCATTCACCTAAATCATTTCTGCTCTGTAGGGTTTACTGCCATCAGAGTACAAAATAAAGGAGACCAACATATTTTGTGAAACTGATGATAGCATACAGTAGAACAGTGTAAAAACCAAAAAAATTGTAGCTATTAAATTAGATAATTTCATAGTCAAATGTAAGTACCTACCTGCCTGTCTTACAGCACACTATTCAAAGCAGAATGCAAAATTAGATGTTTGCACATGTACACATTAAGAATCAAGTTCTGTAGTATTATGAGGAGCATCAATTAAAACTTTACAACATAACATCTTTGATGTTCAAACTACTAAGTGTTTAAATGTTTAAAGAAACAAGCATATTGTGTATGGAATATGAGAAAGTTGAAAGAGGAAGTTTAAGTCTTTTTGCAAATGAATTCTGCAGTAAACAGACTAAATTTGCATGTACCAAAGAGTTCATGTCGAATAGACAATAGAGATGTTCTTTTGCAGAAGCAAATATATTTTTCCTAGTAACAGAATTTGTTTATTAGCTAATGAATAGTATAAAAAAGAATGACAGACCTTTAGGGACCGATACAGTATGTTTGAAGCACAACACTCAAGTCAGCAGTAATCATAGTAATCATCAGGTAAGTTTTTGTTTCTAAATTTGTTTAGTAGTTTGAATTAGTTAGATTGAACTCATGTTTGTTAGTTTTGTTTGTTATTTATCAATTAAGCAAATATTTTGCAATTCAGTTTGCAGGACTAAGCTGCTATACCACACAATAATCACTGTGGAGTTTTTATGTAGGTAATAGTTTATAGGTATGTAGGTATAATAGTTAATAATGATAATGCTGATGATAATGATTATAATATTATGGTGGCACAGTGGTGCTGTGTTTGCATTAATTTTAGTTGCTTTGTGGATTTAAGTATGAGAAAAAAACAGATGCTTGATGCAAAGGTGCTTATAATATAAAATTATCCCCCTCTGTGATTATTCTTATCATTTTCTTGTGAAATTCACCAATTTGATTTAAAGAGATATAAAGTCAGTAAGTTATTCAGTGAAAAAAGTAGTCAGCAAAGAGGCTATTAAATCACTGGGACTGCTTTGAAACTACACATTAGAAACCACACAATAGAAACGAAAACTGATTTTCTGTTCACAATGGCCATCTACTTTAAGGTTTGTTTTAAACCTATAAAGAAAAGAGCTGGTTTTTACTGTGACTCTGCTCGGAAACAAATTCAAATACAGCAAAGTATAGAGATAATATTTGGGTAAACTTCTGATCAAATAAGTCAGAAGGAAGCTCACTATAAACATTTAACTTTTAGAAATAATATAGTGCATTTCTTCTATACAGCACAGGCAGTATTAAAACAAAGCTGATATAGTGATTTTACTAAGAATGAGTAGCAAGAGGAGAGAAGAGGCGATAAAGTCCAGAAAACACAACATGTGTGTTCCAGTTTAGTAACACAAAATCCATTGAGTTGTGTGAATGCCAGGAATAAAGGAATTTAAAAAAAAAGAAAAACTGTACAGGTTTAGACAGTGTGTAATGGGCACTGGAGCAATTGAGGAACAATGGTAAAACCAGATAAAATGCCAAAACATTGTATCAATGCATGTAAACAAAAGTTCTGTTTCTGTTTGCAGTCATTTTTGAAACTCTTAGATTTCAGCTGAAACTGGTATCACTATGGCACCTGTACCAGTCCTACTCCTCCTGTTTACAGGTACATAACAGCTGTAAATCAAGCAACTTAAATATTTTCTCTAAATTTAATAATCCCAAAACACATGTTGCATAATTCACCAGAAATAATACAAAAAACAATCTCTTGCTTGGTGGCTTAGTGGTTAGCACATTCGCCTCTCGGCGTTAGGGATTCCGGTTCGAATCCCAATCTGGGTGGAGCTTCCATGTTCTCCCTGTGTCCGTGTGGGTTTCCTCTGGGTTCTCCGGTTTCCTCCCACAGTCCAAAAACATGGATCAAGGTCAATTGAATTCTCCAAATTGCCCCATGTAAAGTGTGTCTGTGTGAGTGATTGTGTACCCAGCGATAGACTGGGTGAATCTGCCCAGCGCCCAAAACGTTCTCCTCTGGATGGGCATGGGGAATCCCTGTGACCCTAATAGAGGATAAAGTGCATGATGATGGATCCATGATGATGATAGATGGACAATCTCATGCTGAGCAATCTAATGGCCCAAAGAACTTCCATCCATCCATCCATCCATTATCTTCCGCTTTATCCTATATTAGGCGCGGGGGGTTCCCATTCCCATCCAGGGGAGAAGGTTTCGGGCACTGGGCAGATAGACCCAGGACAGGGCGCCAATCCATCGCTGGGCACACACTCACTCACACAGACACACTCTATATGTGGCAATTTGGAGAACTCTTGAATTGACTTGATCCATGTTTTTGGACTGTGGGAGGAAACCGGACAACCCGGAGGCAACCCATGCGGACACGGGGAGAACATGGAAACTCCACCCAGATGGGGATTCGAACCGGGAATCCCTAGCGCTGAGAGGCGAACGTGCTAACCACTAAGCCACCATGCTGCCCCAAAGAACTTCATCTCACATTTTACTCACATTTTAACATATTTATTTAGTTTTTACTTTACACAGTACATGTGGTGTGTAGTAACGTGGTGTTAGATGAAGACAACAGTAAATCGAAGTTACCAAAATGCAGTTTACAAAACTGCCTTTGGTTCTGCTCAGAGGTTTTGCTCACATGATGTAGAATTACCTCTGAGAGGTGTGGCTACTCCAGCATGTTGGCAGCTTGTATTTTCTGGCTGCAGACTACAACAGCGGCAAAGCCACAGTCCACTGATTCACCTAGCCATAGACTTCCACAGCACTCCCAGACAGTCAGAGGTATGCTGTTGCATCATCCTTCATTTTCAGTTGCAATGGGGCTGGTACAGTGACAGCAGTCAGGAAGAGGGCTCTAGTTCTCACCACTTGGACCAGACATCAGAGAGCTTCTGCCGATCTTCAGACAGTAACTACTGTTCCTGATCTAGCAGTTTAAGAGTGAGTGACTATGTACTGGTCTGGACTTTAATGAGTGAAGACTGAAATCAGGCTAAAGTAAAACTCAAAATTTGAGTTTTAGTTTCACATATACAAACAACACTACAACAGTGTCGCTTTATTAACCACACAGACAACCTGACTCTGCCTTTGATTTATATGCAACGTCTAATCATGCCCTCCCACCACATTTTCAATATGATTAGGTAGAATAAGAAAACAGCATATTACTGCATTGTGAACTTTCCACGTTTTAGTGATAACTACAGAGTTCGGCAGGTGTATATGGAGCTATGTGAGAACATGAATTGTTAGCTTTGGGCTATACATATTGTTGTACTTTGATGTATGGCACAAGGCTTAATATGAGTAGCAAATTTGCTTAATAAATGGTATGTAAGTTCACCTACTTAAGTGGTAATGTGTGATGGTAATTTTCAAAAAAACTTAGACACAGTGTAATAGGGAAATATGTGTCATTTAAAATTCAATAATGAGTAGTTTCATGATAAATCTATAAGATAGTAGTATTACTGCTGTATTTAAACAAAATAAGAATTAATTTATTCTATATTTCTTTTCACAGCCTTATGTCTCCCTGTCCAGAGTTGTCACAGTGGCTTTCATCTTATTAGGATAAACATGAGTCAGTCTGATGCTCAAAAAGTCTGCAGAGAAAACTATACTGGCCTTGTTGTGGTGCACACTCCGGAGGTCAATGACAATCTAACCAGCCTGATAAGGCAGCCTGATATGAAATCAGAAGTCACAGCATGGATTGGACTTTCTAGTATGAATTGGTCAAATAATGAACCTGTTACATTTAATGCACTATCAAATGAATGTTCAAATACAGACTTCTGTGTCGCTATGTCTACCAATGGTTTATGGCAATGGAATCTGTGCAATGATAGCAGATATTTTATGTGCTATAAAGATGGTAATTATTAAATAAATATTATATTAAACAACTGTTTATATATAAATGACATAGATTTATATTTATTTTTGTAGGTGGTGCTGGAAATATTAGTTATTATCCAATCAATGAAACTAAAACATGGTATGAAGCTCAAACTTACTGCAGGAAACACTACACTGATTTGATTAGCATCAGAGATCAACAACAAAATGATGAGGTAAAACGTCAATGGACAATCACCAGCTCTCAATTCTGGACTGGCCTTCGGTGTAGTAAAAGCTGGCACTGGGTCGATGGTCAGATGCTGTTAAATTCTAGTTATCAAAATTGGAATAGCATTCAACCCAGCGGAGATTCAAACTGTGTAGTACTGCAAAATGGTACATGGATTAAAAAACCATGCACTACACAACACTATCCTCTGTGCTATGCATGTAAGTATTATATTTATTTAAAAGTATCCAGTTGTGTATTTTAGGGCAGTTTCACAGTTGCTATAAGTCTAAAGTATGTTTCACTGAATCCCATCAATTGAACTCTTTTCCAGCTATCATCCATGTGAGTGTTAAAGCTTTGTCCTGGGAGGATTCATTTGAATACTGTCGTGAACGCAACAGAACTCAAATTATGCAAATTGATTCTGAACACATGCAGAATATCGTGATGAGTGAGCTTAAGAAATTGGGAGCTGTTTCTGAACTTATGTGGATAGGGCTTAAGCAAAGCCATCTTTTTGGATTCTGGTTTTGGCCTGATGGGACTACTGTGTACAATTATAAGAACTGGTATAAAGGGGAAACCCCAGAGTTTTTGGTTTCACAATCATGTGGTGTTATTAACCCCTTAAACAATTTTACATGGTCTGATCAGAATTGCCTATCAAAATTTAAAGCAATATGCTTAAATACGGGCGGCACGATGGCTTAGTGGTTAGCACGTTCGCCTCTCAGCGCTAGGGATTCCCGGTTCGAATCCCCATCTGGGTGGAGTTTCCATGTTCTCCCCGTGTCTGCGTGGGTTTCCTCCGGGTTCTCCGGTTTCCTCCCACAGTCCAAAAACATGGATCAAGTCAATTGAATTCTCAAAATTGCCCCATATAGAGTATGTCTGTGTGAGTGCGTGTGTACCCAGCGATGGATTGGCGCCCTGTCCTGGGTCTATCTGCCCAGCGCCCGAGACGTTCTCCCCTGGATGGGCATGGGGAACCCCACCGCGACCCTAATAGAGGATAAAGCGGGAGACAATGAATGAATGAATGAATGCTTAAATACTTAAGAAGAACACACACATACACACACACACACACACACACTATCTCTCTCTATATATATGCATGGCCAGAAAAAAAATCACATTAATTATTTTTTGGACCAATAGCGATGCTTTGCCATTGTTTTCACAAAATGTATTTATTGGTGGTAGAATTGGACCACTGGTCTGGACTCTGTAGTGGCCAAGGAATATATAAAAATAATGTATCATGTTCTTTGTACCACTTTTTCACAAGTTGTCTTTTTACGTGGTTGTTTAAAAGTGAGAAGCTACTCACTGCATCAGTTAAGTAACTTGTTGCCAGCTCAACATAAAATCCAGGTAGAGATCAGGTATTTTGCCAGGCAGTATGTATATATTAATGTATTAAATAAGCCTGTTCCAAAAACACCCATGCAAACCCTTACCATATTTCACAAATAAGAGTCTTCCTTTTCCACTTCATGAATATCCATCACACTTGATGTTATCGGTTCATTAATTTTGGTTTAACAAATTCCAATGTCATTCTTATATATTACTGTTATTAGATTAACAGTTTACATGTATAGCATGTATAGCTTTTTTCCCCTCTCTTTCTCCAAGTTTTCTTAAAGCTACCCTTTTGATGTTTTTGGTAATATAGCATTTGATTGTTCAAATTTTTTTCTGCCTTTAACAATTTTCTTCTGACCTAGTCGTTTCTTGTAACTATCTAGAAGTAAATAAAATTCCAAACTGCTTTATCGTGTCCATCTTTTGATCTTAAACCCAAATACCTTTAGGCTAACGGGAATACTGTCATGGGTAGATATTTTATCTTATTCAGAAAGACACGAAAAGGTAAACTAAAGAATTACTGTTTCATTACATGTATAGAGAAAAATCAAGTACTAAAGGGACTTTGTTTTTTAAATAACATGCAGGTATCTGTTTTTCCAATACTCTTATTGTACTGTATTTGTTACAGCACTACTAAATGTCATGTACTGCGGTTTTGAATTGACCAAACAGTTTATCATAATGCACCTTAACTCAGCAAAAAAAAAAAAAAAAAAAAAAGTCACATTAGCTTAAAGTTAGGATTTCGGTATAATTTTTTTTTCATTCCTTTTATTTTCTAAGCTGGCTTCTAGGGTCTATCTCAAACTTCTAAAGTGAAAGGCTGAAAACACCATTGACAGTTCACTTTAAACGAAACCTTTCTAGCAAACCGTATATTGAAAACACAGGAGCTGTAAGAATAAACTACTTTAAATACTTGGAAAACAGGCAAACAAAAGAATGGAATTTGTTCCTCTCTAACCTGGAATCAAACCTAGGACTGGCATGCTGGGAGGCAAGTTGACCTCTGTGTCCATGTGCCACCTAGAATTAAACTTGCAAACTTGGTCATTCGCTTTCTATACCCATTTTTATAGTATACTTATAGGTACATTAATCAAGAAAGCCTAAATTCAGTTAACTAAAAAGACCATTATGGAATTACTGCCAAACTAAATGCAAATCCATTGTTAAAAAAAAAAATCTATATACAGACTCAATCATTAAGAAAAATTGCAACAAAGACCAAACAGCACTGATGTTCACTGATCTTATTCATTTGCTTAATTTTCATAATATAACCCAAAAACTTGGACATTACTGATTACTGGCATCAGGTCTCCAGTATGTAAAGAATTAAGGAAAAATTAAGGAATAACCGCAGTCAAATGAACATTATTCTGAAATTCAACATATTCTTTGTAACATTAGTACCTGAACTTAGGAATATATAGTGTAGATACAATCCTACCAGCGATGACTTGGCAGCTAACTTTACAGAAAGAGGCTAACAGGAACAAATACAAGTTGAAGTCATACTGAGTCAACACCTCTAGTATCCTTAATGTTTTCATTGACATGTGATTGTGATCACCTGAAAAAAGGATTTTTTTTTTTTTGACCAAATCATTAAAAAAAAAAAAAAAAAAGTTATAGCTGAACATTGCTATCACTGCCAAGAATGAATTTAGTACCATTCAAAAACCCACTAAAAACAAAGTGATTACTGGAAGCTAAAGATTTCATATTTAACATATACTTATGAGAATTAATTGAACACATTTACCTGTAAAAATTAAAGTTACCTTGCACCATCATGTAACCACCACTTGGCCTTTTAAAACTGCAAATTATGTATTATTCTTTTGAGTTGGAGTAAAGATTCAATTCCGTTTCAGTATCCAAATTAAAACATGAAAATGGACAATTGTAAATTTTTTTCTTTAAATCACATCACCCTATGACAAAAGAAAAAAAATAGATGAAGACACAAACACAGCTTTTGGAGGGGTAAAGGGAAGGGAAGTTTATTCTTTTCTTTTTTTTAATCAAATTATGCAACGTAAAAAAAAAAAAAAAAAAAAAAAAAAAAACTTTTTTGTACAATCCAATGCTAAACATATATGGGCTTTTATTCATATTTCAATGGGACATTTAAGTTTGGGATGAATCCAATTATTAGGAGTTTAAGAGACTTTCACAAACACAAAATTAAAATCAGAAACAGGGGGGGTGGGGCAATAAAATAACAACTGTGAACCAATGTGAGTTTGCGGAGGTAAAACTCAACTGGGTACAAATTGTTGGTCAAATTCTTTACAGAAATAATATCATAAAAAGAGGAGTTATTTTTCACATTAACATCTACTGTGAGGTTATGTGAATGTAAAAGTCTCTAAAAACTTTTTTTTTTTTATTACTTTGCATAAATGCTTGGTTCTCCGTCACACTGTATTATTATACAAAATAAAAATCACATTTGTGCAAGATCACTGGCAGAAACATTGCACAGTGCAGGAGCATCCAAGCATTACACAAATCCTTTTTTTTTTTTTTTTTTTTAAACAAAAATAAACTTGCCATTTTCAAATCAGGTCGTATGATTTGCTGCGACTCACATTCAGTGTTATTACTAAAATACTTTATCAGCAGGTTTAAAATAAGCCTGCCATAATATACAATATGCTACAATGTTTTATACATTTCATTATATACATGGCTCTGTTATGTAGAATTCAAAATCATCTTTCAATTGGCCGTTAATACATTAGTACACAAGGGTAGCCTTAGGCATGTGCTGAGAACAGTCTGACATAATAACTTTGTGTAATTTCATCCTGAGAAAGTTGAAGTATTCACTTAGCTGGTGATGGGTGAATATGAACAGAAATTATACATTTCTGTATAAATGTATACATTTCTGAAATTATACATTTCTGTTCAGGTTTTATATATATATGACTATAGCAAATAATTTTTTTTTAAGTAAAGAGCTTGCCATCAGCACACACCTGAACAATAACTACACGCAAAGTAGAAAGAAGTGCGACTCAACAGCAGTGCATATTAAAAACTGATCCATGAAAGCATCCACACAGGGTTTGATGCTTCAAAATCACATGCAATACGGTAAACAATGAGACACAGGAGATAAGAACAAGACGATCAACATTTGCCCTTCCTCCTACATCTGCCTCCGCATAATTTATACCGTGTTGTACATGATGCTGATTGTACATTACATATGGATAAGTAATAAAAGTTCATATGCCTAAAGAACATGACCACAGCCATTTCCAATTTTGTCAACAGCTTTCTGCACTTAACTCAAGTAGCCTGTGTGATACAGGAAGGCATTGAAAGCATTTGGATCAGATGAAAGGATCAGTACAAATGCAATCATGCCAAATATATATTGTCTATTGTTTAAAAAAAAAAAAAAAAAAAAAAATTTCAAACCTACTTAACTATATTGCTTCAGTAAACCTATGCACTTCTGATAGATGAAGTAAATTAGGTCAACACACCTTGTGTAATTTCAGTACCCATAGTGCAGTGCGCACAGCGCTTAAAATATATATACACACATAGGGGAGATAAAAGCACAAGGTTTGCAGGCCATGTACACATGACTACATTTCCACAAGCACAACAGCTTATACATTAGCATTTCTCAAAAGAAGTGCTGTTCTCTAATCTAGAGAATGGCCGAGGTGCTTCAGTGAGACAAGGCTTGTGCAATACCTAGGCTAGTTTAAGCAATTTAAAAAAAAATTTACTTTGCCGGGTAGGGGAAATCTATGGTGGGTTATATGATATGAAAAATAAAACACTTCCCCCTAGATTAGATGTTGGTGCCTTATTATGTCTTTCATATGACCCACCATTTACACAAAAGCAAATATCATTAACGGCCAACAGAAAAAGGCTAGAATAAAATCCAGTTTGTCACTTGTAATAACTATTAGGAGTTCTCCCACTTGCAAGGCTGTACCACAAATTTGGAAACTAAAAATGACAACATTGCTGCACTTGTAGGAATCAAATGCAACCGAAATCCTTAAAATGATCTTAAATTTCAGCAGTTCAACAGCGTTGCAAGTGGGCTTGAAGCCAAAATGGAGCATATATTTGTTTGTATAGTGGATTTGAGAGACTTTCCATTCCTCATGCCTGTACTTTGAGAAGACTTTTTAGCTGAAAGGCCATCATTTCACGTCGATCACAAGGGATCATAGGAAGAGAAACCCAGTGACTGGGAGGTTTGGGGAGAACACTAGGTGATGGTGGCTCACTAAATTTGGCTCCTGCATAAGCATGTCCACACTGCGCGGACAGAACGTTATTCAGGTGCGACACAGCTCCACCCCAGTGTTGGCTGCTGTAGAAGTGAACTGTGCCGTTCTTCTCGATGGTCTTCTCTGGGGCTGTTGAAACACTGGGAGAGGTAGAAAGCGCCATGTTGAACTGATTCCGGCTTCGTTGCTTGACCTTTCCCACATGGTGATGCATTTTGGATGCTGTAGGTTCAGTGTGGGTTGCTGGAATGTTGTATCGCTCACCACCTCCCATACTGATAGAGCTCTATGTCACCTAGAAACAATGAGTTCATGTTACAACAGTATATGCACTTATTTTAAGTTGGGTTCTAACATAATTTATAAGCCAAGTTGAGCTAGATAGCACAAACTTGAACCAATTTAAATCAATTGAAATGGATTAAGGAATGTAATACTTTGTGTTTATAATTCATAGAAATGATTTAATTTGTGCTGTGTTTACAGAACCCATTACACAAAACAAAATAGTCACACACCATGGAAATTTCTTTACACCAAACTGACTAAATATGACCTTGGTCAGTATAAAAAAAATAGAACGCAATTAAAAATATCAGCAAAGATGCATTTACCAGTGGTTAGAGAGCTAGGACTATATTTTCAGGCTTAAGTCAAAAATATTTTGATATTGGAAGTCTTCCGTGATGAGTTACACATTTGAATTATTAAATGTGCCTGGACAAAAAGCAGTGCTTTATATGTTTAGATAGCACAAATATGACCATACAGATTAAAAGCGTAAGGCTGTAATAAGCCTGGGCATAAGCGGAAATATGAATGTTGTGTTCAGTACACACACTAGGAGAAGAGGGGAAGCAGAAGGAGATAATTTTTTTTATATATATTTTTTAAACCACCATGTCTTGTATCACAGTTGTGCTCCTTACCTTTTAGTTGTTAAGAAGTTTCGTTTCTCCTCACTAATTCTCCACCAGGTTCTTAAAGTAGCCAACCTACTTCTTACTGCACATTCGAGTTCAATGATATTCAAAGTTTTCATGTGCCAAAGAGCAACTGTGGGTCGTGAAGCCGAGCTGAACATCAATTCACCTCGGCACACGCTGGGCTCTTCAAAGTCTCAATCTGTGATAAACAAAATTCTGTGAGTTTTAATTCATAGGAAAACCACATGCAACACACTGACCCACTTGAAAGACAAACAATGATTTTCTAAACAAACCAATAAACGTGTGACTACATAATTTAGTACATTGTCATAACAAAATATTAAGCACCACATTTAAGAGGCACTACACAACTTCTTCACTATTTTAGTCAGCAAAAAAAAAAAAAAAAAAAAAAAAAAACTAAAAAATATTCATAATCACTTCGATCACAAATTAAAACAAAATGTGTATTAAAACCAACAAATTCATGGGAACCATTGCCGCAGTGCAGTGCAATACCCAGGTTAAAACAAAGTAGATTAAAAAAAAAACTAAAAAAAAACAAGTGTGTGGAAAATGCATCGTTTCATTCGTTAAAGTTACGACAACTTAAACAGACGCGTAATCTTTTTGTTCACAAACCTTACACATACGCGGTCTGTCAGGCACAGTGCCTATAATTCTTCATTTCAATTTGTAATACTATTTTAGTTCAGCATTCTGGGTTATAAAGTCGTTGTTGTTATTTGTTGGATTGTGTTTGTTGTGCGAATTACTCAAACTGCTGCCTGAACGAAACAAAAAAGACTTTACGACGATCGACTCATAAATTAAAGACTTGAGCGTCATTCAAATGGTCTTTATAACGAACAATTGTGCCTCAACAGACGAAACCTATATTGATAACACTACATAAGTTTAATAAACCTACCAAAACCACATAAAGGAAAATTGGAACTACACCAAAACAAAGAACTGCCTTGAAATATGGCGTCTGGTCAACCGCTTTGTGTTGCTTTCCACCCATACTCGTACACGTTCACAAATCCCGCCTCCTTAGATGTTCAATTGGTTACTCGCCTCCTTGCACACAAAGTCTTACCAATAAAAAAAGGGAACTTGGAAAGTCAACCAATGAAAATAGGATAGACGTAAAAGAAACGAGTTTTAAAAACCCACCCGTATACTGACTTTTCGATCGTCATAAACAAGAACAAAACAACCGACTCACCGACTTCTTAGGGATTTCAACACCAACAAACTGTCGTCCGACAATTTCCAGTTTATAGAAGCTTCGGCCGTGAAGTAAAAAGGCTATTACTGCGCTATGCAAAACAACCTTTGTCTTTCAGCGGCACAGCAGAATCGACACCCTTCCTCCTTCCCGTCTCACTCACAACAAAATGGCTCCGCAGGCAGGGTTAAGTACTTCTAGACGATCTATGAACTGACCAATCACAGTTGAACGTCGAGTCGCAGCGACCAAACAGGTCAACAGACACGCTTGTTGCTGCCTTCGTGGCGTCACTAGTTGTAAGAAGAGTTTTTGCTTTTTGTTCCGTTCACTTCTTCGTTTTCGGCTTTTCTGCATAGATTTATTAGGCTTTGCAAAAAGTACGGACGAAGCCAACGACTAATAAAAGGTGTTTTAACACAGACACACACCAACACACTCTATATGGGGCAATTTCATTCCTTCATTCATTATCTCCCACTTTATCCTCTATTAGGGTCGCGGTGGGGTTCCCCATGCCCATCCAGGGGAGAACGTTTCGGGCGCTGGGCAGATAGACCCAGGACAGGGCGCCAATCCATCGCTGGGCACACACTCACTCACACAGACACACTCTATATGGGGCAATTTTTGGAGAATTCAATTGACTTGATCCATGTTTTTGGACTGTGGGAGGAAACCGGAGAACCCGGAGGAAACCCACGCGGACACGGGGAGAACATGGAAACTCCACCCAGATGGGGATTCGAACCGGGAATCCCTAGCGCTGAGAGGCGAACGTGCTAACCACTAAGCCACCATGCCGCCTGCATAGATTTATTAGGCTTTGCAAAAAGTACGGACGAAGCCAACAACTAATAAAAGGTGTAACTATGCCAAGTAGATTTTTTCATTCATTCATTCATTCATTATCTCCCACTTTATCCTCTATTAGGGTCGCGGTGGGGTTCCCCATGCCCATCCAGGGGAGAATGTTTCGGGCGCTGGGCAGATACACCCAGGACAGGGCGCCAATCCATCGCTGGGCACACACTCACTCACACAGACAACACACTCTATATGGGGCAATTTTTTTGAGAATTCAATTGACTTGATCCATGTTTTTGGACTGTGGGAGGAAACCAGAGAACCCGGAGGAAACCCACGCGGACACGGGGAGAACATGGAAACTCCACCCAGATGGGGATTCGAACCGCGAATCCCTAGCGCTGAGAGGCGAACGTGCTAACCACTAAGCCACCGTGCCGCCTGCATAGATTTATTAGGCTTTGCAAAAAGTACGGACGAAGCCAACAACTAATAAAAGGTGTAACTATGCCAAGTAGATTTTTTCATTCATTCATTCATTATCTCCCGCTTTATCCTCTATGCCCATCCAGGGGAGAACGTTTCGGGCGCTGGGCAGATAGACCCAGAACAGGGCGCCAATCCATCGCTGGGCACACACTCACTCACACAGACACACTCTATATGGGGCAAATTTTTTGAGAATTCAATTGACTTGATCCATGTGTTTGGACCGTGGGAGGAAACCGGAGAACCCAGAGGAAACCCACGCGGACACGGGGAGAACATGGAAACTCCACCCAGATGGGGATTCGAACCGCGAATCCCTAGCGCTGAGAGGCGAACGTGCTAACCACTAAGCCACCGTGCCGCCTGCCAAGTAGATTTGTCTTAAAAATATTTACATAGCATCATTGGGCAAACTATTCCATTCATCCATTATCTTCCTCTTAATCCTCTACTGGGGGTTCTCCATGCCAAACCAGGGGAGAACATTTCGGGCACTGGGCAGATACACCCAGGACAGGACACCAATCTACCACAGGGCACACACAGACACTCTCTATATGGGGCAGTTTGGAGCATTAAATTTCCCTTGATCCATGTTTTTGGACTGTGGGAGGAAACCCAGAGGAAACTCATGTGGACAAGGGGAGAACATGGAACATGGATTCAAACCAGGAATCCCTAGAGAGGCCACTAAGCCACAGTGCCGCACTTGTGCAAAGTAAATTACACTTATGTCTGTGTTATTGTTTATTACTTTGTACATTAAAAAATCCAAACCGTAGTGTGCATGTTTTACCTAAGAAATAACAACATATGCCATTGCAACACTTTTATTATATAATGGGAAAGAGCATATGCATAGATATGCATCTTACACTGTTCACATTTCGTTTCAACATGTTTGTGTCTGTAGGAAACACCTGTAACCGACCCAAGAATTGTTAAAACCAGTGCACTGTAAGCCAGTATTTAAGTAGATGAATTATTAAATAAAACATAGCCATTTAAAAACATATGTATCGATTACGCCATTTAAAATATATCACCATGCAAGTGACAAATTAAATCCGTATATTTTTGTTTAAATCCTCTAAACCAGCAACACACAATCGTCATTTAAAAAATGCTGCTTGCCATATGTATTTTTAAATTTTAAATGATGTGTGTTTAAATTGTACATTTAAAAAATTGTCTTATTTTGTGTTTACTGTAAATTAAATGTATCACTTGAAATGAAAAATGATGTTTTTGTAGTGGATTATGGGCATACAATTATTTAAATATAAAATGTATCTTTTTAAACCTTTTTCCACACTGTTAGGGGGAAGGGAGGCTATCACCTTCCCAGTGTTTCTCACTTTCTTAGATCAAAACCATTGCAAATTGAAACAAGCAGGAAGATGTCTCCTTTTTGGAGCTATGTAGCTGAAGAAGTGTGAAGTGTGGGTGTGTCTGTTAACCATTTGGGTTTTTTGACGCCAGATGGTTGGTAGTTGTGGAAGTTCTGAATCTCTCTGAGGACTGTTTTTGCCTTTGTGTTAAATATTTTATGAATTTTAATATATATATATATATATATATATATATATATATATATATATATATATATATATATATATATATATACATATATACATATATATACATACACACACACACAGTTGAGGACGATATTATTAGCCCCCTTACAAAATAGAAATATTAACCGGAGCAAAATAAACTGAACACAGATTTTTTAGACATCATAGTTTTATTTTGGATGCATACACTATATTATATTCCACTCAGAAATGAAGATATTACACAAAACACAAAAACTATTAGGGACAAAATTATTAACCCCCCCACATCCTAATAGTCAATTGTGTATCCTTTTTGCTGGATTACTGCCTGCAGACGTTTGTTGTAGTTTACAACAAGTCTCTCAGACGTCATTTGAGGAATCCTGGCCCATTCTTCTTTGGCAAATCTCTCAAGTTCCTCTGGATTCGATGGTTGTCTGGCATGGACATTTTTCTTTAGGTCAACCCACAGATTTTCTATTGGACTTAAGTCAGGGCTTTGTGCAGGCCATTCATTGACATTCACTTTGGTCATCTGGTCATTTTAGCTTATTCTTACATAATAATGTTTTGGTGCACAAATATAAATATTTTGGTCCTTTTAATGAAAATTTTATGTTCAGAGATGCTCTGTATATATATATATATATATATGCCCTAACCACGGTAGCTCAGTGGTTAGGGCGTTGGGCTATCAATCTGAAGGTTGAGGGTTCAAATCCCATGTTCACTGCAGTTACCAATGTGGGTCCTTGAGCAAGACCCTTAACCCCTCATTGCTCCAGGGATGTTGTGATTAACCCTGTGTTCACCGTGTAAGTCGCTTTGGAAAAAAGCGTCTGCTAAATGACCAAATGTAATGTAATGAAATGTGTATATATATATATATATATATATATATATATATATATATATATATATATATATATATATATATATATACTGCATTCACTAAAAAAAATCATCGTTACAAAAGCTAGATGTTATGGTGGATTACATTTAGCTCAGCAGTAAAATTTTCAAAATTCTAATCCATCCATCCATTATCTTCCGCTTTATCCTCTACTAGGGTCATGGGGGGGGGGGGGGCGTTCCCATGCCCATCCAGGGGAGGACGTTTCAGGCTTAGTGGTTAGCACGTTTGCCTCTCAGCGCTAGAGATTCCAGGTTCGAATCCACATCTGGGTGGAGTTTCCATGTTCTCCCAGTGTCCACGTGGGTTTCCTCCAGGTTCTCCGGTTTCCTCCCACAGTCCAAAAACATGGATCAAGTCACTTGAGTACTCCAAATTGCCCCATATAGAGTGTGTCTGTGTGAGTGAGTGTGTGCCCAGCGATGGATTGGCGCCCTGTCCTGGGTCTATCTGCCCAGCCCCTGAAACGTTCTCCCCTGGATGGGCATGGGGAACCCCACCGCGACCCTAACAGAGGATAAAGCGGGAGATAATGAATGAATGAATGAAAAATAAAGGCCAAGAGCGTTCAGCACTATTGTGCGTAGGGGAAACATTACGTCATTTAGCAGACACTTTTATCCAAAGTGACTTACAAGGTGAGCACAGAGTTAATCACAACATCCCGGGAGCAATGAGGGTAAAGGGTCTTCTCAAGGACCCACACTGGTAACTTCAGTGGACCTGGGATTTGAACCCCCAACCTTCAGATTGATAGCCCAACACCCTAACCACTGAGCTATCATGGGAAACATATTTTGGTGATGTGAAATTGGCTTTGTTTGCTGTTTTTTATCGTCTTTCTTTCAAATAAATTAAAGTTTCACTTTCCAAAAACCATGAAATGGCACGTTGGCCTAATGGTTAGCACGTTCACCTCCCAGTGCTGGGGATTCAGGTTTGAAGCCCAATCTGGGTGGAGTTTTCATGTTCTCGCTGTGTCCGCGTGGGTTTCCGCTGGGTTCTCCAGTTTCCTCCTACAGTTAAAAAACATGGATTGAAGGTAAATTGACTGCTCTAAATTGCCCTATATAGACAGTATGTCTGTTCTTGTGTGTGTAAGTGAGCCTGTGCCCAGTGATACCATTGGCTCCCTGTCCTCATAAAGATAATGAATGAATGAAACAGCTACCTAAAACAACTTTAAGGAAGGATATCGAGTAAAGAAAAAAAAAAAAAAATGTGTCACTATATAATGAATTGTTCGCCACAAGTTTTATTTGATAAACATTTGTAAGGTAATACTGAGATAAGGCGGCACGGTGGCTTAGTGGTTAGCACGTTTGCCTCTCAGCGCTAGGGATTCCCGGTTCGAATCCCCATCTGGGTGCAGTTTCCATGTTCTCCCCATATCTGCGTGGGTTTCCTCCGGGTTCTCCGGTTTCCTCCCACAGTCCAAAAACATGGATCAAGTTAATTGAGTTCTCTAAATTGCCCCATATAGAGTGTGTCTGTGTGAGTGAGTGTGTGCCCAGCGATGGATTGGCGCCCTGTCCTGGGTCTATCTGCCCAGCGCCCAAGATGTTCTCCCCTGGATGGGCATGGGGAACCCCACCGCGACCCTAATAGAGGATAAAGCGGGAGATAATGAATGAATGAATAAATTGCCCTATATAGACAGTATGTCTGTTCGTGTGTGTGTAAGTGAGCCTGTGCCCAGTGATAACACTGGCTCCCTGTTCTCATAAAGATAATGAATGAATGAAACAGCTACCTAAAACAACTTTAAGGAAGGATATCGAGTAAAGAAAAAAAAAATGTCACTATACAATGAATTGTTCGCCACAATGTTTTATTTGATAAACATTTGTAAGGTAATACTGAGATAAGCAAGCCATATTAAAATGTATTCTAAACAGCAGTAATCGTTGAGTTTGAACAATTTGACCTGAATCATATTTAAGAACCGTTTGTCACATTGTTCATCACAATCTTGGAGATGTGCAGTCTTGGAGTCTGCAGTCTAATATCCATACTAGGTTTATACACGCTCATTGTGAAATGTCGACTAGTCGACGAGTTATAATCCACTGGTTAACACCAAAAAGTCAAAATACCACAAAACACAAGTGCAACTTAATAGAATCTCCCCATGGTTTCCCATATGGTACAGTCTTTCATTGTGACGCAATAGGTTTTTTTCGCGACGACATTGGTAGTTGGTAAATACCACCCGGTGTGAAGAGGAGGGAGCGGTAGCTGCTAAAGCTAATAAAGAAAGCCTCGACAGAAGAGAAAGCGAGGGTGGAAGAACGGAATTCGGCGGATTAACCAAGCTTTTGGGTTTTAAAAGCCCGATATTTGGCTTCGAGTTTATCCAGAGCTTTCAAAATGGCGTGTGGTGCTACGTTAAAACGTTCCATGGAGTTTGAGGCGCTTTTAGGCCCTCAGTCGCCAAAGCGGAGGAGGTGCAGTCCGCTGGCCGGAGCCGCTGCCACCCCGTCCCCGCAGAGATGCA
This sequence comes from Corydoras sp. C115, assembly GCA_019802505.1. Classification (NCBI taxonomy): domain Eukaryota; kingdom Metazoa; phylum Chordata; class Actinopteri; order Siluriformes; family Callichthyidae; genus Corydoras; species Corydoras sp. C115. The sequence continues at coordinate 452,951 of JAFMOC010000048.1, forward strand.
GCCTCAGAGCGCAGAGCGATAACCCGGCCACCCCGATGTCTCCCCAGCCTGTTACGGGGGAACACAGGCTTACTCCAGGTAAGTGTTCGAGCCGATGGGGTAAATAATGATCCGTGTCAAATTTGTGGCGTGAGTCTTTTTAGGCTAAGCCAGGGCTGTGTCGCAAATTGTATTCCGAGTGCACTGGGTATTTATCAAGAGCCGTTATTTTCTTCACTAATGAGGGCCTTAATGTAGGGCGCATGGCTCTGTATGAGATATGACCATCGTCTGGGGTTTAAAAATTGCAAAGTTTTCCTTAAACACTTAATGGGGTTCGTCGTCTTATTGCATCATGTGAACGATCTATACTATTTTGATGACAAATGTAAATCACCTTTGGGATAGAACACGTATACTGTCTCAGTCATTTCAAAAACATCGTTATGTCATTTTTATCTCGCTACTCCCCAGATAACGCTAGCTCGTTTTCTTGCTATGCTAACCGTTATCGTGTATGTAGCTAGAATTACACCGAATTTTCCAAAAACCGACGAATAATGTTAACGGGCCATAGTTTTCTTGAAATATCGTGGGTCAGCACTTTTGTAACGACATGGATACACTGCCTGAAATAAACCTAAGAAGGTTACATGCCTAATCAGATTCACGTTGTTTGGCAACATCGACTTTCCACATAATTTTCCATCCAAATACAAAAAAATGATACACGTTATGATTAAACACAGAATTTGTAAGTTTGAAATCTATTTTTATAAGTCGTGTAAGGTACAGGTTAAAATTATCGACATCTGATAAAATAATTTTGTTTTAAATAGGAGTAAACACAAACAGCATTTTGTGACCGAAACAGAAATGATTTTAAAGTTCTTAAAACTCTATTTTGAGGGCCGTTTTTATTTTATATTACAAGGTACATAACTATGTGGCAGCTTTAAAATGGGCAAGACGTGAGTGTAAAGAAATTCGTCCAAACATAAATCTGTTGCACTGAAGCTACATTTTACTGTACACTTAAAGTTGTTTGCATTTTAAATAATAGCTTACAATTGTAGTGGACAAACACATGGGCAATGATGAGAGGTGTGTTTCTTTACAAATATCTTGCAAATACATTCTTATCAATGAAAAGTTTAATATGATCCGTTCATTGTGACATGGGTTAAGATGGGTTGCTTGCAGTTAATGGTGGGAATAAAAGTTGTGTTCCTGTCTGAAGGCGCAGTGACTTTTGAACCACTTGTATAGGAGCCAAAAACTAATAATGTTTTATGTAGTTTACTCTGAACTGATTTGCTAAAGCACAAACAGCAAAGTAGAGCAAATAAACCTGGGTATGAGGGAACCATACAAAACTGTATGAATAAAATCTTGCATAATGCAAGACTGAGTTCAGACAGTAGATACAAAATGCCCATCCTGTGTAAAATAAAAAGATTAATGACATACATGAGTTTCTAGATGTTTTGTCCTCCTAGAGGGACACAAACATAGTCATGTTGAGAATAATATGTTGTAGGCAACTGAAACTTAGTGCAGAAGGCAAAGTAATATTATACATTTAAAAAAAAAATCTAAACACAAAAATTACAAAGCCTTGGACCCTGTTGCAGACATCAGAAGTGGTCATTTCATGGAGGGAGAAACAAAGTCAAAGTAGTTGTCTTGTTACAAAGTATTGGACTGTAGTACAATCGCAGCAGGTGTTTTGGACTGATAAGTTTATGTGGGCACAGTTCACTGAATGGTTGGACACTACTACCTGGATCACTGCCTATATTCCAGTCATACACTCATGAAATTTCCCTGCAGGTTTGGGGCATGTTTTTTTTTTTTTTTTTTTTTTTTTGTAAATGGAGTTGGTGATTTGAGCTAAATTAATGCTCCCCAATGCTGAGGTGTACAGTCAACTTATTTTATACAGTGTAATAAGATGACCCCAGACACTGCAAAGGTCCTCAAAATGGCTAAAGAAGCACAAGGAGTACTGCATATAAATGCTGCATTTCCTTTTATGCCATTGGTAAAATCTGTTTATCATTGAAATAAATAAGTATTTTAAAATATATTTTTTAAAGTAAGTATTTGTACTGCGGTTGTGCTCTCAAAGTACACATTGGTTTTGAATGACAAACCATTTACATAGCACCTGGCTTAAATTCTAGTATTAAACATGACACTTGTGTTCGTTTAAACAAATTCTACTGTGTGCTAAAGGTTGTTTATTTTTTATGAATTACTGCACATGTAAATGTCTATTATGCTTTAAAACAGTCAGCTCTTTCACATATTTGCTGCAACTGTAGTGCACTGGTCATGTCTGTACAGTTGGCGCTGGGGCCACACAAATTGGATTGGACACCCTCTGATAAAGAAAATTGTCCTAAGGATTCTTTCATATGTGTACACATTGTATTTAAACAAGACACCCTTGGTGAACAACCTCAGCTACCATCACACAAGCAACCCTGAACATTACACAGATGAGCTGTATGGACAATCACAAATGGTCATAAAATGGATGTTAAATGACTTCAAATGTTCGTGTGACAAATTACACACATTTAAGTAACTGATATGTTCTTTACAACATGACCTCAGTTTGTTTTTTGTGCCATACCTGCTGGAATATTCCTAGTAGGGTAGAACTCTTTGTTATAGGGGGAATGCCCAATTGTGTGCTTTTTTTTCTGTTTTTGTGAAAATAGCTGCTACTGATTGTTTTTACAATTGTGCTGCAAACAATGTGCAAACAAAGTTGGAGCCCTGTTTTAGATTGGATACATACTCCTGTTAGGTTGTGTGATCTGGTCCATGTGTGGGTACTTCTGGACTTCTTGTTTCCTCCTACGTTCCACAGACATGCCATTAGTTAAATTATAGATACTAAATTGTACTTCTAGTACTCTGGTGCATGTAGTCCTATTTATTAACAATTGTCATTGATGCTCTCCAGTTGAGTCCTAATTGAAAAAACAAGTGGTCTGGCAAGAGAGTGGAACAATAGTACTACATGTATGCTCTTGAATTTACAATCTGTTTATAAAATACTATCAAAAAAACAATTTGCAGTCCTTAATTAGCATTTCATTTCACTCTGCACTAAACCTTAATAGACAGGACTAATCATGGCCTTTCTGAAATTACATATGCATTTAATCAGGGTTTTTAATGTAGGCTTCTGATGTGCTGATATCCACAATTAGAAAAAGCATCATGAGGTGTAGGTGTGTGTGTTTTTATATATATATATATATATATATATATATATATATATATATATATATATATATATATATATATATATATATATCCATAATATGCTAAACTTAAACACTGACTACAGGATTTGAAAAGCATTGTGCACAGTGAAGTACTGTGCAGAGACTAGGAGCAACTAACTATATAACCAGGTACCATTTAACCTAATTGTTAACTACTAAAATGGGGCTTTTTTTTTTGCTACAGTAAGGGGGAGGGGGGGTGGACCAAAGTGAAAGACCTAAATAATTGGAATCACCATCTGGAGTGTCTGAGATGGCGAGGGACCCTATACAGGGATAAGAAGAATGTTGGTATTGATTTTTAAAGACTTCAAATCTCATGAACAGGGATAAGGTTAAAATAACTTTATTTATTTTAACAAAATAATATTTCAAACATTTTTAAAAAAATTATATGCATTTGTAATGCTTCCATTCATTACCCATATTGGAAGACACATCTAATGAGCTACAACTATTGGTTTGGTAAATGTTTTTTAGAATTATTAGTTGGAATTTATTATTTTTTATGTTGTTCATTGATACACTACAACATGCAGTTTAAATTTGTAGTTTCATGTTTTGTTGAATGTACTCTTGAAAAAACCAAGCCACAAACCTCCAAAAAGAGCTAGTTGAAATTATTCATTCATTATCTCCCGCTTTATCCTCTATTAGGGTCGCGGTGGGGTTCCCCATGCCCATCCAGGGGAGAACATCTCGGGCGCTGGGCAGATAGACCCAGGACAGGGTGCCAATCCATCGCTGGGGCAAACACTCACTCACACAGACACACTCTATATGGGGCAATTTTGAGAATTCAATTGACTTGATCCATGTTTTTGGACTGTGGGAGGAAACCGGAGAACCCGGAGGAAACCCACGCAGACACGGGGAGAACATGGAAACTCCACCCAGATGGGGATTCGAACCGGGAATCCCTAGCGCTGAGAGGCGAACGTGCTAACCACTAAGCCACCGTGCCGCCCCTAGTTGAATTAAATAAGTAAATATGTTTGGGAGTTGACTTCCTGCCATATTTGGGAATTCATTTCAATATTTTAAAAGGGGGGGGGGGCATGTAGAGAATTTCAAACCAACAAATTTCTTTTTCCGGCTTATTGTTGATCTACCTTGTTTGTAAACCTGTGTTTGTTTAAATGGTCATGTACAGTACTATATGTAACGTGTGTTGACAATGAATCAGAATACTTTATTAACCTGTGGGGGGAAATTGCAGAATGCTTTGAATTTGTAATGTTACTGTGTTGTATTAATTGTTACCTTTCACTCATTTTTATTCTTGGTATTATGTTTCACCCATTAAGCAACATTTATATAGCCATTTAAATAGATTAAAAACAGCTTCATCGACTTTGATAAAGGAATTATCAAACCCTTACCGCCTTCACTACAATTGTTCTCCTGCAAAGCTTGTGCCCTAATGTGTAATGCACGATTTCTTAAAAAAATGCTGAAATACAACTTTTTCAGTTGTGTGATCGCAGACTTAAATGCAATTTGTATTCTTACCAGTGGTGTAAATATGCATTACAATAATTATATGAACACCACAAGAGCAAAGTAACTCATTTTTTAAAATAATGTTGCTTTAAAGATTTGCTATTTTAAACAAAGGCAGAAGTGTTGCATAAGTTTAAAGTTCTTTTTTTTTCCCTAATGTGTTAATTCGTTTATTTATATATATATTTTTTTACTTCCAGAGCAAATCTTCCTCAACATTCGTCAGGAGTACAGCCGTTACCAAAGGCGACGGCAGCTTGAGGGAGCTTTTAATCAGACAGAAGCAGGTGGAACTGCCGAGGGGTCAAATCCCAGTTCACCATCAGGTAAGACCCTATGTATTACAAAAGCATATTTAATGGAATAATGCATTACTAAAATTCTGTAGCAGTATAGTATAAAGACTTGTTTTAAACTCTAAATAAAGAGGCAGCGGCTTGTTGGATTGGTTTAAAACCATACTTAATCTAGCACCTCAAAGACTATTTTTTTAGACTAGACACAAAGCCTTGAATGAATGCATGATACAATCCCCAGACACATTGCAATGTTTTTACTCAGAGTGAAAATGACCTCTAGAGGTCTTAGTCTGCAAAGTTCAAGTGTTGCATGAGTTGGAGGACATTGTAATGAATGTTCACAAGGAAGTTCACAAACTAATTCTTAAGTATGCAAGTTCAAAACCTGTAATTTAATATATGCACAGATTTACTTATAAAAGCAGTAGGCTTAAGGTGATGAATAGCAAAACTAAACCAAAATATAGCAAGGTCTATACACAATACATACACAATAATTAACACAGTGTAAAGTGTTTCGGTGCTGATCAATGCTTATGATGAGGAAAAAATTGTAATGAATTATAAATAACGGACAGTTTGAGGTGTTTGTATTACTCCCTGTTTGGTATTACCTTTACCCCAATTTTGGTGTGTAACCAGTAGTTTAATATCTGTGAAACAAGCATTTCTTCATGTAATGAATATTTATGTAAAGGGTAAAATAACAAATCTAAGAAACAGTGCATTCCCCCCCCCTTTTCTTTTGCATCATAATCGTGATTATTACCTACAATAAAATATGCAATAATTGTACCATCAAATTCTGTAATAGTCTCTCTAGGCACTACTGTTGCAAACTGATATGTAAAAGTAGTCTGGGATATTTGTTGGGAGTTGGATTTAATATTAATATTATTTTTCTGCAGCAGATAATAAACCCTCTGCTTGTAAAGACTTCCCTTCTGATTTATTCATTTTTAATCATTGCAATTTTTTTGTCAGGTGCTTCGTCACTGAAAAAGGACCAACCCACATTCACTCTTAGACAGGTGGGTTTTCTGTGCGAGCGTCTCCTCAAAGACCACGAAGACAAAATCCGTGAGGAATATGAGCAGATCCTCAACACAAAACTGGCAGGTATGAGAAGAAATTCATGTGTATGTTTTAGTAGTTCATTATTAGTGACATGTAACATTGCCCATTTTATATCCATGAAGATTTATAGTAATAAAATGTACAAAATTCTCAGAGTTTCCGTAATTTTTTTAAATGTAATGTGAAAACCAGAATGTCTTAAATATTGGTAAATACCCCTTTAGATGTTTTCCACAAAAGATATTTAACAAAAATGATAGAATGTAGAATAGAAAACGCCTTGTGTGTAGTAATTACCATCAATCTTGAACTACCTTTGTTGGGGAAAAAAATGATTTATTTTCGCTATAGTTCTCAGTTTGACATTGTTATGAATTGATTTTGGTGCCTTATTTTAACTGGATCGTAGTTTTTTTTGGGGGGGTTTGTGGTCATTTATTTATTCACAGCTCTTTTACGGTCACACCGCTGCATTTTTATTGTGTTGTGCTCTGTGCATTGACTTCCGTTTGCTGTAGACACTGTGTGCTAAGCTTGGGCATCACTGTTGGCCCAGTTTGGTCTTGGGTGGTTGGATAGTTCACATCTGGTTCTAGAATACTTTGGGAATTTGGGCAAGACAATGTCCCAAAAGTTTTGTTTTATTCTGATGCAAAATGACTGTGTTTCGACCTGACTGCTACTTGCCCTCAGTGGTTTTATGGTGGTGCTTAAAATTTTTATTTATTTATTTATTATTGTTTTTAAAAAAGATTTATGTAAAAAAAAAAAAACTTTTTATATATGATTAATTAATTCAAAGGCCTTCTAAAAAACATGGTTTCCTTAACATGTAAAACACTACAATTTGAAAAAAAAAACATGTACAAACAAAACCTTTCTCTTTCCCATAACTGTATTTGGGTATTGGGTCAATTAAATGATTGCGAGGTCAGTCACTAATGTTGGCTTGTAATCTGTGTTCCTGTACTACATCATGCATTTAACACAAGATGATGGTCAGGACCATATTCAGACCATGAAATCCCCTTCAACAAAATGTTCAACCCATGTATTTAGTCATTCTAAATAAGAGGAAGCAGAGATCATATGTAATGTGATCAAAATGTTTTAAACTTGGTAAATACTGGCAACAGTATACAACTAAAATTACGTTGTTCTTTGCTGAAATAACTGTTTTGTTCCGGTCACTAATTTGAGACTAGACTGTAAAACAGGCCAAAGACCATTCATTAACTGCTGTGGTGACTTAAAAGGGAGTCCTTTTTCACCCTTTTTAGTCAGTGTTTAAATTATTTTTGATGCATATAATTTACATTTTTTTTAACTTGCTGGTCTTGATCATCTAGGAAAAGGTGGTATTTTATCTTTAACATGGTTTATTGTTTTGGGCAGCTTTTTGTTTGTTTGTTATTAGACCCGACACATGATTTTAATCTGCAGTTTTAAAAAAATATATTTTAAAAATAATCAGCTTTGCATGTTTTGCAGAACAATATGAGTCGTTTGTGAAGTTCACACAGGATCAGATTATGAGGCGGTATGGAGCTCGACCTGCCAGCTGTAAGTAATAATAATAAATAATAATAAAAAAAACTTTTATTTTGGAATGCATTGCATTATTGTGATGCCAGATTCTAACATTTTTGTGTGTCTGATTTCTTAGATGTATCTTGAAGTTCACAGAAGGATGAATACAGGCCAACAGCTTGGTTGCTGCAGTATCATCTCTCTTTTTCTTGCCCTCTTCTCTAATCCCTCATTCTGCTCTGGTGCCATGGGTTCTTTATTATTCACATTTAATCCCCTATTTGACATTTTCCTCTTGCTAAAGGCTCAGCTTATATGTGGACATCAATCTTTAGTAACATGCTCGCTCTGAAAATATACCAAGAAGAGCTGAAGCCGGAATGTTTCTGTATTACCTGCAGTAGCTGTAAAACTTTCAGCTTCTTTTACTTATTATTTCTTAACCTGAGGAATGTTGATTCCTAGTTCTTTTTTTCCTAAAAAATAAAGGTTAAGTGGTCTTCTCACCTGCCTGTTCCTTTTTTTTTTAACACATTGAACATCATTCCCAGCAACTTGCAAAAGTTTTATTCCTAAATCAGCAGCACAATGGAAGTGTTGTATGTTTATTTATCATAAGCCATTTATAAGAGAACATCACAAGTAAGTACCCTGAGGAGTAAACACATTAACGACTGGATTAGCAATTCTGATCATCAGCCAAACTGGTTCAAATTCATTGAATTGTCCACACATTCCTCTTAAAAAAATTAATTACAGCAAATGCTTGTGGAAGGAATGCTTCTTGAAAATGCTGGATGTCAGAAATACATACAGTTTGAAGGATCAATAATAAAGCATATGACAATTGGCACCACACTGAGGTTTATGCATTAGGTGGGAGATGGCGTCATTAGAGTACAGTAAATGCACCTTTAAAAAGTAGATTGTAGGTAAGACTGCAGAAATGTTTTTGAGACTTATTTTGAATGCGGGGTTACTGAGGGTTTATTGGGAGAAACCAGTAATAAAGTACATGGGCTTGCCGGGGTTGTTTAAACACAAGATGAGACAGTTCTGGATCAGCTAAGGAGTAGAGCAGCCTGCACGCTTATTAAAAGGCCTCAATGTAGAGAATAAATCTGCAGGAACAGCTTTTTTTTATTTATTATTTTATATATATATATATATATATATATATATATATATATATATATATATATATATTTTTTTTTTTTTTTTTTTTTTTTTTCCCTTTTTTCCCTTTTTTTTTTTTTTTTTTTAAGCTAGGTTTGAGCTGCTAGGCTGCATGCTGCATATAGGACACTGGAATCGAACCTTGAATATTCTTGCTGTGATGACCTCTGCTATTATGCCGTAGAACCATGAAATTTTTAAAATAGATAATACAAGTTTTACATTTCTGCATATATATATATTTAAAAAAATATATTCATTGTGTTTATCTGTAAGTCACTAACATTTTATTTTGTTTGTGTAATGCTCTGTGGTTGGTCAAACAATATTTAAGTATTTTTCTTCAGTCTGGTCATTAATAATTAAAGGGTAATAAACCAAAACTACTAAAAATGGCTGGGCCAGGTTTTTTATTGGAATATATAAATTTTTAATAATTGTGTACTTAAGCCAACACTGTCCACTGTAACCCCAACGTTCAACTGCTAGAATGAAAGTTATTAGTCTATGGCGCCATCTAGTGATGTTTTGGATAGTTAGCAGTGTAACGATATAACCGTTTGTACAGAGCTGACGCATAGTGTAGCTAGGTGAAAAAATATTTTTCTGGTTTTGATTTATTACTTTTTTTATACACTGTACTGTCCTAGTTACATTTACTTTATATTTAAATTTTAAAACTGGAGCCCTTCCACTGACCACCTTTTTCTTAAAAAAATTAAGGAATGGCCACAATTTGTTAAAGGTATGGGACGAGTAAAGAAATAAGATTGTGGCAATAACTTAAAGTAAAGTGGGAACAATTATTAGTGGAAACAAATTAGAAAAAGAAGGAATATGATCTAATTTACAGTGTTGAATTATCTTATATTTGTCTAGGAAAGGTAAGACTGACTTCCAGTTTGCTATTTCAACAGGTTTATCATTTAGAATGAGTGAAAATGTGTTTGAAATTTCAGTTTAGATGTAATCAATAACTTTATAAGTCCTGAAAATAGAAACAAATTGAACATATAAGAGTCAAATATTGGACTTTTTCATACAGTAGTATAATAAACCTTAGTACAAGCAAATAATTTGTAAGAAAACTAGTAGTAAAATTCAGGTTCAGGTGTGATGCCTTGCCTTATTTAAAGAACAGGAATCTATCAAAGTATGTTCTACACAACACATTTAATAAAGAACAGAGATTTCTGAGGATCTCAGCAGAAGTGCTCTTAATGCTTATCAGGCTGTAAAATGATGACCAACTACCTTTAAAGAGTTTGCACTTCACCCATCCACAGTTACAAAGATTATAAGGACAGATTTACTATTTTAGTTTAGTTATTTAAATGAAAAAAAAGGACCATACCCATAATACAACTATTACTGCATTTCATAATCCATCCATCTTCCATTATCTTCCGCTTTATCCTCTAGTAGAGTCGCTGGGGGGTTTCTCATCCACATCCAGGGGAGAACTTTTCGGGCGCTGGGCAGATACACCCAAGACAGGGTGCCAATCTCTCACTGGGCACACACTCTATATGGGGCACTTTGGAGAATTCACTTGACCTTGATCCATGTTTTTGGACTGTGGGAGGAAACCGGAGAACCCGGAGGAAACCCATGCGGACACGGGGAGAACATGGAAACTCCACCCAGATTGGGATTCGAACCGGGAATCCCTAGTGCTGAGAGGTGAGTGTGCTAACCACTAAGCCACCGTGCCGCCAGTGTTTCATAATAACACTTTTTTGTTTTATATATATATATATTTATTCATTCTTCCTTAATTGCAAAAGTAAGTTTAGTTACTTTGTGCCCTAATAATAATAATAATAATAATATATAAATAATCTTATCGTTGCCATAATACAGCCAGCCACCCTAATACATTCCTGTAAAACATTTTATCAGTATCTTTCAGAGGAGGCAATCTTTCAGAGTATTGAGTGGAAAAAATGCTGAGCTGATCCCGCTGTTCACAGTCAAGAGCGTTCCTAATACTACACAGCCTTAACTAGTCACCTCCATACATAAAAAACTGATTTCAATGGATCAGAAACTAATCATTGTATTGATTATTGTACTATTCATTTATTGTAAAATGTAAAAGGTATAAAAATAACCTGATTTACCGATTTTAAACTTTCTTAAAACAGCTAAAAACATTTGTTACAGTTAAGGTTTTGATAATTTTTCTTAGAACAAAGTTTTGTGTGTTTCTTCATAACTTAATGAGAATCTAGATAAGACCAATTTGTGTGTCTTTAGTGTATTTTTTCTCATTCTATGGTGTACAAACAATATAAGCATGATGGTTCTTCAAGTTTGGTGGCATGGAAAGGTAGTGGTTAGCATGTCCTTTTCTCCGTGCTGGCGATTCAGTTTCGAATCCTAATCTGGGTGGAATTTTTGTGTTTTCCCTGTGTCTGTTTTCCATTTTCCCCCCACAATGTAAAAACATGGATTCAAGAGGAATTGGCTGCTCTAAATTGCCCCATATAGTCTCTGTGTAACTGTATGCACAGCAATGGGTGTATCTGGCCAGCACCTGAAACCTCCCTTCTCCCTGGGTCTCCCTTGGTTAAAAAAAAGATGGGAGTACAGGATAGGATAATAATCAGGTTTGAAAATTCTACAGTGTAGCTGGGTTTTCCTTGACTACTGACTTGTGTTGTTCTCATTGCTAAGTCGCTTTATATAAAAGCGGGTTTTCCAGGTTCCTCCCACAGTCCAAAAACAAAAAACATGGATCAAGGTCAATTGTGAGAGTGTGTTTGTGTGTGTGTCTGTGTGAGTGAGTGTGTGCCCAGCGATAGATATAGATTGACGCCCTGTCCTGGGTGTATCTGCCCAGAGCCCAGAATCCCCCCCCTTGAACACCCACCCAAGTAGAGGACAAAGCTGAAGATAATGGATGGATGTAAGATAATAAGGAGGGCGGCACGGTGGCTTAGTGGTTAGCACGTTCGCCTCTCAGCGCTAGGGATTCCCGGTTCGAATCCCCATCTGGGTGGAGTTTCCATGTTCTCCCCGTGTCCGCGTGGGTTTCCACCGGGTTCTCCGGTTTCCTCCCACAGTCCAAAAACATGGATCAAGTTAATTGAGTACTCTAAATTGCCCCATATAGAGTGTGTTTGAGTGTGTGAGTGTGTACCCAGCGATGGATTGGCGCCCTGTCCTGGGTGTATCTGCCCAGCGCCCGAGACGCTCTCCCCTGGATGGGCATGGGGAACCCCACCGCAACCCCAATAGAGGATAAAGCGGGAGATAGTGAAGTTCTTCAAGCTGACATTGTTTAACCCTTTAACTACTCAGAGAAAAATATTTAAAGTAACTAATCCAATATAATGGGGGGGTGTGGCGCTGAAATGATGCTGTTCCGGGGCGCCATCTCAACTATGTAGAGTCTGCAGTATCTGCCTCTTTTAGTTATGCTGCTCTAGTCAGTGATGCCGGAGTCACATGCTGCACTGTGTCAATCAATTACTTATTAATTAAATGCCGTGCTTTATTATTAGCTCTAACTGCCTTCCTTGTCTGTTTCTTTTGAGGTGTCCCCCGGCTTCCTGGAGATCTTCATCCATGGCTCTGCTGACGAATACTGTATGGAACCTGACAAGGCGGTCCTGCAGGACGCCCCCTAATGGACTCACATATAGTTTTCCAGTTGTTAGTTTTTCCATTTGTTTAATATCTGTACATGGCTGTCCTACATTGTTGTTGCTGCCTGACCGCTCAAGGAGGATGAGTCCCCCACTGAGTCTTGGTCCTCCCAAGGTTTCTTCCTTAAATAACAACATAAAAGGGAGTTTTTTCTTGCCACTGTCGCTTCGGCTTGCTCTTTGGGGGTTTAAAGGCTTTTCATTCTGTAAAGCTGCTTTGCGACAATGTACTGTTGTAAAAAGCGCTATATAAAGAAATTACTTGAACTTTAACTTATACATAAAAATGTCGTTTTTGGCATCACCAACAATTTTGAAACTGCCTCTAAAAACAAACATTCACAGGAACCGCCATTACAACAATGTCATCAATGTCTATATCTAAAATTGTGGTGCAAAGTGCAGAGTGTTAGCTTATTATGAATGCCCATGGTTATGGGATGTCGAACATATGGTTTAAATTAGCAAAGGGTTTCCTCGATTTGTGGAATCGTCACTTTTGTATTTGACTTAGAGGAGATTCCTGTAGTTAAGTTGTTCCTGTTCCTGTACCTGTGCAGCACTGCTTCCGTCACTCAGGTGTGGTACTGTGTGTAATGGCTGCCAACGTTGTCTTCTTTACTTCTTTGTTTTTGTTTGGCTGAGTAAACACAGTGCTGCATTTATTTTGGGAATGTTCGAGTGTCTCTCGGGAAAGAAAAGCAGGAAGGAAACGAGGTGATTGCAGCCGGAGGATCATCATCGCTCACAGAGAACATTTCTTCTGAAAGCGACGGGATATCGTTTCAGATTGAAATCCATCAAGGGCTGCACTTTACAAGCAAGTGTTTCAAAAACATCCATACTTCATTCCCAGCAGAAACAAACTTTACTCGGAGAAAAGAGCGAGTTTTGAAAAGGATCGGTAAGTAAAGGTTTATACTTTCCCCCGCTTTCAAGTTCGTCCTTTACTGTGAAAGCTTATTTCACACATTATTAAAAGAATTGCTGAGGCAGACGGGATTTAGCTTTGCGAATATTGATACAATAGTCATTATTTGTTTATAACAACAACAACGATTAATGTAATACTAATAGTATGTGTTGATTTTCTACAAAAAACAAAGTGTATTAAGAAACCAAGTGCGGGAAGAGTAATGTAAATAAGTACACTCCTCCTACTTTTACCATCGTATACACAGTAATACAGTATTATAATAATTATTATTGTTAATATTATTATTAAAGTTGTTAAGAACATAATAGAGTGCTTTTACACACCTTTAAAGAAGCTTATGGATTTAAAAATGCATATTCTTTCATATTACCCTACCTGTATGCTTGGATTGTGAAAAGAAACCAAAACAGCAAATATTGAGTCAGTAGGGTTATACAGTAGTTGTTTATTTACACACAACAAAATGAAATTAACAGGCAACTGTAAAAAAAAAAAAAAAAGAACTAATTGTAGCTCCCTCAGATTCAAAGTCGACAGCACAAATATTTTTGCCAATACTGATTAGGTTTATTCTTGAGTTTGCACCTTAACTTTGTACATAACCTTACACCCAACCGTAAGAACTGTAACATAAATGAAATAATACAATGAGCAATTTACATATTGTAAACTATTAATCTTAAGACTGATCCTTTGTTGGTTTTATCACACGAATTTACATCTTGATTTAGAACCGGACTTGCATATCAATTCACTCTAATGCTAGAAAAGGTAATAAACATAATTGGTATATTAACAGAACACAAACCTCATTGGCTGCATGAAATATCTAAGGAGGCTATAGTTTCACGACCTGTTGCTCTCCAGCTTCTGAATGACCCTTAATGCTAACTTTGGAACCTTTGTAACGTGGTAACCACGGTAATTAGCAGTGTAACCATGGAAATTAACATTGTCAATGTTCTTAAAAGAACAGACGTTATAAAATACACTATTATGCAATTTTACAAACCCAATTAAAAATATAAACTGCTCAAGTAGGCAGTTACACTGATGTTTAACTTGAGTACAATTCTTTCAATATTGAATACTCTCATGTGTATTTATGTGTAAAGTCTCTGGCTTATATGATTATATTATATGATATATGTCCAGATTATGCTAAAATATCAAATCCCAACAAAAAGTTGTGACAGTAAGTACAAAATGAGTTAAGCTTTTTCTTTTGATGCTCAACCACGAGCATATTAAATGTGGTCAAGATAAAAAGCAGATTAGCACAGAGGAAATGACAAGTTTTGATGCATGTTACCCATTGTACATTTGTGTGGCTACTCTGTTTATATGTTCATACATTTAATTCATGTTAACCACAAGTAGCTGCGGCTTCAAAACCAAAATTTCTGTATTCACATTTTCATTAATATGCAGGATTTACATGTGGTTGTGTCAAGGCAGGGAATTTCAAATTGAAGCCTTTAATCTGTTTTGACTTTAATCATTGTTTTACAGGAAAATCGGACAGGCACCGACCATTTCCTTTGAGTGTTTACAGGATGTGTGTGTGTGTGTGTGTGTGTGTGTGTGTGTGTGTGTAAAATTAACACATGGGGACCAGATGTTTTTGTTTCTTGTTTTATGGCAAATAAAGCATTTATCTAAATAAATCATTTTTAAATTTAATCATTCTTTATGATAAGTTGTAGAGACATTTATAAAGTATACTATTAATGTTGTTTGTTTTTGCAGAATAACAAAAGGCTTGTGCAAGTGAATTAGACATGAATTTCAGTAATGGAAAACTCAAACGCAGAATAAAGGTCAAATAGTGGCAGTCGGAGCTCAAACTTACACTCACATTACATTTACATTTAGTCATTTAACAGACGCTTTTATCCATTTTTATTTTCTTTTTATATCGGGTGAGACTTAATTCTTTTAGTCAGTATTTCAGGGCATTAATCTTTTAACTGCTTGTTGTTTTCTGTGTTTAAGCAGAAATGCAGGAAGCTGACATTGAAGCAAGTGAAGCTTTTCCTGTAGAAAGGGATGAACCAGATGCTGAGAACCAGGAGGAGGAGGAAGAGGTCGGGGAACTTGGATGCTGCAACAGATTTCACATGTCCGTCTCCAAATGGATGTTGCCTGAAGAACTGAGAGAGAAATACCTAGAACGCGCAAACTGCTGTCCACCTCCAATCTTCATTCTTCTTGTTAGCATTGGCGAGGTAAAAAAAAAAAAATAGAATTGTCATAAAGTTATACACTTTGTTAAGATTGGTACATATTTAACTTACATTTATCAATGTTTTTTAGTATTTTTATATGTCAGTATAATTCTGCTTACAGTCTTGTATATGATTTTGATCACTCCCAATTGAATTTCATAATCATATATTTTTAAGTAAAAATATGAAAACGTGCCATCTAGGCAAGTAACTGCAGGTTTAATCCACAATTACAATAACCCAACTTTTTTGATAAATATACCATAAATTTGACTCATACATACTGTAAGTTAAGAAACTTTCAATCTAACCCAAGATTTGCAGAAAGGTTTCATATTTAAAAATGTTGAACTGTTACCTTACTGAAAATCAAATTTAATCAGGAGAATCCAAACATTTCCAACAGACTGTAAATCTATTTCATTTGAAAGGTTATGAGGAAACCATGCTATATTTTTCTTGAACAAATATTATAAACCTTCTCTTGTTTTGACTTTCATTATTTTATCAGTAGACAAACAATAGACAAATTTGTAGATAGTAAGTAGACTTTATTTCTGGCATTTATTGCACTAATATAAATGAATCAGACACAGAAGTGTTTAAACATTCAGTGGACACAGCAATCAGAGTCATTAGTAGTATATGTTGCTGCAGAGTTTGTGCTTGGCATCAGTGGATATCGGACACTTTCTACAGGATGCTGGTGGCTGGATGTTTTTAATTGGTGGATTATTCTCAGTCCAAAAATGTTTTAAAACTGTTGTCGCTGATAAACCCATACAATTGATACACACAGTAATGCACCACAATAAGTTTAATGCCACTGATATGCACAGAATAATTTTCCTGAACTGACCTAATGGGGCTAACAAAGTATAAACCAGATTTTCAGACTGATAAAAATGGACAGTAAATGATATAGCATATAGGAAAAGCATGTTAAGGAGGTATCAAAATATAAGTGTTAGTGTATTATACAGTTCCAAAGTTGTATGGTTTGTAAATGCATGGTTCCACATACTTGTGGCTCGAAATAACCAACTGAAAATATAAAAAAGAACCAAAAGGTTCTTTGCTGGCATTGTTTTAAAGAAACCTTTCTATATATATAAACCGATGACGACTTTCAGTCCTTTATGAGCAAGAATTTTCTCTTATTTGCTTTTACTAGTAATTTCCACTGCTACTGTGGGTTGTGGTTGGGATGCAGTCAAGTCTTAAAAAAACCTCTGAATCAGACATGAATCTACACCTCCACACACTGAAAACTGACCAGAAAACAGAACTCTTTTATATTCAATGTCTGAACACTGTAGCAATGTCTTGTAACATTTACTCACCTTTTAATAAATAAATCCATAGACACAGTTCAGTTCATCTAAGTAGCAATACAAACACAGAATAGGTTTAATATACTTCATGTAAAACATATTTTCATTAAATGTTTAAAAAGTAAAAATTATTAGGGAACATCTGTAGAAATGAGTTAAACATGTAGAAACATGAGTTATGTTTCATGTAAACTGTATTATTGTATTTAAGTAAATATTTTGATATGCAACATACCACATATCTTAGTATAAACATACCACACAAAGCTTAAAGTATGTTAAATTCATCTTCTTACCCATGCATATTAATTAAGGTCACAAATGGTACATTTCCATTGTCACCTTTTTCCGCTGCTGTGTTAATCTCACTTCTTCTATTATAATATTAATCACTCTATGGTGCACCCTGCACCTCTCTTTTGGACCTTCTAAAGCAGAGCTACAGTGCACCAGGTCTATGCTTCATGAGTGTGATGCATACATTTAAGGCATGAGAAAAGGAATTTAAAGTTGTCTACATGGGATAAGTTATTTGATAATGTGGCAAAGCTCCGTTTCTTGGGAATTGTGTCAATGAAAGTAGGTGAGAACACCCTGAGTGGATTGCTAGTCTTTATTGGAAAAGACACTTAGCCATAGTGTTAATATTTTCAATTCACCTTGCATTCATTCCATACAAGTGTTCTTTGGACTGTAGGTCTATAGATTATGGGAGGAGATGCATGGGAAGAACATTCCAAATAAAACAACTCCAATTTGTAAGTCGCTTTGGATAAAAGCGTCTGCTAAATGTAAATGTAAACTCCATATAGAAAGTTCTTCCAGTCTAAGGAATCCCTGGATCTGCATGGTTTAAGGATTTGTCGATTCCTACTAATGCACGGTTGCATATATGTTTAAATTGTTTAATATCTTTTTCACCTTTTTTTAATGTAACTTGCTGCTGAGAATGTGAATTTCACCATTGTGGGACAAATAAAGGTCTATCTTATCTTATCTTAAATACAGTTATTAACTAAAGAAATATGTATTTCATAAGATTTAAAGGGCATGAGAAGAACAGTTGGCAAAAATACACAAATATTGGTTAATCTCAGCAAATTAGAATATGGTAAAACATTAATATGGTTAACACATGTTTGTAATTTAATTCACAATAGTTAATTGTCTAGCAGAGGCAGGTGTAAAAAATACAACAGTATTTAAAGCACATAAGTACAATGGTCAGTAAACTAGTTTGTATTAGTCATGGCTCTTTGGTCAGGTGATAAGCTCTGCTGAATAAAATATCTGAAATCATAATATAGCTTGTCAGCGAATTAAATCATGAAGTACATAAAAATTAATTAATTAACATTATATATAGTGCGGGCGGCACGGTGGCTTAGTGGTTAGCACGTTCGCCTCTCAGCTCTAGGGATTCCCGGTTCGAATTCCCATCTGGGTGGAGTTTCCATGTTCTCCCCGTGTCCGCGTGGGTTTCCTCAGGGTTCTCCGGTTTCCTCCCACAGTCCAAAAACATGGATCAAGTCATTTGAATTCTCAAAAAAATTGCCCCATATAGAGTGTGTCTGTGTGAGTGAGTGCCCAGCAATGGATTGGCGCCCTGTCCTGGGTCTATCTGCCCAGCGCCTGAGACGTTCTCCCCTGGATGGGCATGGGGAACCCCACCGCGAACCTAATAGAGGATAAAGTGGGAGATAATGAATGAATGAATGAATAGATATAGTGCATGGAAAAATTAGCATACACTAAGCCTTGAATAGGTTTCTTTCAGGAATATATTTAGCTCTATCCATCTTCCTATCAACTCTGACCAGCTTCCCTGTCTCCGAAGAAAAGAATCCCCATAGCATGATGCTGCCACTAAGATACTTTCTGGTGCTGATGGTGTGTTTAACGTGATGTGCAGTGTTATTTTTTCTGCCACACATAATATTTTGCTTTTTGGCCAAATCTTTGGTCTCATCACACCAGAGCACCCTCTTCCACATGTTTGCTGTGTTCACAACATGACTTATGGCAAAAAAAAACAAATGGAACTTTATATGGCTGGCTTTTAAAAATGACACTTCTTGCCACTGAAGGACAGATTTGTGGAGTACATTACTTTGGACAGATTCACCCATCTGAGCTGTGCACCTCGTCAGCTTCTCCAGAGAGATCACTGGTCTCTAGGCTGGGCAGTTTAGGTGAATGTCTTGCTAAGTTGTCGTGTTTCTTCCATTTTTGAAAGATAAATTGCCCCATAAATATTCATAAATATTATGTTATATTTGTCTAATTTATAAGTGCCTCTTTGATATAATTGTAAATAAGATGACTGAAATGATCCAAATCAATGTCAAACTGGCCAAAACACTTTATTTCAGTGGGGGTTGAATAAATTTTATCACAACTGTATACTGGAATAAATTGCATGGTGGTTTACTCTTTATTAATTAGATCACTTCTGAAGGCACTTCTGAATCACAATGGATTTAAATGCACAAATAAGCTGAATACAAATATAAAATGCAGTTTTCTCATTTTGTTCTATCACTTCAATATATATAATATAATAGTACAAATATTTTTCTCTTTCTTTTTGAAATAGTTGGCAGTTTTTATTTATTACGCGGTGTGGAAACCTCAGAAACAATGGATAACCCTGGGTGATGGAATTTGGAAGAGTCCACTCACATACAAACCTGAACTGCGACAGGAGGCCTGGCGATTTTTTTCATACATGTTTGTTCATGCCGGGTAAGAGCATCCCTTTTACTTATCTACCCTTTCCTTTTAACACATGCAATGTGATGGGTTGGTTCTTTAACTACCAGGCTACTCCAGCCCCATACAAAATTATATTACAAGGATCAATAAATAAAACAATTTACTATAAAGGGTAAGGGTAAAAAACACTGATAACCAGCTATGTCTCAGACATCAATCACAGGTTTTGTATTTAAAAATTAAAGCCATATATTTTTTAGAAGAACTGGTCAACATTATTGGCACCCTTCATTGTTGTGCATTAAAATAGCCAAAACCTTTAAAATAAGTGAATATGTACCAAATTGTAATGTTTATATAGAGTAATAGCGTGTCAAAATGGTTATTCTGTAAACATATGTGCAGAATTTTTTTTGGAAAAAATAAAGAATAAATGTGGTATGACTAATGCATAAATAAAGGCACCCTACTTTTCTTTGAGCAGTGGAATCCTCCTTGGCTTTTGCCCTTGGAGATCTAATTTGTTTTGTGTGTAATGCATAGTACTGTGTAATGCATGTATGTGTGTGTGTGTATATATATATATATATATATATATATATATATATATATATATATATATATATATATATATATATATATATATATATATATATATATATATATATATATATATATATATGTAAAGACGCGTGCATTCTCACTGTCTCACATGAAATCAGAGAAAACTCCTCCTGTTTTATGTCAATTAGGAATACCCAACATATTTCTCTTTGCTAACTGCCAGAATAATGAGAGAGAGAATTTTTTAAGGCAATTTTTATTACTTTTGTCAAAAGTTTAAATACACTGGGATTACTATGCCTTGAAACAATTTGGGACTGCCCATATGATGATGTCATGTCTTTGGAAGCTTCTGGTTTATTGGCAACATCTGCATTAAATGGAGACACACCGTTGGATGTATTTTAAGGCACACCTGAAACACTGCATCTTTGTGTAACATCATCATGGGAAAGTCGAAAGATATCAGGAAGAAATTGTGGACTTGCATAAGTCTGGTTCATCCTTGGGTACAACTTTCCAGATACCTGAAGGTGCCTCGTTCATCTGTACAAACAATTATACGCAAGTACAAACAAGATGTGTATGTCCAGCCAGGAGAAGGAGAAGGAGACGTTTCTGTGTCCCAGAAATGAATGTGCTTTGGTCCAAAATGTGCACATCAACCCAAGAACAAAAGCAAATGACCCTGTGAAGATGCTGGCTGAAGCTGGTAAGAGTGTGTCATTATCCACAGTGAAAGGAGTACTGTATCGACATGGGCTGAAAGGCCTCTCTGCCAGGAAGAAGCCATTACTCCAAAAGAAACATAAAAAAGCCAGATTAATGTTTGAAAATGCACACAGGGTCAAAGACCTTAATTTTTGGAGACATGTCCTGTGATCTGATAAAACTAAAATTGAGCTCTTTGGCCATAATGACCATCGTTGTGTTTGAAGGAAAAAGGGGTAGCTTGCAAGCCTGAGAACACCATCCCAGCTGTGAAACATGGGATGGCAGCATCATGTTGTGGGGTTGTTTTGCTGCAGGAGGGACTGGTGCACTTCACAAAATAGATGGCTTCATGAGGAAAGAACTTTATGTGAAAATACTGAAGCAACATCTCAAGACATCTGCCAGGAAGTTAAAGCTTGGGCACAAATGGGTCTTCCAAATGGACAATGACCCGAAGCATACTGCAAAACTGGTTACAAAGTGGCTTAAGGATAACAAAGTAAATGTTTTGGAGTGGCCATCATAAAGCCCTGATCTCAATCCTATCAAAAATATATGGGCAAAGCTGAAAAGGCATGTGCGGGCAAGGCGGCCTGCAAACATGGCTCAGTTACACCAGTTCTGTCAGGAGGAATGGGCCAAAATTCCTGCCAAAGCTTGTGGAAGGATATCCAAAACGTTTGACCCAAGTCATATGGTTTAAGGGCAACAGAACCAAATACTAATGAAATGTTTTTAAACTTTTGACTTTGAAAAGTAATAAAAATTGCCTTAAAAAATCTCTCTCATTATTCTGGCAGTTAGCAAATAGAAATACTTTGGGTATTCCTAATTGATGTAAAACAGGTAGAGTTTATTCTGATTTCATGTGAGACACTGAGGAAAAAAATGCACATGTGACTTTTTATATAGTGTATGTAAACTTCTGGTTTCAACTGTATATATATGTATGTATATATATGTGTGTATATATACACACGTGTGTGTGTATATGTATGTGTGTGTATATATATATATATATATATATATATATATATATATATATATATATATATATATATATGTATATGTGTGTGTGTGAAAAAACAGTAACTATTATTTTACATGGTCTACCCTAATATTCATGAGTGCTGATGATGTTGACCACAACTTTAATATCTTTGCACCATCATGTAGATTTTCAACAATCACATGATGAAATTATGTTTACAAATCTGATGCATTACACTCTTTATGTTTGTGAATAAAACATGATCATATTTGCAGTGTTTGCATATGCACATGCCTCCAAAGTCCAAATTACAAAGCATTGTTGTTTTACTTCATAGAGTGGAGCATATACTCGGAAATCTGTTACTACAGCTATTGCTTGGAATTCCATTAGAACTTGTTCATAAAGGCTTTGAGGTTGGAATGGTTTACTTAGGTGGCGTTCTTGCAGGTAAGACAAATTCTTATTTATTAAATTCTGGTAGCTAGACTAAGCTTAACTTGTTTAGACCATTTTGTTTACATGTGATGTTTTCTGGTCTCTGTAAGCAATGAGGGCATCACCCACTTATCCGACTTTTTTAGCATAGTCATGCATAACCTTATTAATCATGTATTCAATAATTTGTATAGGTTGCCTAGTGCACATGATAAATATGTGCCTTAAATTCTGTTTTGGACTGTGAAATGTGGGCTGCATAATCCACCAGAAATAACCACTTGGAGGCAGCAAAATCTCAGACAACTCCTAAAAGTGCGAAGTTCATTTCTCACCCACTCAGTTTGCCACTCCCACACCTCTGGTGGATTGCACTGTAGAATTGATTAGCAGATTCCAACATGTTTTCCCATGTATTTATGGGCCAAAATTATAAAGACAAATCAGCCCATTCACATGGGATACGTTAACGCACAGGTAAATATTTTACTTTACAAATCAAATTTACCCAGCCCACATAAAATAAAGACTCAAATGGCGTTTTAGGCCAGCACCTTTGTAACAAGTTGATAAAGTGACTCTCTCTTAGCTGCAATGTCTTACAACAGCCATGTGGCTCCAATGCTGCCCAATAAAAATAAAAACATAGCAGACAATTTTTCCTTGCCACTGTTGCATCAGCTTGCTCATTTGTGGTTCAAGTTTTAAAAATTGTAAAGCTGCTTTGAGACAATGCACTGTTCTAAAAAGTGGTATGTAAATAAACGTGAAATAAATCTTAAAGTAAATATGATATTTTTAGGGAAGGGAGCGGTGAAAAGTTTACTTTTTATGCATACCTTTATATACCGCATTAAGCCAAAGCATTACAGTTTAAACTCAAGTTTAGCCACATGTACTTTTTAGCACAATGGAATGATGAAAACACAGACATTCCTTATTATTCCTTATTATTTCAGAAACTATGCTTCTATGATGTCTGTTGCTGGGTTTTGATCATTCCATTGTGCTAAAAAGCTTGTGCAGCTAAACTTGAGTTTAAACAGTTTGGTATTAGTAGACATGGTTTAAGACAGAGGAAAACTCCATACATCTTTGTCTGTAGTGCAAAACAAAACAAAACAAATAGAAGTTCAAAAAAGAGGAAGGAAATACTAGGTAAAAAATTTAAAAGTGAAGAATCATGTCATTTTATTTTGAATTACTGACATTTCATAAAAGTTATTGCTGGTGTTTGAAAAGCTTTTAAGTATTAATTTTTAAAACTGTTTTACAGGTTCTTTAGCCAGTTCTATCTTTGACCCTTACCATGCTCTAGTTGGTGCATCTGGAGGTGTTTATGCTCTGATTGGTGGATATTTTATGAATGCGGTGGTGGTGAGTTGTTTTTTGATTTTGGAGACATTTCTAAAGTGCAAACTTTATATACAGGGTATGGTGGCTTAGTGGTTAGCATGTTCGCCCCCTCAGTGCTGAGAATTCCGGTTCGAATGCAGATCTGGGTGGAGTTGTCATGTTCTCCCTTTGTCCGAGTGAGTTTCCTTCCACAATCCAAAAACATGTGGTCAAGGTAAATTGGCTGCTCTAAATTTTCCCCTTATAGTCTGTGTGTGTTTGTGAGTAAGTGGGTGCCCAGTGATGGATTGGTGCCCTGTCAGAGGTTTCCTGTATTCTTGACCAAGTTTGCACACACTTTCAGCAGGGATATTCAGGGTTGTCGCTGGGAAACATTGAGTCTCAGCTCCCTTCTAAGATTTTCTAGATAACTTACATTTTCTGTCCTTTTGTTTGATAGAACTTCAGAGAGATGATTCCACTGCTGGGAGTCTTTCGCATCTCTGTTATACTTCTCATTGGTTTGTTTCCATTCTCACACACACATTCCTGCATTTACATAATTCTCACTTTAGTTATCTGAAAAACAAGTCTGTAAATTGTTAGCCATATTCACAATAATTATAATTGAAAACAAACAAAACCAATTAAATATTTTTTGTATTGTTTAATGACTGCTGTACATGCAACTGTAGACAAATAAAGCTACAGTTACAGCATCAGTTACTAACACAACACTGTAGTCAGTGTATTAAAATTTATAAAGTAAATGAGAATATTTGGGAGCAAGCCTTGTTTAATTATAAGATTAAAACACATCTTTTTTGATCTGCTATTCAAAATAAAATACAATTTTAATGAAAATATTTATTTTGTATTTTATATGCTTACCATGTCATATATGTGGTTTAATACATTTTTTGTTGTGGGACTACATTATTCTTGTTCATTAGTGTTATCGTTTTCTTTTTTCTTTTATGTTAAGTAGTTAATAAGTAGCTAAAGATATTTATTTTAGGAATTTCTTATTAAATATATATTTTGATGAGGTTATTGATATAAATTTTCAATAAATGTCAGTAACAACCCAAGTAATCCACACGTTTCGCCTCAGCTTCTCTAGGCTGCACACCGATCATAAGTCTTTATCAGTTACATTTAGGAATGTATTGGTGTAGGTTGTAAACTTCACTTGCTCATAAACTATTAGTAGGTTTACTAGTAACACAATTGTTACATATGTGTAGGTGCTTGTGCATATATTTTGGTTTTTGAGCCATTTAAGCCCCCTAAACATAGCCAATTTAATCAAGCTTTAGTTGTCAATAGTAAATGTAATAGTAATATAACTAGTAGTAATATAGTCACTTTCTGACAGTTTAATGTTGTCTGTTTTATCCAAAGCGACTTACAAATTAGAACAACACAAGTCAGTAGTTTGATAAAAAGAATACAGTTTGAAGCAGATGTTGATTTATTGATTTAAAGAATATTGGTTATATGACTTTTATTAAATGTTTATTTTTCTAACAATTCCTTTATTTTTTTAGTGGGGACTGATGTTGGTTTTGCCCTCTACAGAAGATTTATAAGTCATGATTCTGGATTACAGGTGAGCAGTTAACTTTCTGTTACTAAATTACATTTACATTTGCTCATTTAGCTGACACTTTATTTAAAGCGACTTAAAAAGCAAGCACATGGTAGGCCACAGCATCCCTGGAGCAATGAGGGTTAAAGACCCACATTGCTCAAGGTCCCACATTGGCAACTTTAGTGTACCTGAGATTTGAACTCACAACCTTCAGATTGATAGCCTAACACTCTAACTAAGTTGCTAAGTTCTGCCTTCTGTCCATTATTGATTACTAGTCTTCAATTTACATAAACCTTTTATTTTACTTTCTGGTAATTTGTAAAATGAGCAAAAAAAAATGTGAAAAGTCACATTTGAATGCTACTGCCTTCTGAAACATTCTTGTCACAGCTGCTACAGCAATTCTCATCTCCTGCACACAGCGTTAGAATCAACAGCTGAACATACTTCCGGTATCCATACTTTTTGGTTTACTGGATTGTGGAGGGAAAATGCTCATCACTGTTCAATATTATATTTATGAAATGCATAGCAGGGTTCTTTAATGCCACTGCTGTTTAAAGAGAATAAAATGTTCTAGGAGCAAATGTACACAACACATTTCCGTAGTGCAATAAGAAATGCAATATAAAATATATTAAATTATTATGTGCAAAACAACTAGAGAGAGATTTGTAGCTCAGTTTAAGAGATGGAAATACATCAGTACATGCAGTCATATCCCACCACATGTAATCTAGTCAAGGCAAGTATTTAAATAAAATGGCAGGGGTGTGATGTCGGTGATGACTTAAAATTAAAGGGTAAAAATCCTGACAAAGAGTATGCAGCAAGCTAGGGGGTGTTTTACGGAAAAATAAATAAAATGTAATTGATTATGGAACCATTGATTAGTCCAGATATATGGACTACTTGTTAATCTTATTTATTTTCATTGCGTTTTTATTAACAATAAATTATTATATAAACAATCATTTAATTTAAAGTATTTAAAACCTTATGCAGTCTTTAAGTCACAATGAATCCAGTGTTTAAAAATGTAAGATTTAAATTAAAACTTGTCAATGTTAGACCTAATTATCCAACCAGCTGTTCTTCAGTAGATTATGGAACTAAACTTTTTAATTCATGTTCAGTAAAAATTTAAAAGTTGTCAGTTTATGTACTGTTAATGTTGCTCCTAATCATAAATAAAAATAAAACTATAATATAAATCTGGGACAAAATTTGTTTTACAACTTGGATTGGTCCCCAGGGTGCTGTATGTTTACTCACAGCCATTTATAAATGACGTAAGAATGAATGTATATTAAATATTCTTACCATCACGCAATAATACTACCACTATTATTACTACTACTACTAATAACAATTTGTTGCAATACAGCGTTTCTCTAAACTTCAAAAAAAAAAAAAAAAAAAAAAAAAAAAAAAAAAAGAAGGACAGAGAAAAAAAGGACAGAGACTTCTGACATTTCTAACAAAGTTTCTTTTCATTATTTCTGGAGTTCAATAAGAATGTGATTGATAGAATGCCTTCCCCTAGTTTACTCTCTGAGAGCTTTTTTTATGATAGGAACAATAGTGTAGAATGTAGTGCTAAAATAGTGTAACTTGGAATAATTTACAGAAATGGTAAGTAAGCCTACAGATAATGATTTAAGATAATGGAAAGAAGACTGTGACTTACAAAAGATTCAAAAATAAATTTTCAGAAGTTCTTTAGGATAAAATGTTTGTCATGTGCCTAAAAACAAATGAAAAACTGTTTGAAACACTTCACTTGCAAAACACATTTAATTTAACAACAATAAGAAGAAAATTAGAAGACTCCCCCTCCCAAATAAACATTTCGGAATTCAGTTTCTTGCCACATTTGTCTGGAGCCAAGACATCAGTGCCACTATTTGTCACACGATAGAAATTTGTCAAATGGGCAGATAATAATCCTGCTTTTATAAATGATTTGTTTAAATATATTGCCTGGTTATGCCTTCAAATTTGGAGTCTTTTAAATTAAAAAGAAAATAAATAACATGCAATCTTAATGTCCCATAAATATATTACATTTATAAAACACAAGTATATTAAAAAGTTACTTTTTGTTGGTTCCTAAAACATCAATGGGCCCACAGTGAGCATCAGAACTGGACGAAACTGATCTTGTCTGTTTATCACATTTTCTTTTTCATCACTTGGATGGCCTTGAGGACACTTTGGGTCCTTCCATCCATGTGGATGTTACTTTGACGCATACCATGGCTGTGGCCTCTGTCATCAGGAAACTACACCATGCCACAAAGCGAAAGATGGTTCAGGACTAGTTAAATAAGCACAACAAATTTGATTTTGGCCTCTATATTTCCCAGATAAGTCAAGCATCTGGAACCTGCTGGACAAACAAGTCTGATCCATGGAGGCCCCAATTTGCAACTTACAGAAATATTCCTGAATTGTGCTGATTTAGAAAAATGTTTTTATGTATTTCTCTCGTTTACCCTAGGTCTCGTTTGTAGCTCACATTGGAGGAGGAATAGCAGGAATGACCATTGGCTATGTTTTCTTCAGCAACTACAACCAAAAGCTACTCAAGGATCCACGCTTCTGGTTTTGTATTGTGGGATACATAGCATTTCTAGTTTTTGCTGTATTCTTTAACATATTTCTCTCTCCAGCACCTCATTAATGAAACTGTTAGAGCTGTGATACAGAAAAGCAAGGTTTTAATTGTAAAATTATTTTCAGGAAAATTTTCATATGATGGTTGAATTTTTAAGGCTGCCTTAAGTCTGTTTAATCTTTAATGCAGACTGTGATTCTATTTAGTTTACAGCTGTTAAGTGTCTCTCTGATAAAAGTATCTCAAATGCTAGTATACATAGTCACAGCAAAAATATTTGGATAAAGTATTTATTTATTTATTGCTGTTTCAATTTGATTAACATGTAGATAAACAAATGAGCACAAATTAAATTTATGATAATGTGGAAAATTAGATGGTTACCTTTCCAGGTTAGACAATTAAGCACAAGCTCATTTGTTAAATCACATAGTTAACATTATGTCTCAGTTTTAACAAATTAAACTAAAGCCTTTTTAAATGGAGTTTTATAATGGTCAAGTGTCTTCTGAGTGGACCTTAATTGTTAGCTGCATCGCTTGTTTTATGCCCCAGTTTTTATAAGTCCCCATAAATAAATGATTGCTAAACCAACTTAACTAAATCTTAATAAATTTGTACAATAAATGCCACTACATTTTATTCCCTTATTTAAATATGATGAGGTAACTAAATAGGCTTCACTTGTGTATCTCCTGTCTGCCAAAGATTACTGAAACATACACTGCATATCGCTGCTTGAGGGTAAACAAGTTCCTACTTGATCACAGCACTATTTACTCTTTGGTTTGGCATAAACCATTAGTATTGCTAATTAAAAACCTCAGAGGCCTTTTAAATGTACTGTACACAATAATTTATATGCAAAAATATATTTGTATAAAGCCATTTAAAATGCACAAATATGTTTTTTAAACTTTCTGTACTTTAAAGCGATATGTTAGACAACATAAAAAAATGTAAACCTCAGATCTTATAAAATTAAGTAAAATGAATGATTAAATTCTTTTTCATGTCTTAAACCGGTAAACAAGTAGTCAATGCACATATGAACAGTTTTTTTTTTTTTTTTTTTTTTTTTTTTTTTTTTTTTTTTTTTTTAAACTTGCTTTTGTTTAGCACTGTTTATTTACTTGTTACGTAATCCAACAGTTCAAAGAGAGAATTTGATTGTACATTTAATTTTGGCTGGTTATGGATTTTATGTGGTGACGGTTTTAATTGTTGTTTATTTAGGTTTTTACAAACTCAAGACTGTTTGGTGTTTATAATGGAATTAATTCCATTGTGAACATTACATTACAATGCCATCAAATACATGACATGCATTATACATCACATCATTTTACTATATCCGCAATTTTGTTTAAAAAGTATGTAAATATTCTGTATTTGATCCATTAATTTCTACATGCTCAGGGAAGCACAGGGTACCAATTTATATCTACCTTCTTTAGGTCTGTGCCAAGTGCCAAACTAAACAAATGAGCCAAAAGGAATGTTAAAACTTAGGTTTAAGCTAATCAGAATAGTGTTTGTTTTGGTAGTGTACATGTAAATGTAGTTTCATGCAGAGGTTTGGACAGCCCAGCTGAAATGACACGTGTTCATTTTGTTTAATGGCAAGTTACATCATCTTTAAAGACATTACTTTTCTGCTTCTCTTGTGCTATGTAGAGGAAGTGTTCTCATTTAGACTGTAAAAAGTAATTTGACAAATGTGCCCACATTTTTGTATGAGATTGTATAGTACAGTGCTTATTTTGCATAAGTTCTTTTTGTGTACTTTTTAAATTTAAATGTTCAAAATAATTCTTTTAAAATCACTTTTAGTTTTCACTTAAAAAATTGCTTGAGTTGAATGTTTAAAATGGTACTTATGGTGCATAATGGACTTGGTCCCAAGTAAGGGGTTTGGTGGTTGGTAAAGACACTAGTACATTAGTAGTTTCTTTTGAATTTTACCCAGCATAAGTCAAAGGGACATATTTTTTATTTTGTTTCAATTATCAGTTGTAAATTTATGTATGATCTTTGATACGAGGGTGTCCAAGACTGACTTAAACAATGTGAAATACAATGTTTTTGTTTACAAATGTTCAAATAAGATGTTACATAACATCTGGGTTTTTATATGATTTTATTGTTCATTAAACATTTAAAAAAATGCTGTCTACAAAGTTTTGTTTTACAAACTAGATATAACACTATATTTGGTTTTATAAAGAATGGAGAAAAAATACTTTTTATTTGTGAGGCAATGAATGGTTCTGATAGAGGGCACTCACTGTTATCTTATTGTAAATCTTCTTTGTTTTACTGTTTAGGTCTCTTATTTAACATGATTTTGTTTTCAGGATGGCAGAGGATCTATTTATGCAACAATTATTTTGCTCAGTGATTCATGTGTAACCAAACTCACTTAACAATGATTTATATGTCACAGAAAGGCTTTATGTAACACTACTTAATTACAAACTGTTTTTTGTTGGACTGGACTTGTTCTGACAATTAAAGAAAAATTTAAAAGCCACAGACAGCAGACAAGTTTCTGCAAAAAAAACATAGAGCAGGGAAAATATGTATTGAATCCAGTAACATTTCTCAGTAAATATAGATCTGATTGGATATTGAAATGAAGGTTTCAGCATATGTTGGTAAACACCCATGTAATATCCACATATATAAAAAAATGAAATGAAAATGGAAAAAAAATAAAAATAAATTGTGCACCACACAGGGTATTAAAAACCAAAGAATTTGACACATTCTACAAATAGAATTTTGTGATGTTTAAAAGCTCTCCCACAACACCTTTGTAAATGTATTGTAAAACATACTGATAGTGTTGGTTACAGACATCTTTCTAAAATTTAAAATGACACAGTGAGTGTTATTAGGGTCATTATCTAGAAGTGTAAAAAATTATTTCACCATTAACCAGCCATGTCCAGGTGCTCCTTGCAAGAATTTTGACAGTCAGTAGAATAATCAGAAAAGTTGTTTAAGAGTCAAAGGATTTGTGAAAAGCTTCATAAAGAAGCCTGAATTAGCAGGTACAGTTGTTTGTGTTTTAATAGATGTTTAATTGGGTGTCATTGACAAAGAAATGACAAGAGAAGCCATAGGCCTGAATTACCAAGCCTAATATACACATGTACCATGGAAATAGGAAAGTACCAAGTATTAATCCCTGGGGCACTCCATTGTTTGCTTCCATGCCACCATAAAGAACTTCTCTATCAGGTATATCAGAGATGTTCAAAATTAGTGGACAGTAGAATTTGATGTATCACTGTGTCAAATGCTGCAGAAATAGTGAGCAGTATAAGGATTTAAAGGATGTTTTGCAAGATTTTTTGTGCATCAACCACAAACAGAAACAATGACCCTGTTGAATTACTACATTTGAAGCTGATCTGGTCGGGATTAAAAAAAGGTTGGGAAAAAAATTACATTTAAGTGTTTTGGTAAGAAAGTATATAAGTGACATAGGGCTGTTGCTTTTAACCAGATCTTAGTTGACTGTTGGTTGTTCAGGCAGTGGTAAAACCCAAGCCTGCTTAAAAGAATCTGGAAATGTATCAGTGAGGAGTGAAGAGTTGGTAAGTTGTAAGTGATGGCGTGATGAAGGATATAGACTGGAGTGGGTAAAAGGGGTGTAGTGAATTTGGGGTTGGTACCAATAACATTTTCATTCATTCATTCATTCATTATCTCCTGCTTTATCTTCTATTAGGGTCGCGGTGGGGTTCCCCATGCCCATCCAGGGGAGAACGTTTCGGGCACTGGGCAGATAGACCTAGGACAGGGCGCCAATCCATCGTTGGACACACACTCACTCACACAGACACACTCTATATGGGGCAATTTGGAGAATTCAATTGACTTGATCCATGTTTTTGGACTGTGGGAGGAAACCGGAGAACCCGGAGGAAACCCACGTGGACACGGGGAGAACATGGAAACTCCACCCAGATGGGGATTCGAACCAGGAATCCCTAGCGCTGAGAGGCGAACGTGCTAACCACTAAGCCACCGTGCCACCCCAATAAAATTTTTATTTCTGTAAAATATACTCGGAAATTATTTACACATAAAAAATTATAAGCAGTGCCATGCATGTAATATTTTTTAACAACAGGGCAACAAGATATTCATTTAAAAATTTTATTTATATTACATTATATTTCTTTGTGTTTTGTTTTTTAAGATACCAATAAATTTATACAGCTGCTATTTGTAATCAATATGCCACAGTCCACTGTTGCTTCTCAGAACACACATTATACATATTTCAAATATCCGTATAAAAGATGATATATATGAAAAAAAAAAAAGATATCTGAAAAAGTGATAGTTGATAGCCTTTTTTTTACTGTTAAATAACAAGGTATTAAAACTCCAGGGGTAGTGGATTACATACTTCTACCACAATGCACAGGTTTCTAACTTAATTTTAAATGACATAAATAAATTACAGTTAGTTGACCTATTCCCTATAATCCGACAATAAAATGACCTTACAGAAATGATTTAATGTATTAAATACAGGAAATGTAATTGCCTATTCAGACATGGAACTTCACATGACACATTTTAAAATCTGTACACTATCTAATTCTAGTATTTTAACTGAATTTTCATGCTGTAACCTTGTTGCATGTGAGTGGTTAAAGGTTACACACTTTGCACTTTTTTATTCAATTTGAAGTTGCCTCTTGTCTGCAGCATTTTCAACTGTAGCTAAATCTAATTTATTATTATGCTGAATCTGTCACAAAGGTAATAAAAGTCTGGATGTTGAAAATGTGACTTTTTTACAGATGCAGATATATTTTCTATGTTAAATAATTTCCATTATATCCTCATAACCATCTATTAATTCATCTATTAATGTTTTGTGCTCAATAATACAGAAAAAGTCTAAAATTTAGTTATATATGAAGTATCAGTATATTAACAATATATTACCAGTTTAGTGTCTTACATTCAGTAGATTTTTTAAAATTCATATATCATGGTGTGAATTGGAAATTGGGCAAAATGCCAGGTTGAGTTATCCTTTATTAACAATATGTTAGACTAAACATACTTCATTTGCAAATACATACATCCTTTCTTTGATCTTTTTAAATACCACACCACCTGCTTGCTCACGGAGGTTTATTGTTACATTCATGGTCAGGCCATATTTTGCTAGTTGCTCACTGATCTAAAAAAACAAAAAAAAAACACACACACACACACACACACACACACACACACACACACACACACACACATATATATATATATATATATATATATATAAACATACCAGTGCACAATCTCAAGAAATATACAGTAAAAGTACTACGAAATGTTAAGTTGTTAATGTGGGTGGGTCAGTGAAATGTGTCGTGGGGATTACACTTACCTTCTCCCAAATTGCCAGCTGTGCTGCAGGGTCATTTAAATTCCCGTTCGACTTAAGCTTTAACCTCATGATCTGTTGTTTTCTGTTGATCACTAAGCAAAGATATTCACTTGTTGACATGAATAGTAATAGCATTCATGCAGTTCATTTGAAATATTAGATTACAGCATGAACATGCATGTGGCCAACATGTGACACCTTTAACTAACCTGTGCGACAGAAGAATGGCTTTAACTCTGAGCAAAGTGTAACAGCTGATAGACCATTAGTTGCGTAAACACAACTTTCATTTGCTGGAGCACTACCAGGTTGCCCAGACATCCACATGATTGTAGACACATTAGTTTGGTCTGACCACTTCCATGAATCTCTATGTAGTCCAAACCAGGTTGCATTTGGAATAGCTTTTTGTGTATTGGTGATTTCAGTTGCAGTTCGACCACTGGCAAGGTCAGTGTGATGCAGTCTGCAGTATGCCTGAGCATCAGGCCATGTTGTAGTATTAGGATAGTAAATGTAGGTGTTGGTATTAACTGTGACGATACAAAACAAAACCATTTTTGTAAAGAGTTTTGATGAAATTTCATGTATTTAAATCTGAATAAAACTTTTTTGTTTATTACCATCAAAACACAAAAAAGGCTTTAGCACTGAACAGGCTGTATTAAACCAAACCCATGGTGTTGTTCCTGCACATGCATCTGTTCCAATTGCACTGGGCTGTGTTACACCCCACTTTATTAATTTGCCCAGTGGTTCATTTTGGTAGGACCAGCGCCAGGTGCTCAGGTTAAGAGACAGACCAATCCAAGCACCATCAGCACAATTTTTGCGTTGTGCTTCAATTTGAAGTTGCCTCTTGTCTGCAGCATTTTCAACTGTAGCTAAATCAGTGTTCATTGCCCGGCAGTATGCCTGTGCTTTACTCCAAGTTGTATACTCCTTGACCAGGTAGTACTTATTAAAGACAGAAAAAACAAATGGGATGACTCCTGCAGACAACACAAATAAAAACTGGGTTAGAACTCTGAACATTTTGCTCCAAAAATATCAGGTTTGTTAGTATCAACACATTAAATATTGAATTTATTATTTGTTTCTTTACATTTAATTTGTGTTATTGTCCCATAGCTAAACGTCACCTAAAAGGCCAAGACTGACAGCATATTGAGAAATACTACATTTTTAAAAATGTCAACATCTCTCTTTCAGCTTGACTTTTTAATTCCAGTTAAGGGCAAAATTTACAGTCAGCATTACAACACAGCACTTTAAATAAGTACCCATATTTCATTTAGGACAATTGCTGTAAAATTTCTCAATATAAAATATAAGCCAGAGATGCTGCTCTAAATGGCAAATCAATAAATTAAAACATAAAAAATAGAATATTAAAAATGTATATATTGTGTATATACAAAATGTGTATATACAATTATGCATACAAAATATTTGCCTCTAGGCGCTGGGGATCTAGGTTTCAATCCCAAACTGGGTGTTTTTATGTTTCATGTTCATGTTTTCATCTCTGTATGCATGGGTTTCCCCCGGTTTCTCCCACATCCAAACATGGATGCAAATTAAACTGGCTAAATTACCACATACAGTATATATGTGTCAGTCTGTCTGTCTGTCTGTGTGAGTGAGTGTGTGACAAGTGTGACAAGTGATCCTGGGTGTATCTTCCCAGCACCCAAAACATTCTCTCCTGGATGATCATGGACCCATATCATTTATTTACAAAAACAGAATAGCAAATTACGGTAAAACTTAAAGGAAAGCATACAGAAACACTGCCAATCAAATTAGTCTGTCACTTTTTAATAGTGTTGTGCAACTCTTGCACTTCTGCTCATGTGCATCTCACTGCTGACAGTGATTTTCCAAAGTGCAAATGAAATGCAAATGTTATTTCCACGGATTTTAAAATAATTTGCAGTTGAATTGAACTAGGCTTTTGTTTAAGCTAATTGAGGAAGTAGTATAGCTTTTTCACATTGGATAAGATATAGTGGTACAGTACTTTAAGACTGTTATTTCTTCAAACTTTTCTTCCTACATTTTATTATCCTCTTATACTTTTTACAGATTTCTGTATTGATTGTGGTAATACCTAATTATATTGACTTTTAGCAACAATGTAAGAATCAATCACATATTTTTTTCGTCTCATTTGGACATTCTATTCTGTGGTTTACACTTTGCCTTAAAGGCATTTTCTCACATTTTATTAGTCTTTAGTGTCTCTAGGCAGAATCAAAAGTTTCCATTATTACCAAATTTCAACAGCCTTTATCTACTGAAGCAACAGCAGCGTCACAATTTAATGCTACATATGCTGAATTTAGCCGTACGTATAAAATAGTATAATAAAATTGTAATTTTTTATATAATTGTAAGATTTTCAGTCCTACTACTACTCAGTTATATTAAAACACTAAAAAAATCAATATGGAAGATAAAAAAAACCTCAAGAAACTGCTTGCTTCTAGTCCTTACACATTATTTCTATATTCAGATCATTAACTTTATTTTTCTTTAACTGTTCTTCAATAGGCATGACCTAATTATCTTGAGATTCAGTGCATGGACAAATGGAACAGTTGACAAAGTTTTAGCTCCTGACACTTCCTTGTACTGTTCAGAATTCATTGCTCCATCAATGATGGCAGTGATGAGTGTTGTTTTTGGATAGAAATGCCTTTCTCCTTGAGACTCGGAGGAGCATAAGAGTGCAAGATGATTTGAAAAATCAGAATTAGACTCAACCAATCAAAAGAACAAAAGATTTAGAGTTACATATACAATAGAACAAACAAAAAATGCTCTCTAAACCAAAGGAATCATACAAACAAAAAATAATTTTTAAGTCAACAGTAAGAATGCATTTTAACAAAATGTTTTGGACTAAAGTACAGTTAACAGGAATAAAGCTGTCTAAGCTGACGTGAAAAATGCTTTTAAAGCAGGGGATTCAGACTCAACTACAGAGTTAAAAATAAGGATTCTCTTGGAGCTGAAGGATTCAAATTTGCTTTCAGAACTGACTAGAAACATTTTCTCTATTCACAAGAACATGGATTAGAACACAAATTAAAAAGGAAGTATACTCTCAGAGCTAAAGAATTTAAGCTCACTTTTATAGCCGCATGGATTCTTTCTAAGAGGAAAAATACTAGCACACCTATAGCATCCATAAATTAACAGACCAAAATAAGCTTTTGTGAAAACAGAATTCAGACTCAGTTTACACTATAAAGACATTTAGTGGGAAGGGGTGTACTTTTTTAGTTGCATTTAGAGTCTGTTGGACAAATAACTCTGAATGATTCATATTTAAACAGTAAAACAATCTCTTTTCGTTAATTTTTTGAATGATTCAGAATCAGCTTTTTGAGTGACTCATTATGTTAGCGAATTTGTTAGCCACATAACTAAAAGTAACAGGAAAGCTTGCCTTAAATTGGGCTAATTTTACAAATGTCTTTCCAGTCAAAATAATTAGACTGCAACCATGGAGCTGTCACTTTCTAAAAGAGGTAGATGAAAACATTTTAATGAGTGCCGTCTTAAAATGAGTGTAGTGCCAATTGGACTTAAAGGAGCCTTGCAAGCTTGCCTCATCTTAAAATTATGCCCCTATTGTTTACTGGGCCAAAAAATAACAAATTATAAATAAACTAAATAAACAGAGGAGAAAATCAATGATCTGTGTTAAACAGTGAGTATGAACTGCAATAAAAAAAAAATGCCAAGTGGGATTTAATGTATTTGCCCTATTACATGCATCCACAGACACAAGCAGTATGATACCAGCTTTATGATCATAGGGGAATGGCTTGTTGTTTATATTTATCTACATTCCATTAAATGTACAGCATATAAAATAATGTTTAACCATGATGGCAAGTTTAAAGCATTGATACGAATGCGAACCGGTCAGAAGTGTGCATTATTGTCAGTCACGGACAATAGTGGACAAACGGCTCAGACACATGGCATTGAGATCAATAAATTAACACATTTCAGCTTTGACTTTGGGATATTTGTGTTATCATGAAACATCACACTTTATATGAGACCACCCAATATTTAGGTGAGCAAACATACTAAAAAAGAGAAACCATGAAGTAAATATAAGTGGAAATAATTAATATTTGGCTTTAAATGTCTGGGGATTTCCTGGGCTTTTTTAAAAACTTTTAATTTCCCCCTTAATATCTCTATTTTATAAATAATTTTTTATAAATAATAATATAATATTATAATAATAAAATAATAATATTTTATAAATAAATAATCTTTATTTTAATTATCTATATTTTTTTTCCATGTCAACAATTTTTTTAACAACTAATACAGTATTGGAGGCTTAGTGGTTAGCACGGTCGCCTCTCAGCACTAGGGATTCCCGGTTCGAATCCCCATCTGGGTGGAGTTTCCATGTTCTCCCCATGTCCGCGTGGGTTTCCTCCGGGTTCTCCGGTTTCCTCCCACAGTCCAAAAACATGGATCAAGTCAATTGAGTTCTCCAAATTGCCCCCTATAGAGTGTGTTTGTGTGAGTGAGTGTGTGCCCAGCAATAGATTGGCGCCCTGTCCTGGGTGTATCTGCCCAGCGCCCGAGACGTTCTCCCCTGGATGGGCATGGGGAACCCCACCGTGACCCTAATTGAGGATAAAGCGGAAGATAATGAATGAATGAATAATACAGTATTTACATGTAAAACTAACAGTAAGTGCGGTTGTACTTTTCTATAGTGTAAATTGTGATGAATGTTTTTAGACAGTCTAATTTGTGTATTTTTATAAATGTTCAGTACACTGTGGTGAGCAGAAAATGCACAACATGTTTTGAGTCTGACTTCAAAGGTCCTACCCAATATTTACATAATGTTTTGCATTACGTTTTTGGTGAGTGTACTTTGAGTAGAAAAGCAAAACTAATTAGGTTTTAATCTGCTCATTTGTGATACTGAAAGTTATTTTGACTGAATATAATGGAAACTATTATTCCAAAAAGTCATTCAAACAGGGCCTATGTTCACAGAAAACATTTCAGTTTGAACATTGCAATATTTTTATCTTTAAATTTTCTTTTAAAATATATATTTAGAGCAGAGAAATAACACAACTCATGTCAGATCATTTTAAACTATATAAATTTTTTTCTAGTGATACTTAAATGCCCAACCCAACATTAAGAATGTTAATAATATTTTCTTATGCAAGACTTGTAGGTTTATTCATACTATCAAAGGTAAAAGTGATCTTTTTTGCATGTGTTACAACACTTGTATTAGCTATAAAGAAACATATTTTACAGTGTGCTAGCTCTCTCTTTCACTTTACTTAAACACACACATTTATACGTAATGTTGTGTTATTTGTGTTTTTAAGAATAAAATTAATGCTGTTCAATAAACTGTACTTTAACTTTTATTCATTAAAGAAGTAATGAGTCTTCATAAAGAATATTATATTAAAACGAGTGAAATCGGTAAAAAAAAAAAAGATTTCAAAGGTAAATAATAAAATTATTAACATAATAAGGCATTTAAACTCACCTGTACAAAGTAGGAATTGAATCAGTCTCTTCCCCATTATCTAAGATGTAAGACACTCTATAAAACAGTTAATCTATTTAGTCTTAATTGTGACAGAATTGTAAGTTATTTTGTTTTAAAAAAGCAAGTTTGTAATTACTAAATTACTAAATTTTTTTTTAGTAAAAAATTACTAAAAAATTAACAAAAAAAATTCTGTTGTCTCATCTGTATTCTGAATTATAAGAAATTTGTTTAGCTATAAATGTATCATATAAATATAAAAACTTAGATTTTGCTACCCAAAAAAAAAAAGAGTAGTTAATACATGACAACTGTACTGTACTTGTTACTTTACTGCTTAATAATTTTAAAAAGTAACGAATGAAACATATATATACTTACTGATTAAAGAATCTGCCTCAAATACACGAACTTGCAATGAACCACCTCTGTAGCTAAGGCATCTTTTAGCCTTCTGTGAGTGCTTATAAATCTTTTACCCAGTCATGCAAAGCAACCACTGTTTCTAATCGCATGACTGGAACAGGTTGTGCTTCCTCACATGACTCACCTTTTTTCAAGTCACTGGCTGTACATGTATGTCCTAGACCTAAATCAACAAAATGTGATTGGTATTTCACAATGGCAGATATCCCTTGTTAAAAAACAATGAGCTGCATTCGCTGGCATGTTGAATAATGTACCAGGGACACTAAGTGAAGTCGTTTGCTTAAAATAGTTTGCATAGCTTGTGTCTGTACAAAAGGGTCTATTAAAATCCAAAGTTAAAATGAAAACACTTAATGAAAAATACACAATGTTAAGGTCAAACGTCTTCAAGCATAATTTACTGCCACGATAAGTCATTTGGATAGGAAATTGGTGATGTGATTTGGTTAAAAGATTTTGCATTGTGGACGTTAATGCAGAACACCAGATCAACAATTCTTTGAAATTTTATAATTTAGATAGGGGACAATCTAAGTGTGAATTGATTATTATTAACTAGTTTACTGTATTTCTATCACAAAGTACACAACTAAACAATATCACATTTTGATTATTTACTATTAAGCTGCTTTATGATTCATTCATCTGAAGTCTAAACAAACTTAAACAGTGACAAGACATGTAAACACATTAAAAAAGCTTTATAAAGTATTCATGATACTTTATAATACTTGTCATAAGC
Source organism: Corydoras sp. C115 (assembly GCA_019802505.1). Taxonomy (NCBI): domain Eukaryota; kingdom Metazoa; phylum Chordata; class Actinopteri; order Siluriformes; family Callichthyidae; genus Corydoras; species Corydoras sp. C115. The sequence continues at coordinate 493,105 of JAFMOC010000048.1, forward strand.
CATATATGTCCATAGATGTACTTGTACATAACCACACTTATAAAGTGTTATAAGAAAATGCCATAACACTTTAGAACTCAATCTGACATAATGCATTAGAAATTATATATTTTAACTGTTCATTAACTTAATATAGAGACCAGCAACATAAAACCTTGAACCTGAAACTAAATTTTTAAGTGTTCATTACTGTTTATAAAAGCTTATAAGCTGACAGGCATCAAGTAAAGTGTTGTCATTAATTACCTCTTTGAAAGAGACTGCATTCATAATGGCTTATAAAAGCTTATAAATGCTAGTTAATAGGTAAATATGTTCACATTATAATGTATTATGTCACTTTGTGTTATAAAGCCTTATGTCAAATTGTTATAACAATTTGTAATTATGATTATGAACATCTATGTACATTAAGGGTTCAGTCAAATGTTATAAAGCATAATAAATACTGTTTAAAGAGTGTTACCAAACACTCTTCCACCAGTAGTAATTTTATTGATTCTAATGCATGTATTGAATAATGCAATTTAATAATTTCACTTAGATACTGTGGAGCCTGGTGTAGAGTTTTATATGTTATTAATAACATTTTGTAGTTATTGCAAAGCTTAAACAGCGGGCTAATATGATCAGAATTTGTGGTTCTAGTCCAAAATATAAATGCAGCAATATTAAATTTATATACTAATTTATTAGAATATTAGGTGCTTGATCAAGTAAATGAAAACAATAACATATATTAACATATGGAATTACCTCTCCTTTTTTGTGCAGTGAAATGAGGCTGGGAGCAGGCAAAAGAAAAAAAGCTGACTATGTCACACTGCATATACGTGTATGGATTGAGAAATTCTACTAAGAATTGTACGGTAACGGTAATTTAGACTTTTTGTGGCAAATAAAAGCATCCTGTTTAGTACACCTACCTGTTTTCTGTAATTTGTGACTTTACCATAATTATATCACAAACAAAATTCTTCATTAGCATTGAAATATTGTGTAAATAGTATTAAAATATTTAGTGCACAGACTAACTGTGCCTAGCTAATAGAATAGTTTTTAATAGGGAATGTTGCATACACATAAAAAAAAGAGTTAAGCTTAAAAAAGCAACATTTTCTTTGTTATTCAATGTTTTATATTTGTTCTGTTAAAGAAGACCTAAATAAAGCCTAAAAGAGTTCATTTGGACAGTTTTACATTTTTCCATGACCTATAGCAGCTGTATTTAAATGTAAAACATTTGCATTTTGTTAATGGCTAGTGGCCTGGACACAGTTTTTGTTGTGGAGGATTTATTCTCTATTAAAACAGCATAAAACATATTATATTTTGTGCTGAAATTGCAGTAGTAGGTAGTAAATTATGTTTTAAATCCTGGTACCTAACAGAAATCAAGATATAAAAAGTTTTGCAAATGACTTAATTCCCAAAAGCAGAATTTGCTGTTTGATCATCTTGCATCTTAGATCCTGTTTCCCCAAACACACTCCATTGCTCCATGTAAAGATTATTAACCCTGGCAAAAATTATGGAATCACCGCTCTTGGAGGATGTTGTTTCAGTTTATAAATTTTGCACAAAAAAAAAAGAAACATTTCTAGAATTCCTATATTTGTTGTTGTAGTGAGTTAAAAAAAAATGATCAAATAGCAAAAAAATTGTTATGGAATTTTGAAAAAAAAAAACACTGCACCATTAGTATTTTATTGCTCCACCTCTGGATTTTATTACGACTTGAATTATTTTATAACAACTTGAATGAATTTGAATAATAACAGAATTTTTCATTATTCTGGCTTCAGTTGTCCCTTATTGCTGTTGCCAGAACAGCATTGCAGGTTTGAGCTTCGTCATTGACCATTGTTTTCAGTTCCATTCCCTAGTAAGTAAGAGTTACAGTAGTAAGAGCAGCATGCTACTTAATAAATGTTTGTAGAAATCATGTGTGCATCTGTGGTATCATCTGGAATAGAACTGCAAAATATGAGTGATTCAAGAACATTTTCATCAGATTTGAGTTTGATTTGATTTGATTTGAGTTTGATTTGATTTTCCTATAATTAAAAAAACAACAACTTTGCAACAACAATTATATTTCTTTCTTTATTACTGTTTTCTAATACCAGATGGTTTAAATTGTGTAAGAAAATCATGTCTCTGTCATTCATTATTTTTTGAAAAAGTAAACATTTGAAGGAACATTCTGCAGAAGTGGTGATCTCAATTTTTGCCAGCGGCTGTACCCTTCTCCCCTACCATCTAAATAATGATATCTGTGCAACAGCTTGTTTGTTGATGGAACATTAAACATTTTATTGTTGCATAATTTATATATTGCTGGTATCTGCTAGTTCACTGTTAAAATCAGTGTGTTTACATTTTACAGTATCTCTAGTACTTACAGTAATGCCTTGCAATTGTGCACTGGTGAACTTCATGAGATTCTAAAATGACAATAAAACATCACTTAAGTTGACTTTACTAAATATACAGTTTAAAACAAACACAGCCTGTTTATCATGATGTAAGCTATGATTTTGAGTATTATTAATATAATCAGAATACAATTTGGCATTTTTTGTCAATATCAGAATATGAAATTAGAGTTTTTACTAAGATATACTGAAAAAGATGCTTATCTGGAAGAGAAGTAAATGAACCAAAGTATAGCAGGAATGGAAAGTGTAAAGAGAAACAGAAATAGAAAAGTAAAGCGTAATGAACGAATGAACACATTGTGAATACAGAATTAAAAAAAAATGCACATTTAAATGACGAGCACAAACAAGAGTAATTGAAAAAAAGTGTTCTCTAATCTCATTATTTTCTTGTTTTCTTTAGAGATGTCATCACGGTGACTTAGTGGCTAGCACGTTCGCCTCTCAGCGCTAGGGATTCCTGGTTCAAATCCCAATCTGGGTGGAGTTTCCATGTTCTCTCTGTGTCCGAGTGGGTTTCCTCCGGGTTTTCCGGTTTCCTCACACAGTCCAAAAATATGGATCAAGGTTAATTGAATTGAAGATTGGCGCCCTGTCCTGGATGTATTTGCCCAGCGCTTGAAACGTTCTCTCCTGGATGGGCATGGGGAACCCCCCATGGGGAACCCCACTGTGACCCCAGTTATAGATAATGGATGGATGGATGTCATCAGCTCCTGTTCTTCAAAAGTAATGGTACACTTTGATAATTTAACTTATTGAAATTAACTATTGTTCATCAGACATAATAATTATAATAGACAGAGCCTTTAGTACAATATCCTGGTAAAATTAAAAAAACACTTAATCTCTTTACACTGTAAACACATTCATAAATTCCCGCAGGGCATTAAAGAACTGCTGCTGTGCTCTATCGAGGCTTTCCCTGTGTAAACCTGTTTGTGTTGTTAGACATGCCAACCATGTTAGTACAGATTTTATGTCTATTTTTGATTATTCAAAATAAGTAAACACACAGATTGCTTGAAGTACTCTTAAAAATAGTAAAACATTTTATAACATTGATTGAAAAATAAGTTTATTACCGCTATCAACAGCAGAGGGCACTGTTTACCAGGAATAATAAAGATTAATACGTCTTAACTCCAGTCTTGTATGGATGGCTAGAAATTACATACTTTAGTCATCCTGGGGGAAATTCTTGGCCTATATCTAACATTTACTATTTTATATATGAAATATTGATACATGCTGCGGAGAATGAAAATTTCCCCATTGTGTGTGTGTGTGTGTGTGTGTGTGTTTGTGTATAGTAAGGTGGGTGTACTGTTTGGTTTGCCCATTGCATTTGTTTTATTCTTTTGTTAACTTTACATTGATGTGAGTAAATGTCTTCACCCAAAGTAGTTTTATAATATAATACTATTAAAAAAAGCACCTTAAATGAGTTAGGATCTATCTACCTACACTACATAACCCAATTCAAAGCAACCCTGTTGCTCTTTATGGTATTTATTCTGTGATCAAGATTCAAAAAAGAAATAAACAAACAAACATTCATTCATTCATTATCTCCCGCTTTATCCTCTATTAGGGTTGCGGTGGGGTTCCCCACGCCCATCCAGGGGAGAACGTCTCGGGCGCTGGGCAGATAGACCCAGGACAGGGCGCCAATCCATCGCTGGGCACACATTCACTCACACAGACACACTTTAAATGGGGCAATTTTGAGAATTCAATTGACTTGATCCATGTTTTTGGACTGTGGGAGGAAACCGGAGAACCCGGAGGAAATCCAGGCAGACACGGGGAGAACATGGAAACTCCACCCAGATGGGGATTCGAACCGGGAATCCCTAGCGCTGAGAGGTGAACGTGCTAACCACTAAGCCACCGTGCCGCCCAGCAAACAAACAAACAAACAAAATAAAACATCTACAGACTTATTCCTAATTTACAACTGCCTGCATCAGAATCATACAATAAAATACTTTAAACATTTATACCTTAAACTGAACTCATTAATCAAATAATTACAAATATCTTAGTTATAATAATTTTAACATTTACATGTATCTTTACTTATTTATTTACCTGTCTATCACTTTTTATTATACATCACTAAACTGTTTACCTATTCGGCACACACACAGTATACAACCTACTTGGTATAAGTCATAATCTGGTAAACAACATTGCCTGATGTTTTTATAGTTTAATGAATTAATTACATGGTGACCATATATAAAACTGTAATACTTTGCATGGACACACTGTGATGCTAATAGTTTTGTTGCGCTGTGTAACTTTACAATAACTCAATTCTTTACATTTCAAAGGAAGCAACTGAACTGTGACATCATTGCACTGTCATTGACATATCATTTTCATTGGAACATTTTGAAATAGTTTGTGTCATTCCAAACCTACGCGATTCCCACTGTGACATTTTTACCTGCCATTCTTAGTGGTGGCACACTGGACTGTGACGTTACAGAATTAGCCTTTATTATCTGTAATATTTTATTGCACAGAAACAGTTCAAATGCAATGACAACTGTGCCACACTATTACACAGAAAAATTCTGAATTGGGCCTAAACAATCTGTGTATTTCAGAACTTTGGCATTGTTAACTGATATTTCGAACTGTGTTATTCCAAACTGTGTAATAATTGTAATAATAATTGTCATTACATGCTGTTATACATACCCATGCACTGTGGGTGGGTGTATATATATATATATATATATATATATATATATATATATATATATATATATATATATATATATATATATATATATATATATATACCCACCCACAGTGCATATCATTTTAATCCACTTTTCTCTGTAATCTACTGGTGAGGAATACACATGACTGCTACATAAATTGTCACTTTGGCACTGGGTGAATCTTAGCACAACAGCTACATAGATAAGTAGAATGCTTTATTTTTCACAGAGGAAATTTAGCAATAAATAAATGAATATGATAGACATGAAAATGGTTTTAGTTTTGGTTGATGGTCAAATGCAGCAGTGATACTGGGCATTTTCAAAACTACTACTATCATTTTACAGTTAACTCTCTTTGGAAACATTTAGCTCATTGTTCCACTTTTATAGACTTAAGATCATAAACAGTAACATTGTTGCTGAATAGTTAGTTGCTAATCCTTTATTAGTTGGTGGTCTATGCTCAGTCCAGCAGAATAACAGTGTTTAAACCACTTATATATACCCAAAACAAACTAACACACCACAACCATATCATTGTCATGACAGTGCTAAGAATATTTCCCTAACCAAATAATACCTGCTGTGTTGGGTCTGTATGAGTTTTTGTATAGAATAAAAGCTCGAACAAACCTAGAAATTTGCACAGCACAGCTATCTGACCAATGATCTGAGACAAACATCTGTCAAAGCAAACCATCCTGGCTAAATACGCATAAGGACTGAAGGGATTTTTATATGTTTTTCACACTTTTTCATTGTTCTATTGCTATTGTTATCCTTGAGTGTCACGCTGACATATGAGTTGTACAGCCATATAAAACCAGAAACAAATGAGTAACATGTGTACACAATACCATATTTTGATCAAGCTTTAATGTTTTACTGCCACTTTTATATCAGTAATCAAAAATGTAGCCATATAAACTAAGATATGATGCCATGATGATTGCAGATAAACTAATTAACAATTAAAAGATGCTGTTTAACAACTGTAATTAAAAAAAAAATACTTAATATCCATGATTTCATATTTGAATACAGGTGTAGGGTCAGTTGGAGCTCTGCTGCAGTGTGTACATGACCACCCGCATGTTACAGTGGATTAAGTCGTGGAAATCTGGACACAGTCCAACAAGTCAGCTGAAATGAGGTCAGTCAGTGTCACTCATTTGCAGCCTATTTTTGTTCAGATGTTTAAAGTTAAAAAAACATGCAAAGTGTATACATGATTAGCTGCATGTAACACTGATGAAATCCTATATATTTGGACACATTCCAATAAATCAGCTGGAAGGAGATTTAGGTCAACACCTTTCACTTTTCAGATACTCATTTAATGAAGTGCAATAAGTAAATATGTCCCAGGCACTAATTAATTAACTAAGACTGTTATCACAGCTGTGTTTTGTGAGTCCAGAGTTCATACACAGATAACTGCTGTAAAGGAAAGTTTGGCCTTTAATAATAAGTGCGTGAACGTGACACTCTACCAGCAGTGTAAGACCATAAAAAAACCCTGAAATTAAATTACTTGCTCCACCCTAACCGTAGACCTTCTAGAAAGCATTTGTTATTTGTTGTTACAAACATTTCCATCAATCTGAACTGCTCGTTCCTTAAGCCTATAATTTAATTTAAGGCCATGATGAGTAATCCCAAGTAATTACAACATTCATTTTATTTTACAAGTTTTGACAGCCTGAATCTGGTATTATACACAAAAACTTAAAAACACATCTAAGACAATAAACAAATAAAATCTCACAGCTTTGGATCAAAACATTAAATAAAGAGTGGCATTTGCAACACAGGATTTTATGTTTTTATATCATAGGTAGGCTTAAGAATAATGTATATATGAAGCATTGTTTTCATTTATTTATATTTATATTGTAAGTCAAAAAGCCAAACACCACAGCAAATCCTTATTTATGAAATATTAACAAACAACTATAAAGTTCATTCATTCATTCATTATCTTCCGCTTTATCCTATATTAGGGTCGCGGTGGGGTTCCCCATGCCCATACAGGGGAGAACGTTTCGGGCACTGGGCAGATACACCCAGGACAGGACGCCAATCTATTGCTGGGCACACACTCACTCACACAGACACGCATGCATACACACACTATATGGGGCAATTTGGAGAACTCAATTGACTTGATCCATGTTTTTGGACTGTGGGAGGAAACCCACGCAGATATGGGGAGAACATGGAAACTCCACCCAGATGGGGATTCGAACTGGGAATCCCTAGTGCTGAGAGGCAAACGTGCTAACCACTAAGCCACCTAAGCCCACTATAAAGTTCATCTTACAAAATTATAATAAACTAAACAAACCAAAACTTTTTAAAATGTTAAGTTATCTGAATAAAGAGCAAATAAAAAAGCAAAAACCTGAAGAAAAAAAAGATAAATAAATAACTAGTGGCCTAATAGAGAAAATAAATTAAAATCAGCAGGCACAGATTTTAAAATAATTAATAAAATATAACGTACTTCACGCAGCTTCTCTTTTAACGTACGTACTTTGGGGTGCAGCACAAATTAGTCATACTACTGGGATATAAATTTGAGTCAGAAAGATGAGCTGGTTTGACGTCATATACGAGGCATCTGCAAGATATACCATACTGATATCCCTCTTGTAATGTTAGAGATGCATCTTAGTCAGCAGGAACTAAGATTTCCTGAATTTCAATTGTGGTAAATATTAAAAAAATTATTATTTGTTTAAAATGCATGTAAAGCATATAAAAAAAGTTGCAAATTAACAAGTTATATAACTCATAGACTGATTATGTATATATATATATATATATATATATATATATATATATATATATATATATATATATATATATATATATATATATATATATATATATATATATATGTGTGTGTGTGTGTGTGTGTGTGTGTGTTAATGAGGAATAATAGGGATAAAAGAGCACCTGACTCAATAAAAGTTCCAGTCCCAATGCTAAAAGGTCAGTGACATTTCTAAATGTGTTGGTGATCATTCAAAGCAGTAGCTAGAAAGGTCATGTGCATGTGAGAGATTAATAAAGAAAATCTGTAATGCTGTGTGACATCGTGATACATGATACTGAATAACAAATGCTTTTCAGTGATGGGCTTGCTCTGTATGGCATTTAGAGGCTAATGGCAAGACAGTAAAAAGCAATTCTAGCCCCATTGACATGTTCTGAGTACAAATTAATTAGCTGGAACTAATGTTCATTGTTGTATTTAAGAAAATCAGTACATTTGCCATATTATTAGGGTAAATAAAAAAAATTGTGTTTGTATTTGAGAAAGACATAAATCCTGACATGCTTAAACTACCACTTGTACATTTTTAAAAAGTAGAAAAACACTGCTAACATTTCTTCATAAAATATGTCTGTGTGGGGTTCTTGTTGGTCTGCAGATTTTACTGCAGTCCTGAGACATGACTGTTGATTTGTGAGTTAGCAAATTCCTTTCTGGAGACTTATTATTTTGTTGCTTTTATCTTTTGAGTGTTGTGGTAGTCTATAATACCCTTACATCCCTTATTAGAATAAACAAAGTCAAAAACATTCTACAATAGTTTGAGGTATAGTATCAATATCAAAGAATGGAGACATGTCTTCATAAATGTTTATACCCGGTTCAAATCCCCATCTGGATGGAGTTTCCATGTTCTCCCCGTGTCCGCGTGGTTTTCCTCCGGGTTCTCCGGTTTCCTCCCACAGACCAAAAACATGGATCAAGTCAACTGAGTTCTCCAAATTGCCCCATGTAGAGTGTGTTTGTGTGCATGTCTGTGTGTGTGAGTTTGTGCCCAGCGATAGATTGGCGCCCTGTCCTGGGTGTCCTGCTCAGCGCCCGAAACATTCTCCCCTGGATGGGCATTGGGAACCCCCCCCCCCCACGACCCTAATATATAATAAAGCGGAAGATAATGAATGAATGAATATTTAAAATATACTATGAAAGCAACTAAAGCACTAACGCACATACAAGTTACAAAATATGCTCCAATGCACAAGGAAGTCACTAGACCAACTGAATGAAAACAAAGGAACTATATCCATAATTTTTTTTAAGTTTATGTATTTTGGGGTAACCATACTCAAGCCATATTTGAACATTAAAGCCTTGCTTCTTTCAATTTTTGAATGAAATGTAATTTAAGTAAACAGTGTAGATGGTGATGTGGTACTACTTTAACTTCACATACTACTGTATGTCACTTTTACCTATGTTGCCAATTTAGCATGTTTTCCCATAGCAATGTTGATTTCCTAAGGAAAGTCTGATTTCCTTTAAAATCAACAAAATAGAAATTTTCTTCCCTAAAATTTGTTTAAGCATTTGTCCTGGTATTAACTTATTTAATATTATTCAATAATAAATAATTTTTAAAATTAAAAATTGTTAATAGGCGGCACGGTGGCTTAGTGGTTAGCACGTTCGCCTCTCAGCGCTAGGGATTCCCGGTTCGAATCCCCATCTGGGTGGAGTTTCCATGTTCTCCCCGTGTCTGCGTGGGTTTCCTCCGGGTTCTCCGGTTTCCTCCCACAGTCCAAAAACATGGATCAAGTCAATTGATTTCTCAAAATTGCCCCATATAGAGTGTGTCTGTGTGAGTGAGTGTGTGCCCAGCGATGGATTGGTGCCCTGTCCTGGGTCTATCTGCCCAGCGCCCGAGACGTTCTCCCCTGGATGGGCATGGGGAACCCCACCGTGACCCTAATAGAGGATAAAGCGGGAGATAATGAATGAATGAATGAAAAATTGTTAATAAAGCTTTGTTGCAATAAAGAAATTTAAATGTCTTCCCTATACTGTCTATAGATGTTAATGACAGAAAATAATTTAAGCATACAGTATGTCTCAGAAGTTGAGAGGAAGAGGCTGAGGGGGAAAGCAGAGCAGTCAGCGATGGACATTGATTAGAGGTAATTAATGTACATGCTGCGACTCTGCCGATTAAAATAACATCCTATTGCAGCTTTCCAAACCTGTCCAGGTCCTTAATGACACATATTCACTCTCTACCCAGTCACAGACTCTTTAATATATTGCATTCAAAAACCTCTTTAACTAATATGCTTATCAATTCATGGCATAACATACTCAAGTCCAATGTGATAAATTATATGGCAATCACAAACAGTTATTATAAGATATAAGCACAGTACATTAATTATGGCATTATGGTATTACCTAAACAAACTTTAGAATTCCCCTTGTGCTTTTATTTTCTTTCCATAAAGCACCATATCAAATAATAAGTATGTTATTAAATTTGTCAGGTTTTAGGTCTTCAGTAAGGTTTTAATGATTATCACACATTGAAACAGCATTAAAGTTATTGATTTATTAATGTTATCTGATGTAGTTTCTTGTCCTATTAGACCTTAATGCAGCATATGAAAATATTTACTGGACAGATTAAAAACATGGTGGGTATTATTGGATCTGTATGTCAGTGGTTTAAATTGGTCAGATCGCTACCAATTTGTAATGAATGTTCTGATCTTGGGCTGCTCGGTGGCTTAGTGGTTAGCACGTTCACCTCTCAGCACTAGGGTTTCTCCGGTTTTCTCCCACACCCCAGATCCAGACATGGATCAAGGTCAATTGAATTCTCCAAATTGCCCCATATACTGACTGAGAGCAAATTTGACAGCACCTACTACATAGTTAATCACAAAAGCAGTGTTACAAAATACATCTTTTTTTCTAAATCATTTATAGTATGAGTATGGTGTGCAACCAGGTCTAACTGCTTTCCAATCTGAAAAGATCGAAATTGCACACAGTACCAAACTGCCCACAATCTGTGCAAAGTGATGCTCAAAATGATGCTATGAGAAAAATGATGCTATGAAGTGGTGGGATTACAAAATGGTATGAGAAGAAGCAAAGAAAATAGTGGCCCATGGCTCCTACCTCTAACCAGGATGTTTGCTTGTAGACTACATCACACTAGCAACTAAAGCGTGATAAGAAGGGAATGTAAAGGGTTACTGGGTGTGCAGTAATCTTCAAAAAAATATAATGTACACATCTGTTTCAGAGCACAGAAGAATTGCTTTTTGATGTTTCATGCAGAGTTAAATCTCATTATGTGGAATAACTTGACACTACATAATATAATACATTTGTGTGTAATTAAATATTTATTAAATGTTTATAGTGTATTTATAATTTTGCTTACTAAATTGTTTAAAAGTTTAAAAATATTTTTCCAAGTCTTGCCTTATGCTGTGTAAATTTTGTACCACTGTCACACTATTTTGCCCCTAGGCAACAAAAAATAAATAATTGGGGTGAAGAGTTTGCAAAAAAGAAACAGAGTGCAATTATTCAGTGTATTATGGCACTTCTCCTTTATGGCAAAAGATCACACAATTGCCAGTTGACAATGAAAACAGCCCCTGTAATAAACACCTTTATAAATAATCTAGTCCAGTGTGACTGTCACATCCAAAGTGGAACATTGAGTTTCACCAGATCTTTTGCACTGTCATCACAAAACACACCTGCCAACACACTAAAAGATACAACATTCCATTACAGAACATCCAAAAATAAGGGACCTTGACCGATTTCCCTGTTTTGCTATCTACTTGTCCCATCCTGCAAATGTTAGTGCTGTAAGATTTATATTTAAATCATTAATTGTTTTCCTTATCACAGTGATGACTGAAAGAAATGTTACTGATTGAGACAGAGTTCCAAATCCTATTTATGCTGTTCAACATGCTTATAGACTCTTTTAGTAGATTTAATAAATTCTTACAAAAATTCTCAGTTTACTACAAATAGAATATGTTAATAGACTGGTTTACTGATGGATGAATGAGTGGATGGTTAGTATTTAGAAGCTCCTGACCAGATGACATTTTATTGATAATTTGAATGTGTACATATACTGTATTTACAATATTTACAATATTTTATACCTTGCAATCCATTTCACAACAAAGAAAAAGTATGTTCTGATCAAGTAACATGCTGCATTTGAGTCCAGCACCTTTGACTAGAACTAATGGGCCAAAACTTTAGATTATTCAATCAAGAGGTCCTAGTCAACTTACAGCTGGATCTTACAGCTGTTCTCATCAGAAAATATTTATCTTCCATTTCGCCCTGACCCAAGTATTTTCCTTTGTCACCTCACCACCTATCTGCATGTCCTCCATTACTGCATCCATAAACCTCCTGGGCTTTCCTCAGCTTTCCTCTCATCTTAAATCATACTTCTGCCAATATAAATTATATCCCTCCTCTGCCTTTGTTAAGTTGTCTTCGAAACAACCTACATGTGCTGTTCTTCTAAAACTTATTCCTACATAGGATGATGGATAAAATTGAACAATAATTGTCTCCAGGTCACCAACTTAACCATCTGAACCATGAGCTGTGCATTTACATTTATAGAAATGAATGAAATGTTCAAATAAGTAAATGTAATGTGTTTTTTGAACAATGTTCTAAAGACATTATTACAGAACAATGACAGATAGGCTATTTTAAAGTTAATAAAGCATGTACGAACAAGTTCTTCTTAGCTTTTTTTGTGCAAGCCTGCACCTTCTCTGTTGCTTAAAATTAACTTATCAAATCAGTAAAATGGTGTATATAAAGGTGGTTAAAAGGCTGGTGTAAAGCTTTCTCTTAGTTATAAGTCTAATGATAATTTTGAAAGAAAGCTCATAATGACTTAATATTTACTGTCATAAAATCACATTGCTATAAACACATCATAAATATAAAAGTTTGAAATAAATGGACTTTAGAATCATTCATTCTGAGATCATATTATGTTCACAAGTGTGTGGTTAATGACTTGCTAAATCGTCAGTGGAAACTAAAAGCAGTAGATTGCTGCTAGTAGAAGTGCATTTAAGCAAACAGGCTTTAAATTCATGGTCTTGATGATTTATTACATGTGTAGTTCACAACAATAAAAAAAAGCATGGATGGAGCTATGAGAGTATGGTGTAAGAGTGACATGCTCTGCATTATGTACATTGGACGTGCAAAATCTGACGTACAACTGACACTGTCTATTGTATTACTGTTATTGGTGGTGTTCTGTCTCTAGACTAAATGAAAAGCTATTGTTCTATAGTTATTAATTACAATTTCTAACATTTAACAAAATAGTAACTAGACAGTTTATTATCATAGGTATGACTTAGGTCGTCTCACTTGCATCTGTCACTTCTTGACTTTGGACATGTGTTAAGTGTCTTTGGCATTTAAACCTAAACAACAACAGCTGTGACACCTGAAAAAATTTGCACTTCACTGGTAAAGTTTGAACGACTCTCAGAAAAAAAATCTGTAAAATTTGAACAGTGGTTTCTTTTTAAAGTTGTAGCTTCAGTCTTTGAGGATGTATGACAGTTATTTTTTTTAAACTGTCATACACCTATTTTGTTCTGTACATTTCTGTTTTCTAAATCTTTACAGACTTTTGCATTTAACATCAAAGATGTTAATGATTGGGTGGTTCCCAAAAATGCTGGTGTACAGAAGTGATGATTTATTGTTTAAATTGTACATTGTTTTACATAAGTATTTTTCCTTTGGATGAAAATGTAAACTGAACAGAAATTCAGCTGAAATGTATGTACATGACTGCTAATAAAAGTTAAATTCAACAGTGGATGAAAAAAATGACTGTGGCATGAGGACCCGATTGAACTTTTTATAAATGGGAGTCAGGAAATTAAGGTCAAGTGAAGGATGCACCTGCACATTGTTTGAGTGGCTAATAGTCTATTTTGCAGAAAACAGGATGAAATAAATTGGAAACAACATACATTTCCGGACCACAGAAAAAATATAACACTAGTCTTTCCCAATAGTAATATGCAAATGGTTAGCGAGATCACATTCTAAAAAAGTGGTTTTGAATGTGTACATTCATTTTTCTAAGTTCATATTGATCAGAATCAACCACAGAGTAAAATGCGGAAAACATCCTGGATAGTTTCAACAGTCACCGTCACAGGGCAGTCAAACAATCAAATACATTTACATATACAGGGGGTTTAGTATCTCTGAAAGGCTTAAAAGCTTGATTGTATGTACTACTCTGTCAAAAATGTAAGATTTACCACACTTAACAGATGTTTAAACAGTTTATTTACCTCATGGCAAAATCTTGGTAAATTAGAATTAAATTCTTGTAAGGATGCTGTCTAGAAGAAGATTAAGGATTAACCAATGCTATTTTGGGGAGGAGATCATTCTGAACTAGGATGCAGTGGTGCCTAGGGATGCCTTCTGGAAGAAGACAAAGGAATGGAGATACAGCTTACTGGCTATTTACTTCTCAAGAGATTGTTCTGTCATTCCAAGCTCAGGTAACAGTGCGTGGAAAGGCCAAGGAATCTAGGTAGCATGAGCACAGGAGTGCAAATAGGCAAATAGATTACACTACGTTACTAGAAAAAATGGTGATTTCTCAAATGACTAACAATTGAAGACAGGCTTAAAACACAAAGGCACATGACAGGACATTCTCAATAGTCATTAATTAACTGAGGTCTAATTACTAATTAACAATACACAGTCAAAGGCAAAGACCAAAACAAAGTGACTAAACAAGGAAACGGCAAAATGCACTCCTGACAACTCCTTTCTTTAACATCTTATTACTCCTTTGTTTGTTATGCATTTACTATCTTCAAGGCATTTTTTAAATATGTCACAGAGACATGAGAGGACAAAACAAATTCCGCAATAAAAAGGCATTTGTTGGTTGGCCAGACAACATTGCTTTTAGTAAGACATCAGAAGGCAAAAAGGTTTAAAACCACTGGCTTAATCTTTTACAATGTGTTAAAAAGTATTTTTTAAAAAGTAACTAGTAACTCAAGCAGTGAAATAATATAGTGGAGAAAAATGTTTTCTTTTCCTGAAATGAATAAATGGAAGTACAAAGTAAAAATAAATAAATAAATAAATACATAAATAAATAAATAAATAAAAAAAAAATATCTATCTATCTATCTATCTATCTATCTATCTATCTATCTATCTATCTATCTATCTATCTATATATATATATATATATATATATATATATATATATATATATAAACACACTTTAATTATTTTCTTCCTCTGCCAATTAAAAGGCACTGTGAGGCAATACGATGCAGTTCATTTGTGGTAGAGAGCTAATTTTTATACCATACAAATTTGGAGTTTTAAAAGAAAGTATTAACCATGTCATTGCTGGTCAGTTATGATGTTTTGTTATTAATTTAGCTAAAATATCACGTTAACACATTTCATATTAAGAGAATTTTGTTAATTTATTTCTTTATAATCAAATTTATTAAGGTACAGCAAGGTAAGACCAACCAGTTGCTAGTGTTGTACATTCACATTAATTATTTTAATGCACATTAAGATACCTCAAAGGAGAAAATGCATGTAAATTATTGAACTAACCTATAATTGGGCAAAATGTTTGTTTTATAGTAAACATTCATGCTTGCATCTAAGAACACAGATGTAAATATTTTTACTGGATTTAAATCGTACTAGAGTGTGTGTGAGGACCTGAGTGGTCTCTGATTTTAATGGACTGACATGGACAACTGTTGGGGTGAGGGTGTGTTTCAGCTTGTGTGTGTGAGGTCTTTCTTTACATGGTGTGAGGTCTCTGCCAGCTGACCATGATGGATTCTCTCAGTAAGTGACTGTGTGTGTGGCTTGGGTCACAAGACTCTTTCGTAGGTCGGAAGGTTATTTGAGGATATGACTGGTTAAAGGCCATGCAAGTGTATCAGGCAATGGCCCATATTGTGTGTGCGTGTGTGTGTGAGAGAATAAGACAGAAACAGAGAGCTAAAGAGAGAGCAAGAGAAACAATTGCAGTTTTGTAATGACAGTAATGTGATGATTGTAGTCAAAAGTGATTCTAGTGTCTTATATCAGGACTCAGTGGCATTAAAAAACCTTAAAAGAAAATATATTTTTAAGCAAATATTTATTTAGGTAATTGCCAAATATACTGTATACTAGTGATATTAAAAAAACTAATAATAGATAATTTGTCATTTACAAAGGATAAAAAAGTCTGCTGCATAATGAAATCTGAATGGATTTAAATCAGAGTACGTTGTACGTTGTTCATAACCAAGAAGCAAAAAAGTTTGAAATCAAGTCACTGAAGAAAAATAATCAAAATTAAAAGTTTAACACTAGATCTAGTTGCCAACTCTAATACCAAGGACAAAAATATTTCGTAACTTAACAAAAAGACGTGGAAAAATCATTTTAACATTTTTTTTTACATTTGATATTTTGTAATTGTTCACACCAAAATTTAAGCAAGTTTGTCTGTAATAGGTTACCATGTAGGTACCAATCTATCACTGGGCAAACACTCTATTTAGGGGGGATTTAGATAGGGCAACTTAGAGGAGCCAATTCACATTAAATCCGTGTTTTGGGACTGTGGGAAGAAATTGGAGAGACTAGAGAACACCTAGATCTCTAGTGCTAGGAGGAGGACATGCTAAACACTATACCACCATGCTGACTCCAGTTAAAGTAACATAATTTAAGTAGTGCCCCTTAAGTGTGAAATTATAAATATAATACAAAACAGTATTTTGTGACAAAGGAACACCTGAGAAATAAGCCACAACTGAATCTGAATAAGAGACAACTTTGCATTATTAACATAATTACTTAGTTTAGTACCATTCAGTACAATTCAGTACCATTTATCATCTCTATATATCTAAAATGCATTGAGAAAAATACAAGAACATGGAATGGGAGGGGAAGATGGGCACATGCACTGTCACTCTTGTTGTCTGGGCAGGGCGCTGCAAGTCTTGATGGAACTGCTAATGAAGAGGTCATGAGCAGTAAGGAGCCAGCCAACTGCCGGCTGTGACCGAAGCCAAGGGCCGTCCATGCTTCCTTCCCATGGGTGTGAGTGAATCTACTTCCGCTTTCACAGGTGCATTTCTGGAAAGGATGAATGCATGTGTCCTAAAATAATTTATATTGCTTTTGTAATATTTGTATGGTGATCCTTAAAATGACCTTTTGAAACTTTTGAGAGTTTGGGGCTCTGTCTCACAGTTGTGTCCGGCCTGCCCATGTATTTATCACTATGTTGTGTCTTTCGACAGGAGCAGTACCTGCAAATAACCTAGGGCTGCTCTGTTTGTATTAAAATGGAATGTGCAATCTTGCAGCAATTAAAAATATTGCGATTCACTGCAATTACACTAAATATTTAGAACACAAAATATTTCTTAATGATTGCATTCATTTGATTTCAAATAACCAAGTTATTTAATAATCTATATATTATAAGTAATCTTGACTTATGAAGCAATGTTTAATTTTTATTTTTTACTTTTCAGATTTGATTGCAGAATTGAAGCTAGTTATGAAGGTCAGCTAATTTAAGACACCCTGTCTTTTACCAGTTCTATTGTTTTAACTGCACAGAACACCCGTTATAGAATATGGTCTCAGACAGAATGACGAGGGTAAGCTTCTGTAATTGGTGATCACTGTATAGAACAAAGCTAACGAACCCTGGGTTATTGAAGGCTGTACTGTGGATGACAGCAACTTGCGTCTCAGTCTGTCATTAACTTTGTCCGAAAAGCAGAAATTCATCCATCCCACGCTTTCACTGCTCGCCTGCAATAATCCACCCACGCAAAAGCATAGCTCATATTTAGACATAATACATGGTTGCACATTTTATCAACGCCTTTTTTTAGCTAGCGACACTGAGACTGGTATGTTATAAGCAACATAAAAAAATCTATCACCTAAAAGACAGGGCAGGAATAAAGGCACAGAATAGCTAAAATAAAAGTTAAAATTTTATCCAACATACTGATTTGATTTCAAAATCATGTATTTATTTTATTTATATTGTACCTATACAAGATGTTTTAGATTCATAAAAACAATATATATTTTTTTAAAAATTAGACAACTTGGGCATCATGCACAAATGAGGCCCCAAGTATATATAATTGGATCAACAATTTTTTGTAAAAATTTTATTAAATCCAAATACCACTATATATATATATATATACATATATATATATATATATATATATATATATGCTGGAGATCAAATTTAAAGAGCGATGTTTAAACACTTGATTGTTTCAGAAATGAATGTAATCTACATGAATCAACATTTGGAGGATTTTTTGTAAGGGTTACCATGGCACTAAAACAGTGTTTCACCAAAAAAAAAAGTATTTCAACAAAAAAAAGCTTTATTTTTCAAATGAACATGATAATATAATTACAGAACAGCGACAACTGTAGTGCAGAGAAAGACAACAACAATTATAACAAGGTTTTAAGTCATCAATCAGTAATGTACACGCCGTTGCTTTTCAGCACATCTGCAGCCACAGGACATCACACTTCTTCACACTTCTCTGCTGTGATCTTGGTTTACTCTTCCTCCAGTCTATTCCACAGTTCATTGACTACTGTGGGTTTCTTGACCATAACTTTGTCACCAAGGATTTTCCAAAGGTGTATTGTTGGGTTTAGATCAGGACTCTTGGCTGGCCATTTCATTGTTTCATTTTTTTCAGATTAAGGAACTGCTTTACCTGTTTAGCTGTGTGACAGGGGGTATTGTCATGCATGGAAATTGCTAGCTGATTGAGTAATTAATGCAAAAAGGAACCAGGTTCTGAAAAACATTTGCATTCACTCTGCCATGTATTATGAGAGAACGAACTCCTACTGCCAAAATATTTCCTATTTTCCTTCTGTCACGACAGAAAATCAGGCCTAAACACAACTAAAAAGGATTACCGACCTAAACAGTAATTAGATAGTCTGTGTTTTTAATGCATAGAAATAATAATATATTAATTTTTGGCTTTAAAAAAATTTAATGGAAATTATCCTGAAAAGAAAAAAGAGACATTAAGCACTTCATAAGAATTAAATATATATAAGATATTTAAGAATTATATAATATATATAAGAATTAAATGACTAAATGTAAGAGATGATTCAAGATGATCTACTGCAGCCATGCATACCTGAGATTTTGTTCTTTAAAATCGCATAGATTAGCTATGTTAATCTTTTTATTTTGTTATCCTAAACTTGTCTGGACAACTCGCAATGTCTCTTCATTTCTTTATACAAAAGAGTTTACTGATGGCATTGGAAGTTTTAATTTATTGCAAAGTTGAGGAATTCCTTGAGATTGATGAGCATAAAGATTTAAAACAATCAACAGAAAAAAATTATATAAAAACACATACCAGTTTAGCACAATCAATCATATCACATTTCCCTACAGTGAAATGTGCATGTGAAACTACATGACTTCATGTAGTACATAGATGACACCTGATTGGCTGATCAGATAATGTCAAGGATCACAGCTGTTCCCAATAAAAATCTTCAGTGTGCACATTTAAAAGGTTCTTATGTGGTGTATAAATTGTTATTCAAACATCCATCCATCCATCCATCCATCCATCCATCCATTATCTTCCGCTTTATCCTCTATTAGGGTCGTGTGGGGGGGGGGAGGGATGCCCATCCAGTGGAGAAAGCTTTGGGCGCTGGGCAGATACACCCAGGACAGGGTGCCAATCTATCGCTGGGCTCAAATTCACTCACTCACACAAACACACTCTATATGGGGACATTTGAAGAATTCAATTGACCTTGATCCATGTTTTTGGACTGTGGGTGGAAACCGGAGAACCTGAAGAAAACCCACGCAGACATGGGGAGAACATGGAAACTCCATCCAGATTGGGATTTGAACCAGGAATCCCCAGTGCTGAGAGGGAGACATGCTAACCACTGAGCCACCGTGCCGGCCTGTTATGAAAACATCAGTATATAAATATTTGTGTTAAATTTCATTACAATGATATGCATTTGATTGAACTAAAAAAACTTTTAATATGAAGAAAAAAATGGTGGCATGGTGGCTTATTGATTAGTACGTTCGCCTCTCAGCACTAGGTATTCACGGTTCGAATCCCCATCTGGGTGGAGTTTCCATGTTCTCCCCGTGTCTGCGTGGGTTTCATCCGGGTTCTCCGGTTTCCTCCCACAGTCCAAAAACATGGATCAAGTCAATTGAGTTCTCCAAATTGCCCCATATAGTGTGTGTATGTGTGCGTGTCTGTGTGAGTGTGTGCCCAGCGATAGATTGGCGCCCTGTCCTGGGTGTATCTGCCCAGTGCCTGAAATGTTCTCCCCTGGATGGGCATGGGGAACCCCACTGCGACCATAATATAGGATAAAGCGGAAGATAATGAATGAATGAATGAATGAATGAATGAATGAATGAATGAATAAAAAAAAAAATATCACAAAATAAATTTACATAACCATGAGTACAACTGCCTGGGTACTGTTTTAACTAAATACTTACATTGGCCTGCCCAGATGGTATTGTGTACAAATGCAAAAAAAAATCCATTTGCTGCAGTTGTGAGTGCCTGGTGATCAGAGCTAACAGCACATTGTGCTCAATGTAAACACAGGTCCTCTCTAATGGAAGCCATTTGTCATTGTGAGTCAACAGAACTTTCAGCTGGCTTCTTAAGTGCCGTAATCTAGACCAAGATCAAGTTACATATTTACTTCACTCAATATGCACCAAGCTCATATACTGAAAGTCTATGAACTCACAGCTAGGCATTTACATAATATTGACTAGATTATGAAAAAGTATGGTAAATAAAAAGCTAATGCACCTGTAATTAATTAATTGTAAGTAATTTGATATACAGTAGATAAAAAGTATGTGTTTTACACAGCATGATGGAAACTCAATAAAAAAAATCAATAAAACAATATATATATATATATATATATATATATATATATATATATATATATATATATATATATATATAAAACAATGTATAATATTTTGCTTGATGTATTCCCAGTACTTTCAATTCATATTACCAGTTTTACATATTCTCAATATTTATTTATGAGAGTTTCCTGTGCATTTCTTTGTTCATTAACTTTCCTCCTTTGCTCACAAACATTTCCCAAGCATGTCTGAAGGTGTTATGGCTGCTTCATACAGCTGCTTCATGACCTCTCTTGTTATTCACATGCACTACTGCTTGCTCTGCCCCCTGCAGTTTTGGAGTTTAATTAGAAGTGAATGAATGTGAATAGTTCTATGAGTAAAGGTCAGAGTGGGTGTGCTTTCAATTTACGCAAGTACCATTGCTAGTACCATGAACTAATTTTAAATCTTTCGGTCTATTAGGACTTACTCAAAAGCCAACTTAAATAGTTTAATTCTGGTTAATCATATGCCAATTTTTAAAACCTTTATTTTAATAATCGGGCATTATGTTAATGCTCTCAGCACTAGGGATTCCCGGTTCGAATCCCAATCTGGGTGGAGTTTCCATGTTTCCTCCCCGTGTCTGCGTGGGTTTCCTCCGGGTTCTACGGTTTCCTCCCACAGTCCAAAAACATGGATCAAGTCAATTGAATTCTCCAAATTACCCCATATAGAGTGTGTTTGTGTGTCTGTCTGTGTGAGTGAGTGTGTATTCAGCGATAGATAGTTTCTGGGTGTATCTGCCCAGCGCCCAAAACGTTCTCCCCTGGATGAGCATAGGGTTTTTTTTTTTATGAAAAAAGTTGTAAAAAGTAGCCATCTTTTTACCATCTTCTAATATTTATGAAGCTTACCACTCAGATTTAAAGTCTTACTCAATTTTGTCATTTACAAAAATAACACTAATATGCTTTGCCAAATAGCTCAAGTTATGATTTATCTATCAGTAGAATATTTGCCTGGAGGGATTGGTGTTTGTCTGTATTACCTTAGGCAATATTTTGTTGCTCTTGTTTATGCCTTTTTTTCTAATGTTGTAACGTTCTGTTTCTAATTAAAGTTACCTAATAGAGACACATTAGATCAATGGAGGGAAAAAATAACCAATGCGGGGTAAGCATGTGTGGAATACAAAACACTAGCAACATGAAGAACTGGTGTAGGGATATAGCCAATTATGTTTATCCATCAGTTCTTAACTTTGTTCTAGTTAGGCTCCAACCTTCCTTTTCTCAGCACCAAGGATTGCTTAGCCTATAAGTGATGTCCTGTAGGTGTTTTATGACTTCTGACCAACAGTAGCTATTTCTGCTTGACACTATCAACACTGAGTTTTTGCTTTCTGTTAGGGGGCATCTAATTCCGCTCAATCCGTTTAGCCCCAGCAGCATTATTCCTATGATATCCACAGTTTTGTTATCATACTTGGAACATTGATAATCACCCACAGCTGTGTGCAATGTCAAAGGGACATTGCTATAAGGTGCGTCATTTGGGTCACTCAGTATTTTATTTCACTTTTTAATAAATCTCAAGCTTTCCTTTTCCAAATCTTGTTCTTCTGGTTTTACTCTGCGTGCTGTTTTACGATCCTTTCTGCTTGGTATAGTGGGATCCTTTCTGTTATTCCACTATCTGTCTTACTGTCCATGATGAGTTTGATTTAAATCTGCAATCACCTGTTTCATATAATTACAGTTACTTCATTTAAATGTATTTTTTAAACAGTACTTTTATGATGATTTTCACAGTTGGGTTTAAATTGAGGCTAATAAAAGCTTGGCAAGTTCAATATAGAGAAATCTGCATGGCAGTTGCAGAGACCTTAACTAATCCTAAGAAAGCTTTGGGAATATAAATATCTCAAATTTCTATACATCCATTATCTTCCGCTTTATCCTATATTAGGGTCTGGTGGGGGGTTACCCATGCCCATCCAGGGGAGAACGTTTCTGGCGCTGGGCAGATACACCCAGGACAGAAACCCACACGGACACAGGGAGAACATGGAAACTCCACCCAGATGGGGATTCGAACCGGGAATCCCTAGCACTGAGAGAAGAACGTGCTAACCACTAAGCCACCATTCCGCCCATATCTCAAATGTATTATTTAAATTTAAAATTGATTAATAACACTCCAAAATCTTACAGCAGGCCCCACTACAGGTAGATGCAAGTGAATTTAATAGAATTTAAATATATTTTAAATCAAATGTCAAGGTTTAGGCCACATGCTTTTGGCTGGTAATGTATTTAATAATTCACAGAAAGACCTACTAAACAAGTAATTAAGAAGCATTAATGATATTAAAATCTATTTAAAGAATTATTAAAGTATATAAACTAGTACTTGAAATACAAATATCACATGAGATTGTTTATTCTTTATGGTGGATGAGAGTGCAGGGGTAGAGGTATACCCTATGAGGGGTGGCTAATGTTACATGGCTGCTGTGATTTCTGCAATGATGGAAACACCTGGATGTAATTTGACTGCTGAAAGATGTGTGACGTACAAAATGTCCTACAGAGCACAAAACTGGCAAAAGGAAATAAATCCAACCTGAGATCACACTCGTGATCAGCAGCAGGTGTTTGGCATGAGGCTATAGAAGAAAAGGGGTTTGGTATGGAAGAATAAAGAAATAGAAGGATTAAACTGTGAATAGAGTAACAAGTTATAGTGGGGAAAATGTCAAGAGTAAAAAAGTCAAAATGAAATATGAAAATATGTTTAAATAAAAGAATACACAGGGAAAGGCATCTCAAAATTAGTTTGCTTCAGAAGGCTACCATATATTTAGCAGGCAAATAAGATTTAGGTTTAAAGAGGTAGTTTTTGTTCTTACTTCAAACATCTTTTAAATTAAACCATTTTATCAAATACACCTGTGCTGGCTTCTTACTTTGCATCTATGAAAAACATACTACACAACTGATTTTTTTCACCAATAATTGTATACTTTGTATTGGAAAGATAATTATGTACTTAATTTAATGTTACAAAGAATTGGTTTGATATGAAAAAACATGCTAAGAAATGAAACGTCAGTGTGTTTTGACAGCCCATTTTTAAAATAAACTCTTTCTAAGGTTTATGTTATCAGGGCTGAGTGTGAGTATAAGGAGATAAAAGGTAGCGTAAAGCGCAGTGACTGAACGTTGTTCTGCTATATTGAGCCAGTGTAAATATTTCCACTGTTATTTCATTTCAACATATTTTTCTCTGCTTCTATAACACCACTTTTAATAAAACTGCCAAGATGAGCTATTATATTCATTCTTTTATTGTCTTAATTTTTTTTCCCACCAGGAATCTGTAATAAACTGAGTATTTGACTTTTTGCATATTACTGTATTTCGATTGCCTCCAATTTACCTGAGCAAAATGGATTTTGTTTGGCATTACTGTGCTGTAGACTCTGCTGTAGAATGCAATTTATATATAGCAGCATCAAATTTCATGCATTAATAAGCTTTGAACCATAAGCTTATCTCTGTGTGACACAAATGCATATGTATGTACGTATATACATATGATTTGCTTATGTGAAATGGATACATTTATAAACTACTTTATAAACTACTGCTATGTACATAATAACTTGATTATATGAATAGTTTAACATAAAAGGCTAAACATTCACAAACAGCATATATGTTATAGCATATTCACAAGTATATGCTGCACTAAACTCCATTTTAAGAGTAATTAGCTATAATAATATAAATTAATAATAAAAATTGTAATGTATAAGTAAGTTTCTGCTTTAAGGCTAAGCACCACCTAATGGACTACGAAAAAGATTTCACATTATTTGAAATCACATTATTATACCTTGTAAAATGTAAACAGTAATAAAAGAGGGTATTACTGTGTTAGTTGTGGAATGAAATTTACATATAGCAGTTGAAGCATTAATAAGCTTCAAATCATAAGCAGCAGAAAGCCAGCAGGGCGCCAGGATTAGCGCTGCTTCCCTTCATGCTTAATATAATTGCAAACAATCAGTGATATAAATGCATATGTATGTATATAAATATGACTGCATATGTAAAATAGATTGCCTTTATAAACTACTGCTGTTCAGAATGATAAAGAAAAACTCTGGGTATATATATATATATATATACCCAGCGATGGATTGACGCCCTGTCCTGGGTCTATCTGCCCAGCGCCCGAGACGTTCTCCTCTGGATGGGCATGAGGAACCCCACCACGACCCTATTAGAGGATAAAGCTGGAGATAATGAATGAATATATATATATATATATATATATATATATATATATATATATATATATATATATATATATATATATATATATACGTATACGTATATATATGGATATATATATATATATATATATATATATATATATATATATATATATATAAGCAAGTATGTAGTAACTACGCGCACCCTTAGATGTGTTGTATTTTCGATATGACAAATTTTATTTCAGATAGACTGTTAACCACAATTCATCTGTTATCCATCCTTTATCCAGTTCCTGGTCGAGGGGGCAGCAGCCTAAGCAAAGAGTCCCAGACATCCCTATCCCCAGCTACTTCTTATAGCCCTTCAGGGGGCATATGAGGCGTTCCCAGACCAATGGAAAGATTTAATCTCTTCATCTTGTCCTAGGTTTCCTCAGGGTCTCTTCCCGATTAAACATGCCTGAAACATCTCACCAGGGACACGTCCAGTTAGCATCCATACCAGATGCCTAACCACCTCAGCTGGCTCCTTTCGACATAGAGGAGCAGCGGCTATATTCCGAGCACCTCCCTTTGTCTTCTGGTTTAGCTCCTGCTTCACCTCAACTGATGAGTGCAATTGCAGTAAATAATTAGCAGTAATTGCCCAGAAATAACAGGCTAAACATTCACAAACAGCATTGTTATAGCATGTTTACAAGTATATGCTGCACTAAACTCTATTTAAAGAGTAATTAGCTCATAAATATAGAATAATAAAAAATCAGTAAAGTATAAATAAGTGTATGCTTTAAGGCTAAGCACCACCTAATGGACAACCAAAAACATTCACATTATTTTAGCTGTAAACATGTATGTAAACAAACAATTAAATAAATGAAGTAATTATTTTACTTTAAAATCTACACATTTCAGTAAAATGACAGAAAAGCCCAATGTTGCTATAGAAATTACATCTATGATTGACTTGGACTATGGATTTTCAGGTGCTGGTTTTTCAGATTCTATGGATATTTTTTAAATAGTTCAAGAGGACTAATCTTTAGTGAATATGGGGAGACTGTCCTTAATAACATCAATCAGCTGTTTAGATTTGAGCCAGAGACAGAAAAGACTGACCAAAGAGCAGCAAAAGAGAAACTGACCCAGTCATCAGAATCAAGAATTCCAATGGCAGGACCCTGGATTTTGTTGACTTCTTTAAATGGCCATGTCATTGGAAAAGCACCCTGTAATGGTCCCTGTAACTTGAAATTGTTAGGATTTTTTTTCAAACCATCGATAACAACAAGTTCAGAACTTACAAAACTAATGCTGTATTTATTAATCCATTTATTCATTTATTATCTTCTGCTTAATCCTATATTAGGGTCACGGGAACGGGGGGGGGGGGGGGGGGGGGCAGATTGTGCATCTTGGTATTTTTGTACCGTGCTTCATGCTGAATGAATACAAAATGCTGGCCAAATAGATGTAGCTTTATTAGATTTTGAAATGGTAATTCAAATGCTAGGCTTCCTGATATTTGATTACTACTCCAACGTCTAAATTCCACACAAACATGCACACAGACCCAAGCATTTGAATTACCATTTCAAATTCTAATAAAGCTATTAAAAATAATAAAGCTATATCTATTTGGCAAGCATTTTGTATTCATTCAACATGAAGCACAGTACAAAAAAACAACAACATGCACAATCTGCCTGTAGTTGCACAAATTTTGTTCATGCGCACCCTTTCCCTGGAGGCGTGTCAGATACAAACCAGGTGTAAGCCAGGTGTTATGTGCCTGGATTGGGACAGCAGTGCTGGTTTGTTATACATTTGCTGCCCAAATGGTCTCCAGCCCTTTTTTGAATATATATATTTATATAAATATTTATATATATTACAATTGTGTAAAAAAATTTGTGTGGATTTTTAGAAAAAAGTTGAAAAATATATATTAAAGCAGAATTTTTATAATAAACAGTGAATAAGATTTAAATACAAACATTATTGTTATTATTATTATTATTATTATTATTATTATTATTATTATTATTATTAGAAACAATTATCAAAATAATTATTCTATTCTATTCCTTAAAACAATTATTCTATTGAAATTGCTAATTACATTAATTCTGAAAATCAGAATAAGAATATCAATAAACATATAGGTAGAAGGCGGCTTAGGTAATAGCTGGTAATAGGTAATAGGTGGCTTAGTGGTTAGCAGGTTTGCCTCTCAGCACTAGGGATTCCCGGTTCGAATCCCAATCTGGGTGGAGTTTCCATGTTCTCCCCGTGTCTGCGTGGGTTTCCTCCGGGGTTTCTCTGGTTTCCTCCCACAGTCCAAAAACATGGCTCAAGTCAATTGAGTTCTCCAAATTGCCCCATGTGTGTTTGTGTGCATGTCTGTGTGAGTGAGTGTGTGCCCAGCAATGGATTGACGCCCTGTCCTGGGTGTATCTGCCCAGTGCCCGAAACGTTCTCCCCTGGATGGGCATGGGGAACCCCACTGCGACCCTACTAGAAGATAAAGCTGCAGATAATGGATGGATATTGGTAGGAATACCAATAATAACGTAGGATTCATCATTCACAGTCTATATGTGTCGATTAGTGTTGATCAACCAGTTGCTTCAACCAATTAGATTTTCAGTTAGCAACACATGGTTTTCTAGCATATTATTTCAGCATATTCATGCCCTCTGATTGGGGAATACTTTTGAGGGTGGACATTTTTAGCCAATTAAAACTCTGGAGACATGAATTCACATCCTCAAGAACAGGCTTTATTTACACATTATTGTAAATGCATTAAAACACACATGTTGGCTGATGGAGCTGCTGTGTGCTTGCATTCATGCAATCTCTTCTCTCATGGTTTATGATGTTGCAGTTTATTAAAAGCTCTCACTTTCATCAGGCTGAGCCACATCAGGTTTAATTATCTCTAATCAAAGTCCATTGATGACGGCTCCAATTTCTCTCACAGCGCTACTGCACTACTGTCAGAACAAGTTATCTATCTGCAATGCAACCACTCTTTATACTGCATTTCTGCATGATAAGATGTTTGTATAGCCATAAACTAATTATTGAAAGGTTGATTAATTCAAACAGAGCAGTATTGAAGACCTAGGTGTGAAATGTGTGGCCCGCCACTGTTATTTACACAGTATTTTATTTCTATTACACATTATTTATAACATATATTTCATGTGAATACAATGAAATTAAATGTGTACTTACCATAATTTGCTCCTACCTATGCATTATTAAATTGTTCTCACAAGCTAACCCACAAATATTTATCCTGTGTTGCCTTACAAAACTGTAACTGATAGTTTAAGGCTAGTAATTACTGTCTTACTGGTGAAGAAATAGGCTTTTTAAGTAAACAAGTATTTGGTAACTACAAAATTTTAGATGTGATGTGTCCATCATATTAAACACATGCCAAGTGTCATAAGAGGTCACACCTCTGCTTTTATAGTTTCAGTATTTATTAAAAGTCATAACACTATTTGACATTAAACATTAACACATTTTTATTATGTTTTATTGTTGTTGTAGTTTACTCACACTTAAATAAATAAGCTTAAGCACATACTCTGTAACTACCAGACAGGGGTCATAGTCGACATAGCTGATTGATGACCAAGTTGGTTAGAACCTCTTTTATCTTTTGTTTCTTTCATTATTTTCATGTAGAATGTGCATGATGCCTTGACAGCTTAAGTTCAGAATGTATTTTTTTAGAAACAAATTGTTTTAGAAATATTGCCTGCTTTCTTGAATAATGTCTTGAATAATGCCAGGCAAAATACAACATAAGACAACACACAGAAGAAACATCTGAGGTTCTATTTCTAAAATAGAAAATAGAAAAGGTTGAAACAGAAATGAACACAGTCACTGGACTGTAAATGACTGAAAAGGCATGTAATGAATAGTAGAGCATACGTGCAAAGCTCCTGTCAAAGGTCAAGAAAACAAAAGAAAAGTGCAAGCCTTTTAAGCAAGTTGCACATCTGGAAAGAGCTAATGCAGGTGTGAGTTAAGAATTCTGAGTGCATGTTTTTAAAATCTGACTGCAAAAAACTGCCTTGGGCGTAAAGCTGTAATTGCTGCAAATGGTGGACACTCTGTTAAAACCTTCATAAACATAAAACATAATGATTACTGGAGTTAAAAGTATATAATTCTGCATTAAAGCCTGCATGAAGCAGGTTGTGTACAAATACATTTTCCTTGCTGCATACAAATCTCTTAAAGACATTTTAACAGAAGTGTAACCCCATTCCCATGTGGCAGATTTAATAAAATATAGTCCATGTTGTTTTGTAACTGAAACTGGGCTGGGTTGACCCGAACAGAGCATCATGGTGAGCTTTCCTCCCTTAACATTATGCATTTACAGCTTCCCTGAAAATTGATAAGATGTTGATAAGATGTTGAAAATTGATAAGACTACAATTTTGTACTCATTAATGGTGCCAACGCTGCAGGCAGGAATGGGTAACCTGTCCATAGTACCAGCACATCATTAGATGAGTAGAATTTAGGACAAGAAAAGATATTGTGTCTATTTAACACTGGATGAAAGGAGGGTGTGAGCAGACAACTGGTGCCAGCACAGCATGAGTGGGTAAGACAGATCAGTGGTGAAATTGCAGAATGAGGCAAAGGCTAAAATAGTGATGACAGTCCAGTGCAAAAGGGTAAAATAGATCACTGATCTCTGAACAGCATGTGGGGCTTAAAAGAGTCCCACAATACCAGTGCAATAGGACTTTGTAAAACTGATGTGATTTTGCCATTGTACATAGAGGTAGGGGGTTTAGAATGGGGAGTGCAAAGTACTGATTCAAGGTTGCAACAGGCTACAAGAAGAGGTGACTGAGATAACAGATTGAGCAAAGAAGAAGAGTTACAGTAAATCAGTTCTGCTATTGTTGGGATGGTCACTGAGTGAGCAGGTTCCAAATGAGCAGCCAGAAGTATACTTTCCATTTATAGAATGACATAGTGAGATGTGACAAGTGAATCTGATATAGTGCTGACTTTCCCCATAGCGGGAGGGCAGAGTAGGTTACTCAGTAGGTGCAAACTAAGAAAGCTTTGTAGCCTTGTATCGAGCGCATCAAATAACAAATTAGATACTTCCCATCTCAGACATTTCTGACTAAATTTTGATTGATATCTTAGTGTCTCTTTTTTTACAAATGTATTTTAAAGGCTAGTTATATTGAAACAGGTCCACTTAGCTATCGACAATTCAGCTTTTAAATGGGATACAGATACAGAATAATTTCATATATACGAAAATGCTACACCTACAGTATATAACAAACCATATTATATTATCCAACCATCCATTATCTTCCACTTTATCTTCCTCTACTAGGGTCGCGGGGGGGGGGGGGGGGGGGTTCCCCCATGCCCATCCAGGGAAGAACGTTTCAGGCGCTGGGCAGGTGCACCCTGGACAGGGCGCTAATCTATCACTGGGCACACACACACACTCACACAGACACACTCTATATGGGGCAATTTGGAGAATTCAATTGACTTTGATCCATGTTTTTGGACTGTGGGAGGAAACCGGAGAACCCGGAGGAAACCCACACGGACACGGGGAGAACATGGAACTCCACCCAGATTGGGATTCGAACCGGGAATCCCTAGCGCTGAGAGGTGAAGGTGCTAACCACTAAGCCACCGTGCCGCCCATATTATATTATATATAATAAAAATATTCAAAACTTATTAGAGCAGTAGAGTAAGGTAAACATTAAATATGAACACATTTGTACTAAGATTAATAGTAAGAATTAGTAGAATGATGTATTTAATGTATTTAAAATAAATGTATTTAAAATAAAAATGATTTATTCTTCAATCATGTACCAGGTGATTTTTAAATGACAGATTTCAACAACAACGAAAGATTTCTTTTTACATTTACATTGAAAATACAATGTCATTTAGCAGATACTTTTATCCAAAGCAAAAGTAAACATAAGTTTTTAGTTCAGGAGAAACCAACTGAACTACAGTATCATCAAACCCCGTTGTTAATCAATTTGCTTTAAAGCCTAGATTTTTCCTTCCCTTATAAAATTATTATTTAATGACAACTGCTTTTTGGGCGGCACGGTGGCTTAGTGGTTAGCACGTTCGCCTCTCAGCGCTAGGGATTCCCGGTTCGAATCCCCATCTGGGTGGAGTTTCCATGTTCTCCCCGTGTCCACGTGGGTTTCCTCCCACAGTCCAAAAACATGGATCAAGTGAATTGAGTTCTCCAAATTGCCCCATATAGTGTGTGTATGTGTGCGTGTCTGTGTGAGTGTGTGCCCAGCGATAGATTGGCGCCCTGTCCTATGTATGTCTGCCCAGCGCCTGAAACGTTGTCCCCTGGATAGGCATGGGGAACCCCCCCGCGACCCTAATATAGGACAAAGCAGAAGACAATGAATGAATGAATGAAGTGCTTTTAGAAGATATGTGTTTTGTGTTCTTTTTAAGATGCTACATGTTTTAACATTGCTGAAAGAAATGAGAATTTTTCAAGTAAATAATAACTTTTCTTACTATATATAATAATTCTAACTATATAAGACCAGTCATAAGGCATCTGACCTGTGTAGTCTCACTCTTGTTCTTTTATATTGAGTATCTGGGCAGCTGTGATCATTACTGCATTTATCCCCATCCCCTATCCCCTATATACCCTTAATAGTAATATATAATATTTAAATAAATATTGAATTTGCTCAACTTCTTGTAGGGTTCTCTCTAGCTAATAGGTGTGTAACAATCTTCCTTCTGATGATATTGTAACAAAGAAGGCTGAATGTTGCTCATTTTATTGTTTTTTCATGTAAATGCCCTTTTTATGAAAGAATGCAACTTCACATTCGAGTGAACCTCAGTTAAAAGGAGAAAAAACATGTCTGAACAGTGTTACGCACCTTTAGCACAGCATCTGCACTTGCATGCTGTCAGTCTCTGAAAACCATCACAGGACCAGCTCCTGCAATATTTATACAATATTTATAGCAACTTACATGCAAAATACCAATTTAGTTAATACATTAAGTATTAGCTTTTACATAATTTACAATAATACCTACAGTACATACAGTACATACAGCATCTCACCTATGCCATTTTATCTTTGGCATGTGGAATTTGACAAATATTTTGTCCACAAACAAGCTGAAATTTGGACTTCTCTGACCACAGAACATGTTTTTGCTATCTTTTGGTCGATCTCAGACAACTCTCAAACCAGAAAACTTGCCAGCATTTCTGCCCAAAATTTGAATATGGCTTTATCTTTGCATAATATAGTTTCAGGTTATGTTTAATGATGCATCACTAGACTGTAAGTGACTGTAAATGACTTTCCAAAATAATTAATAGCTCACAAGATAATAACATATTATAACTTGATTTTCATGCATATATAGTATGTGATTCTCTCTTTGGCCTTTAAACGCCTGGATTTCTTTTACAAGTCTGAATCATTTCATGATATTATAAACTGTATGCAAGTAAAAGAACAAACTTATTTGCATTATTTACTTATTTTAATGCTTATCCACACATTATGAGTATAAATTATGTCTAAAAAAGTGTGTAGCTTAAACCGCAAGACAGATCGCAGGGGAAATTAAAACTTCAGTGCGGATGCAATCATCGCTGAGTGGCAGCAGCTGTTCAGTCTTCTATTTATAGAATGTCTGACCACAACACAAACTTTCTGTTTTCACAAAGTTTTGTGATTGCATTTATTTTGGTAAATATTGTTAATAGTGTTTAATTTCACCCTTCATTTACTTTTATTTACCTTGTACCTTTTTGCTATTTAACTTTTCCCACACTATATTTACATTTACTCAGCATCTTTACTGTAACTTTTCATTCATTTTTATTGCCTGTACTTCTGTGTTTTAAGTAATGTTTAAAATAAAGTTACACTCTGTAAAGTCTGCTTTACAAGAACTTTACTTGTAAGCATTATTACTCTATGACATTTAACAACTGTACTCCAGTTATACTAACATGGTGTAATTAAACTAACAAATGTTTACTGTTTATGTTATTAACAATTCTGCTTTTAAATGATATGATATTCCAGAAAAAATTTTTTGGGGGTTTGCTAACATTTTTATTTTAACTATTTCTGTTCCCAGGCAACCCCATTAACAGCTCTATTGAGTAAAACAGCACCTGAGGATCTTAGGCAAAGTTTGGTCACCATACAATGTTTTGATGGCCTAATGATAATCTGAATGTGTGGGTTTTGTTAAAGGTTATCTTTTCACTGTGCTCAAAACAACAAGGCGTGGATGTACCCGGATGTTTATCACGGGTTTCACAGAATTTGTAGGGAAATTTGTTATTTTTGTTGTGGTGGACAGGTTCTTTTAAGTGGCTTAATTCATAGCATAGCAACAGCTCTCATTTTGCAAAACAGGTGGTAGACATTCATGTTTTTGACCAAGGTCCCAAATTACTAAACTGACTTCTGGAACACTATGATATCTGTTTTCCTTTCAGTAATGCCTTTATTGACTAAAGGGGAAATGAGCCACATGTAGGACATGACGTAGGGCACCCAAGGTTATGCAAGTCACTGTAATGATCCAAAAGTGTGCTGCCGGCAGTGAGTTTGGTTGTTGACAAAAAAAGGATCTAGTCTTATATAATTTGCAGCTGCCTACTCTTGTGAAAGTGAATTCAACATTTCATGTCTTAAACATTTTTCTTCTGTTACTTTGTGACAGTTCTGTATTGTAAATAAAAGCACACTCTTTGATTTAAGTTAAAGTTAAGTTGAATCTTCTTCTGTAATGCACATTGCACCCTCAAGTTTCTGTAAGAAGTCTATGATATGCTGGAAGGAGCCAGAATTACAATTTGTATTGATTTTGCTTTCAGAATTAGTACCTTGGCCAATCAGTAGAAGCTGTTGTTGCTTGGGTAGTTGTACACATTATTTTGTTCCAACATCCTTTGTACCAGTGGTGGATTCTGCCAGGCTAGAGGGCCAGCTTTAGACTCAAACATGGGTCATCCTCATGCATGTGCTGATGTTTAGAAAAAAAACATTACCAATTAATGGAAAAATGCTAATATAAATAAATTCTTATAAAATGTAATCAGAACTGACAACTTATAATTAGATACACAAACAAAGTCATCATTTTTAAATAGCAAGAAATGGATGTAAGTCAAAAAAGTGACAGTTAAAAATATGTTTTAGCGTTGAAGAAACTTTGATAATATATTAAATTTTAAATTTTAAATTTTTAACTTATGTTTTCTATTATGTGTTGTGCAATGTGGACATGTGTCAGCGTGTGAATGTGTTCACGAGTTTGGTGTATTAATAGCATGCATTTCAGGAATGCCAACAGTAATTCCACTCTGTTAAGTGTGATGCATACATCCCAGTTGTTTGTGGGTTTTGGTACTACACACCAATTACAGACAGTGGTGTTTGTTTATCAAAATGATTATAATAATTATAAAAAAAACAAAACTGCTGTGGTTATCCTTAACATGACATAGCTAAAAACTGCACAACTGATATTCCACAGACATGTGTACAGTTTTAAAGTCCAGAATTCTGGTTATCAGGGACTGAGCTTAAGTGAAATTAGATCAGCTTATTATAGACTTAATGACTATAATGAACTCACTGGCATCAACTCCATAGTGTGCTTCTTGTCTGGTAGCATGTTTGTGAAGATTACATTCAAGTTCAATTTATTTATACAGTGCATTTTACAACAGTGCATCATCTCAAAACAGCTTTATAATTTTCTAAGCCTAAACTTCCAAAAAGCAAGCTAAAGTGACAGTGGCAAGGAAATCTCAAAACAACTTGGCATCTGTTTTTATATAATAGGGAACTTTGTGAGGACCAAGGCCCAGTGGGGCCAATCAGTGTTAACAGGTATAAGGCAAAATGTAATGTACATATTATATCGACAGGACCAACGATTCCCCACAAAATAGAACACCGGGTTATGCTAACAGTCTTTAATGAGTGGCTGAACAGAAACAGATAAACAGTAAGTGCTATGTAAAAATACACAAAAATGAAGCATTTAGGCTAAGAGCAAAATCAAAGTAACTAGAGAGAAAGGCAGAGCAACAAAATAGCTGAAGGGTCCAAGAAAGGCAGAAATCCCAACACTGCAGATGCTAATTCTAAGAAAACTATTGCCATATATATAAAAAAAAGACACTAAAACAACCAAGGCCCCCACAAGGGGTTCACACACACACTACACAACTTCGCACGCACCAGGTTCTCTTACTGGATTATGCACACTGGTGGAACACATAGCTTCAATCATACTAGGTTTGACACAAGGACTAAACCCTAACTTGAACTCACAGAGAGGGTGCAGCTTAAAGAGCAGGATAGGGAAAACATACATAATAGCTCCCAAACCAAAAGGCCAAACTACAACCAGAACACCTAAAAAGACAAGTAAAACCAGCAGGGGAAAAAAAATTACAGAGTGGGTCACATAAAAAACAACAAACAAACCAACACTAACAAAGAGTTAAACAAGAGCTAAATGGTAAACAGACCAGCACATTGGCTGTCTGAGGTTAAAGGAGCAAACGCTTGGCTAAAGAGCAAACGCTGACAAGTAAACACAAAATGCAGTTTTGAAATGAAGGTTTTTTTTATGTGGTTCATCACACCTGAGTTCAATTTATCTCTGATTACTGCCACACATGTTCTCAATCAAGAAATCACTTAAATAGAACCTGTCTGACAAAGTGAAGTAGACCAAAATATACTCAAAAGCTACACATGATGCCAAGATCCAAAGAAATTCAGGAAAAAAAGGAAGCAATTTAAAAAAAAAAAGTTTTTTTAAAGTTTTATTTATAAAGTCACAACAGACTCCACAACAACATACATTTACATTACATTTACCTTTAGTCATTTAGCAGACACTTTTATCCAAAGCGACATGCTACACTGTAGAATTATCAAACCTGATTGTTATCTGATCCTGCACCCCCTCCCTTCTTTTCTACAAAAGTTGTTTGTTAAAAAGATGTGTCTGCAGTGGTTTCTTACAGATTCCAAGTGACTCTGCCTTATGGACAGAGTTGGAAAGATCATTCCACCATTAGCAGTAGTAAATACCCATTGAGTGAGAATTAGCCAGGCGACAATCATCACTAGAGCAAAGTGAACGAGCTGGAGTGTATTTTGAAAAGATAGAGTAAAGGTAAGAGGGGGAAGATCCAGAAATGGTCCTGTAGGCCAAAGTCAATGACTTGCATTGAATTTGAGCAGCTACAGGGAGCCAGTGGAGAGAAATGAGTAGTGTGACATGAGTTCGCTTGAGCTGGTTGAATGAAAGTCGATCTGCAGAATTCTGAATTTGCTGAAGAGGCCTGATTGTGGAAGCTGTGAGACAGTAAGCAATGCATTACAATATACAAGCCGGGATAGGATGAGGGCTTAAACTAACAGCTGAGTAGCATCTTCAGTCAAGAAAGGTCTGATTTCCTCATGTTGTAAAGATGGAATCTGCAAAAACGGGCAGTTATAGTAACATGATTAGAGAGTTTAAGATGGGATTCAATTGTGAAACCAAGGTTACGGACTGAATCGGTTGGAGAGATTGTGGAGCTGTCAATTTGGAAGGTCAGGTCATGCTGGACTGAGGGTTTAGCTGGGATTATGAGAAGCTCTTTTTTGCTAAATTTAATTTAAGATGACGGACCTTCATCCAAACAGATATGTCAGGGGTAGGCAGATATCTGATTTATGATAGTGGTATCCTCAGGGCAAAAGACAAATGAAGCTGAGCTTCATCAGAATTGCAGTGGTAAGAGAAAACATGTGCCTGAATGAATGTGGCCCATGATGTCATGTATAATGAAAAGAGGAGAGAACCAAGTATAGAGCCCTGAAGAACACCAGTGAGTACTTGGTGAGAGTTAGAGATCTCTTCATTTCATTTTAAAGGTCCTTCCTGTTAGATAGGATTGAAACCATTCAAGTGTTGTACCAAAAAAGCCTAATTCAAATAGAGTGGACAGTAGAATCTGATGATTTACTGTAGCAAAAGCTGCCGAAAGGTCTAGCAGAATGAGAACAGAGGATTGAGAGTTAGCTTTGGCAGATTTTAATGAGTCAATCACAGAAAGCAATGCCGAGTCAGTGGAGTAACCACACCTAAAACTAGACTGATTGGGATCAAAGAGTTTGTTCTGAGTAAGAAACCTGGAGACCTGTGTAGATACCACCCGTTCAAGTCTTTTAGACAGGAAAGGTAAAAGTGATACAGGTCTGTAGCTCTCGACCAAAATTGGGTTGAGCTTTGGCTTTTTGACAGAGGTTTGATGATGGCCTGTTTGAGAGAATCAGGAAAAGTGCTAGACATGAGGGAGGAGTTGATGATGTGTGTAAGAGCTGGTTTGATAGAGGAGGCAATGGATTGAAGAAGGAATCAAGGGGGCAAGTAGTCGGGTTGCTGGCAAGAAGAATCTTGCAGATGTCAGATTCTGAGACGGGGAGAAGGAGGAGAAGGTTAGTTGGCTGGATGTGAGATGTAGTGTTGTGGAACATACAAAGGACTGCAGGCCATAAATTAAAGCATTTTTTTACAAAATGTTAAAAATAGTATGTGTTTAATAAAAATATTAGATTGTATTGCTTAATTTTATTAAAATGTGTATTATATGTCTTAATGCCATTCGGACGTGCAAAATAAGAGTTCTTTTTAAAATGACCTTTTAAATAAATGAATTTTATGCAACTCACATTGCCTTACTGTTTTCACAGCTTAGTGGTTAAATATTTACAATACTTCAGTGGCTTTTCAGCTCTGCTTGACTGCATACATAGCAACACGCAATTAGAAAGAGATAGCAAGTCTGTTATTAGCTGTGAATGGAATGGTAAAGTGAAGTGAATGGTAATTTAGGATGCTTTACAACTATGTACTGCAAGATCAAGGGATGTACTTTGCAGCACCATACACAGGTTCATGTTGCCCTGAAAGTTCATTCACCTTAAAACCTTAAAATGCAAGGGTTTACAAAGACAACATTCCTGTCATGCTCTTATATGTGAAGCTATAATTTTCTACATTAACATACATGTAAGACAAAAACTATATATATATATATATATATATATATATATATATATATATATATATATATATATATATATATATATATATATATATATATATATATATGATGACATCTTTGGTTGAAAATTTGCTTATCCTATCCAGTTTTACAACTGCATACAAGGATCGTTTTATTTTAAAACAAAGAATGATATGGTATGTATGTTTGCATACAAAAATGACAGCAGGTAAAGTATTTTGCTTTGAAAATGATGTTATGTCAACTTTGGACCTAATGTTGGACTTTATTAATTTAAAACATGCCTTGTATAATCATATAAATAAGTAACAAAGCAGTTCAAAGTAATACTTTTCCTAGTTCTCATTACAAAATTACCATTGACATTCACCACTTGCATATAATCATATCAAATGGCTTCTGTACATATACTCATTTCTAACCATGAGCTAAACATAATACACATAAAAAAAACATATAAATGTTCAAAAGTATGTCATAATCAAAAAGGAAATGCTACCACAATATAATTTTTAAAAGATTTTACAAATTGTGTTTTACTGCAGATCACTTGTTATAATTACTTTTAGAAAAAGGGTTTTAGTTTTAATGGACAACAGACAAAAGTAATTGTTGTTACATTGTAATTGGACAAAGCTTTTTTGATGTCTGGTGACAGGTGAGTTACACAAATATGGTTTACTTTTGCAAGAAACTTTTGCAAACTAGAAGTAAGCGAGTGTACTTAAATAATGGCAAGTCTGTGTGTGTGTGTGTGTGTGTGTGTGTGTGTGTGTGTGTGTGTCATCCCCATACAAATCTACAGTGTTGCTTTGATTAATATTACATTTGACATACATGACCACAACAGGTTGTTAAAATTAATAATAAATAATAATAATAATAATAATAATAATAATAATAATAATAATAATAATAATAATAATAATGTGTGCCCAGCGATGGATTGGCGCCCTGTCCTGGGACTATCTGCCCAGCGCCCGAAACGTTCTCCCCTGGATGGGCATGGGGAACCCCACCGCGACCCTAATAGAGGATAAAGCGGGAGATAATGAATGAATGAATGAATAATAATAATAATAATAATAATAATAATAATAATAATAATAATAATAATAATAATAATAATAATAGTTAAACAAATCAAGCACCCGAAAGTCTATAATGCAAGTCATGCTGAGAAAAATCCTATTCACTGGACCTGCAGAGCCAAACATGTATATAAAAGGACGAAAAAATGTCAAAAAAAGATCGTCTCAGAGGTTTCTATTTGGGTTCTCCACAGCTGATCTTTATTCTACATTTTGCTCTGTCCTTAGCATCCTCTTCTGTCATCCCCACAATCTTAATGTCCTCCCTCGCCACATCCATTAACTTCTACTGCAACTGTCTTGTGGCTCCATCCTATGCTTCTGCCAATATAAATCTCCGTCTTCGGCACATGCACAGACCTCCAAAATCTTGCCTCCTTAACCTTGTGTCTAAAACATCCTTCCTGTGCCCTCACAACTCTTATATGACACCTTGTATTCTTCCTTCTTAAAAATGTATGTACTACAGCCTTTTACATACTTTTATTTTTTTTTGCAAATTTAAAACAACATTACCAAACATGGTCATGTAAAAAGTCCAGGAAGCTGGTTTGGGCCACCACTGATATTATTACTCTACAATATATTGCTACATAAGTTACTATATGTTGATTATTTTGATCTTAAGAGTACTCATGAGTACGTTCTTGTAGTAATTAATCATTTTAACAGGTATGCACAGGCATTTCTAACAAAGAAGAAAAGCAGAAAGAGCTGAACTAAGTGCATTTATAAACATTCAATTACAGCAACAACATGCCCAAGGCTGTATATGCTGCAGATGTTTTGTAAATGATCCCTCTGATTCTAAGTGATAATAAAAGTACTTATAGGTTTTTACTATATCAGATAAATCCTAAATAAAATTGTTGTACTAGTGTTGTCATGCAGTAGCTATTACATTTGAAAAGTATGTGGTTTTGGTGTAGTTATACTTTTACTTTCACACAAATTTAGGTTTAACAAAAAGCACATCAGATTAGTTCTAAATAAACATTGATTTTATTGGTTTGCCTATCACAATATGGTTAAGACCTCTTACAATATGCTTACTGTCTGTTGTGTCAGAGATAACAGAAAACATTTAAAGTGTGGTTCCACTTTGTGACAGAAAACAAAATAACAAAGCCCGTTCTTTTGAATGGCTGATATGTTGTAAGACCAAGCCTGAATTGCCAGAATTTAATCACAAAAAAATATTAGAACCTCTTTAAAATGTAGGAATTTGTTACCCAAGGTTTGATATATGCCTGATTTAATAAGCACAAAAACAAATGGATAAATCTAAAACAAACAAAAATATGAAGCTGGGTATTTATGGGTAAAGTTACATAAAACATATGTTGGAATTTGTAAAAAATTTCGTTTACTTTTACTTTATACTTTCATGGTTATATCATGGTTTGTGATGGTTTACAGCACTGATGGGAATAAGTAAAACCATCCACTTTATTTCAATATCAAAGTCATGACATGTTACAACAAGTGTAACCAGCTGTGGTTTGTTCGTGGGAAATGTTGTAGGACTCAGCCTGAAGGTTAATGAAAATAAAGTTTATTTAAGCGTTAAAAAAGCTTTGCACTGAACACATTCTTAATTCATACTTGCATTAGTTTGTGTGTGTATATATATATATATATATATATATATATATATATATATATATATATATATATATATATATATATATATATATATATACACCAAGATATACAATATCAACAACAAATAATAATAATAATAAATTATACAAAAATAAAAGTTTAATAATGAATTCAATGAATATTTCATAAACCTAAGCAAATTTTCTTCCCTGTTTATTTTAACACTGAATAACTTGGTGAAAAAAATTGTTTATACCATTACAAAAGCTGAAATATGTCTAATTGCATATTACAATGTTATGATGAAACAATAAAATTATATCAGGATTATCAAAGATGTCTACATTAAGCGTTTTACAAAGAAACACAACATACAGCCTAAAACATGCAACATACAGCCAATCAAACATGGAGACTATTTAGAATAGTCTGATGTTGTCAAATCAGTGTCCTACAACTGGCAATTTAATCTTACGTTTGTTGCAATGTGTCAGTAATAGTAATATTAGAATACTAATGCAAATACATTAAAGATTGCAAACCCGACAGAGAAAAAGACCTGGTCATCCTATAAAGAGTGTTTTTGCTTTGACTGCCAATATGTCATGCAATATCAGTTTGAAATGTAATGTGATGGTGATTGCTCTAAACATCCTTGATTAAAATGTATACCAGATTAAATGTATACCAGATTTTTTAATGGATACCTTAATAACCTGTTAGACCTATGAATGTAAGAGTAAACTACATTAAATTTATGAATAGATATTAATGAGATGTCTTACATGTCTAGTTTGTCAGGTTTGACTGGTTCTTCTCAAAACAATCATTTACAACACACCAGTGCCTCATTTATAATTCTGCTACTGGTAGACAGAATGACTCAGAATGAAGAATTGCCTTTACAAATCTCACAACCTATCAGATGGCAGCCTTATAATAGTGTAACTTAATCCACACTCATTCAGATTATATGCATTTGTACTACATTTTATAACCATTCTTGTTTACAAATAATTACGGCAGTATATTATATGAAATTAGGCAGTTGTTGTCCTTGTGTGACTTTTGAGGTGAACTCTGGTATGCACCAATGCCATGTCATCAAATAGGGAACAGTGACAGAGGAAATACAGAGACATGTGCTGGTCCAGCTGAAATGAGGTGCTGTAAGAAAATGAATAGCTTCAGATGATCCAGTGGTACAAAATTAAAATTAAAAATGTCATGGGAAGATACACACTCATGCACTTCTGAGTCAGCAGACACACCAGAAAACCCATACAAACACACCCTAGTGGCAACACATCATGGCTGAATTGAACTGCAATTAATGAAACAAAAATGTCACATTCCATTTAAAAATTTCAAGGCTGTGTGTGTTGAAACTGGGCTGCAGAGTTCCCACACTATGTAGCTGCCACTTTGCAGTTGTAAAGTGTGGTTCAGGACACAGTGAAGTGATGATAGTGTTGAAAAATATAACATATCTTTTACATATTATGTGTGACTATATTTAGATTTGCTGACTTTGGCTAAGAAAAATGCCATCCAAACAGCACGCAAAAAACATACATCTTTA
This sequence comes from Corydoras sp. C115, assembly GCA_019802505.1. Lineage (NCBI taxonomy): Eukaryota > Metazoa > Chordata > Actinopteri > Siluriformes > Callichthyidae > Corydoras > Corydoras sp. C115. The sequence continues at coordinate 535,847 of JAFMOC010000048.1, forward strand.
TTTAAGAAATATATTTGACCATAAACAAGCAAAAAAAAAAGTTTATATAGAAATCACCAGTAATCTTCTTTAGTTGATCCTAGTAAAAAGTAAATCCTAGTAAGGACTGTGATTCAGAAGTCTATACGTAAAAAAACTGGGCACAATACAAAGAGTGCATCATAAGGTATCAATAATTTATATTAAAAAAATTAAAGCTACCTTCTACAAATGCTTTGGTTGAAGTAGGTGGCAGGAAACCAGACTGTCCATTAAAAATACACAAGGCGAATACAATTAATTCCATTCATTATCTTCTGCTTTATCCTATGTTAGGGTTGTGGGGGGTGGGGGGCATTTCCCCCATGCCTACCAGGGGAGAATGTTTCAGGTGCTGGGCAGATACACCCAGGACAGGGCACCAATCTATTGCTGGGCCAATACCATTCTTTGCTTTAAAACCCCATGTGTTCTGTTAATAGTGTCTGTGCAAAATGATATAAAATAACTTTTATTAAGAAAGAGAGAGAGAGCTGGAAAATGAGAGACACTGACACGAGAACTACAGTATGTGCATTGAAGCAAGAAGGCTTTAGAGAGCATGCATTATTGTGAATTAATCATGAGAAAGAGGTGTTGTTGGGAATAACACTTAACAGAAGCTTAGCATCGGAAAATGGCTTGCAGTTTATATTAAATCATGGAATCAATGGAAAATACAAAATAATATGATTTTCTACCATGTTCACACTTTTCTTGGTTGGTGAGCTGGAAAAGTTCAGAGCCTTTTCAGTTTTATTCAAGGATTCATGGATTTTTTATTGTCACATCACCTAGTACAGGTGTACAGGTGAGTGAAAAGCTTTGGTGCAGGTACCCACTACTGTGCAAATAGCAATATTTACAAGGAAAAAAAAGAGAATACAATTTAATTATCTTAAAAAGAATGGAATTAGATAAAAATGAAATAAAAATAGGAAATGGGAACGTATGAGGATGTATGGAAAAGTGTGAGGGTGCCGCGAAAAGTGAAGTGAAGTGAAAAAGTGCAAAGTGCAGAGAGTTTATGTAAGAAGGCAGTGGTGTGATTTGGGCAGTACACTGTTCTACTGGCTGTTCCACAGCCTGGTAGCCAGGGGGAAGAAGCTGTCTCTGAACTGACTGGTTTTGATCTTTACGATTTAAGATGTGAGAACAGGCAGTGGCTTGGGTGAGTGGGGTCCTTGATGATTTCCTCAGGCAGCAGTTTGTGTATAAATCCAGAAGGTTTTGAAGCTGAACCGTGGTGATGTGCTGTGCTGTTTGCAGTACCCTCTGCAGGGATTTCCTCTCGAGAGCACCACAGATCCCATACCAGGTGGTAATGCTTCCTTCCACGGTACAGGTGTAAAAAGTCTTTAGGATGCTGGGGTTCAGACCAAACCTTCTTAGCCATCTAAGGAAGTAAATGCGTTATTGGGCCTTTATTTACCACCCATGCGGTGTGTTTTGTCCATGTCAGATCCTTGCTGATGTGAACACCACATGCTGACTTTTTCCACCGCAGTCACATTGGAGATCGGTGAGTGTACACTCTTTTGCTTCCTGAAGTTCACGATCAGCTCCTTGGTCTTGCTGACATTTAGAGAGAGTTTATTCTCATGGCACCAGTTTTCCAGTATGTTAACATCCTTTCTGTAGGCTGATTCCTCATTATCAGAAATCAGGCCTATGATTGTTGTGTCGTCAGCAAACTTGATGATGACATTGGAGCTGTGTCTGGCTGTGTCTGGCTGTACAGTCATGGGTATACAGGGAGTATTGCGGCACTTGCAAGAATATTGCTTCTGATTATGATGCAAAGATGATTCACTTTAATTGCCTGTTACAAACATCCTTTCCCTTGCTTCTAATATTTCTGTGTTTATTATTTCAATATTTCAATATTTCTTGCTTCTAATGTGAAGCGCTCAGAGGTGTGCATTATTGTCAATAATGTTACGGCTGGACAAATGCTTAAGCTAATCAGATTTAATGAAAGGAACTACCAATTTTATTAGTGCATATAAATGTGTGTGAGCCTGAAAGAACTTTGGGGCTTTTGGGAACTTTCAGGACCATTATAGTAAAGTGAAAAAACACTGTAAAGTGGAGCTTTGTGGAGAGTTGGTGGGAAAGTGAAAAGTGGAATTTCATGTAAAGTGTAGCAATAAAACCCAGTTTTTATGAAAACATTGGCTCCCTGTATCTGCTCGTATTCAGTACAAGTCACTGACGCTGGCCTACAGGACCATTTCTGGATCTTCCCCCTCACTCTATCTTTTCACAAAAGATAGTGATGATTACCGTCTGGTGATTCCACCTCACTGAGGAGCTAATTCTCACTCCCTGACGTTCACGACTGTCGTTAAAGAAAAAAAAGGGGGGAGGGGGTTTTGCAAGTTTAATGAGTTTGCAACCTTGACTTTATATTGTACTGTTACATTATTAACTTTTGAATATATTTATAACAATACCACAGTTAGTATGTTTCTAAAAGTTTACTACTTTAACTCTTTGGCATTTATGATGTTAACTGCATGACAAAGTCTTGCTGGAATCAGGAAACTTTCAAATAAAAGCTATGGTTATGTTTAAATGAATTGATTGCACACACATAGTAGTTAACACATAAATCATTTCAATAAACACAGTGGTGGTGGCAAGACAGAAAACATGAACAACAAAACGCACTGTGAGTAATAAATAAATGTGAGTGACAATTAACCCTCCAGTCAGTCTAGACAGTCTACATATGGCACAACAGTCCATATATGGCCTCTGTGCCATGCTATGTTGGAATGCTGTAAAACACTGAGACATTCCATGACAAAATATAATTTCCTATGGCACCTTTACTTTCACACAGATAAAACAATTAATAAATTAGAGGCTTTCTTATGGCTAGTGGTTGCACAAGACCTACATGCAATATTCCATAACAGGAGTAAAAACAAATCAAACACATTTTTAAAACAATACTGAATAATTTTGCAACCTTATTATAAAATTTCCATAATTGATATGCCATGTTAGCTCAGCGCTTAGGGTGTTGGGCTCAGGGTTCAATCACTGAGGCTGTTTCAGGCTGTGCTAAATAATGGCTGACTCTGTCCCCAACCAAGTTGGGATAATTGTAAATGGCTTTGAATAGGAACAATTGCAATATAATGTAACATATGGATGCCTATGTGTCACAGGTGCCTGGGGCACCTGTCCCTCGTTTGGTCCTTATTATTTCAGTTGGGTGATTGGTTTGTTTTGTGCACGTGTTAAGTTGGTTTTGTATTTAGTCTTCGTTTTCCTCCAAGTTGGCGCACGTCTTTGTTTTGAGGTTTCTATACCCAGTGTTACTTTGTTCGTTTGTTCCCCCATTTCTGTTGGTGTCCCATCACCAATTTTTAATAAATTTTGGTTTGGATTTTATCCCGGTGTCTCTCGGACTCTCCTTCCGCGTTCAACCACGTTACGGCGCTGCACATCTTCTTTGCTCAGGTCGTATTCGTGGGAGTGCTTCCGTGAACCGATGCACGCATTATTCCCCGCATGGTCGGTACCCTGGGAAGCGCTCACTAGGCGCGAGCGGTTGTACGCAATTCCTCCGCGTAGCCGCCCTCTTCCGGGGAAAGACGGACAATCGATAACACTATGGAAGATGTCCTGAAATGTTTTATGTGAAAATGCATGCAGCAGGAAGAGTGTTTGATGAGATCCACCTTTGTTCTTTTTCAGAAGGTGTGAGTTTAAAGAGTGTGTGAAGTGATCTTCCACAATGCTGGTTGTTTTTGCAGATGTAGTGTGTTGTAAATGTTTGTGATATATGGGAAAGATACCCATGATTTTCTTAGCTATCTTCACTATACGCTCCATGCTTTCAATTGCTCTTTCTGTAGAATTTGAAGTGTTGGAGATTGGCTTCCTCAACCATTGCAGGAAGTAAAGTTAATGTTTCCCTGGCTATGAAGCTGGTGTTAAGGGACAAGGTGAGATCCTCTGCCAAATGAACACCAAGGAATTTGGTGCTCTTGACATTGTCCACAGTGAAGCCATCAATGTTCAGTGAAGCATGATCATGCCTTGTTCTTCTGAAGTTAACAACTATCTCTTTAGTTTTGTCTACATTCAGAGACAGGATGTTGGTTCTAAACCAGTCTGTTAGCAATTGCATTTCCTTTCTGTATACTAACTCATCATTCATGCTAATGAGACCCACCACAGTCATGATATGAGACTTCTAAATGATGGTTGTGGTGCAACAGGATGAAATTCATTGAGGCAAGACATTGTAGACTTTTTTGGCACAGGGAAGATGGCTGTTAGAAGAAGACATATTAGAAGATGTCAGTGAAGATGTCAGTTGGTCTGCACATTCCTTAAATACTCGGCCGGCAATGTTGTCTCGTCCAGCAGATTTCTGTGTTAACACTGTAAAGTGTTTTTTTTTTTTTACATCAACTGATGTAAAGCAGATCATTGGGAGGAGTGGTGGTCTTCATTGCTATCTTATCATTCGGAATTTGCAAGTTGAAATTTCACATGCTGGTGGAATTTAGGTAAAAGTGACTGGGGATTAAATGTTTTCGACTTACCCCGCATAAAACCCCATAAAAAATATGAAAGTTGTATGTACGTTACAGTTCTAAGTTTTGTTTAATAGTGATTACAGATTACTAATTACAGCGTGAGATGTAAATATAAATGCATTTGTCTTACACAGTGAAAGTCACTTTCCTCATCCATAGTGTGAGCCTCTATGTAAAAAGGTAAACATTTAGCTAGGTAACTTAAAATGGATTTATGTAACTGACGTAAAAATAAATAATGTACTGCGGGTCTAGACAAAGCATTAAAGTCAAATTGACTATTATGCAAATTAGGTGATGGCATCATTTAGCAACTTCTAACGAATTTTATGACAGCCAATAGCTACTTTCCTTACTAAGAATTTGGCAACAGTGCTGGTTGGTTTCATATTACTAGGCCTTCTCACCATGACACAAGGAGGAAGTAAACACACAATAACAAGCATTAAATGCATGTAGACACAGAGAAGGAAAAGAAAGGGAAATATTGCTTATACAAGTTTGAGACATACCAGAGAATGGAATTTAGCAATAACATGAAGAGCAAACCAACCGAACCGACACAAAACCGGAATTTATATAATGAGTGGGAACAAATTAAAACTGACAGGAAAGACGACATGAAAAGGAAACATCATGTAAAATAATTTAACATAAAGTGCTATTAAATTTGTTTTGGATAAATTAGGCAAAAAAAAATGGGACCGTAAAAAAACGTGGAAATGTTTAAAAACAGGAACACACTACAAATCAGATTAATTAAAATCTGATTATTTCTCATTACTTAATACTGGTGTTAATGTGTTTTCTCTTAAGTAATTACAATCCGGACCATTACTATAAATTAAAATCCCATTATAACTATTGTCTAAAGTAAATATTTTTGTTGATTCCTGTTAACACAAGTCAAAATGTTCACCAAAATTGTCTCCTTAATAGTCTACTATCAAAGATTTAATATTAAAACTTTTGTTGAATATCTCTAGAGTTTTTTCTAGCCATGAACATCATGGCAGAGTAGAGCTGCTTGAGCAGCACAGATCTTGCCCTGTCACCTGTGTTTGTTTGGGGCACTGGGGAAAAACAGGTACTCCTCCCAGGATCTAGGAACATTTGGCACCACAGCGCTATGACTGGATCGTTAGGTACCCCCATCGTATTTTTTTTCTTTTTCTATATTTTGTGTGAGGTGCATATGTATTTGATGCTAGTCTGCCACCTATGGTATGTTACTGTTTGTAGGAGTCATAGAGGGCATAGCTTTACACTATTCGTTTTATCAAAAATTCACGTGCTCTGAATATTTTCATATTGCTTTCAATTTTTTATGTTTGTTTTAATAAGTTTTATTAACCAATATTTGCATTTTGTGGTTTTATGTATAATGTGATTGGGTCCAGTAATGCCCACATGCTGTGCCCCATAACATCAATAGGTGTCATCATTAATGTAACAGTATGTAACTTTTAAAGCTAAATGAAGTTTTTACAGGCGGCACGGTGGCTTAGTGGTTAGCACGTTCGCCTCTCAGCGCTAGGGATTCCCGGTTCAAATCCCCATCTGGGTGGAGTTTCCATGTTCTCCCCGTGTCCGTGTGGGTTTCCTCCGGGTTCTCCGGTTTCCTCCCACAGTCCAAAAACATGGATCAAGTTAATTGAGTTCCCTAAATTGCCCCATATAGAGTGTGTTTGAGTGTGTGAGTGTACCCAGCGATGGATTGGCGCCCTGTCCTGGGTGTATCTGCCCAGCGCCCGAGACGTTCTCCCCTGGATGGGCATGGGGAACCCCACCGCGACCCTAATAGAGGATAAAGCGGGAGATAATGAATGAATGAATGAATGAAGTTTTTACAAAACAAAGCGGCATAACACATATACACAATAACGTAAGGATTTACAAAAGCTATATATTTTTTGACATTGCTGTTACCTTCACAAGTCTAAATCTCTTTATTAAAGAGAACAACTCCATTAAAGCTGACCTACATATGTTGAGTTCTTTTTTGTGTCTCTTCATCACGTCTGCATTCACATGTTACAATGACTTCACTTAAGGTAATCATGACAACACAATAACATTCATTTTCTTTACACTTTCCTTAAGTACTATTTAAGCTTACAATTACATCCTAAAAGACAGCTTTTCATTTCCAGAAATAAGCATGAGTGCAATTATGGATTTTTCAGCAAAGTAGGTAATTTCATAGAGCATTCTTAAACAGGCATTGGTGGAGTGTGACAGACAGTTTCTTTTTTTAACCTTTAAGCTTTTCTCAAACAGATTCCATCCATCCATCCATATCTTCCACTTTATCCTCTACTAGGGTCACAGGTGGGTTCCCCATACCCATCCAGGGGAGAACGTTTCGGGCTCTGGGCTGATACACCCAGGACAGGGCACCAATCTATCGCTGGGCACACACTCACTCATATACACACACACATACAAACACACTCTATACGGGCATAATTTGGAGAATTCAATTGCCCTTGATCCAAGTTTTTAGACTGTGGGAGGAAACCGGTGATCACGGAGGACACCCACACGGACACAGGGAGAACATGGAAACTCCACCCACATTGGGATTTGAACCATGAATCCCTAGTGCTGAGAGGTGAACATGCTAACCACTAAGCAACCTGCCGCCCATACTGTCAACCTGCCTCCTATTCCATATGTTAGGAACTTAGGATCATAAACAATAAATTACTATGTGTATTTACATGGTAGAATAACAATACCATTGACTGAGAAAACGTAAAATGAAAGCCAAATCCAAGGAATGAAGAACAGAAGGATTGGCCACCTTTATCTATAATAGTGTAATTGTTTAGACTAGAAATGATTTATGTTAATTGAACAAGCTGATGAATCACCAAAGTAAATCGCAAGAATGTCTCTGAACAACTGAAGCTTTTACATGTGTTGAAAAATACATGGTTTTAAAAAGATTATAACAACCCAAAGGAAGGAACACGAGTGCCAACAAACTACCGATGGGAATTACTGTTAGGGTGTGTGTCTCTGATCTTCTGTGACAAAGAGATACTTCAATAACCCTGTTTGAAATGAGTCACTGACTATTTCATCATCTATTTATAACTGTAATTAGTTGTGTTATTAGAATTTTTTTTGAGAAAGTAACAAAAAAATTGATGAATGGCTATACATTGTATGATGATAGGTTTTGCATTGCAGCATTTTCATTACAAAAATAATGTTTTAAAACTGCTTGTTTGTATAAATATATATAGCATGTGTTTATTGAAATACTTTGCTGTTAATTGGCTTGTAAAGTGGCACATTGTACAAACATGCTTTTTGGAATTAGATGTTTTAATCAATTCCAAAATTAATGAATGAATGAATGAATGAATGAATGAATGAATTAATTAATTAATTGGGGTGGCACGTTCACCTCTCAGCACTAGGGATTCCCAGTTCGAATCCCCATCTGGGTGGAGTTTCCATGTTCTCCCCGTGTCCGCGTGGGTTTCCTCCGGGTTCTCTGGTTTCCTCCCACAGTCCAAAAACATGGATCAAGTCAATTGAGTTCTCCAAATTGCCCCATATAGAGTGTGTCTGTGTGTGTGAGTGTGTGCCAAGAGATGGATTGGCGCCCTGTCCTGGTTGTATCTGCCCGGCACCCGAAACGTTCTCCCCTGGATGGGCATGGGGAACCCCCCCGCGACCCTAATATAGGATAAAGCGGAAGATAATGAATGAATGAATGAATTAATTAATTGATTGTCTAAGCCACTGATTCACATTATACTTTACTTGTTGGTCAAGCTTATAGAGTAAAAGGCTTGGAAACAGGTTTCCTGACTTATATGTTTTAGTATGTAAGAAAAGAAATAAAATAAAATAAAAAAAAAGAAAAACTTGGAAACATCACACAGAAAAGACACTGACTCCCACCGGAAAATTTAACTCAGGACCTACATGTTCAGACGCAACAGCACTATTCACTCTGCTCCTCCAATCAATATTCTAATTGAAATAAATTAGAATTTTAATTAATTCACCAATAAAGATGCATAGTTGTTCCCCCATACATGGGGAATTTTACATTGAAATTGTGTTTGTGTTAACATATATCCTTTAAAACTAATAAAATCTTATTAGTATGTGTTTGTGTGTAGACTGTATGAAAAAATAAGTAGGTTACATTCTTAAAAAGTGTGTGTGTGTGTGTGTGTGTGTGTGCGTGTGTGTGTATAAGCGTGAGACAGAGCGTGAGAGAGAAGAAACGATGTGTGTAGGCATGTTGAGCCATGTTTCATGTTTCACCTGCCGGCTTGGACTGGTTTTTTACAAAGCAATCAGAGATTCCCATGAAAACCTCTTAGGAATTCAAATAAATGAAAGGCACGTGGAGCATTTTTTTTTTTTTTAAGCAAGGTTAAAATAGTGTCTAGATGTTTTTATTTTCTGTGGGTCAGTTTTGAGTTGAATTCTGTTAGCGAGTAGCAATTGTTATGTAACACAACTGTAGCCTTTATCCACTAAGCATCCACCTTCATCAATGCATATATACTTTATAATATACTTTAAAATTCCCTTATTAAGACACAAATATATAAAATAAAGTAATTTTCATTAATTTGGTTTTGAACAGAAGTGATATACCATTGCCTTTTGTCATGCAATTTAATTTATGTCTGTAACTTTGTAGTTATCTGTCACTGAAAGAAAGAAAAAAAAACAGATATGTACTCAAAATGCTAAAACTTCAAAAGAAAGTGTTCACTATGAAGTGAAAAAAAGAAGTTAATAAAAAAGTAATAGATTTACGCTTAAGAAAATTGAGTTAATGAAATCTTTTAATGGTGTTAAATATAAATCACACAAATTTAGTTTACATTAAAAGTAAAGCTGTCTTTTTTTAATTTTTTGGGATGCCCAGTGATGGATTGGCACCCTGTCCTGTGTGTATCTGCTCAGTGTTGGAAACGTTCTCCCCTGGATGGGTATGGGAAAGAACTCCTAGTAGAGGATTAAATGGAAGATAATGATATAAGATGAGAAGTTCATGGATCATTGTTTTTTTCTGGTTGTAACTTTTCCTTACAAGCACATTTGTTGCAGCCGCTTTTCCCTGGACATTTAGTTTCTTTCACTCGTCTTTTTACTTTACTCCTTTCCTCTATTGACTTTTTTGCAAAATTTTTGCTATTATTGCTTCTCTTGTTGATTAATCTAAACACTGTTTGAAAGCATTGCCTACATTGCCTCTGAGGAAGTTGCGAACTCCTCTGTATTCTGTAAACTCTCTTTGGCCTGATCTAAACATGGAGCTATATCTGGTGGTGCAGCACAAATTTGTAAATAAGAGCCAGAGCGAGCAACTGGTAATATAAGGTAACAGATTTTTTGATGCAGTGATTGAAAGTCAAACAACAGTTTAGCTGAACTTTCAAAGTCTTTTATGAGACAAAGACGGTTTGTGGTTAAAATTTAAATGAGAGCGAGTATGCAATGTAACAAATCTTTCTTTTGTGTCCAGCACTGATTTATGGTTTGCTTGACCAAACACAGTCATCCAGTTTTGTGATTGTGGGAGAGCACAGCCTTTAAGCCATCTTTTTTGCATGGGGACCCATTGGAACATTGTTTTTGTGTATGGATGGCCCAGCGAGGGCGCTTGCAGAAAAAAAAAATAAAATAAAAAAATTAATTAGCACATTGGTGACCTGTCAATTTGGTTTCACTTTGGTTTTTAATGTCTACAATCGCATGCCAGAACAAGAAAAGTGAATAGAAGAATTAGTTGGCTGACTTCCTCTTTTGCTAATAAGTTGGCATTATTGCTACAAATTTTCTGCTGTATTTCCTTTCGATTTTAATAATGGAGTTTTAGTTGACTTATCTGCAAGTTAATCTTGAATTACGGCGTTTTAGTAGACACTGATGCAAATTTTCATTTTCCCTCATGCTTTGACATGGCATCAATTGACACCAGTGCTATAGCCACTATTCCCTAAGATCTTGACTGTCTGTCTATATACATATTGATATTCGTAGCCCTTCTGCTAAATGATTTTGCTGCTAAATCATACAACAGCTTCAAAATGCTGAAGAAAGTTTTGATCTAAAGGTCTATTTACTTTCATTCATTTTTTTGTTTCATACTGCATTTTCTTTACTCCTTTCCCCTATTGACTGTTTGAAAGCATTTTCTACATTGCCTCTGAGTAAGTTGTGCACTCCTCTGTATTCTGTAAACTCTCTTTTGCCTGATCTACACCTCGTCAAACACCAGTGTAACTGAGCTTTCAAAGTCTTTTGTGAGACAAAGACGGTTTGTGGTTAAAAAAAACATGAGAGCGAATACGCAATGTAACAGAGATCTTTCTTTTGGGCCCAGCACTGATCCATGGTTTTGATCTAATTATTAGCCCTGTTTTAGCAAACTTGATAAAGATACAGTAATTATTTATTTTGCCCACTGTACTTGCACATAGAATAATTTGTGCTCCAAATGTAAAAATTGATTTATAACAATAAAAACAATTAATCATCAGGTAAAGTATCTGAATAATCTTATTTAGTTGCATAAATCATGTGAGCTTCATTTCCAAGGGGCATAATTTTTTTTTCATATATAGAATCAATAAAATTACTGCTGATGGAAAGCATTTTCCTACAATGCTCCTCTGCTTTGGTGTAGCCCTCTTGTTACTCTTCATGATCCTGAGTCAGTAATGAATCAGTAATGATGATCTTTAAAAGTTGATTAAATACATTTATTAACTCTATTTTATTCATCCCTGTAAACAATAGTGTGACGCTCAGGTTAAGTTAAATTTGTGATTTGCTATATTCAGTGCTGGCATTTTTTTTTTAACTCAGTTCACATTTTGTAGAAAGTGTGGCACTGAAAATCTGTTATTCCAGGGAGCCCTCTTGACACACACTCAGATTTAATGGACAGAACATGATTTCTATTGGACCTGGGGGTTTGCAGTCCTGCCAACTTAGACTTTGGGTTGACTTTTCAGGACTTTGTTTTTTTTTTACCTGTTTTGCTGTGTGACAGGGGAATTGCAAGAAAATTGCATGAAAATTGCTGACCGAATGAGTTATAAACACAATGAAGGAACCACATGTTGTTGAACAGGGTTCTAATACACACTGGTATTCACTCTGCCATGTAGCTGTAAGAGGGGTCCACCTCCTGCTGCCAAAAACATTTCCCAAACAATGACATTTCCTTTGCCACTTTTCAAACAAATATTTACACACTTTGGGTTTAGTCTACAATGTCAAGGAATGTAAGTTTTTCCCAGTTTGTCAAGGGACATAATGTTTCCCCATCAGACCAAAATAAATAAAAGTTGCTTTCGAAATGAACATTGGACCACTTCTCTTTTCACACAACATGCTCCTCAGCAAAGGTGAGTCTAGCCTTTTGATTATTTCTGCTAATGAGAGGTTTGGTTTTTGCAGAGTGGGCTTTCAGTCTGAATGTTCTTAAACATCAAAACACTGTATAACAAGACAGATCCTAACCCTGTTCAGTGCTGAATTGTCAAATGATTCCAGCTGATTCCGATTTTCCATGATGATTCAACATATTCTCTCTTCCATCCATCCATTATCTTCCGCTTTATCCTTTACCAGGGTCTCGGAAGTCTTCCCCATGCCCATCCAGGGGAGAACGCTTCGGGTGCTGGGCATATACAGTACACCCAGGACAGGGCGCCTATCTATCGCTGGGCTCACACTCACTCACACAAACACACTCTATATGGGGTATTTGGAGAATTCAATTGACCTTAATCCATGTTTTTGGACCGTGGGAGGAAACTGGAGAACCCGGAGAACCCATACGGTCACTGGGAGAACATGGAAACTCAGATTGGGATTCGAACCGGGAACCCCTAGTGCTGAGAGGCGAACGTGCTAACCACTAAGCTACCATGCCGCCCCCATATTCTCTCTTGCATTTGTATTTTGTGGTCGACCAGCTTTTGGGGGACATGAATGAGTTTCCGTCACTTTTGAACAGATTATTTTTGCAAAGTTAATGAACACTGGAAAGAGACAGTTAAAAAGATTTGTCAGGTAATTAAGGAAATTAGCACCAGGTGCCAGATTAACACCAATAACTTATCTGAAAGTGTTCTCTAATTTTGTTCAGTGTTTTTTTTTTCAATTATCTCATTTATTTTTATGCTGTGCTTTAGAATATATACAACTATCCATCCATTATCTTCCACTTTATCCTATATTAGGGTCGCGGGGGGTTCCCCATGCCCATCCAGGGGAGAACGTTTCGGGTGCTGGGCAGACACTCATTCACTCACACAGACTCATACACACTCTATATGGGGCAATTTGGAGAACTCAATTGACTTGATCCATGTTTTTGGACAGTGGGAGGAAACCGGAGAACCCGGAGGAAACCCACGCGGACACAGGGAGAACATGGAAACTCCACCCAGATGGGGATTCGAACCGGGAATCCCTATCGCTGAGAGGCGAACGTGCTAACCACTAAGCCACCGTGCCGCCCTAAAACTTCTTTTGTATTTCTAAATTACTATTAGATGGTTCAGTTGCATTTAACAGTAAAATATAATATTAAACAGTACCATGCAGTACTGTAGAAACAACATTTTATAAAAGGCAGGAAAGTTTCTAATTTGAACTCAAATTCACACATATACTTTTGTATTAATTATTGCCATTTATTCTGTAAATTCGATGACATTTTACTACAAAATCATGATAAATGAATTATTAGTAGTATTCTTCTCTGTTGCCAAATTCCAGACAGTTTAATTTACAGCCTTTAGAAAGGATGATGCTTTCCAGATGGTAGCAGGCTGGAGAGATCGCGGTTTGCAATAAGATGATCTTGATTATTCTGTGGCCTCTTTTTTTTGCAACCCAGGATATCTATTTGCATGCTTTAATTGGTCTACAAAGTAAATCTTTATTTTTATTTTTTACACACAAAAAAATCTATTGAAACAAAAACAGTAGTGGTACAAATTCCTAAAGAGGTAAAAGATTTTGTTAATGATCCAGATTCAGTAATGTCCAATATGTATGAAGACATTTTCTGGAGTTCTCAATGTTGCTATCTTAATGACATTTTTATACTTCTGACAACTTGTATAAAGATACAGAGTAAGATGCAAGATACAAATGTAACTAATTTAGTCTTTCTTAACTTAGTCTTCAGGGTACAGACTCTGCATTATGTATAATTTATCTAATAATAAACACTTGTAGATTAATAAATACTAATGTACTTTTGAAATGATGTGCCAAAAGTTCAGAAGGTTAATTTATTCAAAAAATATATCAGGTATTTAGACATTACTGAAAGAAAACTTTCTGAAAGACACACATTTTTGTTTTTCCTGACAAATGACAATGTTTTATATATATTGAAGAGATCTAAATGTTTTGCTCTTCCCTAAGTGGAAATTCCCGAGTTTGTTTCCAGCACACAGCAGATGTGCCTAGACTTGCTAATAGTATCATCTAAGTTTCTGTAAGTAAGTTTCTGATGAAATTTAGCAAATATATTATTTTACACACTTACACCCATGAACATCTAAAAAGTAAAAATAATTAAGAAATAAAGATATTAAGAAAGAATAAGATATCAAATATATTCTGTATATAAACATAATATAAAATCTATAGGTTTTGTTTAATTCCAGATCTCACATGAAAGACTACTAATTTTGATTAATTAAGACAAAAGCATGTTTCAAATAAAACTTTCAGTTGATTTATTTACTTCAAAAGGAAAATCTTGTTAATAAAATACGCATGAAAGGTTACCTTAAATACTTTTGTAAGTCTGGAAGCTTTTTAGTTTCCTTTCTTTGCCTGTCTGTTACAAATTAGAATAATCAACTCTTATAACCTTTATTTACTCTATGCATGCCTGGTGAGGTATAGGTTTTAGTAGATTTTAAATGCATGGATTTAGTTCCTACTATGTTGCCTACATTTTTTGGAAGCATATGCAATAATACTGTATATATACAAAATATAAAAATAAAAAAATATATACAAAAATGCAAAAACTTTTGTATATACAGATTTATATATTTTTTGCAGACACATTTATTTGAGAAGCTTTATGCACCATACGTCATTTAAATGTACATACCCAACATATTCAAGGATGTGATTCTCTGCTACCTACCACCAAGCCCTGATTTTCCCAACATTGTAGCTGTTTGGACTTGGCTGTTTGGAAAGGCGAATTCAAGTGTTTATGTGTATTTGATCCAAGAAACACCAGCACACTTGGTAAACAATTTTGTGCTGCATCTAAGAGGCAAACTGGTCAGTTTTCAGAATTATTTTTGTGATTATTATATTTTTTTATTAAGTTGGCAAAATTGACAGTAGCTACCTTATTTTCTTACAGTTTACAGTGTGTGTGTTTACAGATGCTCAATGGCAAAATCACAAACTCTGATGAGCATTTAAATTAGACCATGACTTCTCTAGTTGTGTGTGGTGGTGCTTTTACAGTTGGTAGATTCTGAACCCATTAGAATGAATGCAAGACATAAACAGGTGTATTTAGTCAGAATAGAGGCCCACATTTGTAGACATACGATGAGACACATGGAATGTCAGCTAAATAATCCCATACCATTTTAGACCTATTACCAGCCACTACAATCGCTTTTTTTACATATAGGATCCGTGGCATCCTTGGATTTTCTTCCCATATATTCCACTATCAGCCTTGAATGATTGAAAATTAATGTCAGATCTATTTCTTTCCAGTCATGACGTCTTGCTGGCAGTGTTTCTGATTCCAGGCATTGTGCCTCAGTCTGTGTCATACATCATCATCATCAGCTTTAGTTGAGCGACAGTTCCTAATGATCGGTTATTGTACGGGATGCTGCATAGTCCTTACTCAGAAATTTGATGGGGCCCCAGCATCCAAGTTGTGTAGATTTGCTAGAAAAAAAAACACTTTATGGGTTATAACAAATCATAGAAAAATATTACAATAAGAGTCTTCAGGTAGTCCTTTAAAATGCTAGTATATGTCAATGCACTAAAGCCTTAATATTGTCAGAACAATTTATAATAATTCAGCTCATTTAATTATTAATCATTCTGCATAAATTTGGGTTAAATCTAAAATGGCAAAATATAAATGGTTAAAACAATGTTTTTTTGTCAGAAAAACAGTGAGAACAAAATAAAATAACATCTTAGCCAGTGTGTGCCTGACATAGCACTATTGGGATTTGGGATCTGGAAATAATTACACTGATTTCTTGAATACGGAGATACATTTAAGAAAAAAATTAGATATACTCAATCATGTCTGTCTGTTTTGTTTTTTTTTCTTTAAAATATCAGAATTAGTATTCCTATTGTGGAGTCTGACACTAGAGAGTGTAGGGGGCAGAGCTATGCTCCAATTCCCGCCAGTTCGCCAGTTCCCAGCATGCATTGCAGCTGTGTTACAGACTATATAAGTCAAGCGTTGGTTCTATGTGGTCTTGTGTGTTCCATGCCTTTTGCTTGTGTTTAAATGAAAGAATCAATTTGGTACAACATTGTAACCTTATGCTTATGCTCACCACAATATAATTCATTTTTTGTATAATGTAGGTTTCCTTAGTCTGCAAGATTACCCACAAGACATTATTTCTATATCATATCATCAATTTGTTTAATTCTTGCTCACTTTCTTGAGCAGTGATTTGCAGTGATTGTTTTTTTTAAAGCTTAACATTTTGCAATGTTCCATAATCCCATTTTTGTCTGTGAAAACTTATGATGATTTATATAAGAAAGATAAAGAGGTTTTTTTTTTAATCTTTGTATTCTGTTAAAAGTATTTTTAAACGTAAACATATTCAGAAATTTGAAAACCAGATTTCTAATATACTGTGCATATTTGGATAGAATAATTACAGGTTTGTAATTATTTAGTTAAGCATGTGACAAGTTCTCCTTCAGCACACTCACCTTTCTACATAGTTCCCTAATCAGCATTATAAATGAATCATCACCTCATTTTCTTCAAAAGGCAAACATTAGCGCTATTGTGGTCAGGGATATAGCCCAGCCCTTGTACAGACTTAACTTCCTACACAGTTCCTTAATCCATCCACTTCTATTGTTTTTTTTCTCAGTGTGTTTAGACAACACAGGCTAGCTAGATAAAGTGTGTTATGGGTCAACTGACTGATTTTTACATAACTGACTGAATACCAGATCACAGATTTGTGGAATAAATTATTCCTTTGTTTTAGTACTACAAAATCAAAATATATATTAATATTAATATATATATATATATATATATATAATATATATATATATATATATATATATATATATATATATATATACAATATATATATATATAGAAATATATATTATATAGAACTTACTAAAGTAACTTTTGATGAGCCAGCTTGCCAGTTTATGAGCGACATCGTCACTGTCACATGATATACTCACCTAGGATCTTGTCACAACCTGTGTGTTAGCATTGCAGTGGCTTTTTTCAAATTTTGCAGCTAGACCACTATCAAGAAGTCAAACAACAAAAGCCAACTATGATTATTGAACTTTAAATGTTTCTTTACCTAGGGTAAAGAATGTCTCACAATCAGTATTAGATCTGAAAAAAAACAGGCTGGGGGGGTAGTCAATAATAAGCTGTGTCTGAACATTTTTGTAGTTCTTGGCTTCTATCTCTGCTGTAGTTTAAATTTTCTATTTCTGACTGAAATGTATATAAAAACTGATAAATCCAGCCCTTAAATAAAACTTTGTTCTTCTGACCAAATCGGATCAGTGATGAAGTTTTTCCAACCGTTTTTAAAACCATTTTATATGTTTGCCTACTGTGGGCATACTAATATTTTGAAGTGCAGCTGTGTAAAATGGAGCTGATTGTTCTTTGTTTTGTACTTCAGTGTACCGACCCTGTAAAATCAATATGGGTTTTGTCCAAGGATTTTAAGATATTTAATCAGTTATTTTTCCCACTGTTTTTTTTTTATATTCTAACATTCATTTCTACTTTTTAAAACTAATTTACACATTGTTGTGTTTTATTTTTAATTGACATATTATATTTTAAGTCTTAGACATAAGCATGGACATTCTTTAAATTATGTTTTTTTGTCATTCTGTATTTCGGTGTGCTATATAGAGATAGAAGACGTCTGTCTGTCTGATCATAGGTCTATTTTGTTTAAGGTCACCATCTCATGTCCCCTTCCCACACAAATTTGGTCGTCATACTGATCACTTTATTTTACACCTCATACAGCAAGTAACTTTTCAGAGGCTAATAGCTTCATGCATGTACTATGAATTATCTACAAAGCACAACCACTGATAACCTGACAGCTTCATTTAAATTCATAGGTCTTAACATTTTAAAATTTATTGCTAAACCTAAATTTGTGAGGTTGATCAAAAAAGGGTCACTCATGGCTCAGTAACTGAAACCAGTTTAATTAAAAAATCATGTAAAATCTAGAATGGAATTGGAAGAAATATAAGCAACAAGCGGGGGGCAGCACGGTCACTTTATGGTTAGCACGTTCACCTCTCAGCGCTAGGGATTCCCGGTACAAATCCCAGTTTCCATGTTCTCCCCGTATCTGCATGGATTTCTTCCGGGTTTCGTCCCACAGTCCAAAAACATGGATCATGTTCAATTTAATTCTCCAAATTGCCCCATATAGAGTGTATTTCAGTGTGTGTTTGTATGCCCCTTATAGAGTGTTTTTAAGTGTGTGTTTGTGAGTGTGTGTGTGCCCAGCAATAGATTGGCATCCAGTCCTGGGTGCCCGGAGCCCAAAATGTTCTCCCCTGGATGGGCATGGAGAACCCCCCGCGACCCTAATATAGGATAAAGCGGAAGATAATGAATGAATGAATAAGCTACAAGCTGGAAAACTCACACAGAATTCAAGTAAAATCTATGAATGACAGAAGGTAATAAATGAATATTGCACCTGTGAGAGGTTCTGCTACTTATCGGTGTGCAACTTAGATAAGCCAGGGTGAGACATACAGCATTGAGACAAATCACTGCGGTAACAGGAACTGGCCTTATTTACTTAAATATATTCTATGTACTATGTTGGCTGATGTAACCACCACAATGCCACACCCCAGTCACCATTGTGATCTTTTTCCTTGTTGTATATCTCACTCTGAATATTCTAAGCTGCACAATGATCAGTAGCAGAAGCTCCGTGTTAGTTACCTTTAATTTCTGTCTATAGTGTATGGATTTGACCTGAACCTGTGTGCATTCTGCTAAGATTTCTTATTAAATAAATAATCACCGCATTAAACAACAATCAGAAAGCCATTAAAAAAAAAAAAAAAACTCTGAGGTCTGTGGTCCATGTAATCTACACCTGATGTCATTCATGTATTTAGCATAAAGTAAATTCAGGCTGCTTTATTTGTGACCTTCTTGCTGCGACTCTGTAGGTCAGTCATGCATTGGGCCACTGCTCCTGTATATGATTTTTACAATTAAATTTAGACGACATTTTAAATTGACAAAGAGGAGCTGTATGCAGAGTCTAGAATATTTTTATCATCAAACATAAACAGTCTAATTGGGACAATACCATGTACAAAGACCATGACATCTCAGCTACAACAGTTTTCATAAAACATTAAAGAATTTTCAGGACATGGTACAACAGCTGGTTCGCAAATCTGGTAAAGAAACCTTATACAAAATTCCAAAGAATTTATGGATGAGTTGGAATAATCAGGAGTGATGGTTTCAACCTGCACAATACACTGCACACATAGCAAAATAGGACTTTATGGGCGAGGAACAAGGAGGATACCAGTGCCTAAAAAAGCATTAAATAATTGACAAAATAATTACTAAAAATACACAAACAAACCCCAATCTATCTTGGCAAATGTTATAGACAAATTAAACCAAACTAGAGCTATTTGTGAATGCATACCAGTGTTTGTATGGTTCATAGACAATGAAATGAAGCTGCTTTGCTGCCTCTGAGTTGTGAACTGAAGGTCCAAAATAATTGGACATGAGTTGAAGAAAAATTCCAATTAAAAATCCATCCGTCCATCCATTATCTTCCGTTTTATCCTATATTAGGGTTGCGGGGGGATTCCCCATGCCCATCCAGGGGAGAACATTTCGGGTGCTGGGCAGATACACCCAGAACAGGGCGCCAATCTATCGCTGGGCACACACTCACTCACTCACTCATACAGACATACACACGCTATATGGGGCAATTTGGAGAACTCAATTGACTTGATCCATGTTTTTGTACTGTGGGAGGAAACCGGAGAACCCGGAGGAAACACACGCGGACACGGGGAGAACATGGAAACTCAGTATCCAGATGGGGATTCGAACCGGAATCCATAGTGCTGAGCGGCGTACCGCCCACCCTTATTTACAAGTTCAGTAATTATCTCCATTTCTTTACTGCTCAAAATTATTTGGATCATGTCTATGGAAATGTAT
This sequence comes from Corydoras sp. C115, assembly GCA_019802505.1. Taxonomy (NCBI): domain Eukaryota; kingdom Metazoa; phylum Chordata; class Actinopteri; order Siluriformes; family Callichthyidae; genus Corydoras; species Corydoras sp. C115. The sequence continues at coordinate 555,935 of JAFMOC010000048.1, forward strand.
GCCTGAAGGGTTTGGATTTCAAATTTAGACATTCCGGTAATTCCAAATGTTTTCCATGGTTGAGTAATATTCTCTGCTATGGGGTTATTTAACATTTTATGTCAACCCGCCATGACTGAGCATGTCATGCTCCATAGGAAAATAGCCTTATTGCCAAAAACACAGTAAGAAGCATATATTATTGTAAAATATATGCTTCATGTGCTTGTGAAAGGGTGGAAAAGTGAAAAAGCTCTATTTCAAATTGTAAAATAAGTGGTAGTTCAATTAAACTTTTGCCATATAGACAAAGTTTTGTAATCCAAAATTATTAAAATAATGCCATGGTGCTGACCCATATGAAAATACATTGTTATAATATGCTCGATCCACCTCTATTTAACACTGCAGGTATGCTTGGAACCGTGGGAATAAAGCCTGGAAAGAGAGAGGGGTGAAAGGGGAAAATGCTGAAAACCATTAATACCTCTGTTCTAGGCTCACCACTAGCACGCTGGGAAAAAGATGAAGATGCCGGGGGCTTCATAATTCATCAGTCTGAGTCTGCATGGGGGCTGTACTCAAGTTCACTCAAAAACAGACAGAGAGACAAAAAACAAAAGCTGAAGATTTAAGTTGAACCTTATGACCTATAACAGCATATTGTGTGTGTAAGTGAGAGGAAGAGAAAAAGGAAAAGGGAGAACAAGAGAGAGAGAGAGAGAGAGAGAGAGATAGAAGAGAGAGAGAGAGAGAGAGAGAGAGAGAGAGAGAGAGAAAGAAGGTGCATGTTAAAGACAGCGTGAGAATTACCTCTAAATGAGCAGGGCTCAAATGGTTTTAGCTCAGTGATCCCATTATGAAGTTACTGTGTGTCCTTAGTATTGAGTAGCTTTATCCTTTTAGCTTAAACACAATACACATGTACAGTCAAATAATAGCAAATTCAATCACTTAATTAATGGCTACAGTGAACAATATCCCAATTCAAATCTGTTCCTTGCAGACTTTCTTTAAAAGACTTTCTTTACATGTGAAGCGCATTCTTGTATCCAACTTTGTATGTGCTTGTTTTCAACATAGACATTTTTATCAGAATTGGAGACAACTGTTTCAGTGCATTGAACCTCCAGCACTTCTGATTGTCTGCCTCTAATGAACAAACCTTTATGAAACCCTTCTATATATTATATCAATAACCACTGGTGTGCTAAAAGATTATATAAGATATAGTCACAACCAACAAAGTCTTTGAAACATTGATTCTCATACAACTGGGCACTTTCGGAAATGTGGTGCCTTGTTTTTAACACTGGATAATGATTAAGGCAGAACACATTAAATATCCAAAAAAAAGTTTTTTTTTTATTTATTTTGACAGGAATGTTTTATTTAATGCAAATTATCAATACTGAGACTTGGTTGAACAAGCAAAAAGTTATAAGGATTGCTTTTCCAGCTTGGCTTACAGTGTCTTTTGGATTTTTAATGTTTTTCTGTGCTTGTGTGTTTTTTTCCTTGAAAGGTTTTCATTTACAGTATGGGGTAGCTTGTTCCTATAATAAATGTGATGATTGCCGCTGGCGATTCCACCTCACTGAAGAGCTAATTCTCACTCTTTGGCGTTCACCACTGCAAAATGGTGGAACGATCTTCCCAACTCTGTCTGTAAGGCAGAATCTCTAAACAGTTTTAAGAAACTACTTAAGACGCATCTCTTTAACAAATACCTGTTATAAATAAGATAAAAAAAAAGGGGGGGGGGGGGCGCAGCTTCGAATAACAATCAGGTTTGATGAACTTACAGTATAGTTGGTTTTCTCCATGGCTTCTGACTTGTGGTGTTCTCATATGTAAGTCGCTTTGGATAAAAGCGTCTGCTAAATGACTAAATGTAAATGTAAATAAATAAAATCATTATTTAAAAACTGCAATGTGTGTTTACTCAAGTTATTTTTGTCTAATAACGAAATTAGATTGATATTCTTAAACATTTAACTGAAATATACACAAAATTAAGTACGTTTCTGAAAGGTGGGAAATTATTAGAAAGACTTTACCCACTGTTTCACCTGGCTCATTCTAATTAGGTTCCATCATTGTTAATCACATGCTTATTAGTTTCAGTTGTGCACCTCATCTGCTCCTCCCACTTCCCAGCCTATTTACTTTTTATTATCTGCTAAGACTCGTGGCTTTGGTGTTGGTAGGCCTGTATGTTTTACATGCCATTTTTAAGGGCACGTTTTGCCACCCGTTGGACAGTTGATCAAGCAGGGAACTGCTGCTGAAGCTGCTCAAGGGTCGCTGCACTACAGCTGATTACACTCTGGCTTTTGGTCACCTGGCAGCCCCGTTATAGCTGAAATAAGGTTGCACTGATGGTCTTTTTTAACCATCACAGGCACCCAGAAAAGACAACGGCACAAGTCTTAACCACTGCCTCTACTGTGTACTGGCAGTAATATGCATATCTCGATGGTCCTGTGTGTCCATGCACATTAAGTGTTAAAAACAAAAATAAAACTAACTAAACAAGGCATAAACGTATGTTTCAGCTGTCTAAAAGATGGCACAGATGGTACCATGGCATTTACATGAAAGATCTAATTAAATAAATACAAAAAACAAAGTATGACATCCCTTAGCTGTGAGTGCCTGAGCTGTGAGAATAAAGTCCAAAACTTAAATGTGCTGTGAAATGCTGTGAAATGTGAGGACCACCAAAGAAGCATAACAATGCCAAATCACTCAATCAGAACAGCAAAAACAGAACAGAAGAGAGCTAATATGATTTTAAGTTCCCCCAACAATGAACAACGAACACAGAAATAAAAAGAACAAAATACACACATGACAGATGAAAATTAGTGGGAGGTAAACTGATAAGATAGAATTACCATAGAAATGACACAAGCACAATGAACTTAAATCTAAATGACAGGAGAGCTAAAAGTTAGTTAAAAATAGATCTGTGCATCTGAGAGTACCCCTCCATACAAAAGGCAAAAAATATTTAAAATGAGTTCACGGGCCTTGAGGCAGGCACATCCAGAGGGGTGGAAACTTTGCTGGATTAAGTAGCTACCCTCGTGGCAAGAAGGTACAGTTCAGGCCCTTACCAGAGTCCAGGGGCTATAGCACTACACTAAAGCAAACCTATGAAAACCAGAGTTTCAACAAAAAGCCCCATTAGGAGGACACCAAGCCTAACAAGAAATTCTGTTGAGAGGAGACCAAGCCCAAAAAAGGAACACCATGGAGAGGGGTCCAAAAAAATCTATAGCAGCAGAGAAACTCCAAGGTGATCTGGGTGGAATGTCCAAAGGTGAACTGGGTGGAGTGTGTGAGTCATGTGAAACATCCCTTAAAAAAATTCTCTTGGTTTACTTCCCTTGAGGAGCCATGTGGAACATCCCCCTGAGGATCCTGTTGGATCCCACTTCTCTCCTTAGAAGCCAGTTGAAATATTCTCTAAGGAGATGGCAGGGACATCCCTTGAGGAGCTGCCAGGAAAATCCCTAAGGAGCTGGCAAAAATGTCCCATGAGGAGCTTCCAGGAACATCTCCAGTCTTGGACTCCAAAGGCTCCAGACTCTGAACAAACTACAGTCACTTCACACCCTCTGCAGCACACACAAACAAAGAAATGCAAACAGAAAACAATAGTTTGTATAAAGTGAATAGTAGAACCTGATGATTTACATTATTAAAAGTTGCACAGAGGTCAGAATGCAGAATGTGGACAGATGATTAAGAGGATACTGATCCTGTTAACCTAAAAAGGTCTAAAAGATCTAAAAGGTTTATAAATATTCTTATTAAAGCACCTCCTCACAACTTATTTAAAACAAACATGTATTGCAAGCTAATGCATTTTTTGGTTTCAAAATTATTTGATCTCATGCTGGGAACAGGACTGCAGCACACTGACATTTTACTTACATTGTTACACAAATGGGTATCTAGGGATTTGCACAATTGCTAATGTTTTACAGTGGGAAGAAAAAGGGAGGAAAAGCTCTTCTCATGCTGTTTCTTTTTATTTTTGTTAGCCTTCTCCATTCGGAGAACACCAGTATACAAACGAAAGAGCTGTGTTTACACATATGAATAGATTTGTTTATATAATTTTTTTATTAGTTTATATAAGATTTTGTGCATCCAGAAGTGAAACTTCAAACCTTATTATACAGTCATGGCCAAAAGTTTTGAGAATGATACAAATATTAATTTTTACAAAGTCTACTGCTTCAGTTTTTATAATAGCAATTTGCATATACTCAAGAATGTTATAAATAGTGATCAGCTTAACAGCTTTGCTTAATTGCAAAGTCAATATTTGCCTAGAAAATAAACTTTATTCCCCCAAAACACATTTCAACTTCATTGCAGCCCTGCCTTAAAAGGACCAGCTAACATCGTTTCAGTGATTGCTCCATTAACACAGGTGTGGGTGTTGATGAGGACAGGGCTGGGGATCAATCTGTCATGATTAAGTAAGAATGACACCACTGGACACTTTAAAAGGAGGCTGGTGCTTGGCATCATTGTTTCTCTTCTGTTAACCATGGTTATCTCTAAAGAAACATGTGTAGTCATCATTGCACTGCACAAAAATGGCCTAACAGGGAAGAGTATCGCAGCTAGAAGATTGCACCTCAGTCAACAATCTATTGCATCATCAAGAACTTCAAGGAGAGAGGTTCCATTTTTGCCAAAATGGCTCCAGGCGCCCAAGAAAGACCAGCAAGCGCCAGGACCATCTCTTAAAAGTGTTTCAGCTGTGGGATCGGGCTACCAGCAGTGCAGAGCTTGCTTAGGAATGGCAGCAGGCAGGTGTGAATGCATCTGCACGCACTGTGAGGCGGAGACTCTTGGAGCAAGGCCTGGTCTCAAGGAGGACAGCAAACAAGACACTTCTCTCCAGAAAAAAACATCAGGGACAGACTGATATTCTGCAAAAGGTACAGGGAGTGGACTGCTGAGGACTGGGGTAAAGTCATTTTCTCTGATGAATCCCCTTTCTGATTGTTTGGGACATCTGGAAAACAGCTTATTTGGAGAAGACGAGGTGAGCGCTACCACCTGTCTTGTCTCATGCCAACTATAAAGCATCCTGAAACCATTCATGTGTGGGGTTGCTTCTCAGCCAAGGGAATCGGCTCTCTCATAGTCTTGCCTAAAATCACAGCCATGAATAAAGAATAGTACCAGTATGTCCTCCGAGAGCAACTTCTCCCAAGCAGTTTGGTGATAAACAATGCCTTTTCCAGCATGATGGAGCACCTTGCCATAAAGCAAAGGTGATAACTACATGGCTCAGGGTACAAAACATAGAGATTTTAGATCCATGGCCTGGAAACTCCCCAGATCTTAATCCCATTGAGAACTTGTGGTCAATCATCAAGAGACAGGTGGACAAACAAAAACCTACACATTATGACAAAATGCAAGCATTGATTGTGCAAGAATGGACTGCTATCAGTCAGCATTTGGTCCAGAAGTTGATTGAGAGCATGCCAGGGAGAATTGCAGAGGTCCTGAAGAAGAAGGGTCAACACTGCAAATATTGACTTGCTGCATTAACTCATTCTAACTGTCAATAAGAGCTTTTGTTACTCATAATATGATTGCAATTATATTTCTGTATGTGATAAAAACATCTGACAAACACACATAAAAAGCAGAGGGCAGCAGATCATGTGAAAATATAATATTTGTGTCATTCTCAAAACTTTTGGCCATGACTGTACACTGGTTACTAAAAATATTATTATTTATTTATATACTGTAAGTGTTTTGTGTGGTTGTGTAGCCAATATTTGCTAAATAGTCTCTATCACACATGGAAGTCACAAATGTGAATAAATGCACTGAATGAAGCACCTAAATGCGCTGAATGAAGCACCTAAATGCGTTGAATGGAGTCAGACAACCAGATAAACATGTAGGAGGCTTTATTTAAAGTAACAGATAAACAAACTAAGGATCGGACAATGCATAACATAATCATCACTGCTGGTCTGGAGAGAGAAAGAAAACAAGAAGCATATAAACCAAATAAACATACTCTTGACCAGACTGCGAATAAATGAAAAAGACAGCTAATTAACTTAACAAGGTAATCAAGGAAACAAGGAAACAAAATGAAACCATAAGAACCCCACAATGATGGAACCGGTGTGACAGCTTTACTTGGTCCACCATCTTTTTTCCCTAACAACTCGTCAGTAGAGGATAGCAAGGGTTGGTATCCCACCTGCAGTGGAGTATCTTGGGCGTGATCCAAATGGAGAGTTAAAGCTCTGCCCCGTAAATAGTAGTAGTAGAAGGTGAAAACTGCCTATTTCATAACCTATTCAATTTTCTTTTTGGTCCTGATTTTGTTGAATCCAAACAATCTAATACGGCATCTGGGGTTCCACCTAGGGCACAGTAAGGTGCATCCCCTGCCTGTAATTAATGTGTCTAATTATTTTTCCTCCCATCTGCAGTAAAAGTAGGCTGAGGTGGGCTGTAGTGAGAGAGAGCTAGTGGACTATGCATGATGGCATACCTGTGTCCTGTCATGTGTATATATTCACGGTATCAATACTGTGGAAGACTAGTATTACAGAGGATATCAGAACACATTGTGTTGGCTAAATAAAAACTTTTTTTGAGCAACCAATTTCCTTGAACGCAGTCAGGTTTGTCTTGTACCTCTGCCAATGAAAGCCTGTGAAGTACCTACCGGTCCTTTGCACCTTCCGCAGCAGATGGTGCTGCTAATCAGCAGTTAGGGCCAGAGGGGCCTGCGTCTGGCTCCGCTGCATTGTAACAAGGTTCTGGATAAGCCATTCCAATGATGAGGTTCCCATGACTGTGCTGTGTCCCATCCCTGGTTTCGGAACCAGTGTGATACAGCCATGGGAGAACCAGCCCGGTCCAGCCTCCTTTTACTGCACACAGAAGGAGAGATAATTAGGGACTGTGCTGTGCCCCAAGTGTGAATGTGAATATAGTGTGAAAAGTGTAAATAAAAATGCCATTCTATTGAGAAATTAATAAAATCTAAATGTATTCAGATTTCTAAATTACATTTTGTAAAATGAGTAATGATGTACATTAAATAAGATTTATTGTAAAAAAAAAAATGTATTACTTCTTATTTCACTCTCTGGCAGTAAGCAGGTTAAATTGTGCTGTAATTCTGGGGTCTGTTTAAAGCATATAATACTGCTGAGCTGTTGTTAAGCCTCTGTGTAGGTCCACTAGTTCATGGTTACAACACATAAGGTTTATATAAGGCGAGCTGGTCCCTCGTGAGGGTTTAATCTCTAACACAGACTCAGCACTCCTACTTAACGAGGAAAGTAGGCTACAGATGAATGAAATATGTCAGAGCTTGATTGTTGCAAAACTGGGTTTATTTCTATCAGACCTTATCCCACATATTTTACATGTCATAACCACATCCCTCAGACTATCCAATGGCCTCAATGCAGCATGGTACTTGACGTGAAGCCAAGGCATGACTAGTGACCATAAGTGCTTAATTCGTTAAATAATAAAATCATTGCCGAAATACAATTCCTCATGTATAAATTCATTTTGTAACGATAAACCAGTTAACATAAGTTTATTGTTATTATACATGTAAATAACAAAATAATTTACTGGCATTTATTTTTTTATGATTTTAACACAATTTTTCTGTTAAGCCCCACTAATATTCATTGATTATCTGAATAATATAATGGGGGGAGGGGGGTGCCCATCCCATGCCCAGCCCATGCCCTTCCCAGGCAGAATGTTTCAGGTGCTGGGCAGATTCACAAAGGACAGGGTTCCAATATATCGATCGACACAGACTCACTCTCTCTCTCACACACACACACACACACACACACACACACACACACACACACACACACACACACACACACTATATAAGGGCAATTTAGAGCATCCAATTCACCTGGAGAATCTGGAAGAAACCAACAGGGAGAATCTAAAAATTCCCCCCAGATAAGAATTCGAACATGGATCTCCAGCATTGAGAAATTGATGTGGTAACCACTAAGTCTAATTGTGGTATAAATTGACACAGCAGACCAGATAAACAATTTATTTATTCCTTAACATGCCTTATATGTACTCAAAAAATCTGAATTATTAAAGCAAGCATTTAATTCTATAAAATTATATATTGGATCATTGACTTGCTCTTAATAGTCCATCCATCCATTATCTTTCGCTTTATCCTATATTAGGGTCGCGGGGGGATTCCCCATGCCCATCCAGGGGAGAACATTTTGGTCACTGGGCAGATACACCCAGGACAGGGCGCCAATCTATCGCTGGGCACACTGGGGCAATTTGGAGAACTCAATCAACTTGATCCATGTTGTTTTGGACTGTGGGAGGAAACCGGAGAAAACCCACATGGACACAGGGAGAACATTGACACTCCACCCAGATGGGGATTCGAACCGGGAATCCTTAGCGCTAAGAGGTGAACATGCTAACCACTAAGCGACCGTGCCGCCCCCTCTTAATAGTCAAGTAAGTGAAATTGTGTGATTACTTGAGTAAGCATATTCTAAGTGCTTATAATTTACTGCTAATGAATATGTTAACTGTATTACTTGGGTTACTCTCAAAAATCAATGCTAAAACTAATATTTCAAGAAACCAACAATGTTAGCAATGTCATCTTGGCATTACCGAGACTTACTTAACTTACTTTTTTTGTCAATAGTCTACAGTCTAACCATGTAATTTCAATTTAATTCAATTAGATTTAAAACTACTTATTACTACTTATAATTGTCATTAAATCCTTAAGTCTGTTCTCTAAATATAGTTGTTTAATATCTTTAATTAGAATTTTTATTTACATTCTCATATAATGTAAATAAAGGCACTAGGGCGTGTTAGCTCAGTGGTTAGGGTGTTGGACTATCAATCTGAAGGTTGGCGGTTCAAATACCAGGTCCACTGAAGTTACCAGTGTGAGTCCTTGAGCAAGGCCCTTAACCCTCATTGCTCCAGGGATGTTGTGATTAACCCTGTGCTCACCTTGTAAGTCGCTTTGTATAAAATTGTCTGCTAAATGTATTTACTTTTTTTTCAAACTATATAAGAGATTTGCACAGTATTTAAAATAAACTATCCATCCATCCATTATCTTCCGCTTAATCCTCTACTAGGGTCACGGGGGGGTTCCCCATGCCCAGGTTTTGGGCGCTGGGCAGACACATCCAGAACAGGGCGCCAATCTATTGCTGGGCAATCACTCATTCACACACACTCTATATTGGACAATTTGAAGCATTAAATTGTGGGAGGAAACCGGAGAAGCCGGAGGAAACCCACGCGGGCATGGGAAGAACTTGGAAACTCCACCCAGACTGGGATTCGAAGCAGGAATCCCTAGTGCTGAGAGGTAAACGTACTACCCACTGAGCCACCAAAATAAACTACTAAATAAAAAATAATAACAATTACAAAATAAATAAGTAAAACTGAATGAATAAACTGAAAATAAAAGTGATTAAGAGAAAGCAATGCTTAATAATTTGGTACAAAAGTCACTTCTTAAAATGTAAATAAACTATTTTATTATAAACTTTGTTGTTTAAGGTAATTTTTGGCATATTTTTTATTATGGTCTCTTGTTCTCTTGACACTCATTTACTTTTAATGTGATTACACACTTCAACAGATAGGTTTAAATTGTTGAAATTTTGAATTATAATTATTTGTTTTAAAATATAAATTATCGAATATGAATGTAGACAGATCAGATAACAGACCAGCATAAAGAATTATCAGATGACAGCTGATGAGTCACAAGCTGATGTTTGCAATGCAATAATACAGTTGAATGATTAGGTCACCTAGTAGAGAGACAGCAATGAGCATGTTATCTACATATCACTGGGGTTTCATATTAGTTTCTCAAAAAACAATACTTAATGACACTTCAATTCAAACAATCTAATACACTAAATAAGACATGTACGAACAAATTACTTACTGTAAATGATGGAGAAACAGGGAATGACTGTGTTTCAAAGCACCACGTGATTATTCTCACTTTAGTTTACTGTAATCAATTCACATTTTCCACTGTGTTATCAGAACATGGCTGGTGTTTTCAGCCAATTTTCCGTTTAATATGATTCAACCTTAATCTGAAATGGAAAACACCCATGTGACCCTGATCTTAGTCTATGTCCAAAGGGAAAATAATTCTCTCAGTTAGCACCAAACATTAAAATGTGGTTAGGTTAAAAAGACTAAGGATTATATTTCATCACAAATGTGCACACCTGACAATTACATCAAAATAAGCTTTTTTTAAAAGCACATGCTTTTCACTGACAATTACAGAATTATCTTTCTATATGACTTTAATACACTTTAATTTATTATTCCTCTGAAAAGGCCTTTCTTAAGATTTGAGAGATTTAAGATTTGAAAGTGTGTTAATGGAGGTTAGCACTGATAATATAAATATTGTTTTTCAGGTATGGTCTGGGGCACTCCAGTTGCCTATAAAAAACATGGCCTTAACTCAAAGGCTGAAATTAAATGTAGATTGTGAATTTATGACTTTAGTTTATATAGAAACAGCCATACTGTGCTTATTCAGGTGACATTAGAAGAAAGAAGTAGAAACCGATTCAGAATCAATAATATGATCAATAATATGGACACGTTTAAAAATAAGAAGAAACAAAGAATGAATAAAAGTGAATTATATTCTTGTTCCCCCCGCTTACTTCACCATTATCATCGCATTAATCTGCTCTATGAAGAGACCTTCTCTCTCCCCTTTGGTCTCTCAGGTGCCCCTTCCAGCTCCAAAAATTATCTCGCACTGCCTCTGTACTCTACAGATCAGGCAGCAGAAGATTTTTAGCATCCTGCGGCGGGTGGGTGGTGTGACCAGATGGAAGGTTTCCAGCTACCATCACCTGAGGAGGAAAGTGATCCATTTGGAAGGTTTGGACTCCCCCTTTGGGGACCCTTTGATTAGGGTTAATGTAATGCTTTGACCAACCAGCCGCTTTATCCACTATTAGGACTACATTTCATAGAATATCGCTGGCTAACCCACATGTTGGTGATCATCCAATGAAGAACTAGTTTGGGATTCACAGGCGGAAGAGCACTAATCACTTTTAGCTATGCACATGCTTTAAGCACTACACAAAATACAAAAATACAAGCATTCCATCTGCTTTTCCTTATATGTCTTCCTCGTTATGACCTACAACGTGATATGTGACTTGTGTCTATCTACTTCTCTCCATACTACTTGTTTCACTATAGCACTAGCAATATGCCTGTGAGTCCATGCACAGCTGAAAATATTGTTTCTTGATAAAAATTAAAAAGGTCATCAATACCCCAATATTCATAAGCACTGTCCGTCTTTGGAAAACACTGCAGTTTCACCATAAATATCTCATGTCATATTGTATTTGATTAAACATCGATATATAAATAGCCTCTATAACCAGAACCCACATATTAAAAACAGATTGGTTATATGAAAAAAGTATTTTAAGCATTTAAGTTTTCTATTCTTGGCAGTGATTAAGTCCGTGCTAACACTGTTGCAAGTCAGCCAAGACACCAATACAAATAATTGGAATGACAGTACAGATTTTGACCAGCATGGAGGTTTATGTGCTGTTTACCTACTCAAATGTTATATTTCACAAGAACAGGCAAAATTTGTATTTTACCAAACAAACAAATAAAAATTACAATTAACAGAACAAATTATATAACCCCTGTGGTAAATATGCCTCTGTCTGAACTTTTTTCGAGTGTGTTACTCTGTATAAATTTAATAAATGGAATAAATTCTTTGTGTTTGTCTTATTTAATATTTCATATTATTTATATATTTATATTTATTTATTCATGTATTCATATATAAAAATATTCACGTGACCAAAAAAATTACAAATACAATTTTTATTACATTATTTATGTCCTATATTTTCTGGAAATGTGATTGGTACATTCACATTACAAATTTCATATAGAAAAAATACTAAAAGGTAGGTACATCTTTTTCCTCATGTTGTCAGTTTTGCAAAAGGTGGCAAGCCATAAAATCATTTGTAGCAAAAAAAGATGGCCATTTAGAACATTTATTTTGCTTTTGTTGAAATTCAAGGGAACCATTAGGATTTTTTGTGCCCAGTCCAGCACTTGTATTGCACAGGAGATTGTAGGGCAAAGAAAGCCAATCTTTATTTTACTGATTCAACTATTTAAAAGGCACTTGAAAGCACTTGAACATGGCTATAAAAAGACAATGAGAACATATTCTAAGTGCCAAATACACCTTCCTAATGGTTGGCACAAGGAAGTCATTACTATGCTTTTGCAAGCCCTATTGTGCCCAGGAAAGTCCCACATATGCAGACTCACAAAGCACTAACTGGTTGCATTGTAGCCAGGACATGACTACACCAAGTAGTATTGTATGTGGCCTGAGTACACAAATCTATCCCAATTTGGATTGGTTTTATAAAAAAGTCACACACACACACACACACACACACACACACACACACACACACACACAGACCTAAAGAAAACCAGGATTTACCAATAGATATTAGTATACTGTGAGCATCCATATCCTTTTTCATTGTTTCTTGATAGGTTAATGGCTAGTAAAATTGAACTTTATAAAAATTTGTCTCCTAAAATTTTAAACTACTGATTTGGTAACATTTTACAGATTTAATGACCAACTAGATTAGATCACACAGTTATGATCCAATCAACATAGCAAATCCATGAAGAATTTGTCCAAGTAATGTCCTTGTGAACATGTCTGTAGATTAAATCAGTCTAGGTCATTTTGACATTGAAATGCAGTACTGGAAAAAAAGGAATACAGTGTCAGAATACAGAATACACTAGCAAAAAATGAAATACAAATAAAATAATGTCAGAATGTCCCAATCCAGATTTGTTCTGGATCCCCAGTTTGTTCCGATTACTTTAATGTTCAATTTTGTTAAATAAGGCTACTGAATAATACATAGTTGAAGGATATTTATACAAAATAAAATAATTTAGCAAGCAATCAATGTAATCTTTTGAAATTGAAAAATCTATGTCCAAATTCACACATAAGGGGAACCTTTGGGGAAAAAAAAGTAAATGTTGTGGATTTATTAGGTAACAGATGTTTCTAGTCTCACATGCTGTAACAATTTTACTATCCACATTAACAGAGATTATAATATAACCTGTTAAAATATATTATTCTTTGCTGTGTGTATGCTAGGTATCCAGATTTCATAACTTCAAGCCCTTACAAGTTTGGATTGCAAATTTGTTGAAACTATACTGGTTCTAACTTCCTGATGAGCCAAATAAGTCATGACCTGTTATTTTACCCATTTGTCATATTTGAAGCACTAAGGAAAAATTAAATTGTTCTTTTGTGGATGAATAATTGTTAGTTTCTGTAATTACTGAATTTAGAAGTTTCGCTTATAATGAATTTCCTACTGAAATACTAGGGAAAATTGGTTGTTTCCAGATATGTGATGTAAAATTTACTGAGAAGTTGATCGTAGAGGAACAAACATCTTAAATGCCTTTTGGCAATTAATACCTGAAGGAATCTGAACCTGACAAACTCGGGAATTATGAATGAATCACTCAATAATTGCCTTGAAAAAGATCAAATAAGCTCTGAAGTTACCTGTGAGTACATACATAATCAGAACATAATTAAGTAAAGCCAGATTATTAACAAGCAAAATATTTTTTTAATTCTTTTTTTAAAAAACACCCCTATATCGTGTTATTTTATCCTAAATTAATTCTGCTTGTGAAGTATAAAATGTAGTACAAAATGGGCAATTTATCCATAGAAAACTAAATTAATGAATTACCACTAATTAGTTAATTAATTGGTAATTGTTAATTGAATCACATGTTGTCATCGACGATAAACAGTTGTGCAAATTTTCAGCTTAATCAGATAACGGGAAAGGGGTGAAATAGCATTTGCAAACATTTTACCACACAGACAAACAGATGAAGCTAATATAGGGGTGGTAATAGTAATAAAAATACACACATAGCCTGAATAGGTGAACATTTGTCAACAAACCCAAAGAGAAATGAGACATTTTTGTACTGATGAGGAGCAAAATTGTATCTTCCAGACTGACAATGATCACATGTAAATATATATATATATATCTTCCGCTTTATCCTCCATTAGGGTTGTGGGTGGATTCCCCATACCCATCCAGGGGAGAACGTTTCGGGCGCTGGGCACACACTCACTCACACAGACAAACACACTCTATATGGGGCAATTTGGATAATTCAATTGACTTGATGCCTGTTTTTGGACTGTAGGAGGAAACCGGAGAACCCGAAGGAAACCCACACGGACACGGGGAGAACATGGACACTCCACCCAGATTGGGTTTCGAACCGGGAATCCCTAGTGCTGAGAGGCAAACGTGCTAACCACTAAGCCACCATGCCGGCTGTTGCAAAATAGCTTAAGAACCACAAAGTGTGGGTAAAGCATTTACCATTAAAAAGTGTTGACCTTAACACAGTCACACCAGTGCTTATAAGAAAGTAATAATATAATAAAGTGATTAAATAAAACATAATTGTCTGTAGTGTTATTGTTGATATTGCATATTCTTTAAATATAGGATATATTTATAAAGGAGAGAATACATACACATCTTTATTAGTCTCTACCATTTTCTTTTACTTTTCTGAATCTTGGTTGATGCAGTCGCACAATGGATAGTGCCACTAAGTATTACTGCTTGAAGTTTATATGTTCTCCCCATGTCTATGTGGATTTCCTCCAAAAGCTTTTCGTTTCTGACAAATGAATAATTTATTTTCATTGTAACAAATTCAAACCATATCTTATATAACAAAGCAAGACTGTTTTGATCTGTCTCATTCTTTAGCAATCATAATTTTTGAGAACCTATAAACAGTAACCAACAACACGTTATAGATTTTTTTTCAGTTTAATAGAAAACAATATAATTTCATAATAAATATATTTTAACTGTTATGCTAAAATGAAAACGTGTTAATATTTTTCACCTTTGCGCAAATAAATATATTACGAAAATATGACGTTTCAACACAAACAGAATGTTGGTGGTGATAATGAAGAAAGGCCAGAAGTTGTCCGTCATTATTTTCAGTCTCTCTTTTTTGAAATAGTTAGCACTAATGTTTCTCCTAAAGCATGTGAATTTGACAGGTGACCAAAAAAAAAAAAAAAAAAAAAAAAAAAAAAAAAAAAAAAAAAAACAGAACAATGCTCTAAAAAATCAGGAATGTTAAAACTGTCCCCATTTCCTTTTGAGAAACACAAAAATCAAGGTAGGCTGATGTTTACAGGAAGTGAAGTGAGGCAATAAAACACAAAGAGCAAGGAAGATAAAAGAAAAAAATCATAACACTGCATATAAATAGGTTAAATTAAATAAACTAAATATTAAACAGTCTAACAATATAAATTAGATGTAGTGTACTACTAAAAGGGATTTTAGGGATGTCTATATGTAAAATGGTTCCTAGTATTTGCACTTGTCTTTGGAAAGCTTCAAATAAGTTCATATTTATCATCATTATACTTAATTATGGCAAGTCCTTTGTGACTGGAATTACTGTGATTCTTCCATATGACTACATTTAATATCCCTTTATTATTTACACTCCCAGTCCATGAATGTTAGTAGAAACAGCCGGTGTTTTTTCAGAACATTTCAAGCTTGAGTCTTGTCATATTCTGAACACGAGAAATAAAAATTCACAGCAGCGTGGTTAAGCCTCGTGTACCGGGACAGATGTCTAAGTGGTTCCCCTCTTGCACCGCACAGTGCCGTCGTCCACTCTTCTCGATAGCAGCAAACATCATCAATGACATTATATATTTATGACCATATATTAAATTTGTTAAAAATACAGTGGGATGTCATGACATTGATGTTTCATCACTCGTTGATTCATTTCTTTCAATTCTTTGAAGTTTGTGTGTGTTGTCTGGTCCACAGGTTGAGAAAGTGCCACAAAATTAAATATTCCTTCACTCAGTGCACATCCAAGACCAGCCTCATCCTTATTGTCATCTTCTCGGTTTGTCACATCTGAAAGGAAAAATAAAGAAAACATTAGCAACATGCCTTTTAGAAGAAATATGACTGAAAAGAAGCACAAGCCCATTTACAGATACACTCCAGGTTATTGTACCCCAAACCCCAAATTGGGTCAAACCCATAATGGCAAATTATTATTATTTAAATGGTCCTCACATCAAAGAAATGAGCAGAAATTGAACTAAAATCAAATAGAGTACATACATTTTAATTTCCTCAAATAATTGTGAATAAAGCAAACTTGCAAAAGACAAAAATAAATACAAACAGAAGATATTTTAAAGTCTTTTCAAAATTTTAGCTTTGTGAACAAAAGGATAACTAATTTCCATGTTTCCAACCCTGTTCCCACAGTTCACAGCAGCAACAAATCAGTAAATATAGAATGGTGTCACAGAATGGAGTTTGATCTTGATCTTTCCTAACTAATGATTTGCTGTAAGGACCAAATATCTAAAATCTTGCAATTTTGTGTTTGACCCATTTTGTTTATTAACTAATATTTTAACTAGATAACACATTACAGTTTAAGCTGTTGCACATGTATGTTCTTACTGGACGCAGCTCACTGATGATATATTTAACACATATATTACAAACTCATTAACTAGAACAGGAGTATTCTATATAGCACTACATTGCATAAAAGGGTCACAAAGAATATATAAAAAATAAGAGAATATTCATTTTATACTATTACTAAAGTTGAATCCCATCTGGACTTGTGCAGTGCATTGGATGTGGCAAATTGTGCTCACATGAAGTTGGTAATATTAAATACACCATAATACACTGCCACAGTGTACTATATATAGTCTCTAGAATATGTTATACATGCTGTTTTTGTTGTGTAATTTGTATAGGCATAGTGGTGTTCTATATTTGTAATAGACATTAGTTGTATTATGGGGCACCTATCAATATCAGGCTCATAGGTTTTAAGAACATATGGTGACATCAATTAAATATTTAAAGAAATATACATTGAATAAAATTATGGAAAAGTGAGAAGCAAGCAGCATGGACCTTTAATCTTCCCAATCACAGCACCTTTATTTTCCCACCACTCAGCCATGTGCCAATATTGCAATATTTCAGTTAATGTTTTTTGTCTTGAAAAACTAAGACACTGAGTTAATCATTTCAAAACTTAAACTGAAGAAAGAACAACCAATTATTTCATTGTTAACTGTATATTTTATATGCTTGGCTATTTATTAGCTATTTTATAAAAATTTTAACTGCAGGGGCAATTTTTTTGGACAATGGATAATGGAAATTATTGATTTAAAATCATAGACATAGACTTTTGGGTTTGAGACATAAAATTCACTCACTTTGACAGTTAGTACACAGTTCCCATTGGAAGTGTGGAAAATAACACTATATGATTTAATTCAGGGTTAAATAATGTATTTTCATACAAATTACATTGTAAATATATATATATATATATATATATATATATATATATATATATATATATATATATATTTTTTTTTTTTTTTTTTTTTTTTTTTTTTTTTTAATTTTTTTTTTTTTTTTTTACTATTATTATTTTTTCATTATTATTTTTTTTTATGTGTTTTGTTACTGCATTATGATCAATTGGGTATTCTTACATGCCTGTTTGATTATAGGAAATCGAGCAGAAAAGCATACAAAATTATAAATTTGTTATGAACGATGGATCAATGAACTGTATTGGACAAACAAATATTTACACAACGGTGATTAACCTTATAAAGAAAAGTGAAAAATAAAAGGTAATCCATATAGTACATCCTCTTAGGTACTCTGACAGATGCAACTTGGAATACCAAAAAAATCCCAGTTGATCTGTTGCATCTGTTAAGGAACATTTTATTAATTTTGTCTTTAAAATGTACACTCCTGTCACATAAGCACACCTAGGTGCAGGTGCTTGTTGCCAGAATGTAAATGAACATATATGATTGTATTGGCACTCAACAAAGTGGCTGTAAAAAAAAAAAAAAAAAGAATTGGGCATAAAGCATTGAGGTGTGGTTGTGAGTAATGCAGAGCAAAAAGCAAGCACAAGCACTTGGAGGGAAGAGCTTAAGCAGACGAAAGTCATGCAGAAAGAGTCAAATGCAGCACAATGGTACACAAGGGCAGAATGAAGCATTGCGTCTAATCACAAAAATCCATCACGGACTAAAGATAGGACGAATGTTTCATGTCAAAAACAAACCTGCAAGCTCTTTCGTTTAACTCAAGTTGCTTGGACTGGCATTGCAACTGTGTCAATTTGCAGGAACATTTGCAGGTGACAGGATCCTGCACAAACAAGCGCTTCTTCCTGTCTGAGCAAGGCTCACAGTGGCTGCAAGAAAAGCAGACAGACAAAGAGACAGACAGAGAGTCTAAGCTATAGATCTGAAATAAGCTCGGTAGATAAGAAGCAAAGAACAGAGGCTGCATCCCAAATCTACACACACACACACACATATATACATATATACATATATATATATATATATATATATATATATATATATATATATATATATATATATATATATATATATATATATAAGTTGACTTATTGAGAATGATGCATGTAATTGGAGACATGATTGTAACAGTTTGGTAGTTTTATATAGTAGTTTTTGTATTTTTTTTTACTGATTTCAGTCAATAAGCCATTGCTTAGCAATTGCTTTTTTCTGTTTACATAAAAAAAATCCAAAATTTAAGGATTTACTGATTTGAAAACTACTGCCACCTAAAACTTTTAATGAATTTCTTTTAATTCTTAAAACTGTAAACACATATGACCAATTAAAATGTCTCCACTACAACATTCATATTTCTGATACAACTTCCATAGACATTAAAGTCTATGACTAATTGTCAAATGGTGTACTTTAAAATACAATTCATGGAATTAGCTAAAGAATGTAATATGTAATATTTTTACATTTACCATTTACCTGAATTCCATTTGCATGAATGCCACAAGTTGCTAAAAATGTTGTGATGTGACTTTGTTACCAGGCATCGTTCAATATGCTTGGTAATAAACGCTCGACTGTGCCTCATAAGTTTAGATCAGCATTCAGTGATCTTTTTTGGTGTTCAAGTAGCTGATACAATTTTTTGGTTGTATTGAGTCCAGCTTCTTCACATTTTGGTGTCAATTTATAACTTATAAGAATTTATAAAATTTATTTAATTTATATAGCAAAAAAATGTGAAGATTTGAGTTACAAACTGCTAAAACCCTAATTTAGTAACTTATTTTTGTTCTTTTGTCAACAAAGCTACTACTTTTTACTTAAAGCTACTACTTTTTACTTATGTTAGCTAGACTGCTTGAAAATCTTACTTGTAGAATTGCACAATAAAATAATAAAAAGTGTTAGCAGTGTTGCCTGCTTTAAAAAAAAACAATGTTTAATATTTAGCATACAGGTAATATCTTTAGCTGTAATATTTTTTAGCTAATATCCATTTAACTTATTCCATTTTTAAACTTGATTTGTTTACTCTAAGAGTTAATTAGTTACACTGACAATATAGATACAGTATTACACTTACTATAATTGCTCTAATCTAAGACACCTGTTAACATTGTCAGATTTTTTTAGTCATTTTTATAAATGTCACATTATGAAGAATATGTATTGTGGTCATGAATAAGTTAGTAGGTTCAGGAACATAGCCTGAACCTACTAGATATACAACTTTCAGATTATTTTTTAACTAATCAATTACTGTCTCTCTATCTTTCTTTCACACAAACACACACTGCATTATATACAGCACATGCACAAGTCTATTAGTCATGTGGAATTGCCATTGCCATTAGTAGCCATAATGCAAATTTGCTACACAAAAATCTCTTTTCAACTTTAGCATTTTTCATTTTATATTTGTTTGATGCATTTAATATTTATGCCTGGCACAGTAAACATAGAGAGTATTGATGTTATATATAGATTCAATTCACTTTAATATGGCACATACATCATCATATTACATTTTATTGGACTTAAAAGCAAAATTGGCAAATTATTAGGCAAGT
Organism: Corydoras sp. C115; assembly: GCA_019802505.1. Classification (NCBI taxonomy): domain Eukaryota; kingdom Metazoa; phylum Chordata; class Actinopteri; order Siluriformes; family Callichthyidae; genus Corydoras; species Corydoras sp. C115. Next base: position 576,155 of record JAFMOC010000048.1, read on the forward strand.
AAAGCTGTAATAGGTTGTAAATAAAAAGACAGTATAATTAAACCATAGTCAATAAAGCAGATCCGTGCTTGGAATAAGTTGTGGGAGGACTATTAGCAACAAGTGTGTGTGTGTGTGAGGGGGGGGGGGGGGGGTAGGTTTAAGTTTGAAGATCGAAGTTCGAGATGTGTACGTGCTCATGAGCAGGAGCAAGCGCCTGCATTTGGCTCTATAATGCAAAGGATTTGATTTAGCCTTCTCAGCTAACCTGATCCCTCTACACGCTCTCAGCCAATTAAACAAGGTACATTCATTTGTGCACACACACACACTCTGGCCCAAGTGCAGTATGTGTGACGCTCTGTTCAGATGTCCAGACCTAAAAATAAGTTAACAGTGTGACACCTGCGGCTATGATTAGAACAGGAAAGTGTGAGGCAGCTACATAAGGTGAAGTGTGTGTATATGTGTAGGGGTATTTTGAACTCACACACACACACGTTCTATGGCCTTCATAAAGTGCCAACAACTCAACTGTAAAGGACACAATCACTTTTGCCTTTCAGTTTTGAACTATAACCCTGACTAAATTACATCTATAATAATTTCACATTAAGAGAATTTCTGCTACATAATTATAAACTATAGACCATTAAAAAAAAGACAGTGTACCTGAATCCTTGAAAATATAGTAAATGCCTACTTATATTTGAAATATACTTTTACATGAAGCTTAAAATGATAGCTGGCATAACTTATCCCACGTGTATAATCAGCCAGTTAAAACTTTTGTTAGAAAAAGTAAAAAACAAATCAGTAAACAAATGTTAATGTTTTAGGATTAGTGAAAGCTGTTTCCAATATAATGAAATTGTTCTTGTTGTTGCCACATTATACAATTGCTTTCATCAGGCTAGATATATTGTGTCTAGAAAAAAAAAATTCTAAATTGAAATTCAAAATACCTATTTTAACACTGTACATTAAAAAAATATCAGTGTTAATATGCCAGCAGACGAACAAATAACTATATTACCTCAACAAATTAGCAAAAATAAAAAAACAATTAATTGGTTTAACCTTCAGTAAAATAAAAAAAACTAATCAAATAATTGGTAAAACTTTTTTTTATTTGCTTCACCAAAAACAGTATTACCACATTACATGACATGAAAATATATTATCATTTAATTTATTATATATTTCATTATAAAATACACAGTCTATAACGGACTGTTGAACGAATGTAAAATGAAATCTGACCCAAATGTTTCCATATGCACGAGGCCGCAAAAAATTTAATTTCAAATAAAAAATGTGGTGTCTGCACCTCACTGTAAAGTTTTCTCAGACGCTTAAAACTGAATAAACACGTTTATATGCATTTTACTTATTGGTGCATCCCTAGGTTAGAATTAATAACTTGTAAAAACCACTAGGAATGAACTGGAAGCATCATACCTTAGCTGCATTATCAAAGCCAAAAAAGACAAAATGAAGCAACTGGAAATTATTATATACTTAGCCACAACAAAGAGGTGAAAGCCAGTAAAGAGACCTGCCTTTTTAGTCAACGCATGTGGAGAAACTGTCACTAATGAATCACCACTCATAAAATTAATGTTTTTAAGTATATTAACTTAGTCTTCTAAAACAAATTTATTGTACTAAATGATTTATTATACTAATTATGTAAAAGATGACTAAGAGTCAGACTGCATGGCAACAGCAATAAATAACTTGTTCATAGATTATTTTGGAAAATATTATTGTCATTTTAAAAGCTGATCCAAACCAAAATTGTTGCAATCGCGGTCAGAAGTTTAATAACTGCATAAACTATAAGATAGTTGCATCACCACAATAAGAGTTTAAACTTTAAACTATTATAAAAAAAAAGATCTATACCCAACAGTAAAAAAGTACATTAAAAACCACATGTTGCAAGTCTGTGGTTTAGAGTTCTGTGTGTTTCTGTCTGTGCGTAGTGATCTAAGATTGACCACTTAAGAATTCTAAGCTAAAAAGTCAGTGAAATTTGTTTTGCATGTTTGTCTTGTGTTATTGCCCAAACTCTTGCATAGATGCACTTATGTTATATTGTGTAGAATGCTATTCCCAGAATTCTGACCTACATTTGCCTTTTTAGTGGTGCTGTTAGTTAAAATACTATTTCTTTATATTAATGTTCATGTACGTATTTATATTTTATAATCTTAATTGATTAAACTGACGAACTTATGAAATTATTCTACGTGGTCCGGATCACCATTAGTACTGTGTTGATATGAACATTAGTGTCCAGCTGACTGCTTCTCGTTTCCTTCTCATACTTTGATAAGACATTAAAAATGTACAGCCAAATGACCTTTAGCCAGTGCCATTAAAAAAAACTGATTAACTATATACACAGAGAAAAAGCAAGAAGAGAGAGTGAGAAAGAGAGAGAGAAAAGTAGAGGGGGAGAATGTAAGAAATTTAGTAATTATCATTAGTACTTACTATTCTTTCTTTGTTCTTACTTCTGGTTTAACTCTGAAACAAAGTAAAACATTGATAAAGTTACAAAATGGCAAACATTATAGCAAGTGTATGTGTTAATGAGTGTGTGGATTGGTGTTTGTGTGTGTGTGTGTGTGTGTGTGTTAGCATTATAATACTGCATTAAGGTTTTACATGCCCAAAAAGCTATTTCAGTACTTTTTGATGTAACTTATTTCGATGTCAAGTTCAAAAGTGAAATATAAATATTAAATAAATATACAAAACATCTGAATTAATTAAATAACATAGAACATAGAACTTTGTAACACATTTTAATTCATATATTCACACTGTGTGTTCATAAACACACAATGTGTCATAATGATATATTTAAATAAATTACAGTATACATTGAGTAGGTAAGATTATTTACTGAGCTTGGAGTAATACACAATCTCAACGAGGAGTAAACAACCTGATGACAAATGATCAAATTTGTCATGATCTAATGTACTGTAGGTGTTCAACATGTTATGCTGTAGTATTGCAATGTATTATAGTTATTATGGAATGGTTTACAATTAAATACATTAAAAATCTATTTTGCTTTATTTACTGCTAGTGTTCACACAAGATCTAGGAAAACAATTTAGAGCTCCTACAACAAAGACTTTAAAACATTATTTTTCCTGTTTCAATTTGATAAGGCTGAGTCTCTGTTTTAGTAAGAAGAATAATTGACAAAGACTTTTACTTTCTGATAGGGTCTTATCAGCTATTATATAACCTTGTTCTCTTGTTCTTTCTAAAGACTAAGGTTCTTTCTTCAACTAACAAGTCAAAGTGTGCTTGTATGTACGTGCATGTTTGTATGCGATCACATGTTCTATTGGGTGTGTTAAAGCTGCTTACTTGCATTCACACTGTGTGTGCTCTGTGAAACTCAGTAGAGATTTGTGTCGTCCAAACTCCGGTTTTAATCTGTATACCTGTAAACATGCAAAGGTTTTCAAAACATTTCATCTGGGTTTCAAATGACAAATTAAAAGAAAACTTTATTAATTTACAAAGTATAATCACATTTTTCAAATTTCCGATAATAACTGAGATAATTGAAGCTCACAATTTTCCAAAATATGTTTGATGTAAAATAAATTTATCTGAATTTATCATTAATCTGACAGCCCTTACCTCCAGTGTGATGTTGCGTGTTTGTGTAGGAACACACTCAAGTGCTTCATCATTACAACAGCCCCCACAACGTTGCAAAACCACGCAGGATGGGATGTAAGTGTAATGTGTATCATGAGGATACTCGTGGTGGATGTTGATCAGCATTTCACGTGATCTACAGGTGCTTTGAGAATACACCTCCAAGAATGGAACCACTGTAAAAAATTTTTTTAAAAGAGAACAGGAAACACATTAACACAACACAGCATTTGTTAGTCATTACAAATTAGCACACTACAAAGATACAGCTTGATCCAATCTAATCAGAAACACGATTGTCTCATGATGACAGCCCCATAAATATGAATGGTAACACTATAATACCATAATCAGAAATGACACTACCTCACCACACTTATAATACTTATAAATTACCCTTTCTCCTTACTTCAGTTACTTACTTACTTACTTACACATCAGTACCATACACAGATGTCTTAACAGATGTACACTAGCTCCTCACACAAAGTGACCTCATTAGACTCAAACCAGCTTGTCCTTATAACGCTGCACCTTAAACATTTGTTGCAGCATCATATACACTAACATATTTAGGTTGTTATAGTACACAGTAATTAACAGCACCAGAAAAAGTTAAATCATATTCTCAAACCACATAATATACACTACTGTATTGCACTTTTAACATCTTATTAAATAGAATAAATAGAAAATTAACAACCCTGCAACCCACACCTTACACAACAATAGTACCACATAGGCAATGTGCTTGAACCATAAAAAAAAGAGCATTCGTTTATCTCCCATCTCATTAATTTTAGTTTCTGGAAGACTTTTTTTCTTTTATTCACTTTTCCTAGAAGCTCTGCCAGTTCCGCTCTTGTTTCCTGAATAGATTAACACAGACACAATGCCAAATGCTTTACAAAAGCCCATTATGCTGATGAGGACCGGACCTGCTCAGTCACACACACAACTCAGTTAAAGTTTTCTTTTTTTATTTAAGTACATTTAAACATCCTTCAGTGTACAGGTTCTTAAAAGTCAGCAGTGACTTCAGACTAATTATATTATTGGACCAGATTAAAACATATTAAAATCATAGTATCAATATCAGTAATAAAGTTTATAAATTTTATAAAGTTTTAAAATAAGGTTATAATCAGTATTGCTTCAGAAATCTTGTTGTTGTTGGTTATGCAACCAAAAATAATGAATTTACAACATTTTTAGTTTTGAACCACCAACGTTAATTACTATTTAATCATACATATGTTACATATGTGCATGTTAATAATGACAAATGATTGATAATTATGCTCAAATATTCTCCAGTGCACTATATCATTAAGTTTCAGTATACATGTTTAAATATTAAAAATCTAGCCTTCATTACAAATATTTCATGACAAAATGTATCAAAACTAAGTTAGTTTTGTGGCTAGCTGGTTCCATTGAAGACTCTTTAGCTTGTAATTTATCGGTTGTTACACACAACATATTTAACCTAAGGTCTATACAGGTACTAAATGTTATAAACTACATCATAAATGAAACAAATTTATGGATTTAGTAATTAGAATTTTATGGTCGTCTTAAAATACCCTAATCTATTATTTCTGCCACCAGCTTTGGCCAGGGATTCACTCAGTTATATATATTTTTATGTTTTGGCAATACAATTTATTTCAGATCTAGCATCATGAACAGAGTTTCTTTTTCAGTCTCACTACATAAACACATCTGTTTCTTAAGTGCATGACATTTAATGTGTAGCATCTGTGCCAGAATAATCTCAGATCTGAACATGACAATCCTTAATCGGCACATGCTAACAAACAAATGGTGTAAAGTATTTGGTCTGTTTAACAGCATATGAGATCCTTTTGTGGTATGACTTATCATGCCTACCTGACATTCTAATCATCTAAACACACACTTTGGATTACAATAAATCACTTGAGAGTCTCAGAAGTAAAACAAACCATGTAATATTTTATGAAAATATATACCCACAAAATGAACAACATAAGGTAAAATACCATAAAGCACAAAAAGGGTTGTTTTAAGAACATCTAAAACAAAACATCGAGGGTGGTACCTGGAATCCACATCAGACAACTATTAAACATTAAACACAACTAAGCAAATATCTCCTACATGTTTTACATTAATAATTTACAAATCCTTCAAGAAACAAAAGTGAACAAAAGTATGTACAATTCATGAATTGGTGAAATATTAGAACACCTCAACGTCATATCCATATGAGGTGAACATCCAATTTTAAGGCCATCGGCATTAGTGTAACCAAAATAAATTGGTAAAATACTTTGACCAAAAGTCAGTCTACAAAAATGGATCAGAAGAAGTGTCCGAGATGCTTTGTTCCACTTAAATTTATAATAGTTGGATTCATAATAATGTTTAGGCCGTACAATGCACTTTCCAATTATGAATAAATAGATATTTCAAGTCTATGTGTCTGAACTGTACAACATTAAAGATTAAACACTCTACAGGATGCCCAATAAATACCAATTATGAGTCTGCAGAATGCTTTATAGCTTAAATAGTATATGGGTTCATAGCTAAAAGTACAAAGACGTAACACTTCAGATCAGCTCTGCCTCAGATATGACATTTTAATGGGGTTTGGACACGGTGCAAATACTTTGTAAGAAGCATTATTATGCTAACTGCCATGAACACAACAAGCTACATTTGATTGTGATGCTGTGAACTAAAAAGAAGTGCTGTGTAGAATGAGCTGGCACACAATAAATACCTGAGTAGTCTAGTGTGCTGTCAGCTAATTAGTACACACTGTGTTTAAATTTGTTTAAGAGTAATTTATTAACCTGATGAAATGGGTCTGACTTTTACTGAGGTAACCTTGGAAAACAGCAATGATACTCGGGCATTGAAATGCATTTTATTAAATTAAAGTGGAATTAATGTAGGGCTTTATCAAATGCACTTACACACACACACACACACTAGTATGACCTTGGGGAATTGTCAGGGAGCCACCCTGAAGTTACCAAATAAACAAACACAGGTGCATTCAACCAAGGATTTCAAATTAATCTTAATGATTGGCCTGAAAAGACGTGTCCTCGTTTATGGCTATGCTAACACTAAGAGACTGGGGTGGGGTGTGGGGGAAATGAAGCAATCCCATAGGGGACTATTGAGAAAATGGGGCATATTTGGCCATTTTCTCTTAAAAATAATAATTAAGCATTCAGCACAGGGCATAGAATAACCTTTATTTTCATTGATTACCTTGATAAGAAACATTTTGTAACCAAATGAGCTGGAAGTCACTTTATATTTAAAATGATTGGTTTTTAATTCATCACACACACGTACTCACAAATACACATACATATGGGCAAGATAGATCATCCAATTTACCTAGTATTTACGTTTTTGGACTGTGGGAGGAAACCAGAGAAGCCAGAGGAAACCCATACGGACACATATCGGGATTCAAACCTGAATTCCCAGCGCTGAGAGGTGGACATGCTAATCACTAAGCCACTATGTCACCCTAGTTTTTAGTTAATTTTTTTTACCAGACTTGACTTTATGAATTAAATTGTGCAGTTATTATGTTCAACATGACAACAAACGGAGATCCTGCTAATGCAACATTTCACAATTAAAGATTAATTGGAATCTTGTGTTTTTTTTAATGTTGTAGTGCTTTTATGTGGTATGATAAAAGCCTCAGAATAACATAAGAGATAAGGGTGGAGGAGCTAGTACCTTTGACTCAGCAAAAACCTGGACAATAACAGACCGAATGGTGGCTTACTAATCCATTCCAACATCAAAAGTATGAGGGATGTTTAACAATGTTGATACAGGGAAGTATCTTCTCATGACTGTTGGGTAAATATGGGAAAATCTCACAAACCCATAGCTGGAGAAAGATTCATTTAAAAGATAATAATTACATTAATTTCCACTGATTTTTAAAAAAGATTTGTTTGTTTAAGTAAATTTCTGCCATCGCTGATCTCCCTAGTGCTTAAGATGTCTAGACCTAGGGAATTAAGTATAAAAATGTTTAATGTCGTTTATCTTTGCTTTGAAGAAGGTTACAAAGCATTTGCTACAGAGGTGTTAGGTTGTGTTGCTGGTTGTCAGAGTAACTTGTTAAATGTCCATGAAAATTGAATGAATTTGAAGTTTTATGATAGATATCAATTCTTGTAAATATTGATGCATCAGGTATGAAGGGTAGGAATTCACTGTTTTAAGAGGTAAGCACAAGCTAAATTAACCTAGTTGTTATTTATGTATATTATGCTGATAACATCAAGCCAGTAATCATGATATGACAGTGTGTTTCTATTACATGGAGGATTTATATCAGCATTTGTTGAAAAAATGATAAACAGGACAGGGATTTTGAAGAGGATGCTGTTCTTTATACACTCACAAGAGGGCACTACTACTGAAACTAAACTAAATTAAAGTGCCACTGATTACTCAGTCACTTACCTTCATTCTTACTTTTTCCCTCCTTTTGTATGTGAGCCGCCTGCAGAGAAAAGGGAAAGGCATTAAACAAGTAAAAAAAATCAGTGCGTCATTCATTCATTAAACCCTTTTAAACAATCAAAATAGTTCAGACCGGTTCGGAAATGTTTACAAATGAGCTATGAGTAAAACATGCAGTCTGTCAGACCATTTATACTATGTGTGTGTTGGTGTGTTGTGGTTTTAAGTACTCTAATCACCAGGCAGTTTTGGCACTGTCCTGATTCTACTATGGAAAATTTTATGTCTAAATGACTTCCAGTCAATCACTCTAGGACCTGTAAGATTTTTTATTTTTATTTTAAAAGCACATAAGTGTCAGATCACATTCAGAGTGTGACTGCATTACAAATCAGATTAAAATCTAATAACAATAATAATCTAATCCTAACGTTAAAAACAGTTTAACACTCTCAAAGCAATCCTTTTATACCTTTTAAAAACTTTAGACCAATCAAGTATAAAGCTAAATGATACTTTCACTACATAAAAACAGTTTCCTTGGCAGCAATGCAAAGATCACCAGGCCAGAATTACAGTAATACAAATATGTACACTATTTATTTAGTTTTAACATATTAAATTTTGCATATAAATGAATAGTGACGCTGAAAGTTTGTTTTATCCAATAATGCAATTTACTGAGTTAAGGTGAGTTCAGCAGTTATTTCACATTCCTTCGGATTTTATCCTCTTTAGTGCACTATGTATGTGTGTACTGTAAAGTGCTCAACATGAACAGTTTCTTACATCATGCATTCCTTCATGAAACAAACCTCATACTTAAAGTCAGACTTACTGCAGCATTATTGTGCGTTAAAGTTGTTGAATGTAAAGGTTTTAGCTAATTGTTAATCCTTATTATATTACATTTGCATGACGTTTCAATGCACAATATGCATGTCCTATTTTTGTGCCCAATATGATTTGGGACACGACCCATTTACAGTCGGCACTGTAGTCAGCAGCCGGTAATACGAGGAGCGTTTAGAGATACGTTAAGGTAGGGCACTGGACTGTGGCCTTTAATGCGGTTGGAACGCAGCCAACGATCAAGGAAGCCGATGTTTGATTTAATTTTAAATAATAAATAAATCTCAATAGCACACATCGGCAGGTGTTTCACCAACGAATCACAGCAAGGCAGATGTGAGGATGGTAAAGTTACTACTGATTTATCGTATTCTGCGCTGCCTGCGACAGCGTGATGTAATCCGGCACTGAAGTTGCTAAAGTAGTGAGATAGGGCAGAATGTGATATTAGACGCGGCCCTAAACCGGTGCGCATCACGCGAGTGCTGGTGCAGGGAGTTAAAATTAGATCGAGAACCACAGGTGTCTATAAACCACTGGACGTATATGCTAATATTTCAAGAGAATAAGATAAAATAAATAAATAAATAAATAAATAAATAAATAAAAAACAGTCTGTGAGTCAATGTTTATAAACGTCCATTATTCCAACATTGGCTTTTTTTTATAAAGGATTCTCATTGATCCTCTGAGGAAACCTAACAATAAGAGCGAAAAATTGAAGTATTATTTGAAAGATTTCCCATTGTGGAGTGCTGGTTAGACATTCACAGACATCCCATCGAAGGGGGCTTGAAGTTTGCCCTTTTTTAACTCAAAGGAACAATGCAATGCATAGTTTCACATTTTCATGGCTCCCTTATAATATGATGATCTTATCGGCTTTACATGGTTTGGTATGCAGCTTCTCGCCTTATCATCATAATGTTGCAATTATCTACATTCTGGTAATGTAGCCTATACTAATCAAAAGGCTAAGAAGAATAAGAGCTATAATAATAATAATAATAATAATAATAATAATAATAACTATCATAAATACACAAATATCTATCTATCTATCTATACAGGTACACACACATATACATATATTTTAAAAACGTCTATAGGCCCATGTTCAGTGTGGTTGTATATTAATTGTAATCCACAATTTAAACAGTGTAAGTCCCTATAATGTGTATGATGTGGTAACAAAATACCAATCATTACAATTTGAGTTACCAAATGACTTTTTAAGACAGTTTTTTTTTTTAAAGAAATTAGAATCTACTACAGATTAAATGGGTGTAATGCAATGTGCTGCGTCCCACCTTGAGAACAGTCACGTTAAGAAGAGCTGCCACAAACAACTGCGTCCAATTCAATATAAAGTTCATGTTTGGCTGCCCCAAGGTCGTTCGGATCGGTTGGTATTCAAAGGGCGTCTGGGGTGGTCAAAACTCAATAAAATGCCTTAGAATCTTTGGCCTGCACTCGTGGTGAAAGCCAGGTCAGTCGGGGTCATAGTAACCCTTCCATTCTGCGCGGCACCTGTGTGAAATCCCGGCTCAAAACTGATTCTTACTTGAGCCTCAAGAATCCACAAGCATGGTATTCCGTACTTACAAAAGCTTCACAATATCCCCAGCGGCGCTAACAATAAATAGGAGCCCTTATGAAATTCTAAATAGATGGAGAGGCAAAAAGTTTCTCTGCGCTCCGGGGGAAATCTCCAATCCGTGTGCGGTGTCGAGATTCAATTTCATTCAGTTCGAAGCGTCACAGCGCGCAGATAACCATCCAGTCCAAGTTTGGCGCTTTTCTCTTCTTCGAATGTCTTTCCACTATGAGTGCGGTTCCTTGTGCGTGCGTGTCTGTCTGTCTGTCTGTCTGTCTGTCTGTCTGTCTGTCTGAGTGAATGAGCGCTCGCCCTCGCTGCTCTTGCCGTGTACTGCGTACTTGCTTCACGAGTGCCTTCTTGAGAAGAACACGCGGCTTCTGATTGGCCCGAATAAGATCTTGTCATATAAACCACGCCTTCTCTCATGGGCCGTGTCCCGAACCAAACAGACCACGACTAGTGGATTCACACAGGGAGACTACTCTGCCTTTCAGATTTTCTGTATATATATATATATATATATATATATATATATATATATATATATATATATATATATATATATATATATATATATATATATATATATATGTATGTTCTTTGTATTAATACTAACATTGATATCTGTAAGCCTATGCAACTTCCAATTTTTTTTGATGTTGTAGAAAATATACAGTACATTTTATTAGAACTTCTCAAGGCACTTTGAACAGCATTGCTGTTAACTGTGCAAAAGCTCAAGTACAAAACCAATAAATGCGTTGTGCTGTACACAGATAACGAATAGATTTACGCATGGGTGGCGGAATGGCGGGTTTCCTTGCAGCTGCTGTTGCAACAGTGACCTCTACCGGTTGTTTGAAGCGCTGGCGCGGTGTCTGGTGCACTCAGGAGGCTGGGGGGCAGCTCACATCAGCACGTGCTATACTTACTGTATGTTATGGGCTGAGCTCTGGGGCTTGTTCAGTTATCAGGGCAGAATGTGTGACAAATGAATATGTGAAACACTGTAGACAATGATGGACGAGAAAGTAGTCCAAAAGTTGATGTAATTGCATTGTAATTAAACACCAATTAATGTTAGAAACCAATTACAACAGGACATTGAAATGTAAATTTGTAGTAACTTTAAATACAGCAAAAATCAAACGATGATTTCTAAAATTTCACAATTGCAGACAAATAGATAGTTTTGAATGTTTTTGTCAGTACTGATTTTGCTAAGTCGAGATAATAACTAGTGAATAACTAGTAACACTGTAATTCAATTAAAGTAAACATAAACTGTTCATCTCTTTATAATTCATTCATTCATTCATTCATTATCTTCCGCTTTATCTTATATTAGGGTCGCGGTGGGGTTCCCCATGCCCATCCAGGGGAGAAAGTTTTGGGCGCTGGGCAGATACACCCAGTACAGGGCGTCAATCTATCGCTGGGCACACACTCACTCACACAGACACGCACGCATACACACTCTATATGGGGCAATTTTGGAGAACTCAATTCACTTGATCCATGTTTTTGGACTGTGGGAGGAAACCGGAGAACCTGGAGGAAACTCACGCAGACACGGGGGGAACATGGAAACTCCACCCAGATGGGGATTCGAACCGGGAATCCCTAGTGCTGAGAGGCGAAAGTGCTAACCACTAAGCCACCGTGCCACCCTCTTTATAATTCATTCATTCATTATTTCCCGCTTTATCCTATATTAGGGTCGCGGTGGGGTTCCCCATGCCCATCCAGGGGAGAACCTCTCAGGCGCTGGGCAGATAGACCAAGGACAGGGCGCCAATCCATTGCTGGGCACACACTCACTCACACAAACACTCTATATGGGGCAATTTTGAGAATTCAATTGACTTGATCCATGTTTTTTTGGACTGTGGGAGGAAACCGGAGAACCCGGAGGAAACCCACGCAGACACGGGGAGAACATGGAAACTCCACCCAGATGGGGATTCGAACCGGGAATCCCTAGTGCTGAGAGGCGAACGTGTTAACCACTAAGCCACCGTGCCACCCTCTTTATAATTATTATTCTAAATAATTTCCACACGTTTGTAAATTGTGAATGTATATGCAAAAATGTAAGCCTTATGTAAAAGCCTTTTAAGCCTTATTACTGTGGAGAAACTCCAGTTGCCTACTCAAAGCTCTGACCTCAAACCCAGTGAACACCAGAGGGGTGAAGTGGATCATAAATTGTGAGTTTTTTATGTAATGTCAATGGGTCACAATTTTATATTCAGATTGCTAGTTTTGAAATATGATGTCCAACATTATTAAGACAAATTAAACCTTATAATGTAAATTATACAACAGGAATTTACAGATTCACAGTCGGCATGGAGGTCAAGGTTTTAAGTGCAAGAAAAAATACCTGCTTTAACTGCTTGCAGACATTATCTGTCACCTTGGCTTTGGGTGGATGTGTTTTGTCTTTGTGTTGTCATTTAATGCAGGGACAAGGTAATTTACTTAAGCTGACCTTAGAATGAACTGTCACTTGTGTGTAGGGGAAACATCAAAAACAAAAATGAATCTAGGCAAAAAAAAAGAGTTTCTAACTATCAAAGGCAAGGCTAAAAGAATACTTAGGGTTGCAATGAAAGATGAAGTTATGGTGAAATAATGTTAATGTAATAATAATTGTTACATGAACTATACACACCAGCCATTTAATTAGGTACAACTTGCTAGTAAAACATTGGATTACCTTTTGCCTTCAATAATGCCTTAATTCTTAATGGCGTACTTTCAACAAGGTGACAAGATTGCATCATGCAGTTGATGCAGATTGTAATTTGCTCAATGACATGTTCAAGAAAATAGTTTGAGATGATATGAGCTTTGTGACATGGTGCATTATCCTACTGGAAATGAACGTATCAAAAGATGGTACAAAAATGGTATTTTGCATTCCTTGGTTGTAACGAGTGGTTATTTGAGTTATCTGTTTATCATTTCAAACAAGTCTGCCTATTCTCCTCTGACCTCTCACAGCAACAAGGTACTTTCATCGACACAACTGCTGCTCACTGGAAATTTTCTCTTTTTCAAACCATTCTCAGTAAACCCTTAAAAAAAAGATAATTGTGCATGAAAATCCCAGTAGATCAGCAGTTTCTTAAATATTCAGACCAACCTGTCTGGCAATAACAACTATGCTATGTTCAAAGTTACTTAAATCCCCCCCTTATCCCATTCTCGGTTTACACTTCAGCAAGTTGTCTTGACCACCTCTACATGCCTAAATTCATTAAGTTGCAGCCATGTGATTGACTGATTAGCAATCGGTGTTAACAAGCAAATGAACAGGTGTAACTAATAATGGCGCCAGTGAGTATATAATTTCTTAGGTAAATAACACAGGTAAAACAATCGACAATTGTTGTTTTTTATTTTTCTATTTGCTTATTAAGTAACATTATCTACTGCTGACTGGAAACACTTCTTATTTCTGATGGACAAAATCTTCATTGCTCTCGAACTACTGAGATTGCAGTCCCACCAGTATGTTACTGTTGTGTTATGTGAAGACTTTAGAGCACATTGCAAAACCATATGGTAAGACGAAAAGAGAGGGTTGCACTTTAGACTTTTTGAACATCATCAGCACCACCACAATGGGCACTGGGGTTCCTTAGGGCTGTGTTTGTAGTTCACTGCTGTTCATCCTTCTGACACAGGTCTGTGCAACAATGCAGAGCTTAAATAAAATGAAGTTTGCTGGTGACACGACGGTAGTCAGTGTTATCAGCAAGAATGACTGGTCAGCATAAAAATATAAAGTACAACTGCTAATAGACTGATGTAAAACCAACAACCTGTGAATGTGGACTAAACTGAAGAGATGGTTATTGCATTACAAAAAACAATGTGTAATTACTCTTCACTAAACATTGATGGCTTTACTGTGATTTGCAAGAACACCAAATTATCTGCTTTGAGAACTGCAAAGGATAGTAAGTACCATTGAAAAGATCATCTCTTTTTCATCCATTACCGACGTTTACACCAAATGCAAAGCAATGATCATTGTGATGACCACTTATACCTTCTACACACACTTTTTAACATACTGCCATCTAGAAAAAGGTAGCAAAGCAAAATGTTAACAAATAAGAACAAACAGGATTGATTGGCATTCAAACGTTTCGCTTCTTTCAAATATTCAAGATTCTTGTTGGTGATAATGAACACAAAATGTTTATCTCTTTTAGACTAACAACAAGATTTAAGTTGTTCTTTGTACTTCGCCCCTATAAAAGGCACCATGAGTGGAAATATGAATCACAGATTACTATACAATTTCTCTTAATTATGACAAAGAAAAAGCAGGAAAGAAAATTATTCACAATTTCAACCATTTGCTTACCAAGAAGCTTCTAAATTAGTACATCATTAACCTGAATGCATTTATCCAGAAGCATGTTGTCATGCTTTCCACGGCTTAGAAGGACTGAGTCTATGGCTGGACTCAGTGGTATGGAAAATATAAAGCCGTTCAGGAAACACTTATTTAAAAAAAATTATATTAAGTATGATCTTGCCCAGCGATGGATTGGCGCCCTGTCCTGGGCGTATCTGCCCAGTGCCCGAAACGTTCTCCCCTGGATGGGCATGGGGAACCCCCACCGCGACCCTACTAGAGGATAAAGCGGGAGATAATGAATGAATGAATGAATGAAAGTATGATCTTACAAAGTACTTAGCATTGTATGTATTTTTTAACTGTAGGGTTAGCCTCACATTACAACAATAATTCTGTTTGGACACTGTGCATAATCACCCAAGTTCCATCCTATTTATCATTTGAAAGTAGCATAACATCACAATCCTTCAGTTAATGATGTTCAGAAAGGCAATGTGCTTATGTTTTTGAACTTTTAAGCCACGACTACTGATCCTTTTAGATAAACCCTCACTTTTAATCCTGCAAGATCATCTGGGAGTTGCTAAATCCTGTCACATGCTCCCTGAGAAAATATTTAACTTTGTGATCTGCATTTGTGGGAGTTGCCCTAATTAACACCACATTAGTAAAAGTTGAAAGTTGGAATGAAATTTCAAAAAGAGAAAAAAAAAGTAGTGAAATAATACTTTCACCATTCTTTTCCACCTACGGTGGGTGCGGTGCCACATACAGAAACCCAGGTTCATGCGGTGCATCATGCTTGTCCAGTCCCCAAGTGAAGGTTTGCCAATGTGAATAAAAAGAATAAAAGGAAAAAATTATGAGCTTTCTCAAAGGTCTTAATAAGTTATGACACCTAGATTATTTACAGATAGAGTTTTCTCTGGCTAGAGCACAGGTTTCAGGCTTAGAATAGAGGCCTTGAATTTTGAACTGTTGTAAAAAGCATCATATAAATAATATTAATACTGCTGGAAAACACATCATTAACAAAAACACGTATTGCATAAAATCCTAGCTTTGTTTGGTTTACTTTTAATAAAGTCTCATTGATCAAATTAATACTCCTATAGTATAGTGCTGCCAGTCATTAGAATGTTATTAGATGCACATATTGTATATAAAATACTTAGAGTACACAAGTTTGTTGAATTCCCTCAGTTTACCTAGTAAAAGGCAACTACAAACAACCTTGTGTTTGATTTGAAAGTGTCATTTTGTCAGGGTCTTGTACAGGTTGTTCTGTAAGGACACACTCCACCAACACCACACAATAAAGTAAGTATGAAATAGGATTTTAAACAATTTACACTGTCAAGATCACAAAATGGCAATAACAAATTTACAATGTTTATAAAGTTGGTTTTAGATTAGTGTCAATGGCATCCAGAACTTAGTATAGAATAATGTTAAAGGGTCTAAACATAGTAAAACAGTTTTCAGGATCATTGAGGGCAGCACAAAGAGCTGGTAATAAAATTGTAACTAAAGCAGCTTTACATCTAATTATATTTCTAATTATAATGCTAAGGTTTTATATAATTCTTTAAATTGAAGTTAATTTAAATTTAAAAGTGCATTATGATACTCTATATATTACGCATTATGCAGTTCATCGTGATAATAATTAAACCCCTAAAGAAATCTGGATGAGAGATGTGTTCAAAAATTTGAATAGGAGGAAAAAATTTATTGCGCACTCAGCTTGTCACCTCCCATCTTGTTCATCAGCTTTAATTTAAGAAAAACATGCAACATGCTGCGTAAGACCCTCCTGCTCTTAACTGAAAACGTCAGCATGGATACCCACACAGCTCTACATAATCAGTGTTTAAACCTGTTTTCTACTTGTTGCTGCTTAAAACCTGTTTTATTTATAACAATATAATTTTATAGCAATGAAATATGTCCTTGAATTCATAATTTGATAATTTCTTAATAACGTGGATCAGGTGGAGGTATACATTCCTACAATACATTTAGTAATTTATATTTTAAAGATTAATCACATGTTCTAAATGAAATTTTGGCCATTAACCTAAAGTTTCAATGTTTTGTTAACCGAACCACTTTAATTCCTGCAGCATTTCATTATGAGTCTGTAGTTTTTGTTGAAAAGAACTAATCAGGTTGTAGAGTTCCATTTTAACAGATACAATTTCTAAACATAAACCGGAATAGAATAGACTAAAAGTGTGTCTATCATTGTTTGTGGCAGCGAAGTGCTAATCACACTGTCAGTTGAGTTGAGTTTTCCTCCTTCAGGCACAGCAGTGTCTGTAAGTACGTCAGGCTTAACTTTGAGGGTTCCATACTGCAAGTAGATGGCATGTTCTTTAACATGCTATGCTCTGGTGGAGACCTTATTTGGAGCATGATAAGGCTATGGAAAGCAGTGGGGTATCTGATGATTTGTGCATTATAGGTAAACTTGAACAATTACAAGTTAAAATTCATTTATTTTTATAGGGTTTTCCCTTGAACTGTTCCTTGCCTGTGCACTAAAGCTACTTTAGAGTTTCCTAACAATCAAAGAAATGGGGGTTGGGGGGGGGGGTGGAATGAAGAAACTTAGTCTCAGTCTGGAACTCACAGTAAATTAATTAATTGAATTAATTGACTTCAGGATCTGTTAATCAGGCTTGTGTGTTGTGTTAATTAAAATCATCATATTTCTTTAGATCCGCCATAAAGGTTTAATTTCTCTTATGTCATTTTTGTTGCATTCTGACAGCTGTTGACACCTCAAAAGTACACAAATAAAAAAGCTTTTAGATGAGACACATTAATTAACTAGCAGACAGATTAATTAGCAGAATGCAGCATGTGACTCAGGCACTGTCACATGGGACTTCAGATTACCTGTTTATAGGGCTCCTGGAATACTAGCAAAAAAGCTGAAATGCCAACACAAACATCCCAAATCTCTAAATCAAGTTTAAACTGGTCTCTAAACCTACACCTACAAGGATTAATTAAATGCAAGAGTTAATAATTGTGTTTTAATCTACTTTTAAAGATTCAGAATCCCAATCATTAACAGAAAAGGTATTTCAAAGTTGAGGAGTCTTATAGGAAAATGCTTTCCAGCTGAATTATTGATTTTATGAACTAAAATCTGCTTTTTGGGGAAAGAGTACACATGGATTATACAACCAAATGATTTTACTTATATACTGTATACCCTGACGATGTAACATTTTGTTTTTATTTAATACAATTTTGTAATCAATTCAAAACCTAATTGGAAACCAGTAAAATAAAATGTAAGTCACCTCACTGCTGTACATTTAACTTTTGCCTCTTATTGTCCAAAGTGCACATAAAGATAAAATGTGACTGACCTTTTACTGCTCACAGGAACAATTAAAGTGTGTGATGTGGTAGTTTAAATTCCTTATTTTCTACATATATTTTTATATTTTTATATATTTTTAATTTCATGGTTGCTTACTGATAAGAAATGATTTTCCCTTCAATTTGGATCTGCTGTGTCTAAAAAGATATTGCATTTGTTTTGTCTTGGTTTCGAT
Source organism: Corydoras sp. C115 (assembly GCA_019802505.1). Lineage (NCBI taxonomy): Eukaryota > Metazoa > Chordata > Actinopteri > Siluriformes > Callichthyidae > Corydoras > Corydoras sp. C115. The sequence continues at coordinate 594,735 of JAFMOC010000048.1, forward strand.
AAAACACAGTGCTGCCATTTCTACTTTGTATATCAATATAAGACTACAATCAAAGCAGGCCATATAGCTAAGCATTACCATGTTTATATAAACACAATCTTACAGTAAAAAAAAAACAGAAAATCCAAAACACAAAGTGGATTAGACAAAACAGAGAGATATAATGAAAGCAAATAAAATGAAGAGTTATTAATGTTTTAATTACTTTAATGTCCTGTGCCCTTTTCGTGATGACACAATGGTGTTGGTAGGCAGAGTAGTAGCAGTCCAAAATGAGTGGTAATGGATTGTAAACAGTAACGACGGTAATGATTATAAAAAAATGTGGGTGTCATATAAAATCATGGTAGTCATGGTGGTCATATAAAAAAGTGAATCAACCTTCTTGATTATTGATACATCCATCCATTATCTTCCGATTTATCCTCTATTAGGGTCGCAGTGGGGTTCCCCATGCCCATCCAGGGGAGAATGTTTCGGGCGCTGGGCAGATACACCCAGGACAGGGCGCCAATCTATCGCTGGGCACACACTCACTTACACAGACACATTCTATATGGGGCAATTTGGAGAACTCAATTGACTTGATCCATGTTTTTGGACTGTGGGAGGAAACCGGAGAACCCCGAGGAAACCCACGCGGACATGGGGAGAGCATGGAAACTCCACCCAGATGGGGATTTGAACCGGGAATCCCCAGCGCTGAGAGGCGAACGTGCTAACCACTAAGCCACCGTGCCACCCTGATAATTGATACATATTTCATAAAATAATTTTAACTCAAAAAGTTACATATAGATTTAAATAACATTTATTATGTTTAATAAAACTGCTTTTGTGAGAATAATTTTAAATCTGGATACATTTTACTGTTACTCAAATACATACACTCAAAGCATAACTATTATTATTATTATTATTATTATTATTATTATTATTATTATTATTATTATTATTATTATCATTATCATTATCATTATTATTATCATTTGTTAGATTACTATTCCTAGTAGTAATAGTAGTTGTACACATAACAAAATAGCAATAGTTTTGCTAATAGTTGTGTTAATAGTGCTAGTAATAGTGCCAGCATTTATGTTAGAGATAGCAAAAAAATTAAAGTAATTAGCATAAATAATCTACATAAGTAATGTTGGTGTTAGTAAAAATACCAGTGATAGTGCAGATGTGATGTAGTAATGATAAGTAGTAAATTTGTAGTAAATTTGGTTGTAGTAGTAGTATTATATATTATATACTTTTTTATTTGCTTACTGGGTGTGCAAGACATCTGGCGACCACTGCCATTGAACTCCAAATATTCTACCCACCCTGGCTTATTATAAAGATAACTCAAATGTACCTGTCACCACAGATTTGTTTGAACAACTTTACCTGGGCAGGGGGTGAAAATACACAGTACAAACCCCAGCATAAAACATTACCTTTTCATATTATTTAGAAATAGGCAAAGCTGCTCTACAATCTAAACCCTTCTGGCTTAGGATAATGTTATTAAATGTCATATTACTATTGCTAATATATCTGCTACATAATGTTTATCTAAGATTTTGTTTCAACCTTGAACAAAACTGAGCAGTCACAACACAAAGTTTATGCAAAAATATATCTGCAGAAAAGAGAACTCTGCCTCTCTGTCTATAGTTCTCTCTTTCAGATTTGTGCTTTTTTTGGTTAATAAACTTCTATATTTAAACAACTGCAATAATTAAAAATATTAAGTATGCTTTTATTCATTTATTTATGACAGTTGAATTATGCTCATTGCATTACTGGATATGGGGGCGACACAGTGGCTTAGTGGTTAGCATGTTCGCCTCTCAGCACTAGGGATTCCCGGTTTGTGTCTGGGTCTGTGTGAGTGAGTGCGTGCCCAGCCATAGATCGACACCCTGTCCTATGTGCATCTGCCCAGCGTCCGAAACATTCTCCCCTGATGGGCATGGGGAACCCCCTTTGCGACCCTATTACAGGATAAAGTAGAAGATAATGGACGGATGGATTACTGGACATGACAGAATATAGAATTCATATAAATCAAATTTTAGGTTTTTGGAGTTTGTTAATCTTTTGGCTGCAAAGAATGAATTTATGTATTTGTACATTTCTTTGTGGAATTACTAACACAAAAAAAACAGAAACACATAATCTATAGAAAATTTTAATTGTGAGTTATAAGTACATTGGGGAGATAATCAAATTGTGTAAATATTTGAAAAACTATTATTAATAAATTGTGTTGCTAATAGAGAAATTTAGTTATTGACAAATTAACAAAAGTGATTAAACAAGTTTAAACCTGTGTAGTACTGTTTCTATTATTCATACAACAGCCATCTCATATTTTTTAACCATTCAGCCTTTAATATCCAGGTATAATACAATTGGGCAGGTAGGTAGGTAGGTAGGTAGGTAGGTAGATTATGTAAATAGTTATAGAGGCTACAAATAGGCCTGAGAGGGGTCTAAAACAACCTGAGGACCTCACCATAAAAGAGTTATCTGAATACTTTTAATCTTTTGCCAAAATAATGTACTGTAAATTATGAAGTTTTATGTTCTACGCATAATAGACTAAATGGAAATAGATTTAGTTGTGTTGAAGTTTTCTGTCAAATATTCAAATATTTTCATATTATCTTTGTATACACAAAGATTCTCTGTTTTTAGTCTTGATTTTAGAGTATTGCTTAACAGCTACCAAGATGTGATTAACAATTGCGTCATATGTCTTGGTTGTTCATTTTTGTGCTTCTTACAAATTTTATCACCAGTGATTTGTGTTCAGACAACTAAAGCTTACAATTTTCCTATTGTAGGACTCTTCTGGAAATCCAGCTTTGGTAATCTGTATAGGCTTATAAAACTTTAGGAATACGAGCTGTTCTTTGACAGGAACAAGGAGTACATATTGTACTGAAGTACAGTACAGTAATCTTTGTTTATCCTAGACTTTTGATTTTACAGCTGAGTTTGCTTACTTTTTCCACTATAAAAATCTAGCTGGATAATAAGAAATTAGATTTGATAACTGTTAGTATCCTGTGAATGCAAGTAACAGTATGTAAATCATTTACATTGTTTTTATTTATACATTTAACTTTTTAAATATATGCTCATATGCCAGCAATATGTTTAAGTATTGAGTAGGGCATGCTTAGCCCTGTGCTGCATCACATGACATCACAATGCTTAATTATGCTGAACTTGAACTTGAACTTGAACTTGAACTTGAGCCATCGGGCAAAAGGAGGAGAGGAAGGGGTTATATTGATGCAGTAAGGACATGGAGGATGCACTATGATCTGTGAAGAAATTCTTTATGGAGCTCCCATCATATGCCAGACTATATATCTATACACATATTGTCCAGGGCGTGATTACATTTCATGCAAATAATGTAAAAATTTATTTGGTTGCTTTCTCCTCCAGCATTTCTGTTGCTGTGCACGACTTGGCTTGGCAGCTGAGCATTTTGAATACGGCTTGGTGCTCAGCACACCCTTAGGGACTGGGCCAGCAAGTGGTGTCCAGTGATCCTTGATCGCAGTAGGCGGCACTGTGCAGTCAGACGTGCTACCCAGCAGGTAAAGAAGACAGCATGCAGTAAATTGCAATATGTGCTGGCTAGCACACTGACCCAGGGGGATGAGTTCTCGAGTTCACCCTTAACGCTTACAGATAAGCTATAGTTCCCACAGACAGTCAATATTTCAGCAGCAACAAAAAATGGCATTACTGAGAGAGACATCAGCAAGCAAAATGCATAATGTACAAGTATTCGTGTAAAGAAAGCCCATTCCAGTGCCTGAAAAATCCTGTCAATATTCCTCATTGTGTCCCACCAAGTGACATTTGGTACTGAAACCCAGACACAAAGAGAACACATGCAGCATAACAATGTAGCTTCATGGGCATGTTCTCTTGTGGATCACCACTTAGTCACTTATCAGATTTTTTTTTTTTTTTACTTATAGAAACATTTCTATTGTTTGTGAAAATAATTTGTAAATAAATTGAAGTGCACATGCGCGAGAAGTGTATGCAACCTTTTGCTGTGCTCCCGACCATGTTTTTCACTTTTACTTTTTAATCTTTCAGCAATTGTCCCCTGGGATTTAAAAAGAATTCTGATTCTGATTTCTGATTCTGGTTCAGATATTCTGCTCCATATTTTCAAATGATAAATTGTTACCTTTGGTCATTAACATCAGGGAACAAGACCACATCATGATTTAAAGAACATAATCCATTAACTTCTGCCTTATCCTCTATTAGGGTCGCGGGGGAGAACGTCTCGGGCGCTGGGCAGATACACCCAGGAAAGGGCGACAATCTATCGCTGGGCACACACTCACACACACACACACACACACACACACACACACACACACACACAAACACACTCTATATGGGACAATTTGGAGTATTAAGCCACCGTGCCCCCCTTAAAGAACATAAAGTAATATTGTTCTGTTTCTTGCATTGCATTAAACTACCTCTTTAGCTGCCAAGTGCAGAATGTTATTAGGGTGTTATCATAATTATTGACAATTTAAATGCTCCTTTGCCGATATATTTGACTGTAGCAAAATAGAAATGGCAATATAGCAAGATATGTTTGTGCAGTTGATTCATTTATGATTAATCCCTTATTTCTAGCATACCATTATTATAAAAAAGCTGTCATTGAAAAAAAATTTGCACTAATATTGCTATGATGTTGAAACACCCAGCTGTCATTTTAGCTAACAACCTAACAAGCCTAATACTCTTTGGATCGTCATATGCATTTTTCAACCTTAGAAAATAGATGCAACCAAATGCATAGGCTCAGACAGATACAGAGATAAAAAGAATTTTGTAACAGCAATTGTGTCTGATGAAATCTGAGCCACAGTTACTGATGAGATAAATTAAGGCCTGTCCCTGAAGGAAGCCGGTTTTATGGTTCATCCAAACTTGTTCACTGTAACAGGAGCTTCACATAAAGATTTCAAACCTACATGTACTATAGCAGTTACAGCATTCTGGAAAAAGAAATTTAATGTTTATATAAAAGAAATACTGTGAGAAAGGGCAGAAAAGGTTTTCTTTGTCTTACTTCTGGACCCAGAGGTTACATCACACAGGGGAAGCTAAAGAATATTGACACCTCAACTGGCAGATGATCATTTCCCAAAAAAAAAAACTTCAGAAAATGAGAAATTTTAAAATAATATAATTACATACAAAATATTTACAAACACTGACAATATTTACACTAAATCCAATTCAAAATGACTAAATGCAAAAAAGAAACTTCATGGTTTCAGGTCAGAGGGGGGGCTTAAATCACTATGTGGTAAATAATGTCTGTTGATGAACTGCATCTACATAAGGCCATAGCTGGCCCAAACACTATAGCACATCATATCATTATGATATCATTCCTTATGAACTGTTGGAAAGACTTGCAGAAAAAAGCAAACAAAATTTGCCATTTTGTGTAATGTTATAGGACAATATGTTTTTTTATTACACTTACTGGATCATAGAATGGTTTATGACCTATTCCAGGTTAATGTCCTCAATTCTGCCATCAAACTCCCATTTCCTTAACCCTGTAAAACAATCAGATAACAGTATAAATTCTACAGAACTAGATAAGAAAGGTTTTTTGAAAGTGTTTGGTATATGGCAGAATTATTCTCCTTGATAATAAGAATGGAAGGCCAAATGCATTGATATAAATGGATGAACCAGATCTGCAGTAACTTTTATATATTGCTAGACAGGAAAAAAATGTGCAAAAAATGCATATTGTAACAGTTGAGCTTCACGCTACATTTGGGTACATACAAGTGTTTTTAGTTCATGGTTGGATCGCTAAGTTTATGATGTATGTCGTGTTTATCATTTGGTCATTTAGCAGACGCTTTTATCCAAAGTGACTTACAAATATCCCTACTTGGTTGGGGGCAGAATGCAGGGTTGGTACAGCACCCCTGGAGCAAAGAGGGTTAAGGGTCTTGCTCAAGGACCCACATTGGTAATTTCAGTGGATCTGGGATTCAAACCTAAAACCTTCTGATTGATAGTCCAACACCAAAATAACTAAACTACCACACCTTATCTGAGGTGTGTGTGTGTTATTTTATGCACAGAGTTTCAATTTTATTTAAAATCATGTTTCCACATACCCTGTTCTCACTGGACTCTGTTTTGGGTGCTGCATTGATGGCATTTAAGAGCAAACTAACTTTCAACATATTTAAATGGGCAATATATATTTTTGCTGCTTTGACTTTCCCTGCCTTATTCTATTATTTTTAATTGGCTGTCCAGGCTTTGCGATGACGGCTTCTGTAACACATGATGCTAAGACATCTCTTGGCCTCTGATCTCGGATGGGTACATTTTTTCAGTGTCTGTCATCTCTTGGGATTTTACGCATCTTAATGTCCTCTACTAACTTGCTGGATCCATATTCTTTGTTTGTTTACCCCACTTGTTCCTCTTTCCTCTTTACTGCCCCTTGCCTGCACTGCCCAAGACGTGCAGGCATCCATCATCCTCTTATCCTCTCAGCCTTGCAGATATTCATGCCGCAACACAGAATTGATACCAGGTACTGAACTGGTCGGACTTACATACCACGGTTCGGTATTTAAATGTTGAGGCCAATTATTGAGACATCATAATACAAAAGCTTACCACACATCCCTCCAGCTCATATTTTGTCCTGCACTGTGTTTTTAGTTGACCTAATTTTTTATGACCATGGTCTCCGCTGCACATAAGTATGCAAACGGGGAGCAGAGAATATGGTACTGCCAATCTGCTGTCCACTGGCAGTAAAGTACAGTAAGTCTCGCTGATACCGTTGAATGGTAGAGTGGTTGATGCATTGCATTATGCATTCTTGGAGTTTCTTACAGAAACATGAATCAGGTTTAATTTAACACCTTTTCCACCTGGTTATATTTGTAAACCATGTGACTGTGGCTGCCAAGTCGAGGAGTAATTGCAATTTATAGGGGAAACACAGATTTTAATTGAACTAATGGGTTTGCAGTCCTTTTAGGATGCTACAGCAAAGAACTTTAAAGAACTTTAAAGGATCAGAGAGAGATTTCCATGGTAACATCTGCATCGGCATTCCAAGGGTTTAAATCTTAATTGACAGGTCACTATTAGTTTACCTATCACTGAGCAAACATAGGTAAAAAAATGTTAATGCAATAGTAAGTTTGGTGTGTCATAATGACTAGTACTAGGACTTAGTTGCAAGCATTAATACATTTTGGAATGTACTTATTACAAAAAATATTCTTGAAGCTGTGTTAAATTTTGATGACTTTTTGATCAGACCCAGTTTATTTTTCAATTTCAAATTGTCTTTCACCAAGCACATCAGCAAAAATGCATTTGGTAATATTTACCTAAACACATTGTGTACTTGTTATACTGACTAGATATACTGACAGTTTCATGCCATCACCAAATATTTAAGTGTCAAATGTACATGAAACTAAAACAATATAATAAAAGGTAAATAAAAGATCACAATGACCTTGATTTTTTTTTACTACAAAAATCTAATCAGTTTATCCTTGATTTCATGGCAACATTTCTGCTAATTTTGAAGATAATTGCTCAATTTCATTTGAAAAGAAAAAGATAATAATAAGGGCACAGCTCTGCATGACCTAGTGATGAAGCAGATTTGCCAGCCAGGACAACCGAATTTGTAAATATAGAAATAAGAGGCATTATTCAGGGACCACTAATGCATCGCACTGCTACAAGAAATCCCGCCAGTACAGTAACAGTAGGGAGGTACTGTTTTACTTATCATATACAATAATAAACTTAAAATAATATTGCCAAAATATGCTACTTAGTAAACTTTTAACTATTTATGTTCTTTATTGCCTCCAGTTTTCTTTGTTGAAGTTGAGTTGATAAACTTGTACTTTTACTTAAGGTCTGTTGGTGCTGAATTTCTAATAATAAATAATTCATGCCATATTTATTTTTGTTATTGCCGTTGTTTTCTATAAAAGTAATTTTAACAATAAAACAATACTTATTCTACAATATATAACTCAAAATACTATATGTCATGCGCACTGGCGCGAGTGTGTAGAAGAACGCCTTAGCGCTGAATGAACTCAGGAGGCACAGATAGGTGAGTCAATTTATTAAGTAGATTCCAAAAAACCACGAACATTTCATTTAGCACCTATTCCACCTGGATATGTTTGTAAACCTTGTGTTTGTGAAATAATATAAACTTAAACCTGACCATGTGATAACAAAATGAAACCAATGAAAATAACAAACTAATTAACTAAGTAAGGAAAAATTTAAGAAAATAACTAAATGAAATGTAAAACAGGTGAGGAGTCCCTAGCACTCCTTTCACTATACTTATACATGTAGGGCTACACATACACATAGCTGCCAACGAGCAGATTTTTTTTTATAAGAAGTTCTTATACAATCCATCCATCCATCCATCCATCCATCCATCCATCCATTATCTTCCACTACTATCCTCTATTAGGATGTAGTAGGGGGGTTCCCCATACCCATCCAGGGGAGAACGTTTCGGACGCTGGGCAGATACACCCAGGACAGGGTGCCAATCTATTCCTGGGCACACGGACACAGACACACACACACTCTATGGGGCAATTTGGAGTATTCAATTGGCCTTGATCCATGTTTTTGGACTGTGGGAGGAAACCGGAGAACCCGGAGGAAACCCATGCGGATGCAGGGAGAACATGGAAGCTCCGCCCAGATTGGGATTTGAACCAGGAATCCCTAGTGCTGCGAGGCGAATGTGCTAACCACTTAGCCAAATTCTTAAACAATAAACAAGTAATTACATTTATTATGTTATAAAAGATTTTTAGTTTTACTGGGCTTTTGTGTGTACAATATGTATCAAGATAATAATGACTGTTATCTCCAACTTCTGGGTAGTTTGTAGTAGTAAATGTTTGGTTAATCTGTTTTAAAGCTAGTTAAGTATTTAATAAATAGCAGCTAGTAACTTCTTTTATAGATATTACATAGATTTTAATTTTATTGCTGAGTTGTGTGTTAACATAATATCTTAGTTGTAAACAAAATATATTTTATTTACTCAGATAAGTTTGCACATGCGCACAGACAATATGACACCATTAGGAATGCCTAAACTAAGTTTAGGGGGTGAAAAAGAAAAGGGGGGTAGAAAAGTTCCTTATCTAGAATTTTTTTTAAGATTTGTCAAGTACACACTAATGGTTTAATATCGCTTGGCTTTATGACAAGTATTAACCCATTGCAGGAGGAACAGTTTCTACATCAATAAGGAAGTTGTTTATATGTGTGTTTTTTTTTTTTTTTTCAAAAGATCCCCATCTCAAGGCCACCCGCTATTGCTGAGGTCAAAAGGTTAAAGGTCACTTGGAGGCATGAATGTTCAAACTAATTACTGTGGAGCCAATAACCAGGAGAGAGGAAGCAGGATTATGAGGGAGACCTTTGAAGGTTATGAGGAATTTATGAGGATAGCCTATGGAAACGTCTAGCGTGAAGGAAATGAAAATAGCACAAAGAAAATCCTCCAGGTTATTACAGCTCATTCTGAGAATATCACAGTTTCATTAACAGTTATATGGCTCGTTATGACTAGTCTTCTGGTAAATTAGGAAATAAAATATATACATTTTCTATGTGTGGTTGTGTGTGTGTGTGTGTGTGTGTGTGTATTATTGTATTTTGTCTCGAGTATTTTGTCTCAATATTAATTTGTTCCACTTATAAATCATTAGTTTTGTTTCTGAAATTTATGTTTTTGTGCTGCAGAATTCCTATTGCCAGTGAAACTTGTGTTCATCTGTTCAGAATCTGCTAACAATCATGAACAATCGTGTTACAATCATGTATTTAGCCCAATTTTTATAAGATAAGTAAAAAAAATTATTTAATTGTAGCTTAAACACTACTACAAGAAGTTCTGACCAGTGCCTCAGATCTGTCTGGAAGCTTAATAAGTTCAGGCTGCAGGAAAAGCTATAGGGGTGCTCCTTCCTGTGCATTTGACAAGTCTTGAAGAAGCCTGTACAGTGAACTCATTGTCATGTTCAAGAAACCAGTCTGAGATGATTCCAGCTTTATGACATGGCGCATTATCCTGCTGAAAGTAGCCATCAGATGTTGGGTACATTGTGGTCATAAAGGGATGGACATGGTCAGCAACAATACTCAGGTAGGCTGTGGCGTTGCAACGATGCTCAATTGGTACCAAGGGGCCCAAAGAGTGCCAAGAAAATATTCCCCACACCATGACACCACCACCACCAGCCTGAACCGTTGATACAAGGCAGGATGGATCCATGCTTTCATGTTGTTGACGCCAAATTCTGACCCTACCATCCGAATGTCGCAGCAGAAATCGAGACTCATCAGACCAGGCAACGTTTTTCCAATCTTCTATTGTCCAATTTCGATGAGCTTGTGCAAATTGTAGCCTCAGTTTCCTGTTCTTAGCTGAAAGGAGTGGCACCCGGTGTGGTCTTCTGCTGCTGTAGCCCATCTGCCTCAAAGTTCGACGTTCTGTGCGTTCAGAGATGCTCTTCTGTCTACCTCGGTTGTAATGGGTGGCTATTTGAGTCACTGTTGCCTTTCTATCAGCTCAAACCAGTCTGGCCATTCTCCTCTGACCTCTGGCATCAACAAGGCATTTCCGCCCACAGAACTGCCGCTCACTGGATGTTTTTTCTTTTTCGGACCATTCTCTGAAAACCTTAGAGATGGTTGTGTGTGAAAATCCCAGTAGATCAGCAGTTTCTGAAATACTCAGACCAGCCCTTCTGGCACCAACAACCATGCCACGTTCAAAGGCACTCAAATCACCTTTCTTCCCCATACTGATGCTCGGTTTGAACTGCAGGAGATTGTCTTGACCATGTCTACATGCCTAAATGCACTGAGTTGCCGCCATGTGATTGGCTGATTAGAAATTAAGTATTAACGAGCAGTTGGACAGGTGTACCTAATAAAGTGGCCGGTGAGTGTATATATATACATTCATTCATTCATTATCTTCCGCTTTATCCTCTATTAGGATTGCGATGGGCTTCCCCATGCCCATCCAGGAGAGAACGTTTCGGGCGCTGGGCAGATACACACAGGACAGGGCGCCAATCCATCACTGGTATATATATATACAGATATATATAAAACATAAAATATTGATGTGGAGCATGCTCCTCAAATAATCTGTCCACCACCACTCAGCCGTAAAAGCAATCAGTCAGAAATGTGGTGGATCATTTGCATGTAATAGCAACAACCCCGGGTTAACACAACAGAATTCTTACGTGTGTGTATGTGCGTGTGTGTGTGTGTGTGTGTGTGTGTGTGTGTGTGTGTGTGTGTGTGTGTTTGCATTTGTTTATGCATGCAGGTATAAGGGTGGTTTTTGAAGTGTATATGTTTGTTAGTAACTTTGAGTGGTTTGGTGTGATCAGTATCACCCTCTGGCCAAAATAACTGTCTGACATAAAACATGTGTTCTTTATAGCAGCTCAGCTAAGTTAACAAGCATAAACCTCTGTTTGTGTGTCTGTCTCTGTGTGTTTTTTTCTTGGCATGATTAAAAGACACTAGAGTGCTCTAATTTACCAATCCACCCAAACTTTCAATTTTACATAAGTAGTCACACTTTCAGATGATCATGTATTACGCATTGGGCCACTAACAAACGCTTTCTAAGCAATGATGATTGTAAATATCGAAGAGTTTAAACATACGGTTTATAATTATTGGTTGTGAATGAATACATTGTAAAATTAGTTATTTGTTGTAATCTGAAAACCAACTACACTGCATCAAACCTGATTGTTATTTGATGCTACGCCTCCCCCCCCCCTTTCTTTTATTTATTTATTTTTTTTTTACCAATAGGTATTTGTTAAAAAGATGCCTTCAGTAGTTTCTTAAAACTGCCAAGTAATTTTGCCTTACGGACAGAGTTGGGAAGATCGTTCCTCCATTTTGCAGTGGTGAACACCATGGAGTGAGAATTAGCTTCTCGGTGAGGTGGAATTGCCAAACGGCAATCATCAGTGGAGCAAAGTGAACGAGCCGGAGTGTATTTTGAAAAGAAGGTAAGAGGGGAAAGATCCAGAAATGGTCCTGTAGGCCAGAGTCAGTGACTTGTACTGAATGCGAGCAGCTAAAGAGAGCCGGTGGAGAGAAATGAGTAGTGGAGGAGTTTGCTTGGGATGGTTAAATACAAGTCGGGCTGCAGAGTTTTGAATTAGTTGTAGAGGTTTGATTGTGGAAGTTGGGATACCGGCAAGTAACGCATTACAATAATCAAGCTGGGATAGGATGAGGTCCTGAACAGTTGGGTAGCATGTTCAGTCAATATATATATATATATATATATATATATATATAAAGAAAGAAATAATCATTGTTTCATTTACTGACATATCCAATCATTATAGAACATTGTAACAAGGTCATGTGACCATTAGGTGGCAGCAGCCTTCATGCTGCCTAATCAAGTGAAATTTTAATTAGGTGTTAGAGTGTCTATTTAAATCTATTTTATTTACACTGTTCAGAGTCACATTGTTTCTGATATGAAAATATCTTACACTTTGCGAAGGACACAAGTAACTTGGCCCTTTAGTAGAGGGGTCAGCAATGCCGAGGTAATAATTTGTTTCTACTTAGGGGCAGTTTTCACTCTTGTTACGTCACCTCCCCTCACTCTCTCACTCTAACTTTCTTTCTGTGTGTGTGTGTGTGTGTGTGTCTGTGTTTAGGTTATCATTATCAGATCAGGACTCTGTTTTTAATCCTGCATGTTCCTATTAGCAGATCACCCAGATCGCATTTGTGCTATGCGGATCCTTCACTTGGGACTCCAGAGCCGCTTAGCACCACATTGGAGAGGTTTGCTGGATAGGCTAATAAATGGCGTGTATTGCTCCTTTAGTGCTCCCTGGTCACTGAGCAACAGTCAGCCCACTTTCCAAATGAACACTCAAGATTAGCGTTCATGGGTGTCCCCGTTAACATGGGCCTCTGCACTGTGGGAAGCAGATTCTTGGGAATGCTTCAGCGAGTGTGCCTTCTGTGCTCCCCTCTGACAGACTGTCTATATTACCAGGGAGGGCTCCTCAGCTCCTTGACCTTTCTCAGGCCAATCGTTCTGTGGCTGAATATGTCATGGCACTTAGGACATTGGTAGCCGAGAGAAGGTGGGAAGAGTCCAAATGTTGCAGCCATATTCCATGATGGGCTGTCTGCATCACTCTGCAGGAAGACCATCATTGGGGCAGGTTGGGAACTTCACTTGATGAGCACCTTGTTCACTGCTGGAACCTCCCTGTCCAACGGTTAATGGAACCAATCCCTGTGCTGGCCTTTGACAGCAGGAAGATAGCTGGTCCTATTACCCATGCCACCCATCTGGTGTGTTTGTCCATCAACGGCCACTGGAAGATGCTCCGCTGGCACCGATCCTCAGCATCTCACTGGTCCTGGGATTAAACCGCATATTGATTGACAATCCCAAAGTGTCTACAGTTGAGCAACGTGTTTTGCCTAGAAACTCCAAGTGGCCAATAACACACAGACCTGGCAACCTCTCCAAGGCCTCACATTATGTCATCATGACCTTGGGGAGGTCATCACCATCACGATCTGGAGATCGGAGAAAAGCTGCCAGTTCTATTTTCCGTCCCAGGCGGCAGATCTGGCTGTTCATCAGAATTGTCTCTCATTGCAATCCTAGCCTAACTTGGGATCGTCAGAAGCTGCCCCTAGAAGGTGGGGTACCATAACGTGTGATTTACAAAAAACCAACATCTTACACGCTGCTATGGTTTAGACAGTAAAACAGCATTTAACAAAAACTGAGCGATTTATGTTATCCATGATGTTTTAAGCCAAATAGTTTGGATAAAAGATATCCTTTTAAAGATAGTGACATCATTTGTTTTGTACAGTGGGTGGGTTACACTGATTCTCTGATGTAATGCTGTTATGTTTTGCTACCAAAGAATCAGAAGACTAGTTTGTGTGTGTGTGTGTGTGTGTGTGTGTGTGTGTGTGTGTGTGTGTGTGTGTGTGTGTGTGTGTGTGTGTGTGTGAGAGAGAGAGAGAGAGAGAGAGATAAAGAGTGAGAGGGGGTGTGTGTGTGTGTGTGTGTGTGTGTGTGTGTGTGTGTGTTTTACTGGTTCTCTAGAACCAGTGGAATATGGAAATAGAACGGAATAGAAAGTGGAATATGGCTTTTACAAATGGCATCAGTCATCATTGATGTTTTACACAGTTCTTATGTAACAGCTTAAGCTTTACAAACACACCCTACTAAAGCCAACTCGTCAGATCCTGAACTAGTTCACTCTTAGATCAGATGTTTTTATTATTTTACATGTAGGGTCAGTTGGAATGACGAAATTTCAGGAAATAAAATGTGGGCAATTACATTTCCTGGGTGGGAATCAGATGAATCACTGTCTTCCAGAAACTTGTTGCTATCAGATATTACAGAATTCCAGTCACGTGATTTGATCCTTTTACCTTTTAACCTTTTTAAAAAAAGGTTATATAAATATGTTATATAAAATGTTGTATTGACATGCTTATTATTATTGTAAGTACATTTAACCTTTGTTCTTTATTATTTTTGTATATTATAACACTGTAAATAGTGCATTACATTACATTAAGTCATTTAGCAGATGCTTTTATCCAAAGTGACTTACAAAGGAGAAAACTACACAAGTTAGTAGTTAAGGAAAAAACAGCTACACTGTAATATAATCAAATACTAAGATCATTATTCAGTCCAGCTTCTACATTATTTATTTACTTATTTTGTAAGTATGGTGCATCTGTAACTACTGCAATTTCCCCCTGGGGATTAATGAAGTATTCTGAATCTTATTAAGAATTATAAACATGCAAAACTGGACATGCTCTTAGCGAGAACAAGATGACATTCATTTTACCTGTGAATTACTAATGAACTACCCAATCATTGACGTTTGTTAACTTTTGTTAACTTATAAGATGTAATAAATGGCACTGAATTGGTCTGTTACTTCTTAACTTGAAATAATTCTACAACCATTCCAATGATTAATTACTATATCTCTTTAGACATTTTTATATGAGCACTGACAAAAGAAAAAAGGATAACTTATACAAACTGTTAGTCAGTATGGATCAGAATAAACATCTCCAGCACCACCATGCTGACCTCACAACATTTCACCCTGCTGACTCAGGACTGTGCAACAATACACAGATCAAATCATATCTTCAAGTTGACAGATGACATGACTGTGGTGGATCTCATCAGCAAGAATGATGAGTCAGAATACAGGACGTGCAACAGGTAATGGACTGGTGTAGAACCAACAATCTGTCTCTGTTATAGACTGAAAACTGAGAAGCTGGTTGGTGAATTCAGAAAAACAAAGCGTGATCACTTTTCACTAAACATCAATGGCTTCACTCTGAATATCATCAAAAGAATGTGAAACAGTTTCTTCCCCCAAGACATCTGAATCCATAACAATCAGAGTCTGGTCTCACTCACACACACACACACACACACACACACACACACACACACACACACACACACACACACACACACACACACACACACACACACACATACACACACACACACACACACACACACACACACACACACACACACAATAGCAAAACGTGCCACTGCAATCAAGACTGCACATGATCTGACATACATGCATTTTAGGTTGTATTGTGTACATGTTGTTTTATGTAACACCTTTGTCCTGGGGATCGTTGTTTCATTTTGGTCATCAGAAACCTTGTGGGCTCTCATCTATCAACTTCCCTCTCCCCTCAGAAAAGATGTTGGTTTGAGGTTAGGAAATAGACTTCTATTTATATAGAAATATATTAGAAGGAAAGTTAAATCTTAAACACTCATGTGAATGAAAGGCAGAACCAGGGAAACAGGTAAGATAATAAATCTTTGTGGTTTGCCGGTGTGTCTTTGCATAAGAGAGAAGAGATTTTTTTTATCAATACTATTAATGAACTTCAGATTTACTGCTAACTATTGATAACTGCTACTTAAATAAAGTAAGACTATTTATTATCCCCATTAACAGTTAAAAAAATTCTCCTAGATTATCAAATGATTAAATGTATTTCTTAGGGGGGTTACTTCAAAATTTCTGTATGTCTGGCCAGTGAATGTTTCAATTATTCTTAGTGTGCCCTTCTGGATTTTGTAACCATGGTTAATAATTCAGCATTTAAAATTAAAATTCATGGAAACAATTAATCTGTGTTAAAATGTTTGTGTGTGTGTGTGTGTGTGTGTGTGTGTGTGTGTGTGTGTGTGTGTGTGTGTGTGTGTGTGTGTGTGTGTGTGTGTGTGTGTGTGCATGTGTGGGGGCCCCATACCACTGGAGTTTCTCTTGGTTCTTCCGATTGCTACAAGACTCACAATGATAAACACTTAACTGCTAACATGCACGCTAACACATACACGCACGTACACACACACACACACTCACACACACGTTGTAGCATGTTGCATAATTACCTTGGGGGTTACATAGATTCCTGCTTTTTGTGTGAGTGCGTCTGTGTGTGTGACGTAAAAGCACTGCATGAGTGGAAATTACAACTGCAGGAAACACACAAGACACTAACACATAAGCTAGCTGGAGGCCAGCATGTAAGTGAGAGTGACGTTCAACAAACATCAATAAACTTACACAGATTTAACACACACACACACACACACACACACACACACACACACACACACACACACACACACTTGTGCGCACACACCCACATGAAAACTACAAATCATCAGTGTATACAGTACATCACTTTTATATGTTTTTATAAAACATAATCATAGTTTTATAATTACAGACTGTACTGTTTCTCTATATATTTTGTAATTTTCACTTATGCTGTTCTTAAGTAGTCAGGCCCTCAAATAATCACAAACTGGTATGATTTATTTTGTTAGCAAATGATGCTTAGCCCAGCAGTGACACTAACAATTAAAATATTTTATCAATATTTATTTAGGCGAATCAGTTTGTGTTGCGCAGATATTACTGGAGTTTTTGAAGTGTTCATTGTTTGTGCACTCTATTAGACACATCTACCTTATAGCAACATTATAGAAAAAGGAAAAAAATATATACTTTAAACTACTAAACTATAAAGAGGCTATAGTAATGCTAAATGTAATGTAAATTTTTGACATGTTAGTAAATGGCATATTTTGCCCTTATAATTTCTATATACATTTATCAAAAAGTTTTTTTCTTTTTCCTAAGACTCTTTGTATTGGTCCTTCATTGTAATATTTTGAAAAACATCTAGGTGGGACATTCCTTTGGGATTAAAAGAGGTTGGTTAAAGGTCAAGTGCACTGTGACATTGTTGTCCCTTAGCATCCATCCTATTTTTGTAAAGATGATATTTCAGGAATGTATTGAAAGATTTTCTTTTAATTTTATTGTGATTACTTTTCTTTTGCCACATGTAATACTAAAATCTTTCTATAACAGAAATTTAGCATAAGCATGGTCCTTGAAGTGTATCTAGGGGCTCATAGGATTAAAGGTAATGAAACTCCTGAAAAAAGGTCAACCAGTTCAACACAGGACAGAGGGCCATGCAAAAACTTTTACACCTTTTTGCAATTTTGTATCTATTTCTAATTTAAAATGTACTTTTGTAAAAAAATAAATAAAGTTGTAAAAAATTATATGTCTGGCATAAACATGTTACCAAGTATAATTCTGTGACATTTGTGACTACGTGCTTCACCAATAATCAGTCTTACTGGCCTGACATTTGATATGATGTATAGTTGGAGTTAGAATACAATATTCAGTTTTTGTGAACAGGTAAAATAACAATTCTCTCAAGATGCATCATGACAAAACCAGAACCACACTGCAGAATTATAAATTAACTGATATATTTTGAGCTTCACTCTGACGTCAGCCACCTCTGTGGAAAGTTTGATGAGAGCTTGTGTGTCTACACATAGTCTGGAGATTGTGATTCATCTAGAGAAAGTCCACTCTGTGGCTAGACAATGCTTTATCATTGCAACTAACATCATTTCCTATCTTCATCATTTAAATGATGAGGTCTTCAACTCATAAATGTTATTTTTTTAAATACTATAATGGGCATGACACACAAACATATATAAGTATATGATTTAGTATTACATACATCTCAATTATAGGACTCAGTTATATAATAAATAACAAATATAGTACCAAACCTATATTAAATAGTTTTACTTGTAAGGGAGTAAATGCAGATGATTTTCTCTTTGTTTTGGAGGTGTTGTTTTTCTGTTAAACAATATAGTTAAAAACTTCACTTGCCATCTCTTCCAACATTTCCAATCCTCCAGTGGCATCTCATCTGATAAAGAGCCTTTCCACATTTCATTCTCCGTAAAACTGTCTTTACTTCCTCCTTGCTATTAATACATGTAGGTAAAAGTATACATTTAAAATTAGCTGACAGGCCTTTGCCTAGTTGACCTAAATGTATACATTTAACATACAATTCCTTTTTAGGACTGATCTCACCCCCCCCCCCCCCCAATAAGCTGTGGGTCCTACAGTGTATCGTATACAGACAAATGATAATGATAAGTATTACATATAATTATAAAAGATAAGTATAACAGGGGGCGGCACGGTGGCTTAGTGGTTAGCACGTTCGCCTCTCAGCACTAGGGATTCCCGGTTCGAATCCCTATCTGGGTAGAGTTTCCATGTTCTCTCCGTGTCCGTGTGGGTTTCCTCCGGGTTCTCCGGTTTCCTCCCACAGTCCAAAAACATGGATCAAGTCAATTGAGTTCTCCAAATTGCCCCATGTAGAGTGTGTTTGTGTGCGTGTCTATGTGTGTGAGTGTGTGCCCAGCGATAGATTGGCGCCCTGTCCTGGGTGTATCTGCCCAGCGCCCAAAACGTTCTCCCCTGGATGGGCATGGGAACCCCCCCCCCGCGACCCTAATATAGAATAAAGTGGAAGATAATGAATGAATGAAAAGTATAACAGGTGGGTATTTACAATACAAATACTGCTGGTGATGAGCAATTATATTAGCCATATATATATATATATATATATATATATATATATATATATATATATATATATATATATATATATATATATATATATATATATATATATATATATATATATATATATATATATATTGCCCAGCGATAGATTGGCGCCCTGTCCTGGGTGCATATATATCCTGATCCTTCAGTTCAGAGATCGTCTTTTGTCCTGTAAACTCTAAAGTTAAGTCAGATTTATTTGCCTCTAAAAGAGTCTAAATTTAAATCAGTCAGCTCAAAGAGTGTCTTTTGTCTATAAAATGTTAGATTTAGCTGAAACATTTGCCTTAGAAAGTGGGTGCTTTAGATATACTCAGGAAAGCTTTGAATGTTACTGTATGCACCAAGATGCACCAAGGGCACTTTAGACATGCCTATTTGTACTATGGTTACTTCAGATGTACATGAGGTTGTTGAGGTTGCAGCCTCCGTTCATCTGTTTATGCCAACAGTGTTTTTTTCGTTGCTGTAAGCCTACCCTGAGCTGTCGTTGGTCTTGAAGGTACATCAACCATCACCCAAATAGGGGTTTAATTATAATCCAATCTCTAATTATATATAAAACCAAATTAATGTGTTTTGTTTGTGAAAATACTTGTTTGATATTGTATACTTTGATTTTGTATACGGGCATTTAACAACAATTTGCCATAAAGGAGACACATTTGCATACTACTTTCATGCTCACTGAGCGGGATTTTCAGAGAGAAACACAAAAATCACAATTTCAGAAGTTGCATCTTGGAGTGAACTAAAAAATATGCTTTTTATGACCACACATTTGGATAATAAAATTAGCTCTTCTTAGATTAATCTACAAATCAACAATCTGAACTTTGCCAAGCAACTTGGTTTGGTGCAATAAAAGGGCACAGAGTACAAAGAATGAACTAATATTCTGGAAAAGGGGAATAGTAAAACACAATAAGAGGAGGGGTGCTAGATACAGAAAAGAGAAGAATATTACAGAGTTAACAGAGTTCCAGTTCCAGTTCAGAACTATTGGTGGGATGCCTGTCAGTGCAGTTTTTGGGTTGGTTACAAGCCTGTATAAACAAGGAAGGATGCATCAGTTAGGAAATCCGGTGGAAAAAGTGTTCCAAATTAAAAATACAGACCAAAATTTTCATACCTGATTGGATAAGTTTACAACATCTGCCTCTAGATCACCTGGCCAACAGAGTACTGATGGAAGTTGGTATGCCATTGGGTCAACGAGAGGAGGAGAGGAGGAATTTTGTTTTTAAGAAGAGAAATGCAAAAGATTGAGAAGGTAGATGTAACATTGAACGTAGGCACAATAACTGGTAAAGGAAGAGAGTTAGTGGATATGATAAAAAGAAGAAAGAGTTGACATTCTCTGCATGTGCCTTAAAGGCTTGCTCGTTCCAGCAGCTCTCTGTAGTGAGCGTGCAGAGTTTAATTACTGAGACTGTCACGGTGCAGGCACCCTGCATGAGGTCTAGAAGCTGTGGAGCTTTATCTCCTCCATCCTGAGTGTTATACAAGTATATAGGTTTGCAGGACGACTTGATGGAAGGCTGTTGCACTATGAAGCCAAGGCCTCCCCAGGATAGGGTCTGGCCTCTTAGGAGGGAGAACATAAAGGCCACTTTCAAAAGTTCTGTGGGAAGCCAGGAGGGCTGCAGCGCAATAATCAATGAGCACTGAAGTACAACGCCTTAGCTTTTAACTATACAATATAATATCATTATGCTAGTTAATTTTTACTTCAAGTGGAGAGACTATATTTACCACATGACCATAAATAACAATACAATTATCTGTAATATTTGTATTATTGTACTACTACTGTTTTTTCTGTTTTTTGGGGTTTTTTTTTGCTACTGGCTGTTAAGTTCCTCCAGGATAAATAAAGTATTCTATCTATCTTTATATGTTCAAATGACAATTTTATTTGGACAGACTTTGCCAATATTACTATATATTGTGGGCTCAGAACACCATCAGTCATAACATCACGATAGAGCAAAAACATAAACATAAAAACATATCATAAAGACTTGATGATAGTGACTAATCATGTTGAGATTAGTCAAATCAAAATCTTTAAATCCATAAAATCCATTTAAATAAGTAATCAATAAAATGTACAATTTTATCATATAACAAAACTACCAAAAATCCAGACAGAAAAAAAGACAAATTTACCAGGCAAAATCAAGATATATTTGTCCTATATAAAACAAGCATTTAGGATTTAGAAAGTCAAGTTACTCCAGAAACGAAATTAAGTACTTTCAGGTTAATATTTGTTTTTAAATACTACTAAAGAAGATAAAAGTGCTGATGAAAATAATTCTCCCATTCTGACCTTTATTGCTATGGTTAGCAAAACATGAAACAGCAAATAATATGTTCTGTCCTATAGTTGGAACTTAAAGTTAAACAACATTAGCATGCTATTTTTTAATGTAAGCATATTAAAGGAAGTGGAAGTCTAAACATATTAAAGCCAGATGCCATGATACAGTTCTTCTGTTGCTCATTATTGTTTCATGTTGACTTTTGCCTGGACAAAAAAATTAGTCTCTAAAAAACAAATATTATTTGTAACTAGTAAAATTATTTTTTCTTTGAATTGTAGATATAGTCATTGGGAAAAGAAAGTATACATCTTTTTGCATACATTTGTTTTATTTATTGGGGCATATCAAGATGTGATCCGAAAAAGATATAAAAGCAAAATACTTTAAGGGAAATACAAACTTATTTTCATGTTTTATTAAGCAAAATTAAAGCAACAATGAAATAGTCTTGTCTGAAAAACTTTTGACATAATGGTAAGTAGTAGTCAAGAACTGTTAATTATATTTTCTTAAATATTTGATCAGTAACAAGTGTGAACACGTATAACACAGCAGATGTTTTTTTTGGTCATTGAAGCATTTAGGTGTGTGTTAACACTTTGCCATGAAGAAAATATATCAGCATTTCATTTTTTTTCTATTAATCTGATGTTCTACAAAACAATATATATGCAAATTTTCAGTCAGAACTTGTCTGTACCGAAAAGGCCTGGTCAAACTTGTTTCTATTATAGAGGACTGGTGAATTCTGTCCATTCTCAAGAGAGCCTGTCTGAACCCATCGCTTACCATGATTTTGAAGATGTGTTACAACGCTGCTTCACGGTTGTGTAGAAATAGCAGGGAGGTGAGTACCAGCAGTGGTTAGCTTCAATATAGCACAAGATAAAAATACAACACAAACAAAGAACAGAAACTTAGGCATGTAATTAATTGAATCGATCTCTCAGTAAGAAAAAATTGGCCATCACACCTGAAATTAATGTGCTGGTTAATATACTAATACATGAATAAATGGAGGTACAACAGCAAATCTACAATAAAAATAATATAATTTTTTTTTGCAATGGCCCAGTGACAGTCCCATTGAAATGCTGTGGCAAAGCTGTACATGAACGAGTGCTTACCACATTCAACAAATTAGAAATTGTTTTCAAACTTTTCTAGAAATCATGGGCCAAAATTCCTCCAGGCCAATGTCAGAGACTATTTTAGGATCCAAAAAATTATTAGTTTAACTTTTAAAGATTGCCATACAAGCTACTAATTCATGAGGGTGTGCACATTTTTTTTTTACTTCTTACATGTTTTCTTAAATACTTTTTTTCATTATTTTCATAATAAAACAATATTTGTTTAATAATATTTTTTGAATAAAATAATAATCAAGCAGTATTTATCTAGTCAGCAAACAAGAAGGGATGCTCAAAACTATATTTTAAAATGATAGGGTTTTTTCTAATAGTCATAAGCACAATTTGTTGCATGCAAAACAATTTAAACTACTTTTTGTTGATTTAAAACACATTTTTTTTCAGCATGCCACAGTTGCGCACAGTTCCCCAACCTCCCTGCTGTGTGCCACAAGATATATAAGATATATAAAATTATACAAAGAATGAATTTAATGAACTTTTCTTAATAAATCAGTAAAGTGAAGCTAAATCACAAACTGCAACACAAATTAAACACAATCGTTTGTTGAAATATCTAAGGATATTTATCACAGTTCTAAACATTAAAAAGCATAGGCAGAGATTACAAGCAGTCATGACCTATTAATTATGTAAATTGATATTAAAACTCCAAGTAAGTTACAAAAATGTATTGTAACTTTCTCCTAGTAAGTTACAGCTCAAGCTACTAGTGGGCCACCTGCACTGTTCCCCCAGTACTTCATGTTTATTGCCCTGCATATTATACATTGTCTTTTGTATTTATTGTAGTTTTGTATTGCACATGCTACTGCACACGTGAATGTTATGTTGTGATGTGTAGTTTACTGTTCTATGTAGCACTTTGTTCCTGGAGTAACATTGTTTCATTTCACTGCGCACCAATGTATATGGTTGGAATGACAAATAAAACCACTGGAATACTTGAAAAACATTTGCAAGCAAAAGAAATCTGCCAAAACATGTTTCACAAATTTAAAGGTGTACATTTGTCTGAAATGTTTATGGTTTAAGTAAAATTAAAATTATCTAAACATTTGATGGAACATAAGGGTTGTTTCTAGGGTTGTTACCAAACACTAGAAACAGGAGGAGTAGACTAAAAAACCTATTTTCAAAAAAACACTTGTCAGGACTCTGGATTTACCTATATCTTAATACTGGCATTGCATATTTTTTGTTGTTGTTCTAGATTGGTTAACAGGGGTAATCTGGTAGTGGTAGGGCACTGGTAAAGAATGTAATGTAGGATGAAATCCAACTCTTTAAAATGACACCTTACGGGATACTACAAAAGAAATAAGTATATATAAAATTCAACAGTCTAGATACCACTGCCATCTGAGATTAATTATAAAAATAACATGTTTGATTACCTAGGCAAGTTGGTCCCTGATACAGACCAACAATTCTGAAAGAGACAACTGCAGCGGTGACATCAACAGTGACGTTGCATGGAAAAAAAAACTGCACGTCTGCAAAACAACCGGTAATTAGGCCACATCTACCCCTAGCATCCAGAAGCACAAACACACAAAAGACAGAAATATATAACATGAACTAACCCACTAAAATACTAAACTCATATGTACAGATATAAAGAATTTATGATGATTTGTGATTAGGGTGTGACTATGTGTATACAATCTTAAACTCCAATCCAAAAATCACTGCAGACAATGTGCAGCACATTAGTAAACATAATATACCAACATAATACATTTTCATTGACCGAGAAGCAACATTATTATAGAATGTAAAAATTAAATAGAATGTAATATTACAGAGCTACATTAAAAGTTATCAAACATAGTTCAGCTCTACAAGAGATGTTCTAATATTCTAATACTCTACATTTCTAATATAGAATCAATTCTATTTGTCAAAAGCTAACCTTAAAGTAGTGTCTAGTATGTGCATTCCCTTTTGCAAGATTGCCCAGTTCACCGAGGCTGATTCCACCGAGGATGTCGCCAATGCTGTCTTACTCCACTTGAGATGTTCCTCGGCACTTCCGTGCTCCTTGGATCATGTCATCCATATTCCACAGTTGACGTTGCGCCTGTTCCTGCTATGCCTTCTCTTCTACTCCTCCACTAGGCCCCCTTTTTTAGGAGGGGAGTAATGTCACGATCCAATGGTTTACAATGGTTAAGAAAAATAATTTACTGGTGAAAGTGCAAAACTAAAATCAAAATGCTAACTAATTTATTGAGAATTCTGCCATTTTTAATGTTGCTTGTTTTGTTGTTCCCTTTGGTTCGCAACAGCGCTAGGACGAGAAGGCGGAGCCTGATTAATGTGTGCAGTCTTTATAAACTGGAACATCTCATGCCGTAGAAGGAGAGACCGTGAGCAGCCAGGAATGTGGTGGTATGGCAGATCCAAAGGCCAGCAGCTGTTACTCATTCATTCATTCATTCATTGTCTCCCGCTTTATCCTCTATTAGGGTCACGGTGGGGTTCCCCATGCCCATCCAGGGGAGAACGTCTCGGGCACCGGGCAGACAGACCCAGGACAGGGCGCCAATTCATCGCTGGGCACACACTCACCCACACAAACGCACTCTATATGGGGCAATTTTGAGAACTCAATTGACTTGATCCATGTTTTTGGACTGTGGGAGGAAACCAGAGAACCCGGAGGAAACCCACGCAGACACGGGGAGAACAAGGAAACTCCACCCAGATGGGGATTCGAACCGGGAATCCCTAGCGCTGAGAGGCGAACGTGCTAACCACTAAGTCACCGTGCCGCCCGCAGCTGTTACTTTATGTCTTTTTAATGTTAAACTTAGTCTGTTATGTAATAAGTAATAATAATAGCAAACCAAAAAAGTACCTTACAAAAATGTCCTAACATGAAGGAAAGAATTGTTTTAAATATCTTTGCTTGTAGCAACATTATTTTTCTTTGTAATTTATGGTCCAAACCTCAATAATGTCCACACCATATTCATCATACTGTAAAGAGATTTTCTACTACTTTTACAGGATCATGCTTCCATCTATTTTTCCTGAATGGCATCCTTTTTCTCAAGGGTGCCAACAATCCTGTGGCTTCAGTGGCAAAATAATCCACTATACCTTCTGTATGAAGAGCAGTTAATGTATAAGCATGTGATTATTCAGGAAGCTGACAGTAAATGACAGGCTGAATCCAAAATGAACAGCTGGAATAAATTAATTAATTTGTTCGTTTTTGTCTGAAGTGGTTAGAATCCTTCCGTCACAGACAGTGAGTCATAACTATTACTTTTTTCCTGCCACATGGACACTAACCCAATTGCAAAAGCCATCCAGGATACTGTCAGTGTTTATACACACTCATTCCACTTCAGCATACTGCACACACAGGTTTAATTCCTAAGAAATTCCACTTTCCCTGAAGGATGTTGTCTGAATCACGTACACACAGAAGCATGACTATACACTGTCTTTCTAAGTATAAGTCATTTCCTTTACATGAGTGTAGACACGTGGTAAATGGTTCATGGAAAGATTGAAATTGAATGAATTTCAACTGTATTATTTATGAAAAGTGCCTGACTCACACTTAACACTGGGACTAAGTTTACCAAACACAGTCCCAACTAGGAAAGTATTTTAAACATGATATTGTAATTTCTAAATAATTATTGTTGCTAATTTGTGGCATTTTTTTTTCATTGCTTTTATTGTGATACGAAGGATGTCTAGGCTACTCTGGGAGGTTCACACTCACTAATCTGCAAAAATCAGTCCAGATTTTTAAGTGTATCCTCATTTACCGTCCATCCATCCTCAATGGGCTTCTAAAGAAACATTCACCTAATTAAGTAGGTTTTTATATTATCAACTTAGATGTACAAAAAAAGTATTTTTTCCAAATGTTTACAGTTATTAAAATTTTGTACATTTTATACATATAACTTTAATATCATTAAAAATTATTAATGCACAGTAACACCATGTAATATAAATTATATTACATACATAATCAAACATGTATGAATTATCTTTGACAAAAGGCTTTTCTAACAATTTAGTGCTTAGCAAATTGAGAAATGTGAACCCCTGTATATAAGTAAGGTCCATCAAACTCATGAATTAATGAGCTACATTAATTCATGAGTACTTACTTATAGCATCTTATATCATAAGTGATAAACTCAACTTTATTTAACATTGATGTACAGACAAAAACAGTCACTATTTGTCACACATTTTTATATATATATATTATATATATATATATATATATATATATATATATATATATATATATATATATATATATATATATATATATATATATATATATATATATAGGATAGAAAATAGGATAGTAAATATTCAGGATAGTTTCCAGAAAACTATGTGCATATACATCTATTTATACAGAAATACTTTTGTTATCTTTAGACTTCGAACTAGGGTAAAAAAAAAGTATTGAAAAAACACTAAACACAAAAAAAAATAGCAGATCATTTCTTATAAGAGGGGCACTGAGGAAACGTTATAGGATTACAGTGAAATTACAAACTTTGGAATAAAAGCTTTGAGGTGTATTTCCAAGTTGCTATCCTTCACAAGACACATGCATACATAAAGAATCACAGAGATTTAATTGAAGTACTAATGAGGGCCAATTGTTCTCATCTGAAGTCAGTTGTCAGGCAAGCATGCACACATCTGTTTCCAGAGAAAAAAGAGAAAGAGCTGTTGCCCTTTGTTTTTTCAAGAATGTTTCTTGCCCACCTTTTAACATGTGCTTCCGGGGCCTCTTTCCTTTCTGCTGCTTTTAAACCACCCATAATGCAACCAACCCCCACCCCCCAGAAACTCAGTCTAGTGCCCTAGTATTCTCAAACACCCCCCCAAACTCTGTACCTTTTCAACCTTTGCTCTCTTAGTTGGTCAGATTTACTTCCATTATGATGTTGCTTCCTAAGCCTTGTTCTCGCACTTTAGACCTTTTGCATGCCGTTGAAATGTCACAACAGGGAGTGAATCAAATGTCAATTTGATACTAATCCTTTTAATTCAGGGTCTAGTTCCAGAGGTAGTTAACCCTTTGATCTGAGATAAGGCCCAACAGGGGGCAAATGGAAGATTAGGTGTGCCAAATCCATGTTAAAAGTGTGAGTCCTTCATGCTTTTAAACTTCTCCAATAGTATATATATGGCTCTCTTAACTCTTTCTTAGGTAGATAGACCCAAGCAAAGTTAGTGTTTTTTTTATTGGCTATGACCCATCACTGGGGATTTACAAATTTTTACCATAGGTTTAGCCACTCAATCAGCTCTATTTATTGACTGTTCACATTTCTTTTTGAAGAAATCCCACCACAGGTATGCAATGGACATTGTGAATGTACCAATCAAACATTTTTTCCAGTAATGAACCCTTTGGACTGGTCTTGTTTTTTTGCCATGAACAGGTTTTGCTTAAAATTATGCTACTCTGCTACTTGTATTACAGTTATTTTTATTTAGTCATTTAGCTTTTATACAAAGTGACATACAAATGAGAGAACAACAAAAGTCAGTAGTTATGGCAAAAACAGCTACACTGTAGAATTATCAAACCTGATCATTATCCAATCCTGCCTTTTATTAATATATTTTTTAATATCAGGATATTGTGAAAGAGGGTTAAAGATGCCAAGTGCCTCTACCATTTTGCAGTTGTGAACAAAATGGAGTGAGAATTAGCACCACTCTTTTTCAGCCTATCCTTGGATTTCATCCTGTCTTGTTTTTTGGACTATTTTCTTCTGTGGATTCTGGGTTTAAAATAATAAGTTAGAAAAGTAAATTATCATACTGGTTTTTCATTCACCTTTATTAACTCCCACTCCCCTCTATAATTTCCTCATGTTGTACTATTTTAATACTCTACACGTCACTTTTTACTCTTGTCTGTTACCTTCAAATTGTGGGGCTACATTTGAGGCCTTTCTGCTCCCTATGCTCACCCGCTCAACTTTTGCTGCCCTGTTTTTTGTGTTTTCTGTGATACTTGTATTTGGTTGGTATTTATCTCTTAATTTGGAGAACTCCAACTGATTTATCCAATGCATAATATTAGTAACACATCTTTGTAAGATTGAGCAAAAGTTGACTGGGGAAAATTGACACTGAAATATTTGAACTACTGGAGATATGTATAATTATGAGTCTGTGGTGACACTGGTATGCCATCCTCAGTTTAACCCCCCCCCCCCCCCTTGTTCCCTCTAATTGGTTTAGTAACTTATAAATAACTTTTAAGGATACAACTGTAGCTTTATGTATCAAGTGCTTTGTGTATAGATATGGAGTAATATTATAAATATATATATATATATATATACTGTATATATATATATATATATATATATATATATATATATATATATATATATATATATATATATATATATATATATATATATATATATATATATGAAGTCAATTACAACATATCTATACACAAAGCATATATATATATACTGTTTATAGCAACTTCCACAACTGTAATACCTGTTCTGTGGGGGTCCTGATCATCAGAGAACAAAGTAAAGTGGACTAAAAGAGTACGGGCATTTAGCAGATGCTTTTATCCAAGGCGACTTACAAGGTGAACACAGGGTTAATCACAACATCCTTGGAGCAATGAGGGTTAAGGGCCTTGCTCAAGGACCCATACTGGTAAACCTGGGATTTGAACTGCCAACCTTCAAATTGATAGCCCAATCCCCTAACCACTGAGGTACCGCTCCCTGAAAGGGAGAGAGAAACAGTGACTTTGATCCATTCTTGATGTAAACATGTTTTTCCTTCCCACTTATGCATAATCTACCATGCATGTTAACACAGAAGTATTACTCCTACAAAATTTTTCAAGTAAAACATATGTCTAAAGACAATTATAGAATATTGACTATAATCTAATTTCAGCCAATTCAAGGTTCACAAATAACAAATGTCAGTGTAACACTTCAAAGAGGTCAGACGGATGAACTAGCAACCTGTCCAGACTGTTTGCCCGGAAAACACTGGGGTGCTGAAGCCTATGCTAATCAGAATAATCGGGTTAGAATATCAATGATCATACCAGCTTGGGATGGGCACAAGGCATGAACACAATCTCCATTACATTAAGTAGTAATATCCAGGTGCAATTTATACTGAAATATATCACACATATAACATACTTAAAAATGTATATTTGTACAAGGGAAGAGCATTCCAAAATCTGTAAGTGTAATTTAAAACTAATCCTGGAGTCTGGCTCCCAGTCTGTTCCCAGCACTAACTAGTGATAGAATATACTATTCAGTACAAAATGTGCAATTAGGTTCTGTTTTCCTGCTTAAACATAAACTAGGAACACACCTGAACATACTTCTTTACAGATGGTAAGAAAGTCATTGTTAATACAACCAACAGGCTATTTGCATGTGAAATAAAATGAGATAGAGACAGACAGAGAGCATCAGCGCCCCCTGCCTGAAGTTTCACTTCATAATACTGAATCCCTTTGTTTCGCTTTGTTTCGCCAAGTATGTTACACATACAATTTTTCTTGGTGCGTGCATACTTGTAGGACATGTAACATGCTAAATTAACAAGACAGATTACCATAGAAATGATAATTAACAGAATACCATAGAAATGATAATACAAGCAGGTAGTCTCACGGTAGCTCAGTGGTTAGGGCGTTGGGCTATCAATCTGATGGTTGCGGGTTCAAATCCCAGGTCCACTAACGTTACCAATGTGGATTCTTGAGTAAGATCCTTAACCCTCATTGCTCCAGGGATGTTGTGATTAACCCTGTGCTCACCTTGTAAGTTGCTGTGGATAAAACCGTTGGCTAAATGACCAAAATGTAGTCTACAGACAATAAAAGAGAACTTGTGGAGCTAGGGGATATATGTACATGTGGGATGTGAAATTACTGTGAATATATACAAAATATACAGTGTTTCATGGGTTATTATTTACAGATAAGTACAGAATTTTTGGGATATCCTACTGAATCTTAAAACTACTTATTGGGATGATACTACTGAATCTTAAATCAGTTCGATATGTTTTTAATGTTGTATATTTTGAAAAAAACAACAACAATAGCACACTGTTGTAGATTTCTTTAAACAGTTTTATACACAAACGAAAAATAAGCAGCACTAATAGGGATGATTCATGCCAATTAAATAAGAAATATAAACTTTTGGCTTTTTGGTTTTGGTGGGGAGGGTGAGAAAGACATTACAGAAGGGCATATAACTGAGAGAACTGTTGAGGTGGGGGAGTTTTACTTTTATGTAGTAAGCTTTTTAAATCTGGATGCACTCAGTGTGGGGTGGTTTAATAGCCATTAAGTGAGTGTTTCCTTTACTAAGCTCATCACTGCACCCCCTACAAAGAGTTTATAGTTAGGAACGGAAACAAGAGAAGAAGAAAAGGATTTTAAAAAGACATAGAAATTTATACAAACATAAAAGTTTAAAGTTAAAATAATCAAGTACCAAGGATATTTTACTAGTGATTACACTAAACGAGCACATTTTCAATGTCAAACAGCCCAGTCAGTGCTTTTGGAGGACTTGCAGGCACAAAAGTACTCAATGCCTTCTGAGATGCTTATTTTTCTACTAGCTGTTTTCAATCAGGGACACCACAGTGGATAATTATTCTCCATTTTGCCCTATCCTGCGTATTCTAAACCTTGACAACAAACACCATGTCTTTCCTTATTGCATTCATAAAAATCTCTTTAGCCTTCTTGTCCTCTTCCTGTCTTATCCTCAGCACCATTCTGCCAGTATAAAGCTCATCTCTCTTCTGCACCTGCTCAAACCACTTTAATCCTGCCTTTCTAACTTTGTCTCCAAAACATCCAACTTGTGCCATCCAGCTAAAAATACTAATTCCTAATCTTGTCCATATTGTCACTTCCAACGAAAATTGGATAATAAATCTTTAACTATCATTTGTTTCATTGACACTTTTGCTCAGAGTCACTGTACCTAAGCTGTACTACATTGCTGTCCTGTAAATTTTAGGTCAGACTTTGTCCCTGAAAGCCTATTACTGCTCCCTGCTCCAAATGACAAAGTTTAATGCACTATACACTACATTAACGAACAAAGACAAACCCAATACTTATGAACTCTTGACCATTTCAGCTGTTTACAGAGCTATTGTAGATGTTGTTAATGTGCAATTTCTACAAAAGTAGACTGGTCATATGGGTTGAAGTGGACATCACGTTCTCTTTTACTCTTACACTGATTTATCATATTTTGTCATCTTTTACAAATGCTTGCTAATAAATATCTTACAAATAAACATTTTGGTCAACCTCCATATTATTTATTCACATGTATTCCATTTTACTTTATGCTAACTTTTCTATTTCTTCTCTAATGCACAAGTCAAATTATCTTATTAACCTGTTCTCAACTCTTACCACAATTAAAATACATCCACAGACAGATCCTGCTCTTCCTCCTCTTCACCAACAAAGACATCCTACAAACTTATCTGATGCTGTTTAACTATACTGTCATCTTCGGCACAAACTATTATCCACCTCTGTGCTTATTCCTGAACTCTCATATATCACCTTGTGTTTCTTAACCAGACCAGCGTGTTCGACATGATCTGTTATCTCATAGATTATTTTATGTTTTGCTGTTGGCATGATCTATGTTGGTTAGACACCCCTGGAGTATTATAATGGCCTGACTATGAATTAGTGGATTCCAAACTCTTTACAGATGTTTCTTAACACGTTTCAGCATGATAAGCATTAAGAACTCTTTTTTTAATTTTCTTTTTTTCCCCATGATAAATTACATGTATACACATGCAAACAAACATATAGATATATAGATATCCCATCCTGTGAATAAACATGTACAAAAACAAAATAGAACCTTTTATGTATTGTGTTTCTTCCAGAGTTTACCCAAAAATGAGCTGATTATGGTAGGCCAGGCAGAAAATAGGTTGGTCCAAAAAGAGGTTGACCAGCTGGTTAGCTTGTAATACTGAGATGGTGTGGGTTGTATACACCTTTACCCTCTACATAAAGACGGCATACTTCAGCTTAATCAAACCAACACTTTTCAAACACACCTGCCCTCTGTTTCACAAAGATGTGGTTATCTGGTTATGGTTGACACCAGAAAGCTCTCTGCGCATTCTCTACGTTAAGTTGTACATAACAGAGAGAGAAGCGAAGTACAGTGGTAAAAGCAAAGGGGGAGGAACCTCATGTTCTTGAGTTAACCAATGCTGCTGTAAAGATGTCATGGTAGTTTAAAAAACATCTTTTTTAATTTCTAATCCTTCATGGTCAGTGTTGACATCTCACCGGTGGCCTGAGAAACAACTGGCCAATTTGATAATGAATTTAGAGGGAATTTAGGGACTTTAATAGTACAAACACTGCAAAGGAAATTTAAACAATAAGTCACACTTGCAACAAAAGCAGGGAACATTTTCAACTATTGCTGCACCACTATTAACGATGCGTATCACGTCTTTATTCTTGCAGCTATCTGGTCTGATCACAACCTTTTTCACATTATAACAACATAGAGAAAGAAACAAAAACTAACAAGCCTGTCTTCAATACATTAAAGAGGTGGAAGAGCAGAGAAATTTGAAATAGCAACAGACAGTTGATGAAATTACACGTCTGTGATGTCATACATTGGTTTGGGAGGACAGCTGTATTTCTACCAAAGTTCATGTAAAATACATCAATGACAAACCATAATTTGTTCCAGTGGAACTCAGACAGCTTCGGAGGGAAACGGAGGGTACATTTAAGAGTGGAGACTGAACTCGCTACAAAGAGGCCAAATACAGACTGGAAAAAGGGATTAAAGAGCAAAGAGGGATTATTCAGAAAAGCTGAAAAGCAACATTGCTGCTAACTACCCATCTTCAGTATGAAAAGGTCTTCGTGAGATTTGAATGACTGCCAGCTCACCAACATCCTAAACGAGTTCTACAGTAGATTTCATCAGACAAAGGAAAATCTCCAGACATTCTCTTCCAGTCAGCTGCACTCCTCCTCCTTTTCCTCCATCTCCTACTCCTCAGCCACCATCGTTTTCTTCTCACCTCTGCTCCTCGCTTATCTTTCCCTCTAAATGCAGGACTATAGTAGACTTTAAGCATACAGAACGTGTGAAAAGCACCAGGGCCCAATTCAATCTCCTCATCCATCCTTAAATACTGCTGTGACCAGGTAACACCTGAATTCACCAAATCACCACTGTAGTGGAATTTATAGCCAATGGTAATAAGTCTGCCTAGAGAAAGGAAGTTGAGTGAGTGAGTGGAGTGCAACAGCAATCATAGCACCACAATGAAAGATAGTAGGGATGGCGGTGGACTTTAGACTGCCCCATATCACCCCTAGAGCAGTATGAAAATGGGAATAGAGACTGCAGACTGAAGGAGGGCTCTCTGGAATAGTAGCATTGCAGTGCCAAGCTCTTTACTAATGTTGATTGTGAGCCATATCGCCCCAGTGCAGCGCAAACTGCTGAAGAGTGTGCAGAGGGAAAAGAGCTAACTCTGTGCACATGAAAAATGCACTCCTTTCTGTTTTGCTTTTTTTAGGATATGCACACGCTTGATGCTTGATAATAATGTGAGTAACGTGCCACCTAAGGTACTGTTTAGTTTGTAGGGGACATGTCTGAGTTACCAGCATGCCATGCTCTGTAACATATGAACTCAGCATGACAGAGTATCGTGGGCGCCGTTTATCACTTTGTAGTCAATTTGTATCTTTGCAAGGTAACTGACAGTTAGATTTGAAACAATGTTTCTGAAGTTGTGATTTTAATACTTAAAAATACTCTTAATACAGTCCACTGCTCAATAAATAGATGCAACCAGGAGCTTTAACAAAAGTGAAACAATATTCAAATTTTGCACTGAAATGAGAGTTATTTTGGCCTGAAGTATTATAAGATGGACCAAAATACAAAAGATTCTTGCTCTGTGTTTCATGGCTGTGTAGGTAAATAAGACACAGAACTGGTTTAATAATAAAACATTAACAAATGCCAAAACAATGCCAACAGAACATCAGTAAATGTGAATTCTGATTGAATGTAAAAGGTTTAAAAATAGATACACAGACCTATACATAGGGAGGTGAGTTAGAGTGCATGCAGGTGCTAGTATTCAGATGAAGCAGAACATAATTGTTACGTGATAGAAACTGGAAATGATGACATGAGTGAGAAGGAGCATGTGTGAAACTGTTTTATTTTTAAAACAAATTATTGTTAAATTCAAAGCAAAAGGAAAATATCCAGATTGATCTAGGTTGTTACAAAAGTGCTAAAAACCAACATCTGTAATTGCATTGGGGTGCATCACTGCCTACGTTGTGGGCTATCTGCATATTCAGTACACTATATGAACAAAAGTATTGTACCACACCTAATAAAATAGTTTAATTTGGGTTGATTACCACAGATATATGAACTTAAAGCATCAGCAAAGCATTTTGGGCAAATCTGCAACAATTACCATTTTAAATGATAAAAGTATCATTGAAGGCATAAAAAAGGAAGATATGACCCAGGCATGAATATGGCACTCAACATTTTAAAATATGCTGTAAGCATACATTTTTAAACTTATTTATATTTAACAAACATTTTATTGAAACCTGCATTATTGTGACAGGGTGGGAATTCAGCAGTGACTTTAAATCTTACCTGTTTTTTTTTTATTAAATATGAAATATAATAATTTTCCAAGGATCAGAAATTAAAAGGCATGCTCCTACGTAAAAAAAAAAATTGAGGAACAAACTGCAGCTGTTGCAGAATGCCACAACCAAAGAAACAATGGGAAACCGTCTGACCCACCTAGTCTTACTGTTCAGCATCATTTCATCTTACAGTTTAAAATAATTGTTTCTTAAAATGTGTATCTTTAAAGAGATGCAACAAATTTCTAATGAAATACATTATACTTAGTAAAGCAGTTAAGAAAGAGTGAAATAAAAAAAACAAAGGCAGGAAATAGAAGTAACTAGTCATGACAAAGCAAAGAAAAGTAGAGGAAATGGCAATAAGGTAAAAACACAAAAATAGTAAAAAAAGAAAAAAAGAAACTCTTAGAGGGAAAGGCATGAGGTGAGAAACACAAAAAGAGAGACGAAGGACATAAAGCATAATAAAGACCTTTGGAGAAGCCAGTATTTTTCCATTTACACACACTCACTCTCTGTCTCTCTCTCTCTCTTTCTTTCTCTCTTTGTGATTGGTGCAAAAAAAGAAAGAGCAAAGGGATGAAAGGAAGAGAGACATGGAATGAAAAGAGGGAGCAATGAGCATGTGCTAATGAAAGGCGGTGTCTTTTGTTTTAGTCACATGATTGAGTACGCTGACCTCCCCCAACACACACTAAGAACAGTTTTCAGCAGCATATCATCAGAATCACATAAACAGAACAGGTGTAGCTCTCCCACTTGCTCACACACACAAACACACACATATATACAGGTTACATAAATATACTGTATATATACTGTGTGTATATATATATATATATATATATATATATATATATATATATATATATATATATATATATATATATATATATATATATATATATATATATATATATATAATTAATGATGGTCAATTAATAAAATAACTTTTCATGGCATAATATACAGAATTTAGTATAACTATAAATATGAATGTATTAGTAATGTTATTTTAATATAAATATATGTTGTGTGTAACACAAAGACACACACACCCGCACACATACACTATATCTATATGTATATATGTATATATGTGTGTGTGTGTGTGTGTGTATATATATATATATATATATATATATATATATATATATATATATATATATATATATATATATATATATATATATATATATATATATATATAAACAATTAAAATAATATTACTTATTTTATAATTACAATAAAACCTCATATAGAATTTTGCAAAGCTTTGTACTGGCTTTGTTGTGATACACTTTGTGGGGTTGACTGGCCTGACATCAGTCTTCCATGTATGGCATATAAATTAGAAAAAAATCTAATCTAACAAAAAACACTGCAAACATACAAATGGACTGCATACAGTTGCCTGTATGCAACTGTAACAAACAAGAACTGACTAACTACACTTAGTATCTGTTTCAACCCAATTAAATATAATAAATATAAAAAGTTTGTGACAGTAGTAATCATGCCTCTGTTTCAGCTATATTTTGTGGCAGGCATAATTCTTTTAACAATTATTAAATATTTTGGAAAATTTTCCATGAATAAAAAAAACTGATGAAAAGGTCACTTGATCAGTAATCCCAAAAGTCTTTGATGAAGTGACATTACAGAGAGAAAAAAATTCTGCTAGAATCAAGCAGTTATTAAGAAAAGAAGTGAGGTGAAAGAGACAGGCAGTAACAAATGAAAGCGATGGATAATGTTGGTGTTAAGAGTAGTTGGCCTCTACACTCTATAAGAGGTCAGACGGGGGGATAACCAGGTGTGTGTGTGTGTGTGTGTGTGTGTGTGTGTGTAAAAGTCTGAAGATAGCAATGAGGCCCCAAACACATAAGTGTATGCGCGCGCACACACACACATATACACACACACACGCACTGAGAAAGAGAGAATCCATTTAAACACACTCACAGAAAGCCTGGGGGATAAAAGAGGAGCAGTGTGGGAAAAAGTAACGAAATTCCCACAGCGTCATTTGCTTCACCGACAGACATTTTGGCATAAGTCACACAGAAAAAACTTGTACAACTACAAATTATTGAGATAACAGCAACAAAACTCTACAATGATGTTTAAGTAGCTAGTAAATTATTAGAAATCAGTCAGCGGTCAGATATTTGTCAATAATTTGGTAATAGTAGTGACCCTGGCATAAGTCTATAACTAATTTAGGAAGTAAATTTACTGTTAGAAGGTAAGCCATGATAATAATTATGAGCATAACCAGACCCAGCCGCGCAAGATATAAAAGAACATAGCAAAATAACAGTCTGTTAAAGTCAATTTTAACTTGTTACTGTGCCTTTTTGGCAACATGATGTATTGAGTGACTTTAAAAATCTCTTGCCATGTGAATGCAGAGAGAGCTCACTCTTTTCACCACTGTACAATGCTTTATGTGCACTCTGCTCAATACCCATCTCCTTGGTCTTGCTAACATTGAGGGAGGGTGGTTTGCAGTACTCTTTTCTGTGAGCATCTTCACTTTTTCCCTATATAGTCTTTCAGCATTATTGGTGATTCTGCAAATTATAGCAATGTATTAATGGCATCTCCAGTCTTGATGATGACATTGGAGCTGTGCTTTGTAACCATCTAACCAGAAGTGCAATGTATATATTTTACAAGTACAGGGCTAATAATTACATTTTATTGGCCCTGTACTTGTACTCTGCACAATGACAATAAAGTTGAATCTAATGTAATCTAAAGCAGTCCTAGGTGTAAACCATTTGTGAGCATCCTGTGCTGTGTGTGACAAGGGGAGACAGAAACAGATTGTGATATGGAAGTGAAAAAGGTTGGAGACAGTTAATGGGAAACATGCTTTTAGGACCTGTCCAGGAATTCCTTTGGACCTGTTGCTTTCAAAGTTGAAACACCTCATAAGTGCACTTCTCACCTCCTCAGTAGTGAGCATGAGTGCTGACTTTTCATAGAAAAGAGGTTGTGCAGAGGTAATTGGTTAAGACTGAGCAGTGGTCTTGAAGTGAGCTTAAAACGTGTTCAGTTAGGCTGGGAGCTACAGTAGGGAGACATCATGTGACATATTTGCATTAGCTTCATGGAGGTTTGTAAACAGCCACCATAATGACCAGAAATTTACACACAAAATGGTATAATCTAAAATAATTGGTTCTGCAATTCCAGATCAATAGCCTAACAATAGTTCAATTTCAAGTTCATTTAAATAATAGTAATAGTAACCAATAGTACATTGTTACTATACAACTATAAAGTTGAATCTAATCTAATCTAATTGTTAAAAAAAAGCAGCTTTGCAGAGTTTTGACCACCAAAGTGCAAGCCAAAATAACAATTGCAAGAAAAAAAAAGAAAGAAAGTCTAATTTGTTACACTATCGGTCATTTCCAAACACATATAGTTAGCCACCATTTGTTTTGACCATAGTCCGTTGTATTGCCAGGTTTACAATAAAAATTTACTTAGTAGATGGTCAATTGGAAAATGTATGTTGGGCGATGAGACCACAATAAAATACATGAAGCAGTGAGCCTACAGAACCAGGATTATGAAACACAAATTTAAGTCTCATGATTCAAAAAATATTTCCAATACTTTTCTTTGTCTTCTTCTCTCTCATTAGTTCCTTTCTGTTAGATTATATATTTCTATTAATACTGGGTACTCACTGACTTTTCTCTTTTTTTCCCTAAATGTTTCTTTGCACATTTCTTTTCTCCACCTTTTATTTTACTTACTTTCTTTAGGTCAAAACTGATTGTATAAATTGTGTTAGTGGGTGCTTTTTTTTCTTGTATCTTGGCCTTCCAAGAGAATACATGATGGGAACCAGATGCTGGGAAAGAGTATCCTGTCTCTCTCTTTACTCTCACTTCTTCCCCTGGGGATAGGGGTTCTGTAGTAGGTCTTGTGGTTCTGTTTGCTTTGGCAGATGATGCTTGTCCATCAAAAAAGGCACATTAGTGCATAGTAATCCAAGCAAGCTCCTCCTGTAGTGTGTATAGTAATTAGCAATGTTTGTCATCTGTAATTACAAAGCACATAACAAAAGTAAAACAAAATAGTTTTTATTAATCAATAAGTTTTTTTATAAGATCTGTAAAAAAACATGTTATTCACAATGATGTCATGGTGCATATTACAGCCTGGTGACATTGAGCTAAGATGGGAATCAGTTAAACTTAGTGTGCCCCCTGTTGATTCAGTGAGTGAGCATAGCAGCCTATTTCAGGAAATAAAGCTACAGTTTTTCTGTTCTTATTACACCTGCTTATTCTGCACTTGTTCATGCTCACCCTCCCTCTCGGTCTCCTCCATCTGGACAATTTTCGATCTGTGTTCCTCACTCTCCCATGATGCATCGTGCCTTAGGTCTAATTAGTGCATCTGCCCCAGGGCGTACGTGTCGACTGGCTCGTTCATTCTGATGTCTGAACAGTGAGCTTCTGTCCATTTTTGTATCTATCTAAATGATAGAGGACTAAATGATTTAGCTGTAACAATAAAGGAAATTAAGAATATATATCCATATCTCTATCTATCTATATCTATATCTATCTATCTATCTATCTATATATCTATATATCTATATATATATATATATATATATATATATATATATATATATATATATATATATATATATATATATATATATATATATATATATATACATCTTTATATTTATTTTTTTGTCTCCCAAAACAACAACCATTATGCACAGGTACATACACAGGTGCATAATTACATACGTATGTGAGGTTACTAAGGTTATAATACTATTTTGGACACATGCTCTGATATATTTCCCAGAATTTCAGCAGTAAAAAGCAAGGTCTCATATTACAACAATCTGACTTTGTATATATAAATTTCAAGTGCTTGACAGTCTGCATTTTGTTCAGATATGGGGCATCAAGAGGAGAATCTAACAAATATTACTTCATTCTTTAAACATAAAAAAAAATATATATATATTTAATCATTTCTAGTCCATAAATTCCACTTTTTCAAGATATTTCTTACAAATATATTAAGATAATTTTGTATTAGTAAAAATAAAATTTTTAATATCCATCCATCCAGTTATCTTCCTCTTTATCCTCTATTAGGCTCACGGTTCCCCATGCCCACCCAGGGGAGAATGTTTCGGCCGCTGGGCAGATACACCCTGGACAGGGCGTCAATCTATCGTTGGGCACATACTCACTCACACAGACACACACACCCTATATTGGGTAATTTGGAGAATTCAATTGACCTTGACCCGGAGGAAACCCACGCGGACAGAGGGAGAACATGGAAACTCCACCCAGATTGGGATTCAAACCGAGAATCCCTAGCGCTGAGAGGTGAACATGCTAACCACTAAGCCACCATGCCACAATTGTTAATATATGTATTTAATTTATTAGTCACAGTTTTTATGATAATATTTAATCACAATTAAATGTAACTAATGCAATTACATTTGTATATTTAAGTTCATGCATTGAAATGTACACCAAAATATGACTTTATTAAAGACATCTTTAGTGAAGTGGCACATTGGAAAATTTGTTATAACATAACATAGATTCCATGTGACATTAAATTCCCTAACTTTAGGAATATTAGTCCATGTGGTCAGGATAGCTTCTCAAGTTTGTTGTATATTAGAAGGCAGTACTGGCATGTTCTTCAGTAGATGCTCTCTAGGATAAAGATTTGGGAACTCTGAAGGTGCATGGTGGAATTTGTAAAAAGTGTACTGAAGAAAAAAACCTTGGCAGCCAAAGATTAATGGTTATAGATTAATGGTTATTATTCATAATTCTAACCTTCTATTAGCATTCAATGATTTTTTTTTGTTCACTGATCATTGACACAACGAACATAGAGAAAGATGGAGAGTTCTCTTAAACTTACTTACTTACTAATATCATTAAAGGCCAGTGACTTGATTGTTTGCTCATTTTTATACTGGAAAGTTTAGTGCAAAAAGCAGAAATCTTTAATAAAGTGCATATTTCCCATCATCACATGCCGCATCACAAATTGTCCATTGCATAAAAATACATATAAAAATAACAACATTTAAAAATTTATAAATATTTTTTAATTATTGCCTTACAGATAACAATTACCTGGATGTTCTGGTTTAACAAAAAGTGGCAATTACCCAAAGGTTTTGCTAAAAACTGAGGAAAAGGAGCCAGGTGGACTTTTCAATAATCGTCTTTTTGTTGAAGCAGAATTTGCAGTCAGTGAAAATGAAATAATAAAAATTATCAGTCTAAAATCACAATTTGATATTTTCCCCACATTGCGTGGTCAGTTGACAGTTTTTTTCACTTGCATCAAAATAAATAAATTCTAAATATTTTTTTTATTAATTCCTGAAACATTATTCATATTACCACTGCTTCTCAAGTTGTTTGATTTTTGCCTCATTAAAGACAGGGCTACGGGTAGAAAATGGATCTCTTGGTTTCCACACATACTTACATGAGTTCTGTTGAGGGTGATCACATTGATGTCAAGTAGTTATAAAATCCAAATTAAGGAAATTCGGCATGCTAGCTGACGCTCTTATGCAATCATAGGGCCAGATTTAAAAACCACCAAACCAGATGCTTTCTGATGCACAGCCTTTTGTTGTTGCATGCTCTTATATGCACTTGGGAAAAGTATGCTCTTATGCCTCCAAGTGGACACAGAGATTAAGCACTGCACCAAGTGACCTGGTTCCACCTGGGGCAGACAGTGCATTAAGTACAAACTCCCAACATTGAGAGTGTTTAAAATGTAATCACATAACTTTAACTGCAAATTGTTTGCTGTTTTCAAACTGAAATAATTTTGATGGGCTCTATAG
Organism: Corydoras sp. C115; assembly: GCA_019802505.1. Classification (NCBI taxonomy): domain Eukaryota; kingdom Metazoa; phylum Chordata; class Actinopteri; order Siluriformes; family Callichthyidae; genus Corydoras; species Corydoras sp. C115. The sequence continues at coordinate 637,088 of JAFMOC010000048.1, forward strand.
TTTTAAAATGGGCTCTATAGTTTTAAAATTACAAACTGTATTACAGTACATATGTTAGTACCCTGTTGGTAAGACCATCATAGCGCAGATATCATTTGGGTGGTGTATTCTTTATTGTCAGTTCTGGAGTGACACATATGCGGTGCGGGGGTTTTAGTGCAGCAGTGATGCTGTAACTATTGGGGTCCTGACCATTAGAGAACAGAGGAAACGGGACTAACACAGTATGTACTGTTGTACACCAACAGATGGACTACAGTCTGTAACTGTATAACCACAAAGTAAAATTTTTGATAAGTAGATCTGAAAAAAATGGACAATAAGTGGATAAAAAAGCAAGTATTTCAGTAGGTACAGAGTGGTATAGTATAGTACATAGTGTATATATAAAACTGAAAGTGTTGAATATAAGGGTTGCAAAATCTGTAATTAAAAAATAAATTATTAATAGCATTTCAATTAAAAGTTGGTTTTATTGTTTTATTATTTGTTGCATAATTTGCAAGATAATTTGCACTTGTTCTGTCTAGCAATCTTGTAAAAAGTACATTAAAGACATTAAATGTTGTGAAATATTTGGACATTTAGAATCACTAGGGTTTGGGAAACGAGTTTTAAAAAGAGAAAAAATGGAATTTTGCTTTTTTAATATATTAAACAAAACTTAATATTGAGGAGGATTTGTGGCTTATACACTGAAGTGTTTCTATATGTTGGGTATCACTTTCCTATTTTGTTCACCTGTAGTCCTTTAGTACCTGTCCAAAAAAAAACCTATGTTTAGAATAACAGTCTACTATGTACTGAATACTGTAGTATATAATAGAAATAATATTCTTGCTAGAAATAAGCTAACAAAAAAACAATGGTAATAGCTATAGAAGTGTGATTTATTCCTTATTTATTACACAATTGGTGTGACATTTAAGTTTCACTTTTCTATTGGTTCTTTGAAGTATTCTATTGTTTTCTAAAACAAAAAGTAACAAGCTTTGTAAAACATTTGTATATGAAGACTAATTGTTTTTCTACCGAGTTCCATACAGGCATTTGTTTGGTGGCCTTTATCGACTATCCATCCCACCCACATGTATGCAAATTGTTTGGTGCCACTACTGACATGAACCCCACAGCCCCAACCTCCAACCCACCATCTGTCCTAGCTTGATTCGTTTACCTCTGCACCCTCTTTTAAACCAAAATATGGTGCTGTTTTTACAACTGTCTATAACACTGTTTTTGTAAGTAACAATCATTAAGGGCTCGGAACTTCTGCACATTATGTCTCAGACAGCAGGACAAGCATATCACTAATAAGGATTGATTACCATAATTTCGATTTAAAATTTTATAGGTTTAAAACACACATAACAGATCTAGAGTTGTGGTATTGTGTGCATTATGTGAATGTTGTTACACAAACTGAATAAAGACTGAATGTGTCCTGCATACCATTAATGCTAATATGGTCACTCAAAGATATAAAGAAAAGAGAGAGAGAGAGAGAGAGAGAGAGAGAGAGAGAATTAGAGAGAGAGAGAGAGAGAGAGGGAAAAAGAATTAGAGAGAGAGAGAGAGAGAGACAGAGAGAGAGAGAGAGAGCAAACAAAGGCGAAGTATGGTTAATATAGGCCAAAACTACAAAAGAAAGAGAGAACTGGGAAAGAGCAGTAGAGAGTGAGGGATGCAGACTGGTGTGCAAATAAAAAAGAGAAAACAGAGATATAGAGCACAGGAAGCAGACTAAAGACCAAATAAAAGATGAAGAGCAAGATGAGAAAGGATAGAGGCAAAAAGAATTATATACCCAGACATGATGTAGACACTCTAATGAAGAAGTGCAAAAAAGAAAAAGGAATAGAAGAAAAAGGGGCTCCATTACTAACGTTGCTGGTCGTCACGTAGCACGGTGAGCGTGAGTGCGTGTGTGTCTGTTTGAGCCAGACAGACGTGAAAGCGCTTTGTGGGCGAGATGAATGTAATCATTCATGTCTCACTCTGTTCTAACTGAACTCGAGACATTGAGGGTGAATGCTTTCAATAGGCTTTTCTGTAAAAGGAAATATCACACGATTAGTGCTTGTATGATTTACAGTACATAGCACTTATGCTGCACTTTGAAGGTGCTGTAAAACATAATGCTTAAGTTCAACAAAAATTACTTACATCACATGCAAAACCCATTCACAATTTATTTGCCCCAATATTGATAAATGACACCCATCATAAATGCTAAATGATGGGTTTTTTACACTCAAAAATAGCTGACCCAAAATCCTTTTATTCTAAAGGAAAATATAAAAAACAAATGCAATTTCATATATGGTAAAATCATATATATTTTTTAAATAAAGCATAACCGTAGCATATTTAGACACATTCTTTACTGCATAACTAGAGATGAAAAAAAGAACATTAATTAAAAATCATTATGATTATAAGTTTTGTCCTGATATTTATTTTTTGAATTGCAAATAAAGAAAAGTGGGGGGACTTGGGCAGCAGAGCAGTATTAACAGTGCAAGACTTGTGCAGATTGTGAATATAATCAATTATATATAATATAATCAAGTTTCTGTTTTCTGTTTATAAAAAAAATAATAATTAAAATAATTAAAAGGAAAATAAATGTGTTTTTAATCTACATTTAATCTAGATTTTCTTTAGTTATTTAGAAAAGATACTGTGGAATCTAATGATGTAGTATTTTGCATGTAATTAATACAATTTAGTAATCATTGCAAAACTGGAAGCCAGTGCGCATTTCATAAGACAGGGATAATTTTATTAATTTGATAAAATTTTCTGGTTCTGTCTGTAGCATTGGACGAGTTATAGCTGATCTAATTTTTTAGAACATCCTTTCAGAAGTGAATAACTATAAACATGTGTAAAACATTTTTTAGCACCCTGAAAGAAAAGTAGACTTTTTAAGTTACGAATTGAAAAAAATGCAATCTAGTAATATTGTTAATGTGCTGGTTGAACAAGCAGGCCAAATCAGTTGACACCTTAATTAGTTACAGATTAATTTGGTCTGATCAAGGAGTCATCAAAGTTGAATACACTTTTAAGGACTTTGCTTATTTTGTCCTTTTATCAGACTATAATTATGATTATAACGGTATGTCAACTGCATAAGAAGGGACATGGGTTCCATGTTTGCACTTAATTGATTCAAATGGTAACATGTTTATAAAACACTTCAATATCTCCTGTACTCACCTTTGTGGAACAACGAAGTTGACTTTGCAAGGTTAGAGTATTGATTATTTACACATATACCCTGACAGCAATCTGTGTGTGTGTGTGTGTGTGTGTGTGTGTGTGCTGTCTGTCTAATGCTTTAGGACCTATGTAGCAGTAGTATAGTGTTCTTTATAAGTTTTTTGGTAAGTGTATGTTAATGTGTCCAGTTTTGAGAAGCAGTGCTGAGGTTAAAGGTTGCCATAGAGATTGGAATGTGCTAAGTAGCGAAGATAGGTTTAATATTTTTAGGATTTAACTAAACACTTCACCACCCGCATATTGAGCCTTGGTAAAATAAATCCTTCATGCTTTACTGAATCTGTAATCTCCGACTTATCAACTTTAGCTTTCTACAATGTGTTTTGTTTCCTTTAGATCACCGTGCAAGCAGTGCAAATGCTATTTTCTCTTAATGTTTTGAGCTAATCAGTAAAAACTGTCCTGATGAAAACAGGGCCTTATTCTTTTGAGCTGTAAGTGGAGAAGCTCAAAGGCATTAAAGTGACAGTTTAAACTGTTTACTGTTTGACTTTTCACCTCTAGGCGATGGAAATGACCGCGATGGTGATTTTTCTCACAAGAGCATCCACAGGTTTCAGTGTACACATAATCAACAAGGTAGTGCCATGCATCTTTTGTCATCAGCTTACACAGGTGTTTTAGGGTATAATTGAAAAAAAAAAAAAAAAAAAAAAAAAAAAAGAAAAAGTGATAAAAATGATCAAGCACTGTAAATGCATTGTAAAACAAGCCATGTTCAATAATTTAACCAGCTGTACTTTAAAAAACTTTCAAGGTTGTTAAAGACCTCATTTTCAATAAACATGGGTGGGGTCTTTTTTCATTTTCTTTTGATTTAGATTTTGTTGACCTTATTCTACATACAATGTTTTTTTTTTTAATTTGTGAAATTTAAAACAACAGATGTATGTTAGATTGTTAAATATTAAGGCAAACAAGTTGCTAGTTTGATATGTGCTCCAAAATAACAACCAAATCGTTTTAAGTGTTTAATGTTCTGTGTAAAATTATGAAACTTGGCTATATAACAATGACAAATTACAAAATGAACGTCAGGTTGAGCCCTGGTAAGTAGAATGACGATAAGGACAAAGCAAGCAGGTTAAGAGTATAACAAGTTAATTTAATAAACATGATCACAACAGATGATTTTGCTAAGATATCCAGACTGGAAAAATTAATAACTGTCTTACATTTTTTACTTTCATTTTTTTTTCTATGCAACATTAAGGAGCTTTAGCTTTAACACGCACCAGAAAAATTTCAAACCCTCTGCTGTCACAGAGGTGATTACGTTTTCAGATGATCAATTCAACCGGAGCATTTGATTAGCATTAGCAGTAGTTCATTTTTAATCCAGCGGACACCCTTACAAGTACACTTTTTCCATACACTACTTGTGCATTTTTGTTTAATAAATAATGGCATATCATTTGTGTCACGCATGTCCGTAGTCCCCCAGAGTTGAGCGGCTCCGCCGGGAAATTGCGGACGCCGCTCGCGCATAATGAGCGTCTCCCGGGATCCGGCGACGCGTAGACCACAGCGTCCGCCGGTCTAGACGGAGGGAGACGCTCCCACGAACGTTTTCTGGAACAACTGAAACACCGGGATAAAAACCAAAACTGAATTTATTAAAAAGTGGTGCCGAAGCACCAACATAACGGGGATAAACGAACAAAATGTAACGTTGGGTAGGATAACCACAAACCAAAGACGTGCTCAGACTTACGGGAGAAAACAGACTAAATAGAAACCCAACTAAACACGTGACAAACCCAACCAATCACCCAAGTGAGATAATGAGAACCGAAAACGAGGGACAGGTGCCGCAGGTGCTCGTTACAATTTGTCATGTGTTGTTTATCTGAAATTTAATGAATTTACAATCTTCTAATGATCAAATGTTTTGATCATGTCTTGAAAATGTTTTGATCATTCATTCATTCATTCATTATCTCCCGCTTTATCCTCTATTAGGGTCGCGGTGGGGTTCCCCATGCCCATCCAGGGGAGAACATCTCGGGCGCTGGGCAGATAGACCCAGGACAGGGCGCCAATCCATCGCTGGGCATGTTTTGATCATGTCTTTGAAAAAAACATGTTACAAGTTGTCATTATTTTAGGCAAACATAAGCAGCACCTTGCGTGACTGGAATGCAAGAGCAGAGATATATTCTTTCAGAATAGGCTGATCTAAATGTATATCAGCTAAGCGGATTATTTTTTTCGGTTCAGTTCTATTATGTCACTCTCTCTTTTTTTTCTCTCTATTTCAAAGAACAGAAGCATCCTGTGTCATACTGAATCATATCATTTTCCATCAGAATGAAATGCCACTGCTGCGCTGACTCCAGTTATTTGGGTAAAACACCCGCTGCTGCTTTCTAAAACTTTTGTTCTGCATGTCTAAGGAAGGCAGATCAGTGATAAAATGTGGTCATTAGACTTTTTTCTTTTTCATGGTTGCAGCGGAGCAGTGATGCCTATCTGCCTGATGTGTTGGCTGATAGAACACTGTCAGAGAATAAATAAATATGGCTTGCCACTTATGAACATCAACTTCTACTTGACACTCTAAAGCAGCATGACTGTGTTTGTTTTATCTGAAAGCTCTGATTGTAAACACATGTAAGTATCTGTGGGATACCTAATTGCCAGTTTGTATAAAAGTGTTCGGAATGTCCTGCAATGAGTTTGAAAAAGTGAAGAATGTAAGGGAAATGACTGACTTTTTTTTTGTTTTTTATTTGTTTTTTGGGCTGATTAAACATGCATGATATGTGTGTTTTCTTGTTTTTTCTGTTTTGTTTTGTTTTTCCCAGGAGTAATAAGTGCTGTTGCCTAAAAACCCTAGCCATAATCCAGTCCTTTACCCAAGTTTAATTTAAACACCAAATATCACTTCAAATCAAGACAGTTTAGTAATTGTATTTGCTGTCAAAGCTGCCAAAGAATTAATTGCAGCCGATCTAACCATGAGTTACCAATTATCTTTGTCATCATCGCTTGAGCAGAACTTTGTAGATGGAAAAACACATGAAAGTTGAACTCGATGCATAAATATTTACAAGCTTTTGTGTTACTGTTAAAGATATTTCCTGATCTCTGTCAATAGAGTTTGGACTGCTTTCCATAGGGATAATTATTTTAGCCAAGACTCTTACCACTGTGTGAGCGTTTTTTTTGGCACATAAAAAGGCTTCCAGCCACTTCAGGAAACAATCTATAATCAAAGAAGTTTGCCTCATGCTGGTATGTGTGTAAAGTCAATTTGACATGCACGGAGGAAGGGGAACACGGAAACTAAATACAGAAACACCTGATCACGTGCACCAAAACAAACCAATCGCCCAACGGATTAAATAACTACACTAATGAGGGACAGGTGCCCTAGGCACTTGTAACAATTGGATAGTCCTTTACTCAGTAGCACACCTTGTTACACTCTTCATCATTACACTCTTATGGATGAGATTGAAAAAATTAAGAATCTAAGGGAAATGACTAACTAGTTCTTTGTTTTTTGAGAACATGTAACAGAACATTTTTATTTTACATGTTAGTCCTGAAGGGTCAATGGGTAAAATATTGTTGGTTGGACTAACTAGAGCAAATGGTTTATATCCCTGAAAGATAAGGTTCATTCAACTAGCAAGAATGTCCATTAAAGGAGAGAAACTGAACACCTTCCCCTAAACTCAACTCCCCAAAAATGTTTTAGAGTATCCTCAAGCAAAAGATAGGGTGGGAGGCAGATCACATCAAAACAGCAGCTCTGTGAGCTTATTCTGAAACTCTCCAAAACATCACAAGTTCAATGGATACAAGAATTGTAAAGGTGAAATCAAAAGAAAAGGTTCTATGTTAGCATGTTAGCACATGGCCTGTTGAGATGTTTTTGATTGAAATAGATTTCAGTAAATGTGACCTATAAATTCAACAAATGACCATTTACAGTTCTTTATAACCTATAAAATGTTCCAAAACTCTATTGTGATTAATAATTTTAAAGAGTGCATTTTGAGTTCAAAATGTCAGTTATTTATCGAAGATGTGTGTATATATATATATATATATATATATATATATATATATATATATATATATATATCCATCCATCCATTATCTTCCGCTTTATCCTCTATTAGGGTCGCGGTGGGGTTCCCCATGACCATCCAGGGGAGAACGTCTCGGGCACTGGGCAGATAGACCAAGGACAGGGCGCCAATCCATCGCTGGGCACACACTCACTCACACAAACACACTATATGGGGCAATTTGGAGAGCTCAATTGACTTGATCCATGTTTTTGGACTGTGGGAGGAAACCAGAGAACCCAGAGGAAACCCATGCGGACACGGGGAGAACATGGAAACTCCACCCAGGTTGGGATTCGAACCAGGAATCCCTAGCACTGAGAGGCTAACGTGCTAACCACTAAGCCACTGTGCCACCCTGTATATATATATATATATATATACATATATATATATATATAAAGATATATAGCGCGTATATAAATAAAGATATATAGCGCGTGATAAAATATATATATATATATATATATATATATATATTACATTTTATCACGCACTATATATCTTTTATACCCACATAGACATGCTGATTCCCACTTTGAAAGTACCTAACAGATTTTAGTTCCCATAATGGCCCCCAACCCACACACGAACACACACACACACATTTTCATTCACAGATAAACATGACACACATTAGTCCTAGGGTTTCCCAAACACACTCAAAGGAAATATAAACACATTACCAAAAAGAACAGAGAGAAAGAACATCAGACCATAAATCTGCTCTTCATTAGTTGGAACACAGTGTCTCTTTGGAGAGTGTCTGTAGTATACATGAAGTACTAATAAATATAATATGTTCTAGGTGGGGCGGCACGGTGGCTTAGTGGTTAGCACGTTCGCTTCTCAGCGCTAGGGATTCCCGGTTCGAATCCCCATCTGGGTGGAGTTTCCATGTTCTCCCTGTGTCTGCGTGGGTTTCCTCCGGGTTCTCCGGTTTCCTCCCACAGTCCAAAAACATGGATCAAGTCAATTGAATTCTCAAAAATTGCCCCATATAGAGTGTGTCTGTGTGAGTGAGTGTGTGCCCAGCGATGGATTGGCGCCCTGTCCTGGGTCTATCTGCCCAGCGCCCGAGACGTTCTCCCCTGGATGGGCATGGGGAACCCCACCGTGACCCTAAAAGAGGATAAAGTGGGAGATAATGAATGAATGAATGAATGAATGTTCTAGGTGCCATCCACCCATCCATTATCTTCCGCTTTATCCTCTATTAGGGTCGCGGAGGGGTTTCCCATGCCCATCCAGGGGAGAACGTTTCAGGCGCTGGGCAGATGCACCTATGACAGGGTGCCAATCTATCGCTGGGCACACGTTAACTCACACAGACACAAACACACTCTATATGGGGTAATTCAATTGACCTTGATCCATGTTTTTGGACTGTGGGAGGAAACCAGAGAACCTAGAGGAACCCCATTTCTGTAAAAGGAAAAACTTTTGTAAAAGCTCAGTATTATCAGCAACATTTTTGTTTTATGTGTGGCAAAATAAATATTGTTTTGTTTAGACAACCCACCTGTTCCTTGTGTCACATCAACAAACGTATTACAGTGGTGCTGAAACCCAGGATTGGATCACACAGGAGAGATAATTAGCAACTTCAATCCCAGGCAGGTGTTACCATTTTACCTGATCTGTGTCCTTAGCCTGCCTCTCATCTGCAGACTCCACCTATCATGCCCTTTCAGCAACATATGAACATTGAAGGAAGTGTCATGATAGAACAGGAGGGAGTAGGACATTATCTCAAAGTTACTTCACAATTTTTTAAAAACGGAAACCCTGAAGAGAAGAAAATGAATTAAAATGATTTAAAGATTAAGCCACACACTAACACAAAACATGTATATAGATAGATATAATACTGTATATAAATAGAAAACTATATAGATAGATAGATAGATAGATAGATATATTAATATGTTTTGAAATATGTTGAGACTACCGACCCGTCGCACTCACATCAGCAGCTATGAAGTGCTTCGAGTGGCTAGTCAAGTCACACATCAGCTCCTCACCTCCCACCACCATGAACCCTCAACAGTTCGCATACCGTCCCAACAGATCCACAGACAACGCCAGCGCACTGACCATTCACACTGCACTCACACACCTGGACAAAAAGAACACTTATGTTAAAATGCTGTTCCTAGACTACAGCTCAGCATTCAACACCATCATCCCGGCCAAACTCATTCTAAAACTCATAGACCTGAGCTTAAACACACATGTCTGCAACTGGATACAGGACTTCCTGACGAGCAGACCCCAGGTGGTGAGAGTAGGAAACAGCTTTTCCTCCACTCTGACTCTGAGCACTGGGGCCCCCCAGGGGTGTGTACTAAGCCCCCTCCTGTACTCTCTGTAACGCATGACTGTGCTGCCAGACACACGTCAAACATCTTCTTCAAGTTGCTGACGACACGGCAGTCCTAGGCCTTATCACTGACGGCGATGAGAAGGCCTACAGAGACGAGATCTGCACTCTGGCACAGTGGAGCTATTAGAACAACCTCTGTCTCAATGTCAGCAAAACCAAGGAGATCATTGTGGACTACAGGAAGCAGCAGAAGGGGAGTCACGGTCCTCTTTACATCAACGGAGCCGCAGTAGAAAGAGTCAGCAGTGTGAGGTTTCTCACTGAGGACCTCACCTGGTCCCATCACATCAGCACTGCTGTGAAAACTGCACATCAGCGCCTCTTCTTCCTGCAGAGGCTTAAGAAATTCGGTCTCCAACCCCTTATCCTCACCAACTTCTACAGGTGCACCATCGAGAGCATCCTCACAGGCTGCATCACAGTCTTGTACGGTAGCTGCTCCACCTGTGACCACAAGGCCCTGAAGAGGGTGGTGAGGTCAGCCGAGTCCATAATTGGGAATAAAGAGTAGGAAACAGCTTTTCCTCCACTCTGACTCTGAGCACTGGGGCCCCCCAGGGGTGTGTACTAAGCCCCCTCCTGTACTCTCTGTAACGCATGACTGTGCTGCCAGACACACGTCAAACATCTTCTTCAAGTTGCTGACGACACGGCAGTCCTAGGCCTTATCACTGAATTCGGTCTCCAACCCCTTATCCTCACCAACTTCTACAGGTGCACCATCGAGAGCATCCTCACAGGCTGCATCACAGTCTTGTACGGTAGCTGCTCCACCTGTGACCACAAGGCCCTGAAGAGGGTGGTGAGTTCAGCCGAGTCCATAATTGGGAATAAACTCCCTGCTCTTGTGGACATCGACCAGACCCACAGCACAAGGAAGATTCGTAGAATCCAGCTGGACAGCAGTCATCCAGCACATGGGCTGTTCACATTACTGCCATCAGGCAGAAGGTACCGAAGCTTCCCGGCCAAAACAATCCGGCTTATAAACAGTTTTTACCCGCAAGCCATCAGGCTACTAAACAAAATGAACAGTTAAAAACTCCCACACTCCTGCTTTTTAAAGTCACTTTGTAAAGTCACTTTACACTGTCACTTTAAATATATATATATATATATATATATATATATATATATATATATATATATATATATATATATATATATATATATATATATATATATATATTTCATTCATTCATTCATTATCTTCCGCTTTATCCTACATTAGGGTTACGGTGGGGTTCCCCATGCCCATCCAGGGGAGAACGTTTCAGGCGCTGGGCAGATACACCCAAGACAGGGCGCCAATCTATCGCTGGGCACACACTCACACACACACACTCTACATGGGGCAATTTGGAGAACTCAATTTGGATTGACTTGATCCATGTTTTTGGACTGTGGGAGGAAACCGGAGAACCCGGAGGAAACCCACGTGGACACGGGGAGAACATGGAAACTCCACCCAGATGGGGATTCGTAGCGGGAATCCCTAGTGCTGAGAGGCGAACGTGCTAACCACTAAGCCACCGTGCCACCCTTATATATATATATATATATATATATATATATATATATATATATATATATATATATATATATATATATATATATATTTTTTTTTTTTTTTTTTTTTTTTTTTTTGGTGCATACCAAAATGCACCAAAATATTAAGAATTAATTCACCTTAAGAATTTCTATGTGCACATGTCCCAACATGTAGCATAAGTGACAATTAAACTTGAAACTATATATATATATATATATATATATATATATATATATATATATATATATATATATATATATATATGATCTCACGTGCTTGTTCTACCCTTAACTCATGTGCTACCCTTAATTTGTCACCCTACTGACCAGTAATCCCTGTTTTGATAACTTGAATGTTTTTCAAGTTGTTAAAAACATGCATGCATCTGACATTTTAATACCAAATTTTATTTGCCACAGTGTAGTGTGTCTTATTGTATGTGTTATCATGTCTAGATGACACTGTGCGGGTTGTTTTACCCTGGTTGAAAGCTATGCTTTGAACATTATCTCTGGTGCTGAGTGATAGAGGGTTTTGCTTTTGCATTCCTTACTCCGTACAAGTTGCACAACACTCTTAACTTTGGTTTAAACAATCATAATATTTTATGCTACCTCTGGGGTGCACCCCATTCAGAAATTGAGGGAATTACATGGCACCTTGGATGAGATGCGAGATAAATATAAATACCTAAACAACTATGTTAAAATACTGTTTTAATTGTGAGTCAGAGGTAAGATTGTTAATATGGATCCATCCTCATTTTATCAATTGTTCAGGCCGCACATGGTAGTATAACTGCATAGGGGATATTTTCTTGTTATTTTCTGGGCCATTTGGTTTTAAATGAGTATTGGTTAAATGTCAGAACCTACCTGAATATTGTTGCTGAACATAGCTATCCTTTTTATGAATACAGTGTACCAATCTCCTGATAGCTATTTTCAAATATAAATATTAAGAATAACAAAGTGCTCACAAGGCTGACTGTAGTCCTGCTGTACATCATACTTTGTTATTCCCTTTTACTTCCATTTCAAAAAGTGTTAGGACTGAAAACATACAGTATAAGTTTTTTCTAATTGTACATCTTCAAGTTGGAGCAATAAAGTATGTGCGTGCGTAAGTGTATGGACATGATTTAAGTCAATTTTTTTGAAAAGTGTTGGTTTGCTTTTCCTTGCTTATACTCTTATTTTTATATTTGGTCTTCATTCTTTCTATTTGTTAACTTCAGTGTTTCCACATGTGCTTTAAGTTTAAAGGATTGTTAATCCTTGGTTCTCATTTGTTACTGTTTGTATTTACGTCTTTTTTCTGTTAATTTTTGCTATTTCAAATGAAATAATTTCTTATCATTTGGTTAGTCAACTTAGCTGTTACTTGGCATTTTGTTTCTTTTTTATAAAAATCTATAAAAACAGGTCTATAGTGGCATTTAATTTCTTTATTAATTCAGACTGGTTTAATAAGAGTTTATTGAATAGAAAATGAACTGAAGAATTATTATGATTCTCATTCAATAAAACTGTTTAATACAAACATGCATTTGAAAATCTATACTGACATGTGGTCTTGTGCAAAACCGGTGAGGGAAAAAAATAACAGAACAGCATGTGGTTGTTTTCAAGACCCTGCCAGATTATTTCAATAATAATCCCAGTGGTCTAATTCAGGTAATTAAGGATTGACAAAGGAAAGCGTGTATGCGCTGCAAGGGGGCTGATGTTTTGACCTCTGTGTTGAAACTTTATACTCATCATTTTCCAACACATTGTGGTGCAAAACAATAAAAAGTCATGGATTATACAGAGTAAAGTTGGATGTATGATGAGTACATCTATTTTCATGTGACATCTGTATTATACAACTTAGTCCAAATTACTTCATGGTATTCAGTATTAATTAACAGTATTGGAACTTTTTCTTGGCTTTAAATATATAAAATGTATTTAGTTGTAGTTCCAAATACATTTGGGCAGTACATATATTAATAAGTGGTAGCTTGCAAAATATTTTTTAAAGAATTTGCACTCCACAGTTAGACCAATAATATGGTCTAATAATAAGAAAAGAAAAAAAATATGTAGTGGATAACCAACAATTTTGGCAAAATGGCTGCTCATAACAGACTGTCAACAATGGAATGAGACTGAATGACATTTTTTATTTTATTTTTTTTAATGAAAAATGTTTGGAGAAATAAAAACACTAAATTGCAGCATAAAGTCTATATCCTATTTGTAACACTCTATGATAAATTTTTAACAGTTTATGATAGTCATAGTTCGGGCTTGTTTTGCTATACCTGTGCCAGAATGGCTTGCCAGCATAAGCAGAATTGTTAATTCTGATTAATACCTACAAATTTGAATGGAACATTTTGTATATATGCACATAATATTACTGTGGATTCATAGAGTTTAAACTGTCTTGTGAAATTTTTCAGCCTTATTAGCATCAATAAATAATTTTTTGTCACTCCTATAAACATGTTAAAATCAGACATTGATATGTTTAAAATGCTTTTATCTCTGTTTAAATTTTTAAGATTTTAGAAAAGTCCTAGAAATTACCCTTATTTTTTAAGGAGAAATAATCCAATATTACATAGGCAAAATTAAAAATTATATATATATATATATATATATATATATATATATATATATATATATATATATATATATATATATATATATATATATATAATTTAAAATAGTCCACCTACAACTGATTACAATTGTACAGTTGATTGCCAAATCTGATCTTTCTAAAGGTTTATATTTTTGTTATTTTTATATTTTGACTATATAATATTGGATTATTTCTCCATTAAAAATAAAGAATGGCTCTAGGATGTTTCTGAAATCTCAAACATTTATGCATTAAATTAAATTAAATTAAATTGGGGTCATTTAGCAGACGCTTTTATCCAAAGCGACTTACAAGGTGAGCACAGGGTTCATCACAACATCCCTGGAGCAATGAGGGTTAAGGGCCTTGCTCAAGGACCCACACTGGTAACTTCAATGGACCTGGGATTTGAACCCCCAACCTTCAGATTGATAGCCCAACACCCTGACCACTGAGCTAACCCGCCCCTGCAGAAATAAAAACATTTGAAATGTTTTCTAAACTTTCAGGCACCACTGTACAGTTCACCCTTTTAATGTTTAGCATGGCTGTTGTCCAATTCAATGTTTATTAAACACTGATTCACATCCCATTGACTGAATGAACTTTGCCCAATTCTCTAACTAAATTATGTTCATAAAGTACTATGTGCTGCTGACATGGCAATTACTGGAGTTTTTAACACTCATCAATCAACACCTGTTTTTGTAGTTATGAAATACTGAAGTTTGGGAGAACAGTCACCGTTAAAGCCTTTATTATCGCCAATTTTTTTTTTTTGTCCTGTCATTTTCCTATGTGTACTGACTTGTTGCAAAGGGTTCCACTTTCACTTCAACTAAAAAAAACTGAAGGTGGTGATGGTTTCATATTTTTATGTTTTGTAACATTAAATTTGAAAAAGGGTATAACCTGAAGATAAACCCCTATAAAGAGGCTTAACAATATTTAAGACGACTCCCTGGAGTTTGGATCCTTCCCCCATACCCCTACACATAACTATGTATTTTACTAAAGCATTGTTTAATATTTACAGTACAGACTGCATGTATATTAAACAATCTCTAGAAATTTGTTTGTACTTATGAAAATAAGCATGAGTCTCAATGTGTTACCTATGATGCAGACAAATCTATAATCACTAGATGTGGTAACAAAGCAATAAAAAGCATTATGGCATGTCATAAGCGGTGAACTTACAGATCTGAAAGGAATGAAGGAAGAGTCTTGTTAAACCAAACTAAAACAATGTTTATTAAAAACATTCGCTTACATGATAGTGCCCTAATAAAATCAAGCATGAGAAGAGACCTTGTTAAAATCTTAACAGACATATTTGAACCACATGTTGGAACCACATGTCTGATTCTGCTGAGCTGGATTAAATCATCTATAACAAACAAAACATGTGCAGAGTTGGGAGACAGTGGAAGAATAGTTGTGAGCAGCAAGAAACAGTGATAAATAGTTTCTGTTTTTTGCCTTTCTGTAGGCTTTCTGTTCAACAGTAAGACTTTGTATTTTGCTTTAGTCTTCATTTAGTTCTTATTTGTGCCTGTAACACTTGGTCCGTGAAGGCAGTGTAAAAATGTACACTGATTACCAGGTAGCGGTCATAACACAGTATGTTTATTAATAACCAAAAACACACAAACAGACTTCTCATAGACGTGGGCTGAAACATAAATGCTGACTTCTGGGCGGCAGAGGTCTGAATAGGCTTAAATAAGGAGAACATTGCACAAGTTTATTAACCTAAACGAGCTTCAATTAACACAAGCTGACAGTCAATTAACTAAAAAGGCCTGGAACGAAGGAACACACATATAAATGGACTCAAAGTTCCAGGTATGGTGCAGACGTTACCTGTGAAGGTGCCATGTTTCTTATTTATGTTTTTCAGTCATTATCTGTTTGGAGTATGGTATTTGTTTGGTTAGTGTATATAATGTGCATATGTATACATTGCTCAAGGAAATATGTGGAGCATTCAGTGGTGGCCTAAAAACATCTGAATTACAGACTGATGTTAATTATATTTTGTCTATGATTTTTTATTAAATTATTCCAAATGGTCTGTCAACTTATTAATGGTACTGCGGAGGGACAGATCGACCACGAGTTGCAGGAATGTACAACTCGTGGTCGATCTGTCCCTCCACAGCATGTGATACTGCGGTTTATAAAGGTGCTTAAATTATCTGAAATAAAAGTCTGTTGCCGACTGCTCCGCATCCTCTCCCAGCGCACTCGCTACAATGAGTTATCTATCTGCAATGCAATGGCTTTTAATATTGCATTTCTGCATAATAAGATGTTATTATAGCAATACAATAGTTATTTACAGGTGGAATAATTTAGACAGAGCTGAAGGCCTAGGTAAAATGCACGACCACCATTGGGAGCATTTAAATACTACATGATCTTGATAAATGAAAGATTTATGTAAAAAATCCTTACTTATATAAATTAATAATTAATTGAAGAAAAATGCCAGCAGTGTGTACTTTGTATGCATTCTCTGGCCATGCCCTGATACAAGAGCAAACGATGTCTCCCAAACATTGATCAGGGTTTCACTGTCTGGGCAACGTAAAGAATGATATTAATACCAGACCTGACCACCACCTATCTGGTCATGCTGGATAATGTTACAGGCAGCCTGGTGTTTACCACAGACCCTCTAGACTTTTTTTGTAGCTGCTGCATGTGCTTAGTGTGAACCTGCTTTTGTCTGTAAAGAAAACCACCACTGTTTCACCTGAAAATTCAAGTGTTCTCTGGCAAACGTCAAACAAGTTGCATGTTGTTGGGCTTTGAGTATAGCTTCCACTAAAAAAATTTGGGCTTCCATTCTAACCATGCTACTATTTCTTATAGTTTGCTGAGAAACATGCACACCAGCCTGCTATATGTCCCTTTGTTGAGTCTGGCGAGGATTTTGTTGTTCCTCCTTGCAAAAAGATACCAGATACAATACTTTCTGCTGAGTTGATGCCCATCTGCGGACAAAGACACTAGCAAAAGGCAAAACTTCGAAAAGTGTGACTTACACTGAAAGTAAAAAAAAATACAGGGGCTCTTTAAAGTTGACAGGCTCGCTGATTAGGACATTAAAAGTAGAAACAGGATAAACAAAAGCATACTGTGGATTGTGGGAACACACCAACCAATACAGCAGTTAACGCAATACAGGCTGCTATTGTTAAAAAGAACACAAATATTCTGTCAGCAGGCAGCCATGAAGCATCAAAGTATGGACATTGTATTCAGCAGTTTAACACTTAGTAGCTAGTAGCCATATACACATATTGCAATGTAGCAGTTCCCATGTAGACAGCACAGACAGTAATTGGCCACGTGTGCAACGCAAAGCCCACACACGCTGTCAGACAGAAACACGAAAGCCTATAAAAAGGCCATTTTAAGTTGATGCTGTGGCAGGAAGGAGTGTCCCTACTTTATTGCTTCATTACCTTCGATTTTGGTGTACCACAGACCCTCTATAAGGCCCTGAGTTATCAGAAACTGAAACCTACAGATAAGTGGAGTGGAGGAGGAGCACATCATGCCCTTGGGTACCTGCAGATAACATCTCTACCACTGGTAGAGATTGTGGTCCTTAAATGCCGCTATTCCATGGACACTAACTAGGTAATCTGCTAATTATTAAAGAGTCAATAGACCACCTGATTGCTGCCACTCTTGTAAGGTAAACCACAATTAGCTGTGCAGGAACTGACAGCCATCAGCATGCTTGAGTATTCGGTCCTCCGACATGAAATACTACAGCACATTTTTGCAACAAGCCAACTCTGAGATTGTGAAGCTGTTTGGCAAATATAATTGGTCAGTCAAACCACCTCCGGTTCTGTATTTAGCTGGCCATTTGTCTTAGCCAAATGGCTGCTTCCAAAGAAGTGCATGTTAGAGCTGTGGTTGATCTTGTAGTGTTGAAAAATTTTGTAACCCACCTGTCAACCAGAACAGCAGAATTTGTCCAGTTTAACTGTCCAACATTGCTGGATAAGACAGTGAACCTGGCCAAAGACCACCTGGCTGCATACCAGAGTGAAGGCAGATCCTGATGTCAAACCAAAGTGAAGGCAGATCTTAGAATGTAGTGTTTGTGGAGTTGTCTCCTAGGTTGTTTGTTATTAATCCATCGATACATCCATTATCTTCCGCTTTATCCTCTACTAGGGTTGCGGTGGGGTTCTCCATGCCCATCCAGGGGATAATGATTTGGGCGCTGGGCAGATACACCCAGGACAGGGAGCCAATCTATCGCTGGGTGCATGTTATTAATATTATGCTAATTATATGAATAGAACTGAGAATAGAATCAATACACACTAGCATGTTTCATCAACAGAAGGAAAAGTTGGTGTCCACAAACTTAAAAAAAATATTTCTAAGTTTGTTAATCAAAATTTCAAAAACTTAAGTAGTAAGAACTCTTGTCGGTTGGAGTACGAGAGGTTCGGCTAGCATCCACTGAGTTATTACCTTTTTAAACTGAAGGGTTAAGTTTGTAACCCATGCGGCATTCTGAATATTATGAAGGGAAAATGGAAAAAGTTCATTTCTAACATTAGAAATAAAATTCAGTATACTCCTGATTTCAAAGCAAAGCTGCCTGGGCTGGGAGAATTATCAAAAGACAATTGAGCGCAAAGCTTTAGGGTGGAGCTCATCGGGCCATTAGATCAGTCAGCATATTGTTTTTTTTTGTATTGGGGCTGGTGAATTATGCAACATGATATTTGGAAGCAGTACCATTACACAACAGTTCACATCTGAATGTTACAAAACATTTTATTTTATCTCTAAATGATTTGTATGTTGATGCTAAGAAGCACAGTATGACGAGGGTCCACAAATTTTTATTTATTTTATTAAAGAAATTTAGATGTAAGTCATGTCTTTAAAAAATAAAAAGGAAAATTAAGAGAAGGAAATGAAATACAGTACGGTATGTTCTTAACATTTTAAGACCACTTCAAATTATTTCTTAGAACAATTGTTCCCGCTTTTTTATTATATAATAATTTGAAAAAAATAGTTTGTGTGTGCTATTGTTTATTTTAATTCTAGGATGTGTGTTGTTTTAATTTTTCTTCATATTGTGAATACCCCATATTAGAGCAGACACATGTACACACACACACACACACAGGGCAGCATTAATCTGCTTTCACACCTCATTAATGCACAATTGCCACAAAGAGAGGGCGGTGCTTCTAGGTGGTCATATAGTGGGTTCACCAAATCTTAGCCAATCAAAGAGCTGTGAATTTTACATCATCATGAGCCACACACACACTTACAATAAGGTCCAAAAGTCTGTGTTCTGCTCACTTATTATTCCATTTGCGTTTGCTTACTGACTTTCATCATTTCCTTTGTGTTTGCTTATTAACATTGCTTATTGAATAAAATGCATTATCCTTATCTAATTCAAATTAAACTGTCTTCTTAACCTCCTGTTGTGTCTAAAAGTATTCAGGTTTAATTAAAATAGTCTGGCATTACAAATTGTGTTTTTACACCAGGACCGGTGGGCTGGTATTTTTGTTCTGCTGCAAAATATGTTCATTGTTTATAAATAATCAAATAAATAAATAATTTGAACAGAGAATTTTAATTCAGTTTTACTCCTAATTTAATTGATTAATTTTTGTACCTTTAATGCAAAATTCATTTATATTTTATTTGTGTGACATATTTATCATTTGGAGACATAATTAATAAACTCAACAAGTCTGTATGAAATGTGATGCTTTATGTTGTTTATGTAGTATATTGCAAAGAGTATCTTGTGATGTTGAATGCAGAATGCACCGAATTCAGAACTTTTTCTAGGTTTAGGTTCTCTATAAATGCCAAGTGTAGATTCAGTAACTGTATGAAATAAGATTAATGACTGTCAGTACTGCTTACTGTTTTGTCCACAAAATGTTAACGTTTCCGACATGTGGTCATTGGTATACATGCAGTGTGTTTAAATATTTTGAATGCATAGGTGTTTCATGCATAGTTGTTGAATATGCTTTGGTGTTGATTAAGAAAGGTCCAGTCTCAATATTATGTCAGTTTGAAATAAATATGAAGAGGAAGTTTCAGCCTCAACTTTGTACTACCATGTAGTTAAACTGTCTGAGCGTAAAATTACATGCTTTTAAATAATTTATGTTGATTTTTCATGGGTAGGACATTCATTAAGATAAGATAAATCTTTATTAGTCCCACCATGGGGAGATTCACAGTGTTGGCAGTAGCGATTGTATAAAAATAAATTACAGAATGTAGAGTAAAACAACAGTAAAAATAACTCGTTTAAAGATATAAGCTCACCGTCAAAATTCTTAGCATGCCATGACATGTCAATAAACAATGCATCATGTTTAGAAAATATTAAATGATTATAATCGGTCCCACTAATGCTGTTACGTCAATAATTGATATTGCTGAGTTGAAACACAAAATTTCCATTAATGTAATGTAAAGATATATTAGGTCTTATAGAATTGCTAAAACTATAATAATTATGATACATTACAACGACCTGATCCAAACTAATATTATACTGCCATCTAGTGGAAAAATCTGTGTAAATACATTTACAATATTTTTGTTGGAGTAGCAAACTTTAACTTTAAACGTCACAACAAAAAAATATTTTTACATTGTACGTAGCTGTTAAATCATATACCGTCACTCTGGATGGAGTTTCCATGTTCTCCCCGTGTCTGTGTGGATTTCCTCCGGGTTTGCTTTGATGAAAATATTGACGAAGGAGGAGTGAACCCGGTGAACCCCCCATGCCCATTCAGGGGAGAACGTCTTGGGCACTGGGCAGCTACACCCAGGACAGGGCGCCAATCTATCGCTGGGCACACACACTCACACAAACACACTCTATATGGGGCAATTTGGAGAACTCAATTGGCTTGATCCATGTTTTTGGACTGTGGGAGGAAACCGGAGAATCCGGAGGAAACCCACGGAGAACATGGAAACTCCACCCAGATTGGAATTCGAACCGGGAATCCTTAGCGCTGAGAGGTGAACGTGCTAACCACTAAGCCACCGTGCTGCCCTTAATGTTTAAGTTTGTAATTTAAAAAACGAAGACATAGTTTATTTTCAGTTTAAAAATTTATATTTCGTTTTAACCTTGCCTTTAACTTGTTTTGTTCAGGGGCCCACTCCACTAGAAATTTCTAACAATCTAAAACAGAAGCTGATGCTGCGTTGGGCACCCCTCCAAACACAACCCCTGCTGTCAGAGGTTCAAAAGCCATGCATTGTGATCTGATTAGGAAACACAAACCAAATAAGTGTTAGAGACATTTCTTACGGGGCGGCACGGTGGCTAAGTGGTTAGCTTGTTCACATCTCAGCGCTAGGGATTCCTGGTTCGAATCCCAATCTGGGTGGAGTTTCCATGTTCTCCAAGTGTCCGCGTGAGGTTCCTCCGGTTTGCTCCCACAGTCCAAAAACATGGATCAAGTCTATTGAATTCTCCAAATGTGAGTGAGTGTGTGCCCAGCGATGGATTGGCGCCCTGTCTTGGGTCTATCTGCCCAGCACCCGAAACGTTCTCCCCTGGATGGGCATGGGGAACCCCACCGCGACCCTACTGGAGGATAAAGCGGGAGATAATGGATGGATGGACATTTCTTACGGATCTCTTAAAGCAATAAATAAAATAAATTACTATTATTTACTTTTTAATATATACTTACTGTACATTAAACACAAGTGTTTCATTGGTTTAATGTGGACCTTCATAGACAGTACATGTGATATGAACAAGCCAATTCAGACTAAGGCTAAGGAACACTTGTCCTCTATTGAAATTAAAATGAATGAATGGATTGTAGGCATCTCCGTGAACTCTAATTGCAAAATATTGACAATTGTTTAAAAGCAAACATGAACTGACAATTAAAAACTTACCAGGATATTGGCTAAAGATATGTCTTTACTTCATTTACTTTAAATATTGTAATTTGATATTATGTTATATAATTAATATTATAATTTAATTTAATTTAATTTAATTTAATAAAAATTTAATATAATTAATTGGTAATGATCTTTTTTTTTTTTTTAAAAAAAAAACATTGTGGAGGTGAACCAGTCTTTATTCCAGGACACAGAAATGGCTGGAAGAGGATAAATCAGATTTTAATATGCTGGTTCTGGGCAGCTTTGGAGATTAGTGTGTATCAATTAATAAAACTTTCACATATAAAATGGAAACTTCACGCACCTCAGATTTATCTTAATTTATCACAGATACACTGTGTTAATTGAATTCTGCACGTAGTATCAAGTTTAAAATTGGCAACACAGACTGCTGGAGAAAGATTTCCCCCCCCTTTCGCTTCCACTATTCTTTAAACCTTTTGAAAAAATGTTTCCCCTAAAAGCAAATGTTCCTTCTGCAAATTCAAAAATGATATTTAGTTTGCCTCCTGAAAAATGATGTGTGGCATTTCTTATGATCTTAATACTAAATCTTATACTACTGTAGCATGTAGTACTGCAGATGTAAAAAACCTTTTACATTTTTTTTATTTAAAAACTAAACTTTATTATTGTCTTAAATCATAAAAACGTAGATTAAAAAAATCACAGCATGATAGAGTCAGTTTGGCAATAAAACGTCATGGAATCCTCTCAGCACAAAGAGTCTTTGACTTCAAAACACATTCCTGTAAGTCAAGAAATCTGTGTCAGTTGATTTGCCATGCAATACTGAAAATAGTAGTTGTAAAATAAACACAAAAGGCTTGGAATAAGGACAAAAGGCTTGGAATAAGGGTTGTTTTACAAATTTATGCTCATTCAAAGATAAGGTAAACTTCAAAATAATTGTTATTTTTATAATGCAGACTTGGTTTCTGTATAATATATAGGAATTAGTAACTGAGATTTTTTTATTTTTATTTATTTATTTTTTTTAATCTTTCATGTCTGGCAGTTTTCGCAATCTGAATGGTAATCTGACTGCACTGGTGTACCAAACATTTTGCTTTTACGTTTTTACAGGAACAGTTCTACAGATTATTATAGCCTATTCCTGTTAATTGTGCTTTTATTTAATTGAGTAATTTATTCCCCCAATGCGTGACAGGCAGTTAAAAAAAAAAAAAAAAAAAAGAAGCGAGGAGAAAAAGAAGAGAAAGGGAAAAAAAGAAGGAAAAGACCAGGGGGACCCAGACCACTTAAGGCCACCGGGACCGGGAAGACCAGAGGCAACACAATCCGATGGCCTCCGCACACGCACTGCAGAGGAGGACGGAGGGAGACCCCAGACGAGGCCCACAAGGACAGGGGGCAAGAACCCAGAGAGCCAGCGGCAACCAGATATCCAACCCCCCCCAGGCCGACACCCCCATTTTGTGTGGTTGTATTATTAACATTAGACTTATTACAATTTATCTTATTGTACTTTATTTCACCCTTTTTATGGAGTAAATGGTCTTTTTACAGTTAACACAACTGCAATAGTGTGAATTAAAAATTGTGTGAATAAAATAAGGTTTCTTTATTTCAGTACTTAAACTTAATAGAGTAATGTTAAAAGATATTTAGTACTGGATTGTATTTTCATCATATCGAATTGTATTGTGGGGAATTCCAAAAATGATCAAATCGTTAGCTTGACGAATCAATATTGAATTGAATCGTAATAAAGGCAATGATTCACACTCCTAATACACATACTGTCATTTAAAAGGTCAGTTTTTTAATTATCCATGACAAGTTTTTCATTAAACGAAAAATCAGTTTTTAAAGTTTACACTGCAACCCGTGTTTCCAATCTAATATAATGCAACTGATTCAATGTCATGGGACTCCACTTAATCAAATTTACTATAGGAAAAAAGAGACAATACAACTAGTTATATTTAACTATAAATACTAAATAATTCAGCTGTAATATTTTGTAAAATATAAAGGACACAGCAACAGATGCCAGCATAATTATTTTAAGATCTACAAAAAAACTAAACAGAATCCTAATCTGAAGTTCACCTATACACACTTGACTTATTTGAGAATTATCAAATGCTTTTACTAAGATACAACCTGTTAAACTAGCCAATACTTTGAATCACTTATGTTCACACAAATTTTATGGTGTAAATGTTTACCTGTTTCTCTTGCTCACTTAACACCCCCTCTACTGCAACCACTTGGTACTGCTTGTGTTTGAGGTGTGAGGGAAATTTGCGCAGGCGATTGAAGCAAGCAGTAGGAGCTTTAGGACTCAGGAGTTTTCTCATTTCTGATGGAAAGCAGCCTGGATCAAACAGCAGCAAAGACACAGTGCCATTCTTCCTCTCCTCCACTCCTATGATTAGCCGACTATGACCTGCACACACAAACCCAACAGCTGTATTTTGATATCTAGCCAGACAATCAGTTAAATATCTGCACAGGGGCTGCATCACAATTTGCTTATTATTAAACCAACATACTAGCATGATAATAAGTGTTTGGTCGGTCAGTCAAACAAACTGCCTGCATCATATTTTGCTTTGGGTATCAGAACAGCTGTTTAATATACAGGCCAATTTAACACTCATTCATTGTTCTAAATCATACAAACCCCTAGAGCCCACTGTCCTGAGTGCTTTAGTGTCCTTTCTGCTTTAACATACCAATAATGATCTGTTAATAAGCTAATTAGATAGTATTTAGATGGACCAGGATTGAAAAAACTTGCAATATTGCAAAACTTTTTGTAGAGAAGAGTCTCTGCAAAAAGATTACCTTATTAATACTTATAAACAGTCTGGCAAGATTAACAGTCAGGGGACCAGGACACATAAAGAAAGGTAGGGTAAAAAGATTCTGCCAGTACAAACCACCAAAATCAGTTCTAATCATTTAAGATGAGATCAATTACCTTGATGTTGGAGGTAAATTGGTGGCAGGTTTGTTTTCACCACTCTGGGTAGATTTCTCGCATTTCTGCTAAACGAAAGTATGAAATAATTTTTCACCCATTCGAACAGTCGGGGGTGTGTGTCACCAGGACCCGTGGGCTGGTGGAAGTCCAAGACACGAGCCCTGTCAGACGGACAGAAATTTCAGAGACTTACTAAATAATAAAGCTGGATGTGTAAAGCTTCAGGCTGCTGTGATTTGACAAAAAATCCTGGAGGTAAACTGATCTGAATTCTTACCTCAGCCTGAGGAAAGTAAGTAATGTGTAGATCTCAGTAGCTCCTATCCAAGCACGGGTGCTCTTGAGTCTCCCGTTGAACTGAGATGCACCCTGAGGGTCTATACCCTCCCCCCATGCTGCCTCGATCAGAGTCTGCACTTGCGGGATGCTAGGCAATGAGTCTGAAACAAGAGGTTAAATAGTTTATCATCTGCAGCTTTGTGCAGTTAAATTAGCTTGATTATGTGATATTTTATGATCAATGTGGACATGTCCCATACTAGTACTGAAAACTGCTTCTTGTTGTTTTAAAAATAGATTATCAGAACAATGAACAAGATTGACCAAATTTACTTTATATAATTTATTATGTATTAAATTAAAAATAATTTATTATATATATATATATATACCACATATATATATATATATATATATATATATATATATATATATATATATATATATATATATATATGAACGGCTTACAACAGGGATTCCCTAAAGAAAATTAATTAACAATGGAAAGGAAAAAAATACCCACTATAACTTATCGCAATACCCATGATAACTTATTTTTAAAATCTGTAAAATGTACAGCGTGCAGCTGCACCCACAGTGCTAGTTCATTTAAGAGCAATTTAAATCTATAATGGTCATTAATGCAGCAGCAAACAACCCACAACTGGGATGCCCACCCATCACATATGGCCAAGTTAAACACAAGTATTCAAAAGTAGTGTGCTATCATTTAATGCTCATTTATGCTTAAAGGACAATACAGATTTGGTCAACTAAGAATGCATGGAAGGACAAATGGTCAATAAAGGTTATATTGTTAAAAATGGATGTATATAATGTTGTACAAACATAAACGAGCTTTTGCACTGCTGCAACTCTCAAGGATCATATGCTGTCTCTAAAATACACTTTTACATGTTTAGTTCATATTCATTATATTAAAATAATAATTTAATTAATTCATTCATTTATTCATTATCTTCAGCTTTATCCTATATTAGGGTCGCGGGGGGGGGGGGTTCCCCATGCCTATCCAGGGGAGAATGTTTCGGGCGCTGGGCAGATACACCCAGGACAGGGTGCTAATCTATCGCTGGGCACACACACACTCACACAGACACACACGCATATACACTCTATATGGGGCAATTTGGAGAACTCAATTGACTTGATCCATGTTTTTGGACTGTGGGAGGAAACCAGAGAACCCGGAGGAAACCCACGCAGACACGGGGAACACATGGAAACTCCACCCAGATGGGGATTCGAACCGGGAATCCCTAGAGTTGAGAGGCGAACGTGCTAACCACTAAGCCACTGTGCCACCCCGTAATAATTTTTCATTCATTCATTATCTCCCGCTTTATCCTCTATTAGGGTCGCGGTGGGGTTCCCCATGCCCATCCAGGGGAGAACGTCTCGGGCGCTGGGCAGATAGACCCAGGACAGGGTGCCAATCCATCACTGGGTACACACTCACTCACACATACACACTCTATATGGGGCAATTTGGAGAACTCAACTAACTTGCTCCATGCTTTTGGACTGTGGGAGGAAACCGGAGAACCCGGAGGAAACCCACGCGGACACGGGGAGAACATGGAAACTCCACCCAGATGGGGATTCGAACCGGGAATCCCTAGCGCTGAGAGGCGAACGTGCTAACCACTAAGCCACCGTAATAATTTAATTGTTGAATTTAAAATGATCTTAGAATTTTAAGTTTTGTATTCTAAGAATTCTAAGAGTTTGTACCAGGTAGTGTGTTGTGGGTAGTGTACTGTTCCAGCCTTTGCAAAGAAGATAAAAGCATCTGAAAGTTTCTGTAGCCACAGCCCCAGCCTCGGTCACCCTCTGATGAAGAGAAGTGATCTGATTCAGAACACAGCCACACCCGAGCCCCGTCCTGAATCTCACGCTGGTAAAAGTCGTATATCGCTGACATCAAACCTGACAGACATATGCACAAACACACACAATAAATAAATATGCACTGCATTTATATTATTCTTTTCTTTTCACTATTTTTGCTTCAATTTCCTTCGTAATGGTCATGTTTTCTGATGTTTTTTTTTTCTGAACAGAATGTGAGAAAATTAAATGGCCTGAGAAAACACTCATAGAATTGTTTTTATTTTGTATTTTTCAAATTAAATAAAGTTAATTTGTAAAACCATGTATCTGGCTAATAATTCATTTGTTCATTCATTCATTCATTATCTTGCGCTTTATCCTATATTAGGGTCACAATTTGGAGAACTTAATTGACTTGATCCATGTTTTTGGACTGTGGGAGGAAACCGGAGAACCCACGCAGAAAACCCACGCAGACACGCGGAGAACATGGAAACTCCACCCAGATGGGGAATCGAACCGGGAATCCCTAGTGCTGAGAGGCGAACGTGCTAACCACTAAGCCACCGTGCCGCCCCCTGGCTAATAATATAAATGAAAATCTATTGATTGATATTGATATTGATATACCTTTATAAATCCCACAATGGGGAATTTCAAAAAGTGAGAAAGATCAGATATAATACATTGGGAAAGGAAAATACAGGTGATTAAAATAAAAAAGTTATTAACATTACAGTATTTTATTTAACTGTATTTAGAACAACAAGGATTCAGCAAAAAAATGTGATGCTTTGGATATTTTGTGGCTTAGTGGTTAGAACGTTCGCCTCATAGCACTATGGATTCTCAGTTCGAATCCCCATCTGGAGTTTCCATGTTCTCCCTGTGTCCGCATGGGTTCCCTCCGGATTCTCCGGTTTGCTCCCACAGTCCAAAAACATGGATCAAGTCAATTGAGTTCTCCAAATTGCCCCATATAGAGTGTGTCTGTGTGAGTGAGTGTGTGCCCAGCGATAGATTGGCGTCCTGTCCTGGGTGTATCTGCCCAGCGCTTGAAACTTTCTCCCCTGGGTGGGCATGGGGAACCCCCTAGCGACCCTAATATAGGATAAAGCTGGAAGATAATGGATGGATGGAAAATGCTTAACTTTTCCCAGTAATTGATATATAAGGTTTAGATTGAGTGACTTCGAAGAAAAGTCCCCAACTGTCTGCACTCCTGAACCACTTTTGTCCTTTAGTCAATAATTGTCACAAAGGCTTTTTTGTCATTACTGTTTCATGCAATGAAAAACTAAATTAAATTACAAAGAAAGACATAATTTAAATATTCTCAATAGTGGTATCAAAGCTTTGGCGTGTACATAGTAACCTGGCAATCACATCCCCAAACTACTTCATAGACATACAATCTTTGCCTTTGAAGATCCAATATGCTATTAAGGCCTTAAAGAAATGAATGTATCTGTGATTGGTTAATTACTGCATCAGGTAAACACTGAACACTGAATGGTGTTTATATTACTTTAACGACCTTTTGTTCTGGTTCGGCCGTCGTCCAACCCCGTTGCTAGATTCTCCATCATCTCTGCTTGTTTCTTGTGAAACTCAGTAGGGGTCATATGACCTCGAGCTACAGCTCGCTCCATGTTTTTTTGCATCTGCTTACGGTAACCACCAGCATTATCTAACCCAAACTGCTCCTACACACACACAAGCAAACACAAACACATAAAAGATGTGCAGCTAGAAATAGTAATGTACAATATAAATCAAATAACACAGTCACCTGTAACTCTTTGAAGTCTTCTGCCTCCCGCTTGGCCTCTTCCTTCCTCCTACTCTGCTCCTCTTCTTCTTGCAACTGCTGAGCCAATCTCAGATCTCCTAAACATATGATAACTGGTTCATGTTCCTTCCAACGCCTTAGAGTTGTGTTCTCTACATTACATTTATATTTAGTCATTTAGCATTTAGACTTACAAATAAGAGAACATCACAAGTCAGTAGTAGAATAATCAAATCTGATCATTATCCGATCCCACTTTTTTTCCTTTTACTTAGATCAAGTATTTGTGGAAGAGATGTGCTTTATGTTGTTTAAGACGTCTGCCAAGTGACTCAGCCTGACTCTTTGTGACTCTTTTAAGGAAAGAGTTGAGATTATTCCACCATTTAGCTGTGGTGAACAATAGTGCGAAATAACACCACGATGAGGTTCAATCACCAAGTGAGGATGAATCACCAGGCTAAACCACATCCATTCTAGTCCAGTGATTTGGGTTCGGACTTAATTTATAAACAATATATTTACTCTCACAAAACACTTTGTGTACCTATAGTTCTGCAGTCCAGATGAAGCTCCACATGTGTCTGTAAAGAGCTGCTGTCCTCACACACCAGCTCGCACAGAGGACACACAAATTGCTGAACTACACCTGCACATCATACACATGTGTAAATACACAAAATACTAAACAGTGTGACTGACATACTATCTTAAATGACAGCTTACTCTCTAAAAATTCAAATGTTCTCAAAAAATGATGGTGAAGGTCACATTAGTGTATTAGATAAAATAAATATGGGACATTGCAACACTAACCCACCTGAGCCATTTTTTGATGATGAACATGACAGCACTGATGTACTTGTTGCTAAAAGAGACTCTTCAAAAAAAAAATACAGAGAAGTTCACATTACACACTGCAAACTACATACAATTCCTACCCTAAGCTTATAGAGAAACAAACAATGCAAGAACATTCAATAATATGACATCCTATAAGTGTTATGTGCTAAAACAAGTAAAAAAAAACACATGGTGAAAAAAACACCAATAATCGAGAAACTTGAGGCTGAGTGCTTAGAAAAGAATGCCTAATCTATTCATATTATTCCTTTAAAGCAATTGCGATTACAATATTTTTTTCAAATCAAAGCTTAGCTCATAAATGAAGATGAAAGTCTGTGTCTCTGTGTGTGTGTGTGTGTGTGTGTGTGTGTGTATACAAATCCTCATCATTGCTTTAATTACCAAGCAAAATTTGACATACTTTGTCTTCAGGACCCTGTTGAGGTTTATATATATTTTTTACAACCATTAAGAAGCGACCATCCATCCATCCATCCATTATCTTCCGCTTTATCCTATATCAGGGTCGCAAGGGGGTTCCCCATGCCCATCCAGGGGAGAACGTTTCGGACGCTGGGCAGATACACCCAGGACAGGGCCAATCTATCGCTGGGCACACACTCACTCACACACACACTCTATATGAGGCAATTTGGAGAACTCAATTGACTTGATCCATGTTTTTGGACTGTGGGAGGAAACCGGAGAACCCGGAGGAAACCCACGCGGACACAGGGAAAACATGGAAACTCCATCCAGATGAGGATTCGAACTGGGAATCCCTAGTGCTGAGAGGCAAACGTGCTAACCACTAAGCCACAAGAAGCGACCAGTTTGGCGTATCTTAACGTTTACACCATTTGCAGGAAACATCAGTGCAAGCCAGGGCAAAGCTGAGCTGAGAAGCAGCTAGCATTCCATTTTTAGTGTGCAATATTTTTAAAACAAATAGGGAGCATTATCACAAGATTCTTACTAAGTTTAAAAAAGTAACCAGTCAATTAATTTCTAGCTTTAACTGGTTATTTACCACTGGTTACTTAACTGGTGATTATACAATAACGAGGAAACAACAATTTAACCAATAACATATTTAAGGGGTATTTAGAATGTAATATATTTAGAAAATGACCTCTAATTTGATGCCCAGATCACATGTGCAACCCTTATTTATTCAAACATGTAAGAGTGAATCACTGACCTTCAGAGATCTTCTGCTCCTGAAGATGCAGCTCCACATGTTCTTGAAGGATAAAGCAATCACTGCAGACCAGACTGCACATGGGACATGAGAAGTTCCTCTCTGCAGGACACCCAATCAGAAACACCTTTATTGAGTTCTACAATTTTAAACGTTTCATGTAAATATTAACCTCATATTTAAGAGTGACCTTTTCTGGAAGATGACAAGCGCCTCTGTTTGGAAGTGCGCTCATGATTGTCATCCACATTCTCATGACGTCTCTCTGTATGGTCACAGTTACTAAGTGAACCTGTAGATAAATCTGGCTTTGATGTTTTATCTGCTAAAAGAACTTAGGACATAGAAACAGCTAATGAATCATAAACAGAAGCTCAGTGTAGCTGAATTTAACATTAATAGCTGAAGGTCTACAATCACCAGAGTCAGGTGGGCAATCTGCATCTGTCTCCATGTGAGCCGTGTTAATGTGAAAGCTGAGCTCATCGTAAGAGATGCCTGAAAGGGAGCAGAGTGGGCACTTCATATTGTTCTCCATGTGGCTCAAAAGAAGGTGAGTCTTCAGCTCTGACTCACACCCGAGTTCCTCACTGCAGATATCACATATTGGCATGATGTAATTCAGCTGAATAAAGCAGAGGAAAAAAATGTATTATTATTATTATTATTAATCCATGGGCATTAATATTCAGTGTACCCAGTGTTACTGACAACGTTCTACAGATGCACCATGTTACAGACAATGTTGTTTAAATACATAATGTGTTACAAGCAACGTATTGAAGATATGTTGTGTTACAGAAGACATAATTTATATGCACCATGTATTACCATTCACATTCTGTTGCTGTACCATTATATTGACAATGATCTACGACCCTTAGATCTACACTGTGCCACTAACAACATTATTTAAATGCACCATGTGTTACCAATGACATTTTATAGCTGCACCCCCATGATATCAACAACATTATTTAAATGCACCCTGTGTTACCGATGACATTCTTTAGATGCCCCATGTTACCGACGATATTCTTTAAACAACATTATTAAGATACACCCTGTATTACCAACAACTTCAATGTTGCACTCCGTGTTACTAACCTTCTTTAAATTACCATGTTACCCACAACGCCCTGTGCATGCACCATGTGGTACCAATGTCATTCTTTAGATTCACCGCTTATTACCATTCATTCATTCATTCATTATCTTCCGCTTTATCCTATATTAGGGTCGTGGGGGGGTTCCCCATGCCCATCCAGGGGAGAACGTTTCGGGCGCTGAGCAGATACACATTCCTGCTGCGCGTAGTAAACTGTTATTATTATCTTAACAACAAACCTTTTACTATCCGTTTCTGTTTCTCCCGCACAAGCAAGACAAGCAGCATTCCAATTCGAGTAATCGTACCCTAACAAGTGCACTGAGTTAAAGGGAAAGGAAACAAAATAACACAGTTAAAAACACAAAATAACACAGTTAATATAAAAAAAAAAAATCAAACTTATAGTAGTTTTATAAATTTTATTGAATTAGCTTATTGAATAGCTAAACTCAATTAAAATACAGACTGTTAAGAGTATGTATTATAAAAAAGAATACAATATAAGGCATAAAAAGATAATGAAATAAAATACAATAAAATAAAATGACTGATGCCAGAAAAGAGGTTTACGGAGCCCCTAAAGTGACATGGAAGAAAAAAAATATATTGCGAGATCTCGCAATATATTTTTTTTCTTCCATGTCACTTTAGGGGCTCCGTAGAGGTTCATAGTCTTACAAGTTTAAATAAAAAGGAATCCCTTTATGATGTCAAACATTTCATAGTTTTTTTTACATTCTTAATTAAACAATTAAAAAATGTCATTATACTGTTCAGTCAAATCATATCAAAGTTTTTTTTTTTCACATGCGGTACGGCTTGTAATGAAATGCTTTGACAATTAAGGGTTCAAGGTAAATTAAATGCTCTAAATTGCCCCATTTAGTGTGTGTGTGTTTGGGTGTGAGTAAGTGTGCCAAGCGGCAGATTAGTGCTCCATCCTGGGTGTATGTGTTCAGCACCCAAAATGTTCTCCCATGGATGGTTATAGGGATTCCCAACCCCATGACCTTAGTAGAGAATTAAGCAGAATATAATAAATGAATGAATAGTAATACTAATTATGTGCTTTAATGTTGGATATGAAGGAAAAGTTGGATTTGCTGAAAAGCTACCTTTTGACTAACTGTAATGACCTAATGACTAACTGTGAATTTATGTTGTTTGGGAAATTCTGAATGTAAAAGTTACATGCCATTTCTGTTTATTAACAGACAAACAAGCACAAATGATCCATCCATCTAGCTGTTATCTTCTGCTTTATCCTCTACTAGGGTCGCGGGGGGGGGGGGGGGGGGGGGGGTTCACCATTCACATCCAGGGGGGCAATTTTGGGGACTTCAATTGACCTTGATCCATGTTTTTGGACTGTGGGAGGAACCCGGAGGAAACCCACGGACACGGAGACATGGGGAGAACATGGAAACTCCACCCAGATTGGGATTCGAACCGGGAATCCCTAGCTCTGAGAGGCGAACATGATAACCACTAAGCCAAGAGCCCAGCACAAATTATTCATTCATTCATTATCTCACGCTTTATCCTCTATTAGGGTCGCGGTGGGGTTCCCCATGCCCATCCAGGGGAGAACGTCTCGGGCGCTGGGCAGATACACCCAGGACAGGGCGCCAATCCATCGCTGGGTACACACTCACACACTCAAGCACACTCTATATGGGGCAATTTAGAGAACTCGGTTAACTTGATCCATGTTTTTGGACTGTGGGAGGAAACCGGAGAACCCGGAGGAAACCCACGCGGACACGGGGAGAACATGGAAACTCGACCCAGATGGGGATTCGAACCGGAGCACAAATTATTCATTATTCATTCATTATCTCCCGCTTTATCCTCTATTAGGGTCGCGGTGGGGTTCCCCATGCCCATCCAGGGGAGAACGTCTCGGGCGCTGGGCAGATAGACCCAGGACAGGGCGCCAATCCATCGCTGGGTACACACTCTCACACTCAAGCACACTCTATATGGGGCAATTTAGAGAACTCAGTTAACTTGATCCATGTTTTTGGACTGTGGGAGGAAACCGGAGAACCCGGAGGAAACCCACGCGGACACGGGGAGAACATGGAAACTCCACCCAGATGGAGATTCGAACCGGGAATCCCTAGCGCTGAGAGGCGAACGTGCTAACCACTAAGCCACCGTGCCGCCCAATATATTGAATTATTTTTAAAAATAAAATATGCTTATTGTTCCAGCTAAAACAGATGTGAGGACTAAAGTTGTGCTAGTGTCCATGCTAGTCCAATTAGCCAACTTAATTTGGAGTTGAACAAAAAGTCTTTAAAGAATTCTGGTTTTGGTTCACTAGATAAAGGGCTGAATTAGAAGGAGAGCACTGGTATTTGAAACCCAGCCGGTCTGCAGGTAGGAAGCGTTTGTGGAAGTGATGTTGAGGGGAGTCGTCTCCGCCATATTGTTCTAGTCAGTGGCAGTGAAAGTGCAGACTGGCCAAGAAACTGAATAAAACACACATTCACCTGCATATTTATTGACGGACAGCAGGTGAGGACGCTTCACTTGTATTTCTTTAGCACATTTCAGTCCTGTCAACCTTCTTGTTTCTTGAATGCGCCGTTTAACACTGACCGTTCGGTGTTGCGTAGCTATGCTAAGCTAAAGCAGCTCCTCCGTTAGCATTAGCGCTGTCAGAGCTCCATGTTGTTAATGATCTGTGTAATTAAGAGGTCATAAGTGACACTTCAGCCTCCGTACAGTTCGTCTGCTTTAACGCATGTGGAGTTCATTAGGTATTGCAGGTATTGTCAGTGTCGGAATTAGTAATAGCCACTTTTTTTTAGCTCAGTTAGATAACGACTGTCTGTAAAACTGAGCTGCAGAGTCTGATCGAGCAACCTTCCTCATATACTGCATTAAATTAGCCCTGAATCATTGGAATCCCCACAGAGCGAACCACAAAGTTGTTTATGTCAATAATAAATGTCATTTCTTTTAATATTGTATCTGATCAATCTCATCATTATTGGAAATTGTATACGGTCAGTAATAAATAAGGGACCAGACAGGGCACGTCACCTATAAGACTAATTGTTAGCCTTTTAAGGGAACGTTAACATCTAATGGCCCAATGTTTCAATTTGTTAACGGTGGTGCATTAAATTAATTCATTCATTCATTCATTCATTCATTCATTATCTCCCGCTTTATCCTCTATTAGGGTCGCGGTGGGGTTCCCCATGCCCATCCAGGGGAGAACGTCTCGGGCGCTGGGCAGATAGACCCAGGACAGGGCGCCAATCCATCGCTGGGCACACACTCACTCACACTGACACACTCTATATGGGGCAATTTTGAGAATTCAATTGACTTGATCCATGTTTTTGGACTGTGGGAGGAAACCGGAGAACCCGGAGGAAACCCACGCAGATACGGGGAGAACATGGAAACTCCACCCAGATGGGGATTCGAACAAGGAGTCCCTAGCGCTGAGAGGCGAACGTGCAAACCGCCGGTGCATTAAATTGTGGTCAAAAAAATACTTTATATTGTATACTAAGATTTAACCATTACATACCTGAAGCCTTGATGAACAAATATTTAAGCAAGTCAACCTTTAAATTGTTAGGGGGTGTAGGTATATTGGTATGAACAGAAAACCCACCTCATAGACACATCATCCCGATTGAACAGCCACTAGAGATGTGATTGTGGTTACCTGGCTGTGATGTCACGACAACATTAAGGCCATTTAAGCTCATCCTTTGTTGCAGTGTTGGATATTGTATCAAGTTACCATCTTGCAGAAGGCATCGTATGATCAAGTATTTTATTCTTTACTATAATTAGTCTTATTCAATTACACAAGTCACAACAGAGACTGATTTCAGAAAGTAACTCACAACAGCCATGTTTTGTTTGTTTTTGTTTTGTTTTGTCTTTAGGTTTTTTTTTAAGAGATCCAAGA
Source organism: Corydoras sp. C115 (assembly GCA_019802505.1). NCBI lineage: Eukaryota > Metazoa > Chordata > Actinopteri > Siluriformes > Callichthyidae > Corydoras > Corydoras sp. C115. The sequence goes on from JAFMOC010000048.1 coordinate 672,989, forward strand.
AAATTTTAGCTACTGTATGGAGCAGGATCGAGCAGAAATAAGAAAGACATTGTTTCTGTTCCTGGTCAGTCAGACCAAGTTCTTCATGTGTAAAGTTTGCATGTTTGTGAACTTGTGCTGCATATAGGCAATCCATACCATTCCTAGATGACTTTTACTGGTGTGCAATTAAAGTAAAAAAAATACAGTAGTGAGTAAAGAAGCATTGTTACACACACACACACACACACACACACACACCAGTGTTTGGTATCTATCTGATACTGTACTCATGTACTGGTCATAATAGTATTTTGATACACAGGTATTTGATATGTGAAACCTATGGCTTAAGGCAGGATACTGAACAGCACAGATTCTGATTAGTTGTGTTATTTTGTTACTTGCTGTGGAAATATTGCATTGAAATTAGTGTCAGTGCATCACATGTACTAAGAAACAGTGGCTTCTCACAATGATCTTAATAGTTTTTTTGGATTATCAAATAACTAGATGAACGATTACCTTTTATGTGCATTTTAACCAAAGGCATCAGTAAAAGGAAATATTGCTGCAGGTTAATGGTTATTATAAAAGAAGCATTGCAGTTTATAGATCCAGATTTTCTTACTTTTGACTGCAGTTAATTTAGAACTTTATTTGGAACGCAATGCCTTACTGAATACATAATGTAATTAAGAACTATTCTTCTAAAACCTCTTGAATATTAACAATAATTATAATCACTGGTGCTTAATAAAGGGACATGCAATTTGTTCAAGGCATGCAGTCTTAGTTTTAATTCAGTATATTGTGTATTGTCTTATTCTTTGTATATGATAAATAATAAAGGCTAATATTTGTCTCAAGAGAATTATTTACAAAATGTGGTCTTGTGTCACCCTAATCACAGTCTTTCTTAATAGGACTACAGAATATTCTCACTTAAATAAAAAACAGTAATTCCAAAAGATGAAGTAGCAAAGTAAAAGGTCATGTTCAATAGCATAAGATAACAATTATCAAATATCTTGAAAGAGTTAAGCACCCAATACAGGAAATACATACACTTAAAATTCAGTTTTACCTATTAATTATGTATCTTGTTTTAAAAAATATTGGTATATAGTTAAATTTATAAGTGTTAATTCGTTTTTATTATGACTGTGTCCTAAAACACAAAGCAAGGTACATAAAAGTTTACAGTTGGGTGAGTTTTATATGAAAAATCTTGACTGGACAACACAGCCCTGAGACTGTGAGTCTGGTCCTCTCATCAAACATCAGTGTTTTTTTTTTTTTTGAGTGAATCTTAAAGCTACAAAAGTTACTGCACATTTTTCACACTCATTGAGTCAGTTAGTAACAGCAACCTCAAAGTTCCAGTGTAATATTTAGATTTAAACAGCTTCAGTGTAAGTTCATATAAATATAATTAGGTTCATTTGGATTTTATTAATTGTATGCTTTTTTTATCTGTTGTCTATTTGATCATATTTCCCAGTACAGCCATACCTGTAATGCTATTTTGAATCTTGAAATAATGAAAGGCAGATGAAGACAGATGAATCAAATTACTTTATTAGGTTTACCTCTTTGTTTCTTTGCGGATTTCAGCTTACCACATTAATGCACTTTTGTAGTTCTACAGTTAGAAACTGTGGTGTATGTGGTGTATGTGTTTCTTTGTGTAGTTTATTGCTCCCCTTTTCCTTATTCTCTAAGGATCCGGACCTTCACAATTCATGCATATGAACTGTACTTGGTATTTAACATGAAGTAAACATTTGCTGTGTAATTCCTATAAAACATTGGCTTACATTAACCTTATTTATTAACAATATTAATAAATATGGTTTGTTACCAACTATTAATAAACATAGATAAAAAAAAAATCTTTAAACACACTGTGAGTGTGAACATGCTAATCAGACACTTCCTGTTTGTTTACAGAACACAAGATGGCGAGTCCAGGCAAAGACAACTATCGGATGAAGAGCTACAAAAACAAAGCACTGAACCCACAGGAGATGCGGCGACGAAGAGAAGAAGAGGGGATTCAACTTCGTAAGCAGAAAAGAGAAGAGCAGGTTAGTGATTTACATCCAGTGTCTGCTGAATGTCCAGTGCATTCAACAATGTCCAACGTGAATTTGCTTGATGTTTGTAATGTGTAGGTGTCTGAATGCTTTTGCCTATATTGTGTAGGTCAAAAAATCTGTCCTGAAATAAGAGAGGGAGAAAGTCTGTGCCTCTCTTTAGCTTTGACCAGTTTAGGTGTTGTACAACTGAGAACTCCGATTACTATTAGTGAGGTTTTCCTTCTCAAGTCTATAGACTCTGCCCGTTATGTCCTCGCACCACAATGATGTCAAGAGTTTTAGAAATGTACCAACACCACTTGTGTGGATACTAAAAATGCATGCTGAAGTGAAGTTTAATGAAAGGAAAGTAATGCTTTTTTTTAACTTCTGCAGCTCTTTAAGAAGCGAAATGTGTGTGTGCCATCATGTGAGGAATCCATGCTTGAGTGTCCCATTCAGGATCCAGACATAAGCTCTACTGTTCCAATGTCATCAGTAAGTATCTGCATATATCTTTTTGTTAGTGGTATCGCAAACGCTGTGCATCAAGGTGATGCACTTAAAATTAAACCATAGGAAAATATATTTTTTTATTAAAGTCCATATGATTTCTCTCTGTCCAAACACTGGCTAGTAGGTGAACTGGCAGTTCTAAATTGCTCAAGGTATTTAAGATAACTACCTGTCCATGTTGTTTCCCCTCTAACACCACCAGCCACCTAAATAGATCAAGTAAATTACTGCATAAATAAATAAGATGCATTTCTGTGCATGATATTTAATTCAGGTCTCTTAACAGGTAATAATGGAAGATAACAGGCATTCTGTTTTTATTCACAGGATGGTGTTATAACTCCAGACATGATACAGATGATCTTCTCTGAGGACCCTGACCACCAGCTTTTAGCCACACAGAAATTTAGGAAATTACTTTCCAAAGGTTATAAAATATGATATTAAAGTTTTTAGAGTGATACAAATACATCCTACTAATCTTAGGTTTTTCATATTTGCAGAGCCAAACCCACCTATTGATGAAGTTATCTCCACACCTGGTGTTGTGAACAGATTTGTTGAGTTCTTGAAAAGAAGTGACAACTGCACTCTGCAGGTAAGTAAAAAAAGATGCATATAAAACAAACTATTTGTATTGCACTTGTTTGTTACTTTAGGATAATCTATATTATGTAGCAGTTTTAAGGTTTCTTGCTTAGATACTTAATTTGCAATTTAATAAACATATATATTTACAAATGTTCAATAAATTCTGTATTATTAGTCTTGTATAATTGTAAACTTTAAGAAACTGTGGATAGGTTTGATCTGATTGGTACAGTTCAACACCTGAGATTCTTAAAGCTAATAACTAACTTTTGCTTTCCTAGATTAATTATTGTTAAATTAAGGGTTTACCTATTCTAAACCCACATAAAATCACATTAATATTTTTTTATTTGTTTTCTGGAACAGTTTGAAGCAGCCTGGGCACTAACTAACATCGCATCAGGAACCTTTCTCCACACTAAAGTGGTCATTGAAACCGGGGCAGTTCCAATTTTCATCGAGTTGTTGAACTCTGAGTATGAAGATGTTCAGGAGCAGGTGACCATACCATCATGTTATAGATTAGAGTCTAATGGTTATTCTTTAATTATATAAGCTGTGGGAACATTGGGAACATTGAACATAATTTTATTTTGTAAATTATTTTATTTACTGAGCACAATTATAGGGCAAGTTGTATGTTTGGGAATTCATTTTATTATTTATTTAAATTGGAAGCAACATGTTTGGAGAAAAGTGCATTCCAGCATAAGCTTTACCCTATCTGTGAAACACAGTATTGGTAGCATATACGTTTTGGACTATCTTTGTAGCGTTCTTGCCAGGACGGCTTACCATCATTAACAAAACAGTTAATACTGAATTCTTAAAAAAATATAAATAAAAAAAATTAAAAGCAAATCAGGCCAAGTATATGTAAAGTGCATCTCAGAAGAACACAGATCACTGCAGCCAAACAGCAAACCAATGTACACAAGTAGTTCTATGTAAATTAAAGAATGTAGAGGCGGCACGGTGGCTTAGTGGTTAGCACGTTCGCCTCTCAGCGCTAGGGATTCCCGGTTCGAATCCCCATCTGGGTGGAGTTTCCATGTTCTCCCCGTGTCCGTGTGGGTTTCCTCCGGGTTCTCCGGTTTCCTCCCACAGTCCAAAAACATGGATCAAGTTAATTGAGTTCTCTAAATTGCCCCATAGTGAGTGTGTACCCAGCGATGGATTGGCGCCCTGTCCTGGGTGTATCTGCCCAGCGCCCGAGACGTTCTCCCCTGGATGGGCATGGGGAACCCCACCGCGACCCTAATAGAGGATAAAGCGGGAGATAATGAATGAATGAATAAAGAATGTAGTTGATGTTTTGAAGTATTTAAGTCCTGACTTTAATCCAATCAAAACCCATAAAGCAAGTATTTTCATAGGAGGAAGCCAAGTGTCAGCTGTTTTTTATGAAAGAATGGAAAAAAATTATTCCCAGTTATTGTGCAGGACTAATGAAGAATTTCCAGAAATTCCAATTCCAACACCAATTTTGTCACACCCATAAATGAAATAGAGTAAAATTTCCTGAGAATTATTATTAGGGTCATCATTTGTGAATTTCTTTATCTACTTGTAGGACTAAAAGTTTAAGTCCATTTATGCAGGATTTTGAAATATTAAATTTTTTGCACAAACTTTTAGGGCACACACATGACTATGATCTTCAGTATCTGTATTTATGATGTACATGATTGTTTGTTACAGGCTGTGTGGGCTTTAGGAAACATTGCAGGAGATAATGCTGAGTGCAGAGACTTTGTGCTGAATTGTGGTATTCTCCCTTCCCTCCAACAGTGAGTGATTTTCCTTGCTTTGTATTTCTGTGAAATATGAAATGGATGAAAACTGAGGTGCATGTTTCGATTTAAATTATAAATAAATAAGTGTATTTCAATTAATGCATTTTAGTGACTCTAAAGTACATACCAAAAACACATTTTATAGAACATGCAGACTGTATAAGTGGCCAATTTCAGCTTAATGCTGCTCTCAGATTTTTTTTAAAAAAATACTTCCTTCTTAAACTCTATTGTGTATCTGGTCTCTTTCTTTGTTAAGCTGCTGGCTCTGGAAACATTTGTCCAATGATGGCGCTAAAAGTAAATAGTTAAATAAATTTTAACTTAACTTTACTTAGGGAAACTTAACAGGGACATTGAGATTTGTGAATGTCATGTTAGAATGACAAATAAATCCGAAGCAACTGGCGAAAACAGATGCTGAGAAAATCGATCGACTCCAAATCTGAAATTAACAAAAACAAAGGTTTTAATGTATTTATAAATTACTCAAACCTACAGTATATATGAAAATTTAACATATCAATCACAGTACAAATGTTAATGTTGATTCCCAGTTGGATGGTCAAGGAATCATCATTCACTTACTCTGGAGCTTTCGAACCTCTAAACTATTTTTATAGCTTTACTGGGTTTTATCAGTAACTTTGTGTCCCATTGACCCATCCAGGATGTTTTCTTGCCTTTTACATACAGAAAGCAATGTAATAATGTAATGTAATGTAATAAATATTTCTTTCTTTCTCATTCTGTTTGCTTCTACCTCTGTGTGTTCTCTCTCTCTCTCACCCACTCCCCTTAATTATCTTTTAAACATTAGTTGTTACAATTTGCTTTCCTTTAAAAAAAAAAAAAGACAGTCCTATGATTTTTGTTTAATTTTTTAAGTGTGATGTTTGTTTTAATGAATCCACAGTGTCTGTGAGCTGTTCCTTGCTGTATTAATATGCATTTTGACCAAATGATTGTGTTTAAACTGTGTTTCTGTAGGTTACTAGCCAAATCCAATCGTCTCACCACCACTCGTAATGCTGTGTGGGCTTTATCCAACCTGTGCAGGGGAAAAAACCCCCCACCAGACTTTGCTAAGGTAATCTAAGGAAAATCATCAACAGTTAAATGTAATCTATTTTTTTGTGGTCATGATAATTTGTTGTAGCATTGTGATTTACAGTATACATGGATACGTAAGAGTACTGTCCTTGTGGTAAATTGATTTTTTGTGTTGACAGATGGACATCGTGTGTCTGACTTTCTTAGTATTTATCACTGTACAGTGATGTGTGATATAAAATTAAATGATAATGTCCTTTTTTTAATTAATTTTTCCCCTTTTCTCAGGTATCTCCAAGTCTGAATGTCCTCTCCCGATTGCTGTTTAGCAGTGATGCAGATGTTCTTGCAGATGCATGCTGGGCTCTTTCATATATCTCAGATGGTCCCAACGATAAAATCCAGGCTGTGATCGATTCAGGAGTTTGTCGAAGATTAGTTGAGCTTCTAATGTAAGCCTTAAACACATATACACACACACACACACTCTAAATCTAATCTAATCATTTATTCACATACACTGCCTGGCCAAAAAAAGGTCACACCGGGATTTAACAATGCTCTAGGGTTATTGCAGTTGGTCAGGTCTGGCCAAAAAGATCATGTGCCCAAGGAATGAGGTCAGCTGATGACCTGAATATATTGAACCACCAGGTTATTCCATAATTTTTTTTTTCTTTCCTGATAACATGTGCAGGGGTCCAAATCTTCCATTATCAATAATGGGGGGGGGATCTGAGGGGAATATTAAAGCAACTCTGGACAAAAACAAATGTTGTGACATTGCAGAAACTTGTGGAAACAATTGTATATGATAGTAAATGTGTGACGGTCCAATGAAATATTAGTGTGTGCCCTTTTTTGGCTAGGGTTAGTGCGTGCACACATGTGTAAAATCATGATCGGTTATTGTACAATACATTTATGGTCACTTGCCGTACTTTTAAATATCATGTGGTAAAAATGTTTTTTTAGCAGGAAAGCGGAACATTTTTCTTAAATAAAAAAAAAACTATCAATAAACAAATAATTTGAAATATATATTAATGCAAAAGTTTACCATAGTGCATTAGCCTTTTATCGAAAATAAAACGCAATATGACTTTATAGTCATAGTGCATTTATATTTCGGAAATCTTTAAAACTTGACCTTAAAAATAAAATACATACTTCAGTTTTTTTAACTATATTGCACCAACATTTGCTACATTTTCAAAATTTAACCTTAAATATTAAATATATTTTTCAACTTTTCAACTTCTTTTAGCTCAGGGTGATGTCGCGCCAAATGGGCTCCAAAGTACCTCACTTTCATTCTATTTCCAAAGTACCTCACTTTCATTCTACACTCCTTACAAACAGTTGTGCTCATGTCAAGCTCTCTCTTCCACGGGACATTATAGAATCCATAGTGTGCCCAAACACTGACTTTTAACGACAACGGGGCGGGTCGAATCACGCTCTCCCCCTGCTCCATGCTTTCTGCTCCATGCTAGCGGACTCCATTCAGACAACTGGAGCTGGCTTACAAGCGTGCTGTACGGTGGCCGAGTGGAAACGTAATGCAAAATGCAGTACACTCAGGAATTGGAGTGGCAAAAAATAAAACTTAAACGCATTTTAAAATCGATTTTTGGGCATTTTGACTCCATTCAGAATCGCCAGGACTAGGAAATTTTTTTCAGCACCCCTACTGTTTACAGTAAGCACATTCTTAAACATACACAACAACTCAGTGTGCATGTATTTAATTAAAACAAGACTCTGCATCGGGAAATTAAATTTGTTCATGAAAAGTGGCTCAAATAGATGTTAAAAATATTCTGTTTTATGTGATGTTACGTACACACAGCTATAAAATGCATAGTTCCGAATGCGAGTATAACAGATTTGGACATTTAGACCTGTAGCTGTTTTTGGTTCTTTATTTTGGCTTTGATTAATCATCTGAATCTTTACATCACAGGCACAGTGATTATAAGGTGGTGTCACCTGCGCTGAGGGCCGTAGGCAACATCGTAACTGGAGATGATATTCAGACTCAGGTAGTTTTTTAATGTTCTGTCTTTCTGTTCTTAGCTTATTTTTTTTCTTTAGGCTTACAGAATTATGTGGTGTAAATTAACGTTACTATTAGTAACTTAGTAACTTACTAGTAACGCTATTCAAATTCATCATTATTTTATTTTACATTGAGCTCAAGTCAAACCTACAAGACATGAAACTGTTATGATTGTAAGTAAAGAGATAAAGTGAACGTCATGCATCTACGCAGCAATCCTAAGCATAATAATTTTACCCAAAAATGGGATGGAGAAAAAAGGTTTTTATAATGCCCTTGACCTTAAAGTCTTGACCTTAATGCAATAGAAATGTTGTGGAAGAACCTAAAGCAATTGAGAGGAAACACACCTATAAGTGTTTCAGTTATTTTGAAACAACAAAATTGGCTAAAATCCCTCCTGCCTGATGTGTAGGACATGTATTACAAGTTTTGTTTACGTACCCTCTTCAGGTACTGAAAGCACTAGTTTTGCTACTACCCATTTGTACTCTAACATAAATTTCCTTCAATAAGTAAATGACTCATATTTTCTTCTCATTTCTTCAATTTGGTGGATTTATGGGACAAAGTAGACAAAAGAAACATCTTGTTTTTGGTTTCAGCTCCGATCTATATTTTGATCAAAGTAGTCAAATATGTGTATTTTATATTTACATTTTGTAATTTAGCAGAGGCTTTTATCCAAAGTAACTTGAAAATGAGAGAACACCACAAGTCAGTAGTTAAGGAAAAACCAGCTACACTGTCGTATTATATGGGATTTGTGTATATGGGATTTTTTTTAACCTAAATAATTGAACAAAAATACATGTACAAAGTGTTTTATTACTTTCATATAATAATAATTTTAATAAATATTATTTTAATGTTTTACAGGGTCTTTAGGATCACTGTATTTACATCATTCTTTTCAAAAGAGATTTTCTTAACTGCTATTAAAAAATGTAACTCTCAAGTCTTACTTTTATTCAAATATTAGCCCAATTGAAAAGAGAAAATTTATACGACCTGTTTTAGAATAGATTGTGTCCTTTAAAGTCTTAAGAAAACTTATTGGAGAAAATGAAGACTTTTAAATTGTCTTTATGATACAGGTGATTCTAAACTGCTCAGCATTACCATGTCTGCTCCACCTGCTCAGCAGCCCCAAAGAGTCCATAAAGAAAGAAGCATGTTGGACTGTTTCTAACATCACAGCTGGAAACCGAGCACAGATCCAGGTAACATGGGATAACAATTTGCACTGGGTTAAAGTTGATGTTTGTTCTGAGTGTTAAATCTTCCACATTGTGGTGAGTTTCTATTATCACTGCTGCACAGTGTTGTGCACATTAATAACAATTAGTTATTAATTACTGTTACTAGTTACATGTTATTAGTTAAAATGACTGATCACTGCAAATAAAAGTTATTTCTTACTAGGGAATGGAACTTTTGTGATTCATTTAAAGTATTTTACATTGATTATTTATTTTAAATCATTTCACTTGGATGCATGTTATGTCATAACCTTTGTTTTTCTTTTTTAGACTGTAATTGATGCTAACATCTTCCCAGTTCTGATTGAGATTCTACAGAAAGCAGAGTTTCGTACTAGAAAGGAAGCAGCTTGGGCAATAACTAATGCCACTAGTGGAGGAACTCCAGAACAAATCAGGTTTGGATATATATCACTGTCTATGCTTCCATGCACGGATTTTCCCAATTCTTAACTACTTTTGTTACAATGAGGGATTTCGGTGATCTCTCAGCAAACCCATTAAAATCTGAATTTGTTTTTACCATATACTTCAAGTACACTTTAATTCTACACTCCGTTCTTTTTTTCATTGACTCCACACTACCAAATAGATGCACTTTTACAATTGCAGACTGTAATCAATACTTTTAGTCCTCTTATCTATATTTACTTGGTCTGGAGCATTGAAGAGCAGGTATTATTTGGATGGTGGATGATTACAAGAACTTTAGAACTAGAGCTGAAGGTCTGTTGTGCTAATGTGAGTGGATTAGACTCAGCTGGGTTGATTTAATTTTTAAACATTGTGTCCACTCACTTGACACCTTCAGATAAAGCGACCTTGTAGATGTAAAACCAGAGCCAGTAGAATATGTATTGTTTCTCAGTTAGTCCAGCAGTGACACTAAAATAAAAAAAATAATAGTAGCATGGCTCTGGTTGATCCACACTAACCAACAAAAGACATCCAACATACCCACAGAAGAATATCAATGTGATGGCCATCAATGACCCAAATTCTGATTTGATCTTTAGAGAACAAAGTATCCAGAGAATACAATAAATCAGCTACAATGTGCATCAAAATGTTAGTGAAACTGATAAAGGAGGGGTGTCTAATAAAATGGCTGGTAAGTGTATTTCAGCCAATACAAAACTGGACAAGTGCAACTGGACAAGTGCTAAGTGCTTTGTTTCCATAACAACTTGCAAATCCATTAGGTTTCTAAGTGGATTTATAACAGGTTTATCAAGACAGAAGGATATATGTGTTTAAGGAAACACATTGTTCATAAACAGTTTGTTGATCTTAGTTCTGTCTGAGATGTGATCACTTTCTAATACAACTATTAATCCCATCAATAACAAATTATTGTGCTGCATTAAAATGTGGTAAAGAATATTCAGTGTGCTACCAGATAAAATCTCAGCTTTTTGTTTCATGGAATTAATTCACCAATATGTAAATTAAAACATCCATTAGAAGGCATTTTATATTTAATTTAAATCTAGACAAAAAGGTATACTTTTTGGAAGGAGTTGTTGGATGAAACTGTTATGTGAATTGGTTAGTAATTATTTGAATTATCAGTAATTAAATATATATAATTGTTTTTTTTTTTAATCAGGTATCTAGTTTCGCTTAACTGCATTAAGCCGATGTGTGACCTGCTGACGGTGATGGACTCCAAAATTGTCCAGGTTTCTCTCAATGGCTTGGAAAATATCCTTCGACTAGGGGAACAGGAATCAAAGCAGAATGGCACTGGCATTAATCCCTACTGCGCTTTCATCGAGGAAGCTTACGGTACACATCGTGTAAAATTCATACACAGAAAAAAACCCATACACTTTCTAGACATTTTTAATTTAATGTTCTATAACAGAACCAGTTTTTGCTGCACCAGGCATCTTGGGTTTTTGGGGTGGATAAAGACCAGAACCAACATTACTTTTTTATCAATGTGTAATAAACTTATTTTTTTATAACAATTTTAGATTAAGATTATGCAGAGATCCATGTATAAATGTGCTACGTTAGGACATTTTCAGAACAGGACTTTCTTGAGAATATTTCACAAAGCGATTGCGCTAAGTAATGAACCAGCTAGTAGTGTGATTCTAAGCCTCTATGATGAACTGTGGATTACTAAAATACATAACCATCAAAAATGGCTGATATAAGAAAACTTTAACACACAGCTTTTGTATGTTTGCCACACAATATTCAAATAGGATGAGATTGCTTTTGCTGACATAGCAGAGTGTGGGCTGGGTGGATGGGGCTTAACTAGCAACCAATGACTGCATAGAATATTCTGTTTTCAAACCTGATTTTATAACTCTCAATATTAGTTACGGTGTTGTCAATTACAAAATGTCATTTATTGGATATGGATTCTGTTTTTTTTGGGTCTCAAAATTTTAGGACCCATTTTGATGCCATACAAGAGGTTTTTTTCTGACAACCCTTAAAACACAATGCTTGGCAGTATAGGCAACTTTAACAGTTGTGCTTATTTCATTTTCATGCACGCTTTCCAACCACACTGGTGTGGTACTGTAATAGGTTTAATATTCAGCTGTAGTGAGTAAATATGGGAGTGTATAAAAAATGCAATATAAAGTTTCACACAGTTGTTTTTTTTATAATGAAGCATTTTGTGTTTTTTGCAGGTCTTGATAAGATTGAGTTTCTCCAGAGCCATGAGAACCAGGAGATCTATCAGAAAGCTTTTGATCTGATTGAGCACTATTTTGGAGTCGAGGAGGAGGATCCAAGTCTCGCACCCCAAGTGGATCAGAACCAAGACCAGTACATATTCCAGCAGCAACAAGGACCAATCGACCACTTCCAGCTTTGAGCTCTTGCCTCCATCCAGTCTCACTTCCTGTATGAGGAATGCAGTCTCACTTCCTGTATGAGCTTAGCAGGAGCAGCTCAGATTTTCACTTAGACTCAGTCATAAGCCTTGATATCATACTGATATCTGCAGCTTATATTATTATCAGTTTAATTATTGTTTTTTCAGACATTGGCACTGATGTCCCAAGAAAAAAACTTTATATGCCCAATCAAAATGTGAAACTACCTCTGTAAAAATCAGCATGAATGCTGACACTCCAGTTCTCTTAGAAACATACTGCTGTACTCTTTTCAACATGAACATAAAATAACAGGCGTGTGCTGATTATTCAAAATATTGTTTATGGTTTTGTTAGAAAGTTAGGTAAAGTGAAAGGTAGCTGCTTTAAAACCCTTATGCCAGTGTTCGTTGTATCACCAAACCCATTGTATGTGAAGTGGTAAAGCTAAAATTAAAAAAATAATGACTATTGTTTGAAATATGTAGAAATGTCAGCTTTCCTGATTAGCATAAAAGCATCATTTTGTCCCAAATGATGTCTGTATATCCTGATTGGGTACAGGCTTCTGAGTCAGCAGGGGTTTGTTGGTGGGTCTCTGGTTTATTGAGCATAAAATGATGCTTTCTGCAAAGAAATAGGTTTGACTGGTATTGGCGCCGCCTTTTTTTCCCCTTTTTATATTATTTCTTATACATTTGACACATTTTCTGTTTACTTTAATTTTTTCCTATGTATTTTCTGTTTTCAATTGTTCCTCTGTTTGGTTTGTTCATTCTGTCATTTATTATTAGTTTTTTTCCCTTTAGTTTCATTTATATTTTTTAAAATTTGTTTTGTCATCATTGCACATTTATTTATTTCATTTTATTGCCATAATATTTACATTATTCCTTTTCCTGAAATGTTTATTTATTTATTTTTTTATTCTCTTCATTAATGCAAATTTTCTTGACTAGTTTTATTGAACTATACCTCTTTTTACCTCTTTGTTTTTGACCATTGCTTAATGACTCCCACTCCAGTCTTTTCTAAACTAAAGTTGCAAAAGATTTGAACCCATGTCTACAGTATAGCAGGATTTTAATTTTTCACACTTGGCAGAATAGTTAGTGTTTCAGGGTGGAGTAACATCTACCTGCACTCTGGAGCAGAATGGCGTTAATAGATTTTGCCTCAATCCTAACAGTTGCCTCTTGCATTTTTTTGTGATTTGCTCCTAGAACAACATTTTTGGTAAATGTGTGGTGTTCTCCTAAAATCTGGAAAAATCTTTTTTTAGTTTAGACAGAGCAACTGCTGTTGCCTCACTGTTCATGTTTTACCCAGTATGTTGTCCTTGTAGTTTTTCTATTCTGAATGAATAGCCTGTAATTTTGCATCACTAAAAATCATCCATGACATTTTCTCAACATTATTTAAATTAAATTCGTGCAAATGTTTTATTTCTTGTCCTATAAAACACATTGCGTTACGTTTTACACATAAAGCCAAAATTAAACTGGCTTTTTAAGAACAAAAAGACAAATCACATCAGTTATACCTGGATTAATGGTCCTCTTAAGTATTGTTTATGACCTTTTGGTGTTTTGAATGGTGGTATTATCGGCACACGCCTTGATCGAATTTGCATTAAAAGATTTGTTGGTATTGCACTTCTGAAGCCTCAATTTACAGTGATGCGCTACATCAGTACTCAGAGCATTGTATTGCGTCTGTGGCTGGCAGGACCTGTAGCCTAATCCTGAATATCCAGCATACTAAGTCACTGTGTAAGTTTTCAACATCATCTCACATCAGTGCTTCACATGTAAACGTACAATTACGTGCATGATAACGCCCTTGTTTAATTAGTGTTACAGCTGTATTACTTGCTCCGTGTTGCATTGAAAAATTAACTCTACAGATTGTTTGTATTGTTTTATTAATGACTTCACAAACTGACTAAATTGTGCTTGATGCCAGTTAGACCTGGTACAGGTGGCAGAAATGTACTATAATACTTTACAATATTGTTTACATGATCCAAGATATATTACAATTTATAAATCTAGATATATTTCCTGACATATGTTAAAACAGAAAAGGTTAATTTTACATTCATAATACTTTTCACAGTTATGTATACAGTTACTTAAAACCACATATAGACACTGATATCACAATACACATGGTTATATTGACCAGTTCTTACTGCCAACATTATTATATGTTTTCAGTCGTTTTTATTTTTTATTTTTATTTTATAATTTTTTTTTAGCCCCTTACAACTGAATTGTCCTGAATACTTCACGAAGGTTTTTTTTTTAATTAGGTTGATAAGATCCTCATTTTGTTATATATTTAAACAGGTTTACTGTACCACATATGATTATTGTTGTAATCAAAGTGTAGAGCTTGTGATTCAGTGCCCAGAACAGATTTTAGCTCTAAAGTAGATTTGCTCTGTAGCGCACAGTGGCAGCTGAGTAATATGGCCAAAATGTAATTTATAAGACATCTGATTAGCTGAATTTGACAAAATGTCGCATTAAATTTTTTTTACAATGCTGCTCTACATGGTTAAACAGTTGGTCTGCATTTGTACTGGGATTCTTCATATGTTCAAAAATCATGATGCAAATACCTGTATTATAGGCTTCTTTAAACTCTATAGCCATATTGATCTATCTACTGATTCTGACACTCGTAATGCAAATGTGAGCGCCTTTTCATCATTTTGTTTATGGGCAGACATACATATTTTCACACAATAGCAATTAAGTATTGCCAGTTTACGTGAGGCATGTTATTTAAATATATCAGAACCCGTAAAGACATTGAGAGAACCTACAAATAAAAAAATTAACTGTGCCCATCCTGCGCAGGAACTAAACCTAAGTGTCCCAAACATGGCACCACTGTTACCAACCCCGATGTGGTTTACTACTAGGTTCCCTGAATTCCCAACACGCAAGCCTAAGTTGTTGTTATGTAACCTGCTTGAGTGCCTTATAAGTGGCTGTGTCCTATTTGGCTGTTTGTTTATATTATTAGAAGTACGATGTGCCAACTGCACTCATGCAACCTGGCAACCTTAATAACTGTTAGCTAGCTTGTTAACTACACATTGGCTAACTTAGGAACAGGCTCTTGTTAATTGGGTATATTTTGCATCTACCCTCCTTCCATTAGTTAAGAATATAATAGACGCAACATTTTAAAATGCTCTCCCCTATTTAACAACATCTGTAAGGTCAGGCATTGATGTTGGACAGGAAGAACTGGCTTGCAATTGGCTGATTTTTATAATGAAGAGTTTATCATTTTGGTGTCTGCATAAACATTCTTATTGGTGAGTCTTTGTTAAAAGATGCAATGAATTCTAATAGATGTACCTGAGGGATTGAATGAAAGGGTGCCTTTGTAACCAAGATTAAGGAATATCTAGTATATAAGAAGGTGCTATTGGGTTTTAGCAGGTTAAAGGTGGTCTGGACCTAGTGTTTGAGTGTTAAAAATCCCCATGTATTCTATCAATGTTCTTTTCTTTCTTACAAACAGCTTTTATTGGTTTTACTTTTCACCTAAACAGAGTGTTTGTTTTATTTAATACCAAGCCTCATTTCTTAGTTAAATCGAGTTTGCTTTCAACAAACGAGGCTGTTTGGAGTGTTGCAGTTGTAACGAGCACATGCAAGTCATCGCTGTATAGTTTTCTAATGTTTCTGAAGTTTGTATGATGTTTTTCAGGTTGCTCATTTTCTTCATCGAGGGCAATTTCATACTTTACAGATCTGCCCTGTGAAAGACATCTGAATGTTAAACTGCTAAGTAGAACAAATAAAATGTTCTGGTAAACACTGTGTTCTGTGTAACTATTCCTGTAAAGCCTAATGTAGACAACACATGTTTAACATGGACCTGCACCCACCATTTTTAGTGTTTTTTGTTGTTGTTGTTAAATTACTGATTATATATGTAGACTACAAAGCATTGTATCTGATTTATAATGGGTTTACTGTAATATTCATTTTTGTCATTTTATTGTCTACAGTTTTAGAACAAGATCCTTCAGCTAGGGCTATGCCAGTCTTGCTGATATTGGTCTATTGTGTTGCCAGTGTGGTTAGTGCTTCCATCTCACAACAAAATACTCAGCATGCCATGTCTCTGTGGCTGCAGGGGTTTTCTCCTTCGTTCCAAAGACCTGCCAACAAGGTAGGTAAACTGGAAACATTAAGTTTTCTGACCCCAATCACTGCATTGCTTTTTATAATACCATCAGGAAATAGTTGTCATTGCTGTCTCTTAAACTACTAAGCCACTACTGAAAATTTAACGCTGTTACTGCCTTTAAAGATCATATGTCTATTGTGTTTCCTTCAGGAAATTTTGTTTCCTTTTTACATTCTAAAGACACACTAGTTGGTAAATTACTTTTGAGCAGTCCAAACTCACACCACAGGTTGCTGATTTGGTATGTAGTCTGCAGAGCGAGGGCTCAACTTTATTTCATATTTAACATCACAATATAGACAGCAGAATTTCAGAAATTCTAAGATGTATTAAATTCAGACAGTATAGTTTTAAAACATTTATCTAATGATTAAAAAGTTTGTAAACAGTTGGTAATGGTGGCTTAAATGAGCTGCACTTTTTGATCATCAAAGCATTTGAGATCGGATCAGATCACTTCCGTGTGCTGATCTTTGCGGTTGTTCGTCAAACTAAATGCACCAATTGTTGTCTGACTGTCTTTAATAAGGTTTATTGTATAGTAATAACTAGAGTTTCTCTTCTTGAAGTATTTTTAGTTAGTCATTTAGTAATTTGACTCTTAAGTAATCTATTTACAAGGTCTGAGGTATGTCTAACATTAAAGTATAAGTGAGTCATTGGCTTTTCTGTCTGCAGTTCAAAGAAACTCACTTGTGATGATCTTTAAAAGATTCCAGTCATTGTCTGAGACTTTCAGTCCAGGTTAAACTACATACTTAAATTTTGTGGTGTGAACTTTGTTTTAATGGTAACTGCAAGACCTGCAGTATTTCTTGTTTTAAAAAATGTAAAGCTAAAGTAGCTAGCAACCAACACAAAAAAAAAGAATCCCAGCATTATTCGTTTTCTGTACTATCAGGTGAGCACTAAACAATTGCGGGCATGGTGGGATTGCAAGCAGAAGGCTGCTGGTCTCCTAATAGTGTTGCTTCAGTTGACTTAAGATAATATGCACAAGCCAGAAGATTGTTTCATAGACGGATGGAACAAAAATAAATGGACATTTTTTGTTTAAATGAGAAGCGCAGAAAAACACTGCATTCTGTTTCACATTCTAAGCATTAATTGACTTGTAAGACTAAAACAAATTAGCTGTCCTGCAAAGAAATGTGTGACTTTTACACCCATGACTATATTATGAATAAAATAGAGCTGCAAGCCAGACCTTATTATTCTAGGGTTAGGGTTAGTGTTTACAAACTGTGTTTACATTAGACTTTCTCCCCAAACAACAGTCATAGCAACAACATTGTGTTGCCAGCCCCTGATCAAGGGCCCATAAACCCTATTGCTCCAGGGGGGATTTATAGTAGCTGTTTCTGTGCTCTGGCTTCCGCTCCCCAAAAGATTGGTGTTCAAACTAATGTCATATCATATCGTGAGTCATAACAATCAGTTTTTTAGATAATTAAAGTCAGTGATTAAGAGCGAGCAAAACATGAACTACAAGAAGTTTTTTTTTTTTTTAGAACAGGTTTCTTAAATAAATGCATTGTAACTTAAAGCTACCACTGCTGGAGGTCAAAAAGATCAGAACAGGTATCACTATAGTATCAGACCCTGTTATGTAGCAAAAGTGGATTGGGTAGAGAAGATAATTCTGGGTGTCTATTTCACTGCTTAAAATAATCTCAAATGTCTCAATTATGCCTTAAATTCCAGTGAGATAAGTGTAAGGAACATTTGGTGATTTCCTTAAACTGATCTCTTGTAAGCTTTTTTTATGCAACACCCGTTTTTCTGAGATCTTTTTAAGTAGATTAGATGGTTTTAAGCAAAGATTTGTCCAAGTGCTTAACTGTTCACATTGAAGGTAATGGAGCTGCTTTATAAAACTCTCAAATGGGTCAAGTTGTACATTTTAAAGTTTACAGGTTTTTTTACAAGAAGTAATTCTAATTAATTCTAATTAAGTAATTCTTTATTAATTTAGTAATTCTAATTTTTACAAGAAGTAATTGTGTCTGATGGCCTTCCCTCTGTCCAATCACTTTTCATAGTTCTAAGGACTTTCAAGGCAAATATAGAAACTGCTGTCAAAAAAATGAAGAACCCCATGGTCAGAAATGGTCTACTTTCTAAAAATGCAACAAAAAAAATCTGCTTTTTCATAATTAATTTATTCTTTATATACTTGTAATACATAAAGATAAAGATTTTTTTTTATTCTTTTTCCAGGTTTGAACTTTCAAAAAATGTTGGGACAGAAGCAAAATAAGGTTAGAATAGTTTAAGAGATTAGAAAGAAGATACAAGGATAAATGGAGCATTTAACAAAGGCTTACTCTTTGCAAGCCAGGATGAGTCATGGTTTATCAGTTTGTGGCAAATGTGAAAAAATTGTCAGTTTAAAGACAGTTTTCTCAGTACAAGATTACAAAAATCTACATATAGTTTATAATATCATGAAAAGGTTCAGAGTCAGGGTCAATTTTACAACTGCATTAACATGAAGCTGCATTATGTAAAGCAGAAGCCATAAATATATTTAGGTAACTTTTGAGTTTGTTGCAGGAACCTATTATTAAATTTGTTTTTAGTTAACAAATAGTATTAATTGTTAATGTTTTCTTTTTCCTTTTGTTATAGTTTTCTCATTTTCCCTGGTTCCCTGTCCTGGGTGTATCTACCAAGCACACTAAATATTATTTTAAAATCTTTTTAATGCCAGTTTCTAAGCAAAATGTATCAATACCAATAAAAAGCCTTTCAGAGTGATTTAAATCAGTAACATACCACATAGTAGAACTTACAGAACCTGTAAGTAACATGTATTTGTGTTATTACAAAATAGGTAATAATAGTAAGCAAAGATATCAAAATATATATTTACACCTTCAGTTAGATTGGCGAATTAATATCCTGATGTTTAGCTGAAACCGGTCTTTCACCTTGTTTGTCTTGTAGAACTAGTTTGAGTGACACCAACATAAAACAAATCTGTTTCTCTTGACAATGCTGGTGTTGTGTGAATATATTATTTAAACTTTTTTTTCAACTTAATTTTACTCATACAATGTACAATTGCGGTTTATTTTTTCTACAGCTCTTTTTTGCAACCAAACTGAGGCATCAACCCAATTTTAATGCCTAATACACAGTTTTAACTGCGCTAAGATAAGTCTATATTCATAGACACTCAGTCTGTATATTTTATGTAGACACAAAAAACAGACCAGCTATACTCAATCATGACTACATGATTAAAATAAAAAGTCCAAATTACAAGACATTTAACTTATTAAAATACTAGCTATATGTTTGTTTTAAACAAACATATACCTAGTATTGTTGTATACCTAATTTAGCCATATATATATATATATATATATATATATATATATATATATATATATATATAAATAAAAGTCTAGAAAACATTGATGTCATATGTCATTAGCATGAACAACTTGATTTTTCAGTAAAATTGTACTTTTTATTTAGACAGATTTTGGACCACATTGCACTTAACGATACACAAACTTTTTAAAAATGTAAACTTAATTACTTTTATAATGTAAAACTATAATAATTTAAAGAAGAAAACATATCATACTTTAAAGTAACATTTTACAAAAAAGACTGAAATGAATAATTTGATTTAAAAAATAATATAATATAACAAAGGAGAAAAAAGATAAGCAAAGAAACCAATGGATAACAGTTCAAATAAAGAATAAATAGTGACCAAGAGAGAGAAAGTAAGAAAGGAAATAATACAAAAGTCAAAAATGGGATGTAAAAAAAAAGAAAGAAAAATGAAAACAGTATTTGTGTGGGGGTTGGTTGGGTTAAGACCAGCACCTGTAAATGAAGCATAATGTTTTAGGAATGTCTGAGGCCTGAAGCTACATTAGTACTTTCATTCATAAACTAAAGAAGTTTTCCTCATTTCTCATCATATCAGTTTAACTGTTTCTGGGTGTTCTTTTCCTTACCATATATTTACTACACTACACAACTTGCATACAGTAAACAAATTCCTTTCTAGTTTATATACCTCCCTATATCCCCTCTGCACTTTGCAGCTACATTAACTTTTTGACTCTAAAGGGTTTTGTAGTGCGTACTGTATTTATATGTGTGATATTTTGGGAGGTTAACTTCTACTATTGCACTAGCAGACCAGAAGGTCCTACATAATATTTTTTCAAACTAGAAGCCAAGAGAACATTTGTTTATATTAGTAAGCTGCTGCAAGAACCAAACAATGTACTGGCCACACTAACATTTAGTGTTTTTTAGAACTAGTAATCCAACTTGAAAGTTACTGCTTATTAAATAGTGATGGAGTTGATCTGCTTACTTAATAATTAAAACTACTTGTATGTGTACACTTTTATTTAAATATTGACATTATTAAATGTTTTATATGTTTATTTATTTATTTTTACACCTTTACTGTCTCAGCAACAAAACCCGGGTTAGTTGTTGCAGTAGCCGGGCTCGGTGCAGTTCTCCTTAAGGAACCCACATTCCCCACTGTCTTTTTCGAGTACTCATAAATACTCTTGATGAAGGCATCTCTGGTGTTTTTTGTCTTTCTAAAGATGATGATGTAACACTTAGGAAGGAAGTGGCAGCACAGAACCCCATAGATGGAGATCAGGATGACAATCATCTCTACAGCTGGGAGGTATTTGCCCTTTGTGTTGACATAAGTAGGGATGAAAATGATCCATGTGATAAGATATAGGAGCATACTGAAAGTGATGAACCTTGCCTCGTTGTATTTCTCTGGAAGTTTGCGACATCGGAAAGCTATGATGACACAGATAAGTGCCAGCAGTGCTATGTAACCTAACATTACACCGAAAGCAATGGTGGAGCCCTCGTCACACTCCTTAAGTATGGCCCGTTCTGATGGGATGAATATTTGTCGGGGGCTTTCTAAGACCAGCCAGCACGTACAGATCACTATTTGCAGTGCCATGCAGGCTCCCACAATAGCATATGGCTTGTAAAGTTGGTGCAGCATCTCTTTTAGGGTCAGATTCATCTGGAATGCAAGCAGGATGTTTAGAGATTTTACTAGGATGCAGGAGACACACATGCCAAAACTGAGGCCATACAAAACCTGCCGCACTTTACATCTATTGTCTGTTGGTTCTCCTATAAACAGCACAGTGCTGATAAAGCTCCCAATTAGAGAAACAAGAATGAGCTGGCACAACCAGCCACCAGCAGCCTTTACTACTGGGGAGTGGCGGTACAAAAAGAATAGTAGAGATACGACAGCAACAATAAACACACCAAAAGCACAGAAAGTTACCAGTACTATTGCAAAGGGGTCCCTCCAACTAAAAAATTCCACAGTTTTCTCTTTACATTCAGAACTATTTTTTTCAGCCCACTCTCTAACACCACAGCTGTAGCATTCATTTGAATCTGAAAAAAAAACATATAATTTTGTACTCAATATTATATACAAATAAATTGCAATGTGTAGTATATGCAGGCATCTGAATGTGCCAATAAATAGTGTAGACTGTAGAGCAAGAGCATTATGTACAAATACCGCGGTTGCTAGTTTAGTTGAATATTAGAGCTGAACATTTCTATACCCAGGAGGTATTTGCATTTGATGTTATTAAAAGTTGCCATTAAAATGGTTGACTTTATAAACATAAAGATAAACATATTTTCTTGGTGTTATTATGACTTTCAATTTGTACATTTAACAATGATTAGGCAAATATATTGAAATTTAAACTGAGAAAGAAATATGAAAAAACACATTTTTATATTACCTGTGGTGTTGCTATACTGGTTTTCAGGACAACTGATACAGGCATAACAGCAGGTGTGCTGACCCTCAACGCTCTTTTTAAACTGTCCTGGTTTACAGCTCTCTGAGCATTTCGACTCCAAAGTCTGAGCCACATACACAGAATACAGAACAACACATACTAATGAGATGCATAATATAATGTCTACTGTGCCTTAATATTCCCCCTCTTCCTGATTTTTTTCAGGTTTTTAACTTTATTGTAAACTAACATGCAAACATTTTACTTTTATAAAAATTTTTACTTTATATTGCTGTGCTGTCATCTGTACAGAACTTACTGGCAAAGACAGTCATCTAAAAAGCCAGATACTTGAGTTTAAATTGCACTAGAATTAAGTGTGCTGGGCTGTTTGCTAATCATTGTTACTATACAGCTTCAGGCTAAATGGACATTATTGGTTATATTTATTTTAAAACTATTTGGCCAAAATGTAAGAAATGTTCCTGAGTGTATGGACAAAAGTATGTTAGTTAAAATGTATGTATTTTCTCTGATATGTCCTATTTAGGTAACAGAACAAAATGTTTATTCTTACCAGTTTGAATTTGGTGATGTCCAGTATTTTGGATGGGTGATGGCGAATCACAGCTTTCTGCATGTTTATACTGTCTTTATCTTTTTTCCACATAGAGATGTCATAACCCAAATTTACGTCTCCATATTTATCAAATGCATACGAGATGTTGTCTAGTTGATATGACATATTTTTTAGTGTTCGCAGCAGCTGTGGAATCATCAAAACAAAGAGGATTACTCTGTATCCTTTTTATTACTTTTAAATTACTTTTTTAAATTACTTTTTTATTTTACATCAGACCATGTTAAAAAAAAACTACTAAAATCTAAATGTTAAGCATTCTTCTTTCTTATTATTAACTGAGGATGGGAAAAATAATAATCATTTAAAAGCTTTTATTCAAAGCAATTTACAAGTGTCCCATCTTGATGGTTGGGGTGAGAATACAGGGTTGATACAGGTTGATACCCTGGCACAATAAAGAGTTGTTAAGAGCCTTGCTTAAGGACCCACATTGGTAACTTTAGTGGACCTGGGATTTGAACCCATGCCCTTCAGATTGATATCCCATCACCCTAACCACTGAGCTAGAGCACCCATACACCAAGACAAAATGCTAAAGGCTGAATCATGTTTATTAATATGATTCTGTCCTACATTTAACAACAAAATGTCTTGGGAGTGCAATATAAATTTATTACGCAAAAAAAAGATTTTTTTAATTGTAGAGTCACTTATTCATCTCTATATGTACTGTGTTAATTGGCTAACTCACTGTTAAATGTGAAAAGGGAAAGGTAGTAAATATCAGTGGTCTGGTTCTTGTCAGTTTAAGAAAGTAGACCTACAACAGGAATTTTGGTTCTATGTTTTAGAAAAACTGTTGGCCATAATAAAAAATAAAAAAAAGTCAGTAGCCAACGGGAGAATGATATCACATTTCAAAATGTTTGTTTAAAGCCCTAATTGAGCTGAAAGAAGAAAAGAAAGAAAAAGAAGAAAAAATTCATCTAATTAAAATGAAACAAAAAATAGTTTCTTGTTTGAGTGTCACAGCACACTAAATATCAGCTGTAATGCATCACAAAGGTAACACTGGGTCTTAGAATACATAGCACCTACTCTAGCAGTGGAGAGAAATCAGGTGTTTTCTGCCCCACATGCTACTGTTAAAACCCTTTTAGAGGAAAAAAAGTACCATTGCAATGTTTTTAACAGAATAAGAAGTTTTTTTTTTTTTTACAATTCTTTTACAGCATTGATAATGATTATGTGGCAAAAATAGGGAGCATTAAAATAACAAGACCATTGTGCTGCTGTAGGAAGGTTATAGGTTTTAAACATTTATTTTAGGAATTTATTTTCCATAAATTATACAATGAATTGAAATCATGTGGAATTTTACCTCTTTGGGTTTTATTGCTCCTGGTACAGTGCAGTTTCTGGTCTGGCAGAGTCGAGCAATGGCCTGAGCAACTGCATTAACAGCCATCTGAATGCTTAAGACCACACCTGCTTGAGCACTTTCTATGAGTGAAGTAGTATCATTGGTAGAATAAAACTCTTTGAGGAAGATGTTGTTCTGCTGAGTATTGTTTTTTAATTCCAATGAAAAGAAATATTCCTTAAGCTCAGTAAAGTCTCTGCTCTTGAATGATATTCCGATCACCCACCCAACACGATCTAGCTGCTCAGGTAAAAGTACTTTTTTTGACACTGACCAGATATCACTTGCCACCCACAGCCGCTGATCTGAATTGTGCTTGATCAGCTCCTCAAAGAGTGACTTCATATGCTCTGGTTTGGCAAATGAGACCACCACTTTTACTTTATGGTTGTCAAGGATGTTTTGTGTGGCACTAGAAACTGCCTTCTGAAGTTTAGCTTCATCATTCAGACAGTCAGGAAAGATTTGTACGAAGGCAACGCAGATGCCAAACGTATTTGCTTGGGTGACAAAACTGTCCAAGGCAGCACGTCCGTAGTCACCGTCAGTGGTGAGGATGCCCACCCATGTCCAATTCTGCTCATGCAGGAGTTCAACCATGGCTGCTGTTTGGTGCACATCACTTGGGACGGTTCGTATGAAATCAGGGAAGCGATCTTTATCACTCAAGATGTTGGCAGTTGATGAGTAACTAATCTGAGCAGAGATGAAAACAGGCAATAGTTTTACTATTGTTACTATTATTGTTTACATTCATATATGTTTTGCAAAGACACTTTGCAATCAACAATCACAATACACACATACATGGCTTTCTTCAGATTCATGAAAAAGCTGTTTATTTAATGATGTTCACACAAACGCACAAACTCCAAAACTCCAAAAGGGCAATTTAATATGATTAGTTTACTGTACTCACTTAAATGTGAACCTGAAGGATACTTACATGGATTTTAGCTAACCCTAATGATCTTTGTTCAATCAGTAAGCTCGAAGACTGAAGCCAAGATATTAAAATATGGATGTCCTACTGCTAATAAAGTACTGCCTACTTCTGATAAAACTGAGTTTCTAATAGTTGGACCCAAGGACAAAATTAACAAAGTTTCTAACACTGTGTTAAACTGGTGGAAGAGCGTTCTCCCACAAGCCTCCTTAACTTTGGAATAGCCTTCCAGGTACTGTTCATGATTCTGAATAATTATTAAAAGTAGATTAAAAAAAACATTTATTTAATCTTGTGTTTAATTAACTCCCTGTAGATAAAGGTGTAGATCTCAGGCTTGGCTGTGATGGGTTGGTAATCTGGGATCAGTGTGTGCTGGGGTTTCACCTCTTCACCCACCTTATCATTAGTGGGAGGTGTGGTGCCAAAATGATGCTGTTCCTGGCAGCCCTCTCAACTATGTAGAGTCTGCAGTATCTGCCTCTTTTAGTTATGTTTCTCTAGTCAGTTATGCCGGAGGCTCATGCCGCGCTGTGTCAATCAATTACTTATTACTTAAATGCTGTGCTTTATTATTAGCTCTAACTACTTTTCTTGTCTGCTTCTTTTGAGGTGTGACCGGTTTCCTGGAGGTGTAGTCAGAACGTCATCCATGGCTCAACTGCAGCTACAACGATTACTGGAAGGAACCTGGATATTAATTGGACTGGCGGTCCTGCAGGACCCCTTAATGGACTTATAGTTTTCCAGTTGTTAGAGTTTTTCCATTTGTTAAATGGAAAAACTCTAATCTCAATCTCGACACAATCTGTACATGGCTATCCTACACTGTTGATGCTGCCCGGCTGCTCAAAGAGGATGAGTCCCCCACTGAGCCTTGGTCCTCCCAAGATTTCTTCCTTAAAAAAACTACATAACAGGGAGTTTTTTTCTTGCCACTGTCGCTTTTGCTTGCTCTTTGGGGGATTAAAGAATTTTAACTCTGTAAAGCTGCTTTGTGACAATGTACTGAATGTATCCCCTATAAAATTCTTTTTATTAAGAATTCACTTATTTAGATTTTTTGTTTAAATGAATGAATGAACTGAATAGACAAAGGACATCTCAGTTGTAAAGTGTGGTTTGTTATATGAATATGGATGATGTAAATGATTGCATTTTTGAACATACGGTAAAAATTTGAACATAAGGTATTGTGAGTTTGAACATAAGGTAAAAATTAAATGTAAATTAGTTTGAAAGTCTTTTTTTTTGGGAGGGTTCTTGGTTGAGTTGTAAGGCGCTAATGGTTAAAGGTTTGAGAATACCCCAACTACTGATATTTACACAGTTTAGTGCATTGAATGTATATCTAATTTAAAGGATAGAACAAATATACAACTTAACAAATCATGGAATACTTTTGTTAGCCAAAGTTTTATTTAGATTGTGGCTCATATGTGGATGGGCCAGACAAACCACTTTGTTCCTGTACAGCATTCCAAGTTATTTTTTAACTGTATAAATATCATTAATAACTGTACATTTTAATGTGTAATGTTTAAACTTAGTAGTGTAGTATAATGTATTTAGTATTGAGTATTTATTGTGATATAATCCTAGTACTTAGAATCAAGGTTTGATTAGCCATAATCCATTAACTAAGTTTTATTATTTACAGACTGTAAAATCAAAATTAGTGATTGATATAACACAAAATCCAGTAACAGAAGCAGTACCTGAGGAATGAAGTACAGGTTTAGCTCTCGGGCCACAGCAATTGATACTTCTGAGTAGTAAGCACCAATCACAGCTGTCACAGGTTGACTGTTGTCGGATGTGTTTGTTGCAGATGTGCAATGATGTGTGAATTGTTCAATGGCTCGGAGTGCAGTTGTAACATCTGAACATGTGTCACGGATGTGGTACCCAAGAGTAACACCTAGACTTCTTAATAAAGGTGAGTCATTAGCAGCATTTACAGCTTGGATCATAACTAGGGAATGTGCCAAAC
Organism: Corydoras sp. C115; assembly: GCA_019802505.1. Lineage (NCBI taxonomy): Eukaryota > Metazoa > Chordata > Actinopteri > Siluriformes > Callichthyidae > Corydoras > Corydoras sp. C115. Next base: position 700,130 of record JAFMOC010000048.1, read on the forward strand.
CTCTTGGATCAAAGCTGCAACAAAAAGTAAATACATTAACACATTAAAAACAGTCAGTGGTGTTGTGTTTGTGTGTGTTTGTACACTGGGTACCTTGCACACCAAGTAATGCCAATTTTTTTTTGTTGTCGACACACCATACAAACGTCATAGGTCATCTGCAGTCAAACAGGCCATCAAGACTTTACTTTGAACTGAACAGTTCATGCAATTTCAGTATACTCTTAGAGTGAGGAAATATCACCCAGAAAACAGTTCTTCTTATTGCTTTATGCTGCTTAAAAAGCATCTTTTATTTTAAGTTTGAGGCAACTGCTCAGAGAAACACACTGCTGATTGTTAAAGCAAGTATTATTTTGAATTTGCCATAGCTCTTATAAAAGTCTAAATAAACTTGGTAAATGCTAACTAAGAGTTCATCAAAAATTGATGCTGCATTCCTTTTTCCCCCTCATAATTATCATCATCTCTTTATTTCTTTATTATGTTTTGTGGATTAAAGGTTGAAGGTTTTTATGCTTTTTGAAGACCCAACAAGGTATTTATAATGATAATAATATTGAAACTATTTTATTTATTAACGCCTTTCAGGAAACACAAGGACACGTTACAGAAACAGAAAGAATATTAAAATTGAAAAGAAAACAAACATGGACTGTACATGGCTTGGTGGTAAGCATATTCGCCTCTCGGCGCTCAGTTTCCATGTTCTCCCCGTGTCCTTTGGGTTCCTTCCGGGTTCTCCGGATTCCTCCCACAGTCCGAAAACATGGATTCAAGGAAAATTAAATGCCCTAAATTACCCCATAAAATGTGTATCTGTGTGAGTGTGGGCACACACTCACGCACACTCTATATGGGGCAAGTTGGAGAACTCAGTTGACTTGATCCATGTTTTTGGACAGTGGGAGGGAATCGGAGAACCCGGAGGAAACCCACGCGGAAAACATGGAAACTCCACCCAGATGGGGATTCGAACCGGGAATCCCTAGTGCTGAGAGGCGACCGTGCTAACCACTAAGCCACTGTGCCTCCCTCTGTTTGCTTTGTATTAATATTAATTGTTGTCAATGTATTAGTTCTATTAGTAATCATGCTCTCGGATGGAATTCAGCTGAATTTATTTGCCTTCCTTGATTTCCCTCTGTATTTATTTGCTTGTGTGCCTGTTTCAGTTAGCTTTTTAGATATGAATGTTGGTTCAGTTGCATGGCTTGGCTTTTAGTTGTTAATTAGTTATGTTTCCTTCAATTTGGTCTCCTCCATGTCCTTCCTATTCACGCTTCTACCACACCACACTAATAGCACTGATTGAACCTCCACAGGAGTCTGACAAAATCATACATTTAGAAGGAACTTAATAGGAAAAGTGCATTATTATGGGCCAACCTTTATTATTTTATTTAATTAGTGTTACTTTGAATTTTCCTGATGCCATGGTCCTTCTAGATGACCATATTTTTTGGCACAGAAATTTTTTTAAATAGTTCTAATAACCCTGATGTTTTGCCTTAATTAGTAACCACTTCCTCTTTATATTGACTCCTGCAGTTGCCTCCTTATAAGAATAATGTTTTAGATGCAATAAAAAAACAAACAATAGACCCAGTGTACTGTAGGTGATGGTGAAAACATTCAGGGCATTCATCATATCTTGACACAAAAAGCTGTGCAGTACTTACTCAGAACAGGAAGAAGGCTGAACTTCAAAGAAGTCAATTGGTGGCGGCGCTGTTTTATGAAAAGGAAAAAGCCCCCCAATTATGAAGTTCCCCGGGACATACAGTCCCGCCGAGCTGCTCAGTTTGACAGACGCTGTAGCTATAATAATAATAATTTGTAAAAGCTTTATCTTTAACATCTTCAGGTCTTCAGGTTCAGGTGTCATCACGCTCTGCTTATTAACTGAGTATCACCTGCTTTGAATGACAAAGTTTTCTGCATCACCTCTTAATGTCATTTTTCACTTCCACCGCCCACCTCGGGAAATCCCTCCCTCATGTTTCTGCCTACAAGCTAAAAGATTTTCTTAGTTTTTGTTACATACAAATATTTTTCTGGATTATATTCCAAACCCTGTAATATCAGCATCATCAGGTTACGGTTAAAGGCATCAGAACCTATTTACCTATTTAATTAACTTATCACCACAGATGTATTAAATCAAGCATGTTTTTGTTTTATTAAACACAGCTTTAGTAAGTAAATAACTTTATTTTTAACGTATACTGAACATTATAAAAATGGTATACAAATTATTATACAAACAACACATACAGTTATGCACAAATACACAAAATAACAATCTAATTCAAACAGATAACCGGTTTCACTGCTTTTTAAAATAACCTTATTTAATCAGGTCTCTTGTTCTTGGAACTACTTTTATCAAATGGATTCAGCATAGACAATATTACATGATCTCAGAAATTAATGACATTCTTTAATTTAGAAAAATGGCCCAGCAATAGATTGGCGAACTGCCCAGCACCCGAAACGGTCTCCCCTGGATGGGCATGGGGAACCCCCCCCGCGACCCTAATATAGGATGAAGCGGAAGATAATGGATGGATGGAAGTAAGAAAAATTACATCAAAAAGAAACTTGGAAACATGAAAACAATTCTAAATAAACCAGACTACATCCCGTACAAACAGATCAGTTTTTTTTTTTGTAATTGTACTGTTAAACATTTTATCTTGGGTTTTTTGCAATTTCTTGTATAATTGCACAGTCTGACCTTGGGGTATATTTGGGATAAATTTGCTGGAATGTGCACTTTGGGACATTGTCAGTGGGCTTTTTGTTTTTCACTTATAAATAAGCTTTGAAATAATGGACTTTGAAGTGTTTGGAAATGGCATTGGAACAATTTTCAGATTGACTGGCAGCTCACGGTTAATGTGTCTTTTCTCTGTGACACTGTTGATGAAAGTTATAGACCAGCAGACTGACAAAGCTAGTGCTGTTATAGAGGTAATAACACTGGTGATCAATTATTCAGGTGCATGTGATTTCCATTACATTACAGCCACTTACCCACGTGTCTGTGTTGGTTTTCTTCAGGATTCTATGGTTTCCTCCCTGGAATATGGATTCAAGGTAAATTGGCTGCTTTAAATTGCCCTATCTAAAATTGCCCTGGTATAGTGTATCTGTGAGAGTGAGTGTGTGCCCAGCGATGGATTATGGCCCTATGCTGGATGTATATGCCCAGTGCCCAAAACATTCTCCACTGGATGGGCATGTGGAGCCAATAGATTAGAAAGGTGTGCTTGTTTTTCACAGACAAGCTCTGGTTTTATGTCTGTTAATAAAAAATGAGGGTTTAGTTAATGTGGTCCTGTTCATCTGAAATTGTACTTACCTAAAATGCAAAAAAATCTTTGAAAACCTTTTTTTGAAACCTTTTAATTATCAGATTTGTATTGGTCATAATGTATAAATGCATATAAGTTTGTACTCTCTTATTCCACATACACCACAAGTAACAGTTCCTAAATCTTAATAAACATGTGAAACAAAATAAAATATGTATTGATTCTTGTTGAATACCTGGATTGGAAATCCTGTGAAGAGCTTCTGTACTTGAATGATCGATGTCACTTGCAAATAATGACCTCAGTGGTTGAGTAATCCATCAGTAACCAGAGTCATATGCTGCTTAACTATCTTGTTGCAAAGGTTATGAGAAAACCTTTTGTTTTAACTCATAGTAACATTTCTTGTTACAGCTTGGGTAGAAAGTTTTGTTTACTAGCAATATATTAATAAAAAAAAAAAATAAGTAAATACATTTTGCATTTACATTTGCATTACATTTAGTCATTTAGCAGACACTTTTATCCAAAGCGACTTACAAATGAGAACATTACAAGTCTACTTTAGTCATGTTTATTGCATGTCACTTATTAGGGTTTGTAATATTTCCTATTCCTAAGTAGTATTTTAAATTCATACTCATGACTGGTTTATTTAGAATTTATATCCATACCAGTACTTTTTTATCTTTCTGAAAACATCACTTCCACTTAATCCTCTGTTTGTGGAGGGTTATAAATGTCCATCCAGGGGAGAACAATTTTGGTACTGGGCAGACACACCTAGGAGAGTGCGCCAATTCATCAATTAATACACTCACTCATAGCAAGGCATGTTTATTTAAAGTGGTCCTTTCCTACCAAAGCAATTCAAATAAGTTTACAGTGTAGAAAAGAGTGCAATTCAAAGAAAAATCCATAAAAAAGTGTCAAAGAAAAGATGAAAAGAATGATACAAACAATAAAAATAAAAAATAGGGAAGAGTAAATTAAACCGAGCTGGAAGGAATGTTGATTTAAATTCTTGATTTAAAAGTTGGTGCTCTTTTAATGTTGTCGTTCCGCTGGTTCTGAGAAACCAGTAGAAATACCTTTTTTAAACATGCTACAACCTTTATAGCTACAGTATATTGTGGCATAATTTGTCGCTTTTGGAATTAGTAAGCATGGGTAGAACTGATATTTTATTACTGATGACATGCTGGATTTGTTAATCAACTCCCTTGCAATGCTAAGAATGTCACAAACTTTGTTGAAAAAAGATTTCAATTATTGCTTTGAGCTCATATTTTTTAGTTACGGAGTATGTGTAAGTAAATTTGTTAATAAAAATAGCTAAATGTGTTATTTGGCAAGTCTATATATTGTTTGCATATATATATATATATATGTAATAAATTTGTTATAAAAATATATATGTTATTATATATAAGTCTATATATATTTACATACACATACACACATATACACACACACACACACACACACAGACTATAGCCAAGCATTTTAAATCATGCCAGTGGAGCCACCTACCGGACACCTACTGTCCATTCAAGGTGATTCAAGTTAAAAACTCTGTGGGTGGGCTCACCCACACAGACACGTACTATAAATGGGCGTTTTTAACTTGAATCACCTTGAATGGACAGTGGGAAGAAATTCATTTCTGCTCTTCATTTCAGCTTCTGATGTTCAACAACGACTTCTAATCTACCTTTTGCTGATGGTATAATAATTCTAAACTTACTCGGTTGTTTTCTCGACTGAACAATTATTAGTCGTCATAATTTTGATCAGATTGAGAAAAAAAGTATCAGAGGAGCGAACTCTGTCACGTAAAACGAAATTTAATAAACGTATTAGCTTATTTTGTTGTGGTGATAAATACATTAACGTCATTTAAGTTTAAGTATAAATGTATAATACATTTTATTTTAGGCATCTTTCTTGATCGCCTAATTACATCACAAATAAAACACAGTAAAATACAAAACCACCACAAAAAAGATAAATAAATCAAGACAATTAATTTAAAAATAGACCATGCTTTTATAATCATTAAAGTGAATAGGCTAATCTAAAAAATGAGTTTAATTACGAACGTGTAATTTACGAGAAGCACGTATACGAGAAAGAAGAATATATATATATATATATATATATATATATATATATATATATATATATATATATATATATATATTGGAACATGTTGAAGTTTTTGAATAATTTTATGTGGGAGAGCAAACAGAAAAGAATTTGGTTCGTGTCGCCTAGCAACGGTTTGAAGCCCGACTTTCACACCACCATTCTAGATTTGGTTTAAGAAGTTTTTTAAAGAGCTGCTAAGTATATTTTTACTTTATTTCTGAAGCTTGTTAATAGCTGTAAAATGTATAAACTAAACCCACCTGTTTTCGTAATCGACTTACTATTGGCTGACCACACCACACACACCTTCTCCAATTTCATGCAGTGATGGACATAAGACCCGTCCCTCTTTCGTTTAAAACAAAACAATGGCAAGTGGTGATAACAGATTACTTTAATACGCAATACGTTATTGATTAATCAAAAAAGCTTCGTTTATTGGTCTTTGTTAGCATTTGTATAGCTTTTCGCCCAGCACGACTGTTTTAATGAACAATATGTCGTGTAGTTTGTGTTGTTGCATTTTGTACATTGTCATTAATAGCTAGATATTTCATCCTTTAATCAGTTGGGAATTCATTCATTCATTTATTATTATTATTCGTTCATTATCTTCTGCTTAATCCTTTACTAGGGAATAGGGACGTGGGGGCTGGTTCCCCATGACCATCCAGGGAGAACATTTCAGGCGCTGGGCAGATTTTAGATTTTTCACACCCAGAACAGGGCGCCAACCTATCACCGGGTACACACACACTCACACAGACACACCCACAAACATATATGCACATATATGAGGCAATTTGGAGCCTTAAATTTACCATGATCCATGTTTTTGGACTGTGGGAAAAAACAGCAAAACAGGGAGGAAACCCATGTGGACACGGGGAGAATATGGAAACTCCACCCAGATTGGGATTCAAACCTGAATCCCCAGCGCTGAGAGGTGAACGTGCTAACCACTAAGCCACTGTTTTAGTTTTAAAGTGATTTAAATTGCTTAAACACAGAGGAATTTGTCCTCCACATTATCTGTGCAGTAAAACACACATATACACACACTGATGAGGTGAGCGCACATTTCTGGGGTGGTGGCTTGCCCTGTATATGGTGCCTGGGGACACCTGGCCATGGTGCTTGGTGGGATACCAGAATACCAGGTATCGAACCAGGAACCGTTAGGTCATAAGACTGGTTCCTTAACCGTAAGCCTGCGACTGCCCTGTATTACTTCTATACTATTTTTTTGAGTTTGCATATTAAGAGATAACAGACATACAGTCCGGAAACTGTATTTGTTATGGCATTTTTAAAAAGTTTTTTTTAGTCTGAATGCTTCTTGAAGGAAATTTATAGATTTATGCACAGATTATAATTTGTATTGTATTGTACAGTCTAGACTCGGTGTGTCTGGCTGCCATCATTGCCATCATTGCCAGAAGCGCCTAAGTCGGCTGCTACATCTGCTGGGAGAGGATGAGCAGGAGGTCCCATATATGGAATTTTCTGCTTATGAATCAAAGGAGGACTATCTGAAACCCTTTGCTACAGGGCCATTCTTCTGCCCACATTGTCAATGTTACCACTGCCGTCAGCATTGTTGGTGGCAGCAGCTTGTGAAGGAGGATAAGGGGGATCAGATAGTACCAACTGTGCAGCACCCTGATTCAGAACTTCCTGAGTCTTTTCAGGTAAAAACCCAAACTTGTCCAATTAAATCAGACTAGAAGTAGTCAATAGTAGTTAAGGATTACATTTAGAATTACTTTTTGTTACAGTCCATACCCACTGAACAGAAAGGGTTTGTTTGCTTTGAAAATGTCTCACTCTGTTATTTTGGTTTTCAGAGGAAATAGATTGTTTTACAATTTGGAGAAGATCCTTTCCTTTCTGAGTCAGAACCACATGAAGCTGTTCAGGTTAAATCACATGCTTACCTCTTATTATCACACTAGACTTTGGAATAAAATAAATTCTTGACACTCATAAACAATCTGACAGAAATGGTTCGTTTCTTCACAAAAACAAGTTAAATTCAGGTTAAACACATATATATTTCTGACAATCAGACTAGATTTAGTTAGTAGTTAGTTAGTTAGTTAGTTAGTTAAGAATTGAATTAAATGTGATTTATTTACAAACAGGTGCTTACAAAACTTCTGTAATTTTGTTTTTCAGGGAGATCAATTTTCCATCCAGTGATCATTCCCAACAGACCAGCAGTAACAAAGACGGCCGCTCCATTGAACTGTGGGTCGCAATGGAGCTGCTGAGCCCCCAGCCAACACGTCACTCAAAAAGCACTGGGCAGTGCAGAAAAGCAGCATGCATGAATTTTTAAATCATTGTAAATTAACTTTCATTAATAATTTTGCCATTACCATGACATATTGTTTCCTATTTTGAAAAACATGGATTTTTTTTAGTTAAGCATCTATACAGATTATTATGACCCTAGGGTCAAATTATATCATAATAATATGATCAGTTTATCTTTTTGTAGTTTGTGTTCTTTTGTTTACACACTGTAGAAAGAATTCATGAACTGATTCTATTGGCTATCACTAGATGGATTCTGTATAAAAGAGGAGACCTAATTGAGAGGAGGAGGCTGCTGACTGGAAGGCTCTTGGGAGGCCTGTGGTTCCCCTGGTTCTTTCCCTGAGCAGCCAAGTTAGAGTTTGTGTTAGCCATTGTCATATGTTAATTTTTTTGCAGGTATTTGTGTATTTAATCTAATATTTAAAAAATAAATTATAATTCTACTGCTTAGGGTCAACTTGGTCTGTGAAACGGAATTTCGTTTGCATCTCATGTACCACATGTTACATGAATGACAATAAAAAACCTCCTTGAATCCTAGAATTATCCTGTTTGGGTCTCCCACAGTCCAAAAACATGGATCAAGGTCAATTGAATTCTCCAAATTAACCCATATAGAATATGTTTGTGTGTGCCTGTGTGAGTGAGTGTGTGCCCAGCGATAGATTGGCGCCCTGTCCTGGGTGTATCTGCCTAGCACCTGAAATGTTTTCTCCTGGATGGGCATGGGGAACCACACCACGACCCTAGTAGAGGATAAAGCAGAAGATAATGGATGGATAGATTTAAACACTTAACTCACTGATTTTAAGGTGATACAATCCTCAGCATTTTTCTGTGGCCATTGTAAATAACTTCAATAATATTATAAATTATTAACATACATTTTCTCCATCTTGTTTTCTATCATTAGAATAGCAGTTGTACTTTAATAATAAATGTGTTTATTACATAAATCATGATCAAGGCACAGAAACAAATAAGTATATTGGATATTCCTTTTTGAAATTTAGAAAAAAATGTAAAATAAATCATGACGGGCACACCGGTTTACCCATCTGTATACCCTGGGTCTATCTGCTCAGATCTTTCCTGGATGGGCATGTGAACCCCCCCTCCACCCCTTTAGTTTAGGATTAAGCACAATATAATGTATAATAATAATTCATTCATTCATTATCTTCCGCTTTATCCTATATTAGGGTCGCGGTGGGGTTCCCCATGCCCATCCAGGGGAGAACGTTTCGGGTGCTGGGCAGATACACCCAGGACAGGGCTCCAATCTATCACTGGGCCACACACTCACTCACACAGAACGCACGCATACACACACTATTTGGGGCAATTTGGAGAACTCAATTGACTTGATCCATGTTTTTGGACTGTGGGAGGAAACCGGAGAACCGCAAACAAGGGGGGAACATGAAAACTCCACCCAGATGGGGATTCGAAATGGGAATCCCTAGTGCTGAGGATTAATTAATTCATTCATTCATTATCTCCCGCTTTATCCTGGTTGCGGTGCCCATCCAGGGGAGAACGTCTTGGGCGCTGGGCAGATACAATCAGGACAGGGTGCCAACCTATCGCTGGCGTATAATAATAATAATAATAATAATAATAATAATAATAATAATAATAATAATGCTGAATACTGAAACGAACGTCCTAACTACTAGCCACATGCCACATTATTATTATTATTATTATTATTATTATTATCTAAGATAAGATAAGATATGGGTCCCACTATGGGGTCGGGGTGGGGTTCCCCATGCCCATCCAGGAGAGAACGTTTCAGGCGCTGGGCAGATACTCCCAGGACAGGACGCCAAGCTAGCTCTGGGCACACTCACTCACTCACTTACCCAAACTCACTCTATATGGGGCAATTTGGAGAATTCAACTGACCTTGATCCATGTTTTTGGACTGTGGGAGGAAACCGGAGAACCCGATGGAAACCCACACGGACACGGGGAGAACATGGAAACTATATGTATAATATATATATATATATATATATATATATATATATATATATATATATGTGTGTGTGTGTGTGTGTGTGTGTGTGTGTGTGTGTGTGTGTGTATTATTATTATTATTATTATTATTATTATTATTCATGTTCATTTTAAACCACACCCCATGGTACTGCCCTTGAACCACCCCTCGGTGATTACATATGGTATCGCCCATCTCTGGAAATTCGAAACCTCACAAGGTTATGAAACCAGCGCCATCTTGGCTCTAATACGTGTGGTTGCATAGGAATTCTACGCTATCCTGAGCTTTAAGTTTTGATCCAAGATGGTGATCTGTGGCGCTGCAATTCACAGTAACCTTTCCTAATAAAACCTTCAGCGTGTGCGATTACCGTGGCTATACATCATTACTTTTCTTTTTTACTCGTATGTGGAATTTAATTGTTTTGGAGGCGTGTCAGGACCGTTTTATACCGTGTCTCGGTGTTTGGTGGATTTGTGTTACACTGGCGTGCTGTTACGGGGAGTTTGATGGTGGTTAAGATGGGAATCCCAACGGTGAGTTCGAAACAAGCTGAGAATCGACTTGTGAATGTTCACTGCGTGAATTTGTGATGGTTAACTGCGATGTTGATTAAATTACACACAGAGAGAACGCAAAGTAATTAAACGGATTAACAAGGATTCATGTCAACTAGTAAGGCTTTGCATTACTGCCCCTTTCTTTGCTATGTGGATTAATTATCCATTTTTAAAAGTATAGGTTTAACAGAATCGCATCACCGTGCACCGTAAGACACAGCAGTTCATAAAACCTTTTTATAAAACCTAACATGCATTTAGGATTTACTATAAATGACGTGTTAACTTCGAGCAAGTCAAATATACCTGAGTTTAAAGATTCTTACCTTAATGTCAACAACTGCTAATGCTAACAGACTAATAATAAACTAGTAATTTAATCCTAACTGGATTATTTTCATACTGAACAGAACCATCATATGACTGTCTCCCCTTTACCACCACATAGAACCGTCATGTGTCTGTACTAACACCAAATCAGAACCATCATCATATGTCTATTAACTCAACTCTGGACCATAATATGCCTGTACTAACACCACTTAGAACCATCATTTGCTTGTACTAACTTAACCCAGGACTGTCATATGCTTGTAGTAACTCAACTCAGAACCATCATATGCCTGTATTAACACCACTTAGAACCATCATATGCCTGTATTAACTCAATTCAGAACCACAATATGCCTGTACTAACACCACTTAGAACATCATATGCCTGTACTGACTTAACCCAGGACTGTCATATGCCTGTACAAACTTAACTCAAGACAGTAATATGCCTATACTAGCTCAGAATAGTCATATATCATTATTAACACCACACCAAGCGGACTGTCATCTGCCCATACTACAGCCTACACCACCTGATTGCTATGCCTCTGTACTAACCCCATACAGAACTGGCATATGCCTATACTAAATCTATGTAGAGTTGAGCCATCATTTGCCGGTACTAACAGCACACAAAGCAATACAGTCATATGGCCTTATGACTTGCTGATCTATTAAAGGACCTCTTGAGGTCACTTCATTGTATTAAATGAGCAGGGTTTTTGTTTTTACTTTTCACAGTCTTTAAAAAATAAATTGAAAATGAATTTAGTATTTATAAAATACTAATTATTTAATTTCTACTTTTTAGGGAAACTTTTTTTTTATTAAAATTAAATATACTATTATTTTAAATTAGGGCGGCACGGTGGCTTAGTGGTTAGCACGTTCGCCTCTCAGCGCTAGGGATTCCCGGTTCGAATCCCCATCTGGGTGGAGTTTCCATGTTCTCCCCGTGTCTGCGTGGGTTTCCTCCGGGTTCTCCTGTTTCCTCCCACTGTCCAAAAACATGGATCAAGTCAATTGAATTCTCAAAATTGCCCCATATAGTGTGTGTGTGTGTGTGTGTGTGTGTGTGTGTGTGTGTGTGTGTGTGTGTGAGAGTGAGTATGTGCCCAGCAATGGATTGGCGCCCTGTCCTGGGTCTATCTGCCCAGCGCCCGAGATGTTCTCCCCTGGATGGGCATGGGGAACCCCACCTGATAGAGGATAAAGCGGGAGATAATGAATGAATGAATTATTTTAAATTTGTAAAATATTAAAATAATGTTCTAATATAAATTTCCCCTTGTGGGATAATACAAAGTTATATTATATGGTGACTGTTAGAGTCATACAGTCATACTGTTATACAGGCTTTACACAAAACATGAAGGGCAGCTAGTTATTTGTATTAATTTGCAAAAGATATAAAAAAAATACTACAATGAAAAAGTTAAATGTGTGAGTGCACTGTGTACATTAAAGGATTAAACTGTATATTTTAATGTGCTTTTTAGATTAAATGTTTATTGCGATTATGTATAGGCTGTGTCCTCCAGCCCTACTAAGAAATAGGGCAGCTGGGTACATTATGCATATCTGGTGATTCCATTTTTTTGTCTGTTCTTGTTAATTGGATTGGCAGGCTGGTCATATTGCAGATATTAGTTATGAAACATATTAGAATTTGCATAACCTTATTTTACTTCTTGCCATGTAATTTTTTGCTTAGAATGTTAATACAATGTTACCAAAGATGTAAATGTTGCAGGCCCTGCACATCAGGGAGCGGGAGAGGTAGCTCAGTGGTTAGGACATTGGGCTATCAATCTGAAGGTTGGCAGTTCAAATCCCAGGTCCACTAAAGTTACAAATGTGGGTCCTTGAGCAAGGCCCTTAAGCCTCATTGCTCCAGGGATGTTGTGATGAACCCTGTGATTAACGTTGTAAGTCGCTTTGGATAAAAGTGTCTGCTAAATGACCAACTGTAATGTAAATGTACATCAGTGCCCCACTTTTTGAAGACTAAACAGATAATCTTAACATGCATTGTCATTCAACACGTATCAGTAACATTACATTACCCAAACCTATATGATTATTTAATTTACTGTTGACTGTTGTGTGTATGGATTAATATTATTTATTTTTTTAGGTCTGCCTGTGCATAGTGCGTGGTACTGGATGAAACTTTTTAGACTGTAGAGGTGTCCAAACAATTCTGAAGTGCTGCTGAATAGGACCTGTGTGCAGGTGGGAACAAGATGGTTGTTAATGTGTTAATTGTCGGTTATGTAAAAGAGTAGGATCAAGCTGTTTCACATTGTACATTAAAAACATATAGGAATCCTCATGGATTGAATGATGTTTCTGAAAGGTTATCTGCTGATCCCTCTCCTGATGACCCTCAACAGGTTCAGGCTGCACTATACAGAGTGGAGCTTTCTCACCCATGGAGAATTACTTCCAGGCTGAGGCCTTTAACTTGGACAAAGTGCTGGATGAGTTTGAGCAGAATGAAGGTCTGTGATCGTGTTTATTTTAGTACAAATCCCATTGTAAAAAAAAGATATATATATGTTTTTGTAACATGTAATAGAAAAAAGTCCTAAAGATCTTTATGGTGTTTTGTATAAATAAAAAAATTGCCTGGTACATTATAGTAAGAGTGATTTAAAACGTAATACAAAGTTTATATATACTGTATTTATTTATTACAAGCGGCAGAAAAGTGCTTCTGTATATTTGTTCAAAGAAGGTCTGTTAAATCACTTTAAACTGACTTAACCATATAAGAGGACATAAGTCACAGGACAACTATTCTTTTATAATTTAATTTGTTTTTACCTTTGTAGATGAGCCGGACACCCCTACTCTTACTGATGCCAAGTGGACTCAGATTCTTTCCCCTCCAACTCACCTCTTATCTTTAAACCCTGCTTTGACTAATGCTGACCTCAGTCCAAGAGACAGCCCTCCAATCAAGCCTTTGTCAGAACCTTTGGGTTCTGGCAGCCCTACTCTGGTGGAGGTTACAGGGTCTGATGTGAAGCAAGACCCAGACATCTGGGTTGAAGAACGATTAGCAGATATTCACAGCCCACCTTTGCTTCAGGCCAACATTGGCAAGCTTGTCAGTGCTGATAGCCAAGTGCCGGAATTGCACATTTCACTAAGACTGTTGTTGAGACCAAGAGTCCATCAAGGCCGCACTGCAATGGACTTACTGAAATTACCCATTTATGGAATGAACCAAGTTCCCATTTTGCAGATCAACCCTGTGTCGTAGACACTGGTTCCATTGAACAGAAAGAAATACAGGCCTGCACCAATCTAGATGAATCTGTTCCTCAAGAAGGGCTTGTTCATGGGGCGTTGAGACTAGATAATGATGCTTTGTCTGAAGAGATGGAGTCATATGGCGTCAAGAAAAAATCTGCAATGGACTGTAGCGTCACTGCTCTGGAAAGATCAGAACAACTGGAAAACATTTTGCATGAGACAAGTAATGGTACTCACGAACTGTTAGCAGATCATGAGGGTAACTTTCAGAATGGTACTCTGATCAAGTCTGACAGTTTGGATAGGGACAAATGGGTCACAGATCAACAACTCAAGGATGATACAGGTGAATCACAATTGGATTCTTACAGTGTGGTTGATAAAAGCTTTGGAGAACAATCTCAGCAACTTCCGTTGCCACTTAAGGAGGATTCTATAACCGAAGAAAAGGAAATGGAAGAAAGCAAGCAGGAAAATTCTGAAACTAACCGGCTCTCCGAGACAAGTGGCAAACTCAACAACAATCACATGCACCTGGTCAGTCTTCCTTGTGGTGGTGCTAGGCCTAAGCAACCTGTCAATCTAAAGTTGCAGCTTCCCAGGGCTTTCTCGGACCAGGTCCAAAATGAGCTTGGCTCCACTGGAAAGAACAAGAATTTGGAGGGGCAATGCAAAGCCGATGACTTTGAGACTTCTAGTGGGGGAATGGATTCAAGCGTTAGACAATTGAATGGAGACAGTGATAATTCCTCAGGCATGCATGTACCCTTGGAAAACCCTGACAATGACTTACAGGCAGGCCAGCAAGGGGCACTCTCCAGGAAGGCCATTAGCTCACTTGGGGAAGTTGCTCCTGTGTGGGTGCCTGACGCTCAAGCACCCACCTGTATGAAGTGTGAAGTCAAGTTCACCTTTACTAAGAGAAGACACCACTGTCGAGCATGTGGAAAGGTAAGATTATATATAGCAATGATTTGCTTAGGTTTCATTTACTTCAAAGGGTAGATTTTTTTTTTCATTTAAATAAACAAAACTGGCCAAAAAAGGTCATCATTTGGATTTAAGTATGATCTGGGGTTGCTGCAGTTTGTCAGGTCTATGAACCTGACCACTTGAGTGTTGAACACAGGTGGTCTTTCAAGATGCATTTGTAATGTCAGCGTTGAAAGAACCTGCTGATTCTGTCCACCTTGAATCAAATTAGTAAACTTGCATGTTACATTTGCAATTATTTTCTTTGCACAGTATTTTAAACTTTGAGATCTAACACATTTTAATATTATACATTTGGATTCCTTTGTATTTAGTAGTTGTTTTTTAATAAACCCCAACCTGACAACTTGGTTTATTTGCAGTAGTATAAGAGCCATGTTCATGTCATTACACTTTTACAACAATGGTTAATTTGTTTTTATAAACCTCTTTTGCTGCATAAAGTTCTTTTTAATGGGCTAGATCTGGTAGGAATGAAAGTGTGGTATGGATAATTAGCCCTTTATTGTGTTGTCTTTGGGGATGAGGGTCCGCTGATGTTGCACTTTAAAATAGCTCCTAGTCTGCAGGAAACATGTTGTAATTTCCCCAGGTGATAAACAAACTGCTGCTGGCAATGACAGGAATGCAGGCTTGAACAATTGACTGGTGAATGTGAGAATGGAATTTGAGTGCGTTTGAGTGGGTTTTTATTTATTTATTTATTTATTTATTTATTTATTTATTTAATTTTTAACTCCAATCGTTTTTGTATTTTGCTTTCATTTCAGATTTCAATGAGACATTAACCTGAAGTGTCCAATAAATATCTGTAAAGATTGAGGTGTTTGACCAGCAGTGTATATGTATATTATTGCCAAAGGAATAAGATAAGGGCGGCACGGTGGCTTAGTGGTTAGCGCATTCGCCTCTCAGCGCTAGGGATTCCCGGTTCGAATCCCCATCTGGGTGGAGTTTCCATGTTCTCCCCGTGTCTGCGTGGGTTTCTTCCGGGTTCTCCGGTTTCCTCCCACAGTCCAAAAACATGGATCAAGTCAATTGAATTCTCAAAATTGCCCCATATAGAGTGTGTCTGTGTGAGTGAGTGTGTGCCCAGTGATGGATTGGCGCCCTGTCCTGGGTCTATCTGCCCAGCGCCCGAAACATTCTCCCCTGGATGGGCATGGGGAACCCCACTGCGACCCTAATAGAGGAAAAAGTGGGAGATAATGAATGAATGAATAAGATAAGGTGCCATTTTCAGTTTTGGCCTGGGTTGTTCTCATTTCCCCACAATGATGCTCCACAAAGTATTAAAGCAGGGGGTTGAATAATAGTGCACATGAACATGTGTAGAAAGAGTTACATTTTTTATTTAAACTTCAAAGTTAAGTCAACTTCTGTTGTCAAAATAACTCAAATATGTATTAATAAATACTGTTTGTTGTTTAATGAGTTTTTTTGTCATTTATTGTCATTGTCTTTCATCCACATCTCTATAATGTCTTTGGAGGTGAGGGGGTTGAATATTTCTGATTGCAACTGTATATGGTACAAATACGATTACACCTCGAACGTCAATAAAATGCTTTACTGATTTTAGTAGCCCCAGAATTTCCAATTTGCTTATGCTTTCTTTCATCTGTCAGTACGCCTTTAGAAAATCTTTGCAATGTCTAATGTTTTTTTAATTCTTTTTTATTATACTTTGTGTGTGTGTGTGCGTGCATGCATAGGTTTTCTGTGCTGCTTGTTGCAGTATGAAATGTAGGTTGATGTACATGGACAGAAAAGAAGCACGAGTTTGTGTGACCTGTCATTACGCCCTTACTAATGGTAAGTGACTTTGCAGTTGCAATACAATCATTACAGCTTAGTTTCTTGGTCAGCTTAGTAATTACTATTTATTCGTAGTCTTGTATTTTGTATATATGTAAATGGTAGTCTTGTTCTGTTGTAGATCCTATCTCTGTGCCTATTTACTAGAAAAGGATTCAATACCTGTGTATGTAATAAAATGATTTAAGTTAAAGGTTTGTAGGTGCTGACTAGTTTTGTTGTGTTTCCCTTTTTAGCTCAGTCATGGGAGAATTTGGTCAGCAGCTCTAACCAAAGCCCCAATCCTAACAATCCAGCTGAATATTGCTCTACTATTCCACCCTTGCAGCAGGCCCAGGCTTCTGGTGTCCTCAGTTCTCCACCCCCCACTGTCATGGTCCCAGTTGGAGTCCTCAAACAGCTTAATAGTGAGGGTAGGTCACTTTATCTTTAATTTATGTGTTTTTTTTATTTCCTGATGTTACAGTTGCAAAAAATAGCAGTCTTAACATCACCAATGTATTTTATTACTGATTTTGGCAGAAAATATAATACAACAAGGAAAATAATAAATGACTAGATATTTCAGAGTAATGGACATCTAAGAGATTCAACAGTCATGACATGCATGTTGTTAATCCGGCGGTAATTTAGTCATTTAATAAAAGGGGCATGTTAAAATTTCTTATCTAGTCTAAAAGCCACAGACAAATTACGCATAAATTACACAATTTTATAATTCATATTTAATATTATGAAGTGGCAAACCCAATTCCCAGACATCAGTCTGATTGAGAATTTGTTGGGTGACCATCAAAAATGCTGTTTGATGCAAAAAAAACAAGAATTCAGAAGAACTGTGGAATGTAGGCTCAGCTTGGGCTGGAATATTTATTTACAGGTATCAGATGTTAACTGACTCTATGCCACACGGATATAATGCAGGTTATATAACTAAATATTAGTTAATTGATCAACAGAATAGTTGAATATGTAACCAATATTTAGTTTATAATGTAAATATTAGAGTTTACAAATAGAAATGTAGATACCTGTTTTTGAACAAGCCCATTATTAATTTTTTTCCATTTAAAAAATTGTTTTCAAATGAAATTGAATAATAAATGCTATGAAGATTTGGTATTTTTCTTAGTTGTATTAAACAGCTATTTCTTTGCAGTTTACTTTACATTAACTTAAATTAAGTTTACATGACCTGGCATCCTATTAAAATGAATAAAATAAATCACTGAGCTAGGTGTTTTTTTTGTTGTAGGTTCTCTGTCTCGTGAACAGAGGAGGGTGTGGTTTGCTGATGGTGTTCTACCTAGTGGAGAATCTGCAGATGCGACTAAAACTTCCGCTCCAAATCTAAACCTCTCACAACCTGTCTCTGAAATCTCCAACAAGTCCACAGGAGCCAACTCTCACGAGGTGGAGCTGGGCTCAAGAAGTCATTATTTTCTGTGTATGAAAGACATAAGGGTCTCAACTCCCTTCATCTTTCTCTGTCACCATAGGCATCCCGTGCCCCCGGGGCTCCAGTAGGAAGCTCCATCAGTCTGATTCCAGAGGACGGACTTCCTCCCATCCTCATCTCTACTGGAGTTAAAGGAGGTACGGGAGGCCACATTGCAGGTGCTTTGCCCATCCTCTCCATTCATTCACATGTCATTTTACATGCATTTGCTTGTTTCATTCCACCCCACTTCTTTGAGATGGTCCCCACTGCGGCATGGTTTTTCCAATATACACACCTACTGGCTCCTTCACCGAGTTTATCCATGTTTATCTACAGGCTGTCAACCAAGGTAATGCATTTCAAAAACTTGTGTACCCAGGAAGTAAGACTGTTCAGTCATATATGGATGTTAAAAATATTGAAGATATGTAAAACATTCTAATACTAATTTATTTAGTATATAACTTACTTTAATGAATATCTGTTCGGTGCCTCCACATAAGTTGAACATCCTATTTTAAACCTTGAGCATCATAACCATCAACCCCATTTTGCCATCCAGGCGTACATCATCTGGCACTGATTTTGTTCATAATGGCCAGTCTCCTGTGCATGGTGGAATGTATGAACATATAACTACTACTGTACATCATACCAATAGAATCATATCAGTAAGGATCTGTGGAAAAAGAGCACAGTCAGGCATGATCAAGTCTTCCCTTCATTGTTCCTACATAATAGGCAGCATAAAAATGTGATTGAATGTTGTATTCATTTAAAACTTTATAATAATCAATATCCAAAATGAACCCTGTACAACAGAAGGGGTGTTCGCATTCTTATAGTAGTGACGCTCAGGATAAGTGTTCACGAAGTGGTATGTTGATGTGGCTTGGCTTGAATTTTCTACAGATTATGCGGTGGAGGAAAAGCCATCTGAGGTGCTGCTCATTCAGCAACTGGAGGAAGGTGGTCCTGAGCCACTGGTCTTTGTACTCAACGCTAACCTGCTAGCTATGGTTAAGCTTGTCAACTGTGAGTAAGAAACCTTGATTTGTTTCCAATTTGTACCTCAAGCCCACATCATTTTTCCAAACCTGATCACAAAATTCTTTTTTGTTCCTTCATAAAATTACAATATTTTGTTTTGTTATTTTGCAATATTCTTAAGGGAGTGGTAGCTCAGTGGTTAGGGCATTGGGCTTTCAATCTGAAGGTTGGGGGTTCAAATCCCAGGTCCACTGCAGTTAGCACTGTGGGTCCTTGAGCAAGGCCCTTAATCCTCATTGCTCCAGGGATGTTGTGTTAACCCTGTGTTCACCTTGTAAGTCGTTTTGGATAAAAGCATCTGCTAAATGACCAAATGTTAAGAGACTAACGTATTTGGGCCATAAATTTTATAATATTTAATCCTTTGTGTTTTATGTTTTACAGTAAGTATTGAGAGTAAAGTCAACACCTTGACAATGATTTGTTCCATATAATTAAGGTATAAGGAAAATAATGTGGCTTTTAATTAATTTCTTAAATCGGTTTATTTTTGTAAACTAGGTGAACCACAATACTGTACATACCACATCAGTGTGTCATTGTCTCTACAAGTATAATTTAACACTGGCCCCATTTCTGAACATCAACTTCAGTATTGGTGTCATTAGAATAGTAAAATATACGTACATTATATATATTATAAAGAAAAAAAATACTAAACAATAAAATATTGTGAAACTTGTACAACAGTATTGAAATAATATTCTTAATACTTTATTAATTTTATTATAACATACAAGATATGTTAAGGATTTTATAAATTTACTTATACATAAATAAGTTGAACATGAAATTTAAAATGAGCTAAATAAAACTATAGATTTATATAAAATGTACTATTTCTCCCTCAACCCCTCCCACATTCCCTTCCTCTACACCTCCCAGCCACCCTCTCTCCCTTCCTCCCGTTACCCATTCCTCACCTCACTCCCTTTACACATCTCCTTCCTCCACCCATCTCTACCTCTTTTTTTTTTTTTTTTTTAAACTCTACCTATCCACCACCCCCTTTCCTTGTCAGTTTAATTGATGCTGTTTTGTTCTGTATTTATTTTTTCTGCCATTGTAGATGTGAACAGAAAGTGCTGGTATGTGATGTCAAAGGGGATGCATGCAGTAGGTCAGGCAGAGGTGGTGGTTTTATTGCAGTGCCTTCCTGATGAAAAAACCATTCCAAAAGATATTTTCTGCCACTTTGTACAGCTTTATCGGGAAGCTCTGGCAGGTAATCATTACAATATTCATTATAGTTTTGCATTCACTTTGTAGAATTCTTGTGATCAAATTTGGATCCATTGGATTCAACCTTCACTGATTTCTGTGCTTGGTGCAGGTAACGTGTTGAGCCACTTGAGTCACTCCTTCTTCACGCAGAGTTTCCTGGGCAGTAAAGAACATGGTGGGTTTCTCTACATCACACCCACCTTCCAAACACTACAGGACTTGCTTCTGCCCAATCCTCCCTTCCTGTTTGGGATCCTGGTGCAGAAATGGGAGACGCCATGGGCCAAAGTCTTTCCTATTCGTCTCATGCTACGTCTGGGAGCTGAGTACAGATGTGAGCTCACTTGTATTTCCTCAGTTCATTGTACTGTTGATGTTTAATGTACAGACATTTTGTGACAAGTTAATGCTTTAATCCTAGAGAAGCTGCTGTTTTACTGTGTAGTGTTGATTATGTTAAACAACCCCTTTATGTCCTGTTTGTGTGTTTACATTTTTCTAGATTATCCCTGCCCACTGTTCAGTGTACGTTTCAGAAAGCCTCTTTTTGGTGAAACTGGACATACTATAATAAACTTGCTTGCGGTAAGCACTTTATTTTTTTATACGCACAAAAACGTGTGCAAAAGCACTGTTCTTTTT
The DNA here is from genome assembly GCA_019802505.1 of Corydoras sp. C115. Lineage (NCBI taxonomy): Eukaryota > Metazoa > Chordata > Actinopteri > Siluriformes > Callichthyidae > Corydoras > Corydoras sp. C115. The sequence goes on from JAFMOC010000048.1 coordinate 721,256, forward strand.
TTGCTCTTAGTTTAAAATGCTTTCATCATAGTTTAAATATTTATAACCTGCTTAGCTCTTTGCTTTCCTGTGTTTGTGTAATACATGCTCTTTAACGGGTCCACACAGGACTTTAGGAATTATCAGTACACCTTACCAGTGGTTCGAGGTCTGGTAGTAGACATGGAAGTCAGAAAAACCTGCATCAAGATTCCCAGCAATCGCTACAATGAGGTAAGGAACAGTCCCATACCTTCTTAGCTTTTTCATGATTAAAAGTTTGAGGATCTAACTTTTAATTATCGATTCGTTGTGTCGCACAGTTTACGTATTACTCGCATTGTCGTAACTGCATGTCAGCTGCAGCGCTGAAAAAAAATGACAAAAGCGGGTTCAACAGAACGAGGCGGAGCAGAGGTGGAATCTGCGAAACAAGTTTAAGAAAGTTTAAGAAACTCTATAAATGAAACATGGCCGACGCAGAAAGATGTTTCAGCTTAAATCATCAAGTGTGGGAGCACTTCACGCTTCACCAGATCATGGAACATGCAAACTTTGTAAAAAATTGTGATTTGATCTGCATGGAGAACCACAGTGATGATACACCACCTGAAACTAAACATGTTGGAGTCACCGATGAGGATGAAGGAGCTCAACAGCAGAGTAAATGACTACAACATCACGAGTTTCTTTAGTTTTGAAGTGAATCAACGTAATGGTGCACTCACACTATGAGAGCCGCCAGAGCACGCTTCATACTGTTTTTGGTTGTTAACTGGATAATGACAGTGATGGAGAATGTGTTACTTTTTATTTTAATTTCTTCATCTTAAGCAGTGTTTAAATGTGCTTTATAAATACATACAACCTGTACACAATGGTGGTAATTAATGATCAAGCTTTAATTTTCTGAAAAAATATGAGTGAAGACACTACACTCTATGGGAGTGAGGTAGGATGAATTGCATTTAGACGGGGATTAAGTAACATAGAGCTACTGAAATGTGTGGCTAAAATTCATTCTGTACTTAAAACCAGACATTTATTGACCTATTTAACAAAGACTTTTATAGAATTTTTTTTTAATCCAATTCATCGATTTATCAAAAAAGAATTCTATTCATTATTTTAAAATAGCAGGAACAGTTAAGAAAAAAACTACAACAAACTAACAACCAGACAAATATTAACAGAGTGCAAAAAGATATCTAAAATAGAAAATCATTTAGCTGATGATCATTAAAGCTTGATCATTAATTACCACCATTGTGTACAGGTTGTATGTATTTATAAAGCACATTTAGACACTGCTTAAGATAATGAAATGAAAATAAAAAGTAACACATTCTCCATCACTGTCATTATCCAGTTAACAACCAAAAACAGCATGAAGCGTGCTCTGGCGGCTCTCGTAGTGTGAGTGCACCATTACGTTGATTAACTTCAAAACTAAAGAAAATCGGTGACTCCAACATGTTTAGTTTCAGGTGTTGTATCATCACTGTGGTGCTCCATGCAGGTAAAATCATTTTTACAAAGTTTGCGTGTTGCACGTTCTTTATTTGTGTGAAGCGTGAAGTGCTACCACACTTTTGATGATTTAAGCTGAAACTTTTTTCTGCGTCGGCCATGTTTCAATTATAGAGTTTCTTAAACTTTGTTGAACTTGTTTCGCAGATTCCCCCTCCGCGCCGCCTCGTTCTGTTCAACCCGCTATAATTTTTTTTCTGGCGTTGCAGGTGACGTATGCGGGTTTGACATTGTGAGTAATGCGTAAATCGTGCAACACAACGAATCGATAATGAAATTCGTTGTCAACACTTTTCATAAACTATTTTATCGATTCATTGTTGCAGCCCTAATTTAAAATACCATGGGGCTTTGAATAATAAACGTTCATAAATTTAAAATATATTGTTTTTGTTATCTGTAAGTACTCTAAATGGACTCTTTCAACGAAACTCATCTGGCCTACAGACCTGCAGCATTGTAACATAGAGTCCACAAGATGTAGATCTGCAATATTGGCCCTTGTTAATAGCCTTTTGCAATGGCTGCAAATCAGATGGAAGTACTGACCTGCTCTAAACAGCTTGTTTCACTTCATTCTTAAGATGCTTTATAGTATCATAATCTGAGGCCTATGAAGGTCACAACACGTAATAAAACCCCTGAGGCATGGTGCATTATCTTGCTAAGTGGTAACCAGCAAACTTTTAGGAATTCACTTGGTTAGAGACAATACTTAGCTAAGTCCATCTGTCCAAACATTCATCCACAGATATTAGAGGACTTGTGGATTGCCAAGAAAACATTTGTCGAACCCATTCTACTTACACCAGGCTAAACTGTTGACACCTGGCTGAAATGGCTCAAGTTATGTTGCATCAACTTCTGACTGTCCCTGTAGCATGATGCAACAGAAATAAAGATTTATATGTTATGATTATTTTCCCACTATTCAGTGATCCAGGTTTGGTGCCTATTTATGCTCTGCAGTCTTGCATTTCTTTTTCTATTAGTCATATTTTTTTAGGCTACAATGCTAGCCTTTGCACAGTCTGTATGCCGGAAAGATTCTTGACATCCTTTACTAATCCCTTAAGTTGACAAGTTGTGTACATCCAGGGGAACTGCCTTTTCAGTATGTTATTTTATTTATTTATTTTTTTTTTCTCTTTCACACTCTTCTCCTTATACCATTACAGTTGCACCAGACAACTCAATAAGGTTTTTGAAATACTGGCCCCTGCTAGACTCTTTCCCATGACCATGCTTCATTTGAAGACAACCAGGTCCTTTAAGTTTCCACTTGTGTACCGACACTGTGACTGATCTAAAGAAAACTTGCTGACTGGATTTTTATACTCAGGACAGACTAAAGGACAGCTTTAGTCATGTAAAGGGCAGGTGTATCTTATATTGTGTCCATTCAGTTATGCAGCATACTTTATTTTACAAGTTTTATATATTTTTAAATCAGCCTAAATCAAACTTCACTGTACTATAGAACATGTTCCAATTGATGCTTTTACACCATTTTATTATTAAGTTTAATTATATATATATATTTTTTAATGACCCATATCATGTGTTTTTCAGTTAATGAAGGCCATGAACAAGTCGAACGAGCATGTGCTGGCGATGGGGGCGTGTTTTAATGATCGGGCCGACTCTCACCTTGTATGTGTTCAGAACGATGATGGAAATTACCAGACACAGGCCATTAGCATCCATCACCAGCCACGTAAAGGTGCTGATTAGATGTTGTACAGTTTAATAGGAGTTAGTCAATAGATTGCTTTTATTCTATAGCTAATATAGAATTTTATTTTATATTTCTCTCTCTTTCTTTCAGTAACTGGAGCGTGTTTCTTCGTCTTCAGTGGTGCTCTGAAGGCTTCGTCTGGGTACTCAGCAAAGACCAGTATTGTAGAAGGTACATAACACTTTACACATGAATGTGGGTCACATGTCCTGGTGGAATAGAGGCTAAACTGAGCATAATGTCCCCTTAACCTAACACACACACACACACACACACACACACACACACACACACACACACACACACACATACTGAATCACCGTGGATTATACTTTCTGGATCTTGCTGGATCTGTTGCATTTGCTATATATAAATGAGAAACCATTTCTGTGTTTTTATTTATAATAATAAAGAACAAGCTATCATGTATAAATCAATTAGACAATCAGGTTTGGAACCAAGCCAGATTGCTTAAATTTGTTATCAGTATGTACTGTGTGCCTAATTATTAACACTTGTAACAATTTTGTCAAAGTTAAGATGCTGATGTGATACCCTCCCCTTTATTTGGCATATTCATATTGAGGTTTTGCTTACCATGGTGATGTTATGATGGAGAACATTTAAAACAGAATTTTTATCAGATTTACTATAGCCCCTCTGTCAACTTAAACCTGTTGCTAAAGTCTTTTTGCCATTAAACTCATTAGTATTATGGTTATTCCTAAATAACTACTGCTTACTGGATTACTTTAGTTTAATGCAGCATCTATAGATGGTGCTGTGTGTTAAAATCTTTGTAAATAAGCAATTATTGAAATAATCTAATCAATCTGTTTGGCACCAGCAAAAATCAGTTGTTCCATATTTCTGATGATGCATAAAGCTGTTTGTACATAGTTTTTGTTGCCTTTCGCTGCCATCACATAACTGGCTGATTTTAGATAATTGTGTAAATGTGTGCCTGTGTTTTTAATGTGCTTATGACTGTATTTGTGTTAGTTTTTAATACTACTAGCATCACGTTGTCTATTTTTATTTTGTGCAGTTGCATCATTTTTATTGTTTTTATATAGTAAATGCTTTTAATTATATATTCTTTAAATACAGTACTTTATTTTCTTGGTAAGGAAATTAGGTATTGGGTATTGGGGTACTTTAGTTTTAGTTGTGGCCAATTTTGGATGGCTCTTTCATGCTCTAGCATGACTCTTCCCCTAAGCACAGACTGAATTACATAAATGCATGTAACACATTTAGAGTAGAGTTATGATTACAAAGCCCTGTCCCTAATCCAAGATTGACTGGGTGCTGGAGAGGACGTTAAGATCTGAAGAAACAATATAGTGTGGCCCATTCACTGGGTAACATTCCTATCCTGCTTTATTGAATGTTAAATGCATCAAGTTCTGGATTTGTTTATTAGATGGCTTTTGAAAAAAGCCATCTATTGTTATTCCTCATATTCTTATTAGATGGCTTTTGAAAAAAGCCATCTATTGCTATTACACATATTCTTATTATTCTTCTTATGACCGATTTGTGCGATTAATTCAGCCCGAACCGCTCGACGTACAGACTCGGTTCGAACACCGTTACGTAGGTAATGATTACGGGACCTGTGCTATGTATTTTTGGAGTTTGTAACATTTATAGTTTTTAATAAAATTAAGTTTAAAGAGCAAAATCTCCCCATAGGGAATGCATGGGGACTTAGACTGGGGGTAAATATCTGCAAAAATCCAAAGTTTTATCAAGATTGGACTTACCGATCAGTTTTTATCGATCTTTGAAAATCACCCCATTCATTTCAATGGGACTGCTAGAGTGGGTGACGTCATCCACGCTCTGTTTGAGGAATGCTTTTTTTTCGCCAAACAAACGTCTGTAACATCGCGATACTTTCACCTAGAAACTCCATTTTACCCTTAAACGATAGATATTTTAGTTCTCTCTAACATGACAGAGTTTCATGAGGATTGAAGTTTTAGTTTCCGAGCTATGATCGTTTGTTTGGCAGGAGTGGCTGAATCTGTCCGATCGACTTAAAAATATCTCTTCTAAGTTTTTAAATCGCCATAACTCGGTCATTTTTTATTCAATCTGCATCATATTACACCAGAATAATCCCCAACTCGTCTGGGTTCTAACGATGTCTTTGGTTAAGCGATAGGTGAAAGATTTTCCGAGTTATGAGCGTTTGTTTGGAGATAGGAAAAACCGGATTTTCCCATAGGAATGAATGGGATTTCTGTGTCAGATCCTCTTCTAAGTTTCTAAATCGCCATAACTCGGTCATTTTTTATTCAATCTGCATCATATTACACCAGAATAATCCCCAACTCGTCTAGTTTCTAACGGTGTCTTTGGTTAAGCGATAGGTGAAAGATTTCCCGAGTTATGAGCGTTTGTTTGGAGATAGGAAGAAACGGATTTTTTCACTGACATGAGACTGAGTCTCTGTGTGCTGCAGCTGCACTTTCACACACACAGGGAGCCTGGCCGAGTGACGTCACCAGGTTGCCTTATATGGGTGGCTCATTTGAAGGCAACACAGACTGCTGCAGGATGAGGGGCAACAGGGCAAATTGAATGCCACTTTCTCCAAATTTTAACCCGTTCATGGGCCAAGCATTCAAAAGCCATCTCTGTAGTTCCTTGGAAATACATGTCTAGTATTTAATATGATGTTTTATTTTTTCATTGACTATACATAGAATGAAATGACTTTTGTTAGAGACTTAAAGTTAGAGTTTTATCTCTTTTTCTATAGTGAGAACAAGCAACAATCAAAAATACAGGATTGTAATTATTAGAATACAGCTAACAGTCAGTTATCCAGTTTTGGCCAAATTGTGAAAGCCTGCGTGTCACTAATGGTCCATGTTTTTGGTCAGATGGAGTGATGGTACAGATCACTGCAGAAACCATGGAGGCTCTGCGCCAGGCGCTCAGAGAGATGAAGGATTTCAGTATTGTATGTGGAAAACCTGATCAGGAGGAGAACCAGGAGCACGTCCATATCCAATGGATTGATGATGACCTTAACTTTAACAAGGGGTGAGTTTGTGTGTGTGATTCAACCTCATCGTGGTACTAATTCTCAGTATCCTTCACCACTGCTAAATGGTCTTCCCAACTCTGTCCATAAGGCTGAGTCATTTAACATCTTCAAGAAACAACTCAAACCACATCCCTTCCACAAACACCGCTTCCACAAAAAAAAAAACCAGGTTGATTTATACTTATGTGTAGCTGGTATTTCCTTAACTACTGACTTGTGTTTTCTCATTTGTAAGTCGCTTTGGATAAAAGTGTCTGCTAAATGACTAAATTTATAAGTATATATGTGTGTATTAGACCTCTTGTTCTAAAGAGGCATGTATGTATTGTCTGTACAGAGTCATCAGTCCGATTGATGGGAAATCGATGGAATCAATAACCAGTGTGAAGATCTTTCATGGCTCTGAGTTCAAAGCCAATGGCAAAGTCATCCGGTGGACAGAGGTTTTTTTTATATTTTTACTTCATTACAAATGTGCTGGGCTGGAAATTTAATTGCATTAAAGAAAAACAGGCATATTTTTATTTGATCAGATATTGAGCATGCCTACTGTAAACATGGTGATGGGTTTATGCCTCCAGTGTTTTTGGCCCAGTGATTAAAGATTGTGTAATGCGAGGATTTATTACGTTTACTAAGTTGATTATCCCAGTGAGATTGTGATGTGCTGCAGCTTTATGTACAATGTGTTTTAAGTGATTGTTCCCCTACAAATCTTTATATATATTATATATTTCACTACGGTCACAGACTGGACAATCGGCTCTATAGCGGCAACTCAAACACCTTAGTGTTACTGCTGGATTCGTAAAAAATTACCTAATATTTTGTCAGCCTGCATCCTGTAGGCAGTGAGCTATGAACACTGATAACACTTAATAAAGTGATAAACACAAATAGTTGTGCATCTGAAATGTGGAGCTATAAGGAAGCCGTTTCTAACAGAATCCACAGTGAAAATACTGTGTTTAAAAACTCCAGTAGCTCCAGTAACAGTGATCCAATCACACTAGCACAGCAACACGACCAGCATGTCACTGCAGTGCTGAAGGTTATCCACTACCAAAACACTTACTGCTCTGTGGGCTTCCTGGCAATTAAAGAACAGAGTTCTGTGGACAAACACAGTTGATATAGAAATAGATGGACTATAGTCTCTAATAAATGTATTGTTATATTTTTGTGTGCAGCGCAATGATCTACAAACATGTGAAGATCCTAATATATAAGGAATAATGTTCATCAGGCAGCTCATTATTAATAAACACAGGACAATAAATTTAGGACAGGAATGCAACGCAGTGATGTTTTTAACCCTAACAGAGGTTATTTTTAAACTGATTGTTCTACATTTTCTCATGTCAACATTTTTAAACAAATTAATTAAAAAAATGATGCACAATTAACTTAAATGTCTCTATAGTAGTGTTTGTTTCATAGCCCTAGTCTATTATTTATAATAATTATAGGATCCTTTTTAGCAACAGTCCTCTTGGGTTTATCATTTCTGGAAGCCTCCTTATGCTCATCAGTTATGCAGGATGATCTGTTTTTGTGCAGGTATTTTTTCTTCAGAGTGAAGATCAGACAAACAGTTTGAGTGACCCTGCAGATCACAGTCGCCTCACTGAGAACATCGCTCGAGCTTTTTGTATGGCTCTGTGTCCTCATCTCAAATTACTGAAAGAGGACGGCATGGCCAAACTGGGGCTGCGTGTCACTCTGGACTCAGATCAGGTAACGCATTTATCATCTGCCTGCACATTTGTGCAAAAAACATTTGCTGACTCTTTATGAAAATTATTAAGAAAACTAAAACCACTGTTTTATAACTCATTGGAAACTTTAAATGTCACATAAAAGGGCAAAGCTTTTTTTTTCTTAAAGAAAAGCATTTTTATCAAGGAAATCATCTGTATTTAACAGAAACAGATTTGCACCACACTCCAAAAAAAAGTTGTCATCAGAGTTACATCACCTTTACTTTTAATTATCTTTTAAATGATTGGAACATAAAGATGGTAATTGTTGTAGTTTTTCAATTGGATAGTTTGACCATTTTTACTTTATACCAGACTTGAGCAGCTCAACAGTCTGGTCACTGTTGTCTTAATCTGCTCTTCATGACAAATCATACATTATCAGGTAATTAGTCACATGCGCTAGGTTACTCATAAATCACATGCTGATGTAACTCATGAACAGTAATGCCTGGCATTGTCCTGCTGAAATAGACAAGAAGTTTGCAGGAAAATGTCAGCAACATATGTATATTTAAATACCAGTATATGCCTCTGAATCAACAAATGCTTAATAGTTGTCTATCTCTTTGCATTCGATTTTTTTGTCATTGTAGAAAGTGGGTTAACTGTTTCGAAGTGTTCCTAAACTCATGTGGCTATGTCTATAACAGTAGCATTGCAGGTTCTCAATTGGTTCTGCATGAGGGATGGATGGTCATATTCAGCTGGGATTTCCCTTGGATCTTGAAATTTTTATGATCTTATAAAGTGTAGAAAGTGAAAGGTTTAACTTCCTTTTGATGTTGCATCAAAAAACCTTGTCTTTGAACTGTCTTTGACAATTAATTCATAAAATTTGCCACAAATTAGGAAACCATAACTCTTTATACCAAAAACAAATCCCTCTTATGTGTTGCAGATATCAGTTACTGTTGTAGTTTACTCTTAACAAATAAAATGCTAATGAAAATGCAATGAAAAATCTTTAGTCCTTTTATCTGGTACATAAGTTTTAAAGTGAATTAACAAATTTTACACCATTAACAGTGTCCATGTTGTCAATCTCAGTGACGGCTGATAAGTGTTTTAATGTCCTGATGTCTCTGCTCCTGACAGGTGGGCTACTTGGCTGGCAGTAACGGGCAGCTTCTGCTGCCTCAGTACTTAAGCGATTTAGACAGTGCGCTGATTCCAGTGATCCACAGTGGCGCATGCCAGCTCAGTGAGGGTCCAGTGGTGATGGAGCTCATCTTCTACATCTTGGAGATCATTTCTTAAATGATTTTTTCCACTGGTCAACCTCATCCCTCCTTCTTCCTCCTCACCCTCTTGCTCATTTGCACTTTTGAGAGCCTGAATGCTGCGCTGCAAAGCTGAAGCCACATCAGCCGTGTTCTTCTGGACCAGATCAGATCATCTATGCACCATTTTTACACAGGAACCATCTCCATCAGGAGCTGAAGCTCCTAATATCTCAGTTTTTGGTGCTTTTAATTTTTCACCTTCTCCACTGTGGAAATCCAGAAATGCTGCTCGACAGTGAAAAAAAAAAGTCAGTGCAGTTTTTTTTCTCTCTGCAGCAGGTGGATCTAAATATAATTATCAGAAACCAATTGTGGTGGCTTAGAATCTGTGAATAGATGTTAGAATCCAGCAACCTGTCAGTTTGCCTCAGTTAATGAAGTGATTGATTACATCACAAATGAAACTAAAATGTAAGTGATGAAGGTTTCTCATTCCAAAATCTCCAGTTACGATTGTTGTGTCAGGGTTTACAAGTCTGCCAAAAAGAGTCAGGAAAAACAGTGATGCCTCAATAAAGCTAAATTTCATTCAGTTTACTCATTTGCATTAGAGATTTACCTAAGTGACACCTAAACTAACAGATGTGTGTAGTTTTAGTTCTAAAGAGGAGGGGGCTTAAGTTTAAATTGATAGACCGTTTAGACTGATAGTTTTGTTGGACTTTACATGTTAAATGTAAACAGCTGTGTTACTGCTCAGTTATTGAGGCTTTTCTGACATCAGTCTCAGTTGGGAAATGATTCAGAACGACTGGATCTTTTGAAATCACCGAGGTGGATCAGTCAATTAGAGGAATCATAAAGCTGATAATTTTGGGGACAGATAATAATGAGGTAAATGATTCAGTCTTGTAACAGGAGTCACATTTGTGGGTGGTCACTATGAAGGTCAGCCCAGTATGTTGGGACAAAATTAGTTATTTGAATTTACTTTTTCTTCTAATCAGCTTTTGAACTCTCACTGTTCAAGTGAAAGCAGGAAAACAGTTCACTGGTTATTAACTATGTGCTGATTTGTTCACGATGAATTGTCAGCATCAGTAGCTGATGTGAGAGAGTACTTAAAAAGTAGGTAGTACAGTTGTTAATAATAATAATAATAATTATTATTAGAGTTTTCACAAGTTTAAACTGTTCTTTGGGTGCAAACTGGGACTGAATCTGTATGAATCATTTAACTAAACAGTCAGCAGACAGCTGTCCTTGGTTGGCCAGCACCCAGAATGTTAATATCTGATTTACATTATTGCATGTTAATGAGGATGACTTGCATCTGTGAAATCTATAGCAAGTCTGATATTCAACCACTTCTTGTCACAATTCAATCGTTTAACTTAAGCCCCACCTCTTTTTTCACACAGGGATCCACTTCTTATTCAGAGAGATGAAAACATGTCTACAGAACAGTAAAGCAAGTGTTTAGTTTTTAAACTAATTTAACATCCTGGCCTTTTTAATTGAATCTGTTCAGCGTGTTATTTATGAGTAATCAGAATGCTTTGTGCCTGAACTGCAGTGTTGCATGTTGCGTACAGCAGGACAATGCAGAGACGCGAGGGACCCGTGTATGGGCTGTGGTTCTTCTAGGAGCTGAACGCTGACCCCCTCAGAGCTTCAGTTTCTTCTGGTAGCTTTAATCACTTCAATCACCTGATGCTTTAACACTATGGACCTTTTTTTCTGTTCCTGCTCTGGACTAAAGAGGTTAAATGTGGAAAGTGTTAGGACGAGACTTCCATGTAGCTGCTGACATGAGGAAATGGCGTGAGCGGTCTGAAGGTTGTAGCAATTGTATGTGTGCACTGTGGTTCCACATGGAGAACTGTTCACAAGGGCCTCAGTGTTTCCCTCAGGAACAGGACTGACCTTATTACAACCGATAACGTTGACCTGCTCCTGTTTGTGTTAATATCTTAAAGTTTGTGGACACCTGATGTACCTTTTCAATACTGTGGATTTGTGGGTTTATAGTTAATGAGCCCCCTTTTTTTTCCAAGTCTTTCTACAGTATTTTGGAATGTGAAGGGAAAGTTGGTCCATTTAGTAAAATGGTTGCCAGGTCAATCATTATAAGAGGTATGCCTATACAATAAATATTCCAATTCACCCAAAAGATGTTCACTGCTTCGGAGGGCAAAGCTTTAGGACTGTGCTCAGAACAGTGGAATCCATTTAGGTCAAACAGTCTTTGAAAGGACTCGTGCAGGACGTTCACGCTGGGTTTTTATTCTTGGCTAAATGTTGAAAGCAGGTGATTGTGTACGAGTTATATTCTGCAGTATTATTATTATTATTATTATTATTATCATTACCCTTTTACTGGAACTAATATTTTGAAAAGATAAGTTACATATTTTGAGCATATAGTGGATTCTAGGTCTTTACTACTTGTATACATGCCTGGCTCTTTGCTTTATATTTCTTGATTTACCAAACTAAACTACAAACACTTTTATTATCAAGAAAACTTGATCCTACAGAGTGGAAGTTGCCATGGGTGCGATAACTGGATTGGAACACACCCACCAGTCTAAGGAAGGACTGAACCCCTTTTTTTTTTTTTTTAATTCAGCACCAGCTGTTTTCATTCATCAGAGTAACCTGATCATCAGCTGGATGTAGTCATGTGATCAGCTCATCATCCGTGTACAGACCCCAGAATAAAGAGAGATTATACTTGTATTAAAAGACTTTGCCTTTGTAATGTGCACTGGGAATCAAGCCATTGAGATGAAGCAAGTGCTGAAACGTGGAAACGGCATAAAGCCGCCATGTTTGTGTCTCGTGCTCAAAACGGGAAAAACAGCTGTTCCTCAACCTTGTGACGTCTCATAGTAGTACCAGGGGGGAAAAACAGTTCTGTCCTGCAATAAAAAAAGTATGTAATTCATTTAAAAAAAAGGGACAATACAGCACATGCACTTGTGTGCCCTAATTTGTTTTCCAGAGCAGCACTATTACAGTGGTTTATTAGGGAGTGGATATATTTTGGCTGTATCCGGAGTAACTGCATGATGTCAGGAGTAACAACAGTCAGAATGCAGTCATGCAAGTTACACAGAACCCAGCTCTATTCTATCAAACAGCTCAAAAGTTTGTGATTTGAATCATGAGAAGCCAAAAAAATCCTGTTATGTTTGATGTTTGTCAATAAAAAGGCTTTATTCAAAATCTGTCATGTACAGTAAAATGAAATTTTATGTTAATATTCACTACAGTATTCATAAAAGGATGGCTCACTGATATCAGAAAAATAGGTTTTTAATTGGTAACTATGTAAACTAAAAAAGGACCAACATAAAATGGTATGATCTCTTTCCTTGCAGGCTGGAGGCAGTGCAAAGCTGATATCATGTAACAATATGGCTGAAGGAACAATGAGCATAGCTCTTCCAAAAAAAAAAAGGTCACATATTTCATTGGACCACTTTTAGCTTAGATGACACATTAGATGACAGTCGTTGTGGCATTGATTCCACAAGTTTCTGTAATGTTTATATCTCCCCCCAAGATCTTGTATTGATGATGGCAGATTTGGACCACTGCACAAAGTCTTCTCCAGCACATCTCACAGAATCTTGATGGGGTTACATTACATTTGGTCATTTAGCAGACGCTTTTACCCAAAGGGACTTACAAGTATCCCAATTTGATGGTTATGGTCAGAACCCAAAACCTTCTGATTGAAAGGCCAACACCCTAACCACTGAGCTTCCACACCACAGAGTCCAGAATTTAGGTTTGGCCTCTGGTGACCACATCTTTTTTATGACCTCAGGATGTCTTTTGACATGGTTCATTAACAAATTAGAAGCTGCCTCGTCAGTTAGAGTTAAATAATGTGTTGCAGCTGAAACAATCATTAATCAATTAATTAATTAAATAATGCATTAATTATCCAATGAGAAGCTTACCTATTTGCTTAAATCCACGTGGTGACCTTTATAGCAGGCAGCGTATATATAAAAACATTCAAATTTATTGTCTTACATGGAAACCACATTCTTCATGTGTAAATATGTTGTGGACATATAAAACAGGTTAATAGCTTTTTGTAAAACGCATCACTGTCCAATGGACAAAAACAGTAAACCTGTACTTTAAGGAAAACACTGCCAAATGTGGTTTCAATGTGTTTTGTGATTGTTGTGACAGTGCGGCAAGGTTACCATTTTTTCCCCCCTTTTTTATTATAATTTTTTTACAGGAAAAAATAAAATAAAATAAAAAATAAACTAAACGTTTGGCACCATGAAATGTCTTTTTATAGCCAATTAGTAGTCTTACATTTTGAGGTATTCCATGGTAGTTCATTGTGGTAGAAGGATCATTATCCTTTTGTAGAACTCTTTTTATTTATCTCTTATTTTTCTTTTTATTTCTGGAGTTTACTGGTATTAAACCCACTGTAATTGGCACCACTACAATGTTCACCACAGCTGCACAAACTCAATCAATAACTGATTAATAAAAATTGCATTATCGATCCATTCCATTGCAGAATAGTGTGTCCTTTTAACAAATTCTACATCATTTCTCATGGCATCAGTTGAAATCAATTGAAATTTATATTATTTATAAAATTTTAAAATCTTATTTTTTAACTTTGGCCTTTTTTTATTAAGCTTAAGATGAGACATTAAAAGCATCCAAAGAAAAGATGATATGAATATTTCTCTTGTAATTTCTTTTGGAATGTAGTTACATAATATATTGCACACATTTAATTATGTTATAAATGCTTCTAGATTCAAATCAGTAAATCTTTAACTGATATAACTAGGCGTGGAAGCTCAGCGGTTAGAGTGAGCTCTAGAGTGAGTGGGCTATTAATCTGAAGTATGTGGGTTTAAATCCCCAGTTTGTCAAATCCACTTATGATACCAATGCAGGTCCTTGAGCAAGACATAACCTTCATTGCTTCAGAGGTCTCTATGGCCAATCCTGTGTTCTCCAACCAGGGCATCTTCTAAATGACAATTATAACTACCTTATTCAGCAAGCCACTGTATGTTTAGAATCTGTGATGTCATAATTGCAGGACCTTTTGCATCTGGAAATCTGAAATTGCTCACTCATCTCCAAATATTTAAAACCAGTGGTTTTCAGTCTACGCTAAACTTGTCTCCGTATTTGTTAATGTGTGACAGTCCAGGATCCAAGTGGCAAGAATCTCTTTAAGAATCGTGTGTCCAGAAGTTGTGTCCATTTTTCTGTGTTATTAATTACGATACATTAATTGTAAGTGCATCCTGGAAGAAGGGTAGTGAGTAGGGAGTGGTAGCTCAGTGGTTAGGGTGTTGGGCTGTCAATCTGAAGGTTGGGGGTTCAAATCCCCACTGAAGTTACCAATGTGGGTCCTTGAGCAAGACCCTTAACCCTCATTGCTCCAGGGATGTTGTGATTAACCCTGTGTTCACCTTGTAAGTCGTTTTGGATAAAAGCGTCTGCTAAATGACCCAATTTATTTAAATGACCCAATTTAAGGGTACAATCAAATTAGATAAAATTGCTCAGCATTTCAGATCAAACAAGATCGACAGATCAAACATATTTAGTGATTCATTACTTCAGTAATTTAGCTCAGATAAGGAAACATCTAGGTCATACTGCCAAATCTATATAACAATATCTACATAACGTCATCAAACATTTGTCTTGCAGGTATAGAAAACAAGTCTTGCAGGTATAGAAAAAAATATTTATTTATTTATTGTGTGGTGAATAGTAGGTAGCTGTGTATTGTAATAAATTAAAATGCAGTTTATTAGAATGTGATTATAAATACATTATGTAATCAAACAGCACAACAAATTTAAGAGCTTTTTGCACCTGCAATGGCAAATTGATCAAATTACTTTTGAAATCAATGGACCCCATGAGGAATTAAGTCGGCACCTGTTGAACAACTAGTAAACAAAAAGTAAAATTAACCACAAGAAAATAAAACAATTATACTATGGCTACTACATCATTATAAAAAAACATTTGAATATGGCAGGCTTGTAGTACAACAGTTTTGCTGAATCTTTGTGCTCTATACTGATCTCTATAATAATGGATACATTTTATTTTGAAAGCAACATGATTACTGGTTAATGTGATTTACTGAACAACAACAAAAAAAACAAAAACAAAACAAACAAAAAAAAAAAAACAGTTCAGTAATTTGTCCTCGATCTGCTTTAAACATGAAAGCTCCCATATATTAGTGATTCAACAACGCACTAAGCAGATAAAATATAATCTGTATAAAAAGATTATATTCAGTTTGTGCGATAGGACATTATTATTATTATTATTATTATTATTATTATCGTAATATGTAAACATGACTGAGTGCTATAGAAGAACACAATGCAAATCCAAAAGTACTGTACAAGAGCAAGCAAATTTAAGCCTGTTGTTAATTCACCCCTTTATAATGAATGGCACAGAGTTGAGCACTTTATTGCAATTATGTTTATGTTTCTAGTTCAGGGTTTTGCTGCTTTTGTAAATCTTTCAACGATGTCCTCACATATTTTCTGGGTACAACTAGTGAATGTTAGTTGATTTAAAATAGTTGATTTTAATGAGAGTTATAAACACTGCAGAATCCTATTGATATATCAGATGTTCACAGTTGACCAAGGAGACATTTCTTCAGTAAAATATTTAGATATTAATTTGTTTTTACTACTGAATGTAAATTTAAAGCCTAAATGCATGACTGATCAAAAGATTCAAAATATTATTTATAAAATCCGTCGTGACTTTTTGAAAGTGCGCATTTTCTAAATTACACTTTAATAAATCTAGGGCTCAGTTAAGTAATTAACTGTAACCTGCAGCACCTACAAACTACTGAAGTGCTGCGTCATTAATCCTTGTTTTGCCCATATTTAGCACTCCAAGTCAAAGCACGCTTTTCAAACAATGGTTTTCCAAAAAACTGCCTTCATCATGTTCTGCTGTAAATAAAGTTGAGAACCCAATAGGTTTTATTTAGTATATTTATCATCACTGAAGTCTCTGAACTACAAACAAATTTGAATTGCAATACCAATATTGTTACATGCAAGCTAATGCTACTGCACATAAGTTAGACATCAAGAAACAGAATTACTATAAAACTAAGATAAGTGTATTTCGTATAAATAACGTGTTGTGGCAGTATAAGTGTTAGGACTAACATGGTGCCGACTATGATGATGCAAGTTCAGTGGTTTATTTTTAGATGTTTACTGCTTTTTTAGCCATTTCTTCTTTCAATTCTACTTCAGCATTTTCCCAATAGATGGCACCACATATTCGCTTGCTTTGCACATTGAGCTACACTGAATAAATCGACTTTTTCATATTTTGTAAGTAAACTGTGGGTTTCTGGTAATGCTGATTAGTTTTCTTAGTATGTTATAGTAAATTATGCCATCAATTCAATAATTATATCAGTTTGTGCTACAAAATAGTTTTACCAAGTTGATATGCTAGGCAAATGTTCTGAAATGCAGCTTAATTAGGGCCCACTGCCAAAATCAATTTTTAATACTACAGCATCACTTCTCTCTTATTTACTTCATTCTAGGCAATTATTAATTGTGTAGAAAACACTTGATGACTTACAAAATCAATATGGGCGAATTAAAACTAGGATCTGAGAACATAATTTAGGGTGCATGTATTTTAGTGTATCTCATTAAGTCTTTAAGAAAACCTGGCTTGCTAGTGCAATAGAACAAATGAAAGGTTCCCCTCATCATGGCTTTTAAGGGTACGATTTGTGCTGACCGGAAGAGGGCTTGGCCAGAAAAGGACCTAGAGCCGGGGTCAGTTTAAACCCGTGTTTATCCGTGCATCCGAGTGTTCAATATCCGACGTTGCATAGATAAATATATCAAGTGACAATTAACATGTGCTTCAGTAACAAGATCGTACCCTAGCTACAGTCATCACTTTGGTATGAGTGTGTACACCGAACACACTGTATTTTATGATGCTACATCCTGATGCTGAAGTGAACAGACCTCTGCAGGACAGTCTCTCTGAAAATCCATATCGGAGAACCAGCAGCATGTTGAACTAAATATCACAGCAGAGGAGGAGGTCAAGCTGTACAAGAGGAAAAAAAGCATCTACTTGACTCTTCACTAAAAATTTTCACAATGAATTTATAATAAATTAGAACTACTGTATTTAATGCTAATTACCTTTTTACTTAGTCTTGCTTACAGAAGAACCTAAAAATACAGACATAAAACATGGTTTTACCTTAGAATTTCCTAACAAACTGACAAATTTCACTTAACAATGACTTTTAATCTGACCTGTGTCTGATCCAGCACTAGCCAGCGCTCTGTAGTCGTCTGCATGTCCTGACCATTTAGTGGCTCTCTGAGACGAAGATAAACCTCTATACGACCTCCTGTAGATTTCCGGCCATCCATCACCTAGAACACACAGCACAAACAACAGTAAGAATAAAATTTTAAGAGTATTAACACTCAGCACTGAATAATGATGCTATGTATGATTTTAAGTTGTAAAACGTTTAACATTTAACAGTAATATTTTAATTAGTGTGCATGAACATGAGTAAAACAAACATTCACTCATAGTTTGCATAAAATCATATCTCACAAAAACTAATGAGTCATTTATATAATATACACAACTTTTTAAAAAGCATACGTTTTGCACATGTAGATGGTGACCTAAAAATTAAACAAAATGTGGCTGCATTAAGAGTGTTAATTATTTTATAATTTTATTAGGCACACCTCCTCAGTTTTACCTTTACTGTCTGTTTATCCCAGTTCTACTGATCATATTTACATATCTAATCATACTCATACTGATCATAGGACTTTGTAGTCTCACATTTACAGACTGATGCATCTGGTTCTCTATATACTTTGTTAGTCCACTTTAATTTGTTCACAGAGTTTCAGGACCCCCACAGAGAAGGTACCGCAGTAATACTGGAATAGTGGTGGTGTGGGAGTGTGTTTTCTGCTGGTGCACAGTGGATCAGACACAGTAGTGCTACGGGACAGGGAACAGTACACCAATCAAATCATACAGATGTCCTAATCACTCACACCATCATCCACCACCCTAATTAATGTCTGCTGTGTGGTTCATGATCACCAGAAAATAGTGCCAAACAAAGTATGTGTAGAAACAGATAGACTACAGAATGTAATAATAACTACAAAGTCCATCTATATGCCTAGTGTTAAAACAATGAGCTGTACCTAATAAAATGGCCTGTTAGTAAATAAAATTACTTCATCCTAATGTGTTTATTTTGACAGCACTAGTAAATTCTTACTTTGTCAGAAATGTTTTATTCCCTGAAATTTCTTTTAATAAATACCTGCTTGAATTCAGTAAAAGTACTTTACCTTATTAATCACACAATTAGGAGAATTGAATTTGCTTATCTGATGGGAAAGTACATCTTGCCCTTCTCTAATCATCTAGTCTTTGCTTACCTCAACAATTTCTTGTACTTCACTCTTGTTTACTAGTTTTTCCAGATTGACATGAGCTGTTCCTATTGGTTTATCACTCCGGAGAAAACCACTATTAGACAGAGAAACACAGAGGGACAATTGTATTTTTACAATTTGTATTTGTATTTTAACTTGATTACAAGCCAGGGGTAGGAATGGTAAAACAAGTTGAGAGAAGCTGTCAGAAAGACTGTTAACAACAAAAAGTGTAACAACCAGCACTGTAATGGCAATGGCCATGCATACCATATGTATGGATGAACTGCATTAATATGAATGCCTTAGCCTATTTATGTGGAGGCTTATACTTGTACGATGGAGAGACATACACTGCTGTCATGCTCTAGTGTCTTCATTTCATCAGCATTTCCTTAGGACAATGCTTCATTCTGTGTGATTAACAGCACAGGTTTGTTTGCTATAAATTGTTAATAAAATTGCTTACTACACAGTAAATTCTAGATTGGATCCAGTACTCCCTGCTTGATTAGTAGGGAGGTAGGCACTCTCAGTAACAGTAGGCACTCTCAGTAAGTAGGTTTGTAGTATATATACAACCTGAGACATACTACATCCCCTTTAATATTAACCACATAGTTCGAATATTCAAAGGCCAAAATGTAGTTGTGCTGTACATGTGTAAATGTATAATGACAAAAGGCATATTTAATAATTGGTGCAATACATTCCTATTTATTTTATTTACCGGTACACCAGTAATTAAGCTATTTGTGGATCAACTTGAAATGACAGTAGACACCATTAATAAATGAACCATATTGATTAAGGATAGCTTCATAAGTGCCTCAGAAAACTTTTACCCCTAATATAAGGTCAAGAAATAATTTAGACCAAATTTATAGTTGAACTTGCACTCTGCTTGTTCAATCTGCTGCTATAGATCATGGTTCTCACCCCTTATGGAAGATCTCCAATTTCAGACCTTTGGATTGCACCACTCTCCTAAAACCACGATGATCGCGGTTTATATTTAAGGTGAAGCTCTGGTTGAACTCTGCAAAACACATACACACATAAAAATATTTCCAAGCCCTGAGAAAAAAATATAAATGATTACAATGACTATCAGACAACACCGTAATATAAGACTTAAATTAGTTAGATCCCAAAATGACAAAGGACACAGGCAAAAGTAAAAACTCTTGTAATAGGTGTTACAAAATAACTTGTAACAAGATACGTTTGGGAAAATAAATGGCTCTACTTCATAGGGATACTAAAGAAGAACAACCACTGCTCCATTGAAAGTGTACCATCTAACCGCATCTTTACACAGCAGGTGCAGGTCACACCAACAGCTCAGCAGCACACAAGGTGGCAATATGGAAGGTTATTAATTCAGCCCAGAAAATCATTACATGTTCCCTGTCCATACATTAAGAACTCTAAAATACCTGCTGCCTTAACAGGTCACAGAAAATCCCTCCCAGAAATGTTGCCTTCTGACAAGATGATGTATATACATCACATGACGGACAAATAAATTAAGACAAAGCTTATACCCATGTGTAACACATGAGCTAAGGAATCGCAGCTTAATAAAACTAGATTGATCTAGACTGAAAAACAGATTCCATGAGAATCAATGTGTACATACTTTACCACCTGCAGATTAGTCTACATCAATCTATGCAATAAACAACAACCACCACTCAAGCAATCACCCAATCAACACACCTGGACTGTTGGTTTTCTTGATAACCATAGTTTTGTGTTTCTGCGGTTTCTCCTAAGATATATAAAATGTACATGTGATTATGTTGAAAACATTGCTCATTTACAGAAGTGTAACATACACTAACAATTACTTCATATACCACACATTATAGTGTTAAAGTTCATAAAAAAGCTGCAGTTAAGGTAGATTGTTTACTATGGTAGGCTTATCTTTGAAATCTTCCAACAGTGGCAGGACCCTGACTTTACGCAGAGGGGTCTTTAGTCACCATGAAGAGTTTATTTTACAATAACAACATTCACTTTTAATTATTTTACTTATTAAATTGGACACTTACTAAAGAAATCAATAACATGACACAATATTAACTAATTCTATAATAGTGTAGCACAAATATAGCATTCTTAGCAATGCTCAGTTTACAGCAGCAGAATGCCATGACAAACCAATAGGAATCTCTCTGTTCAACAAAGATGTTTACTAATAAAATGTAACTGTAGTTAATTTCCATTTCTATAATGTATTATGTTTATTTAAATGTGTGGTAAATATACTTACAGAGCTTGGATAGGGAAATTGAAACTTGACATAAGTGTCAAGGTCATTAGAAGCAACACCTGAAGAGCAAGACAAAAGTGTTTAGAAACAAAAAGAATAAAGCATTAAATCCTTACAAATATGCACTACTGTTAGCAGGATCAGGTGAGGTAATAACAGCCTTTACTAATGCACTTATATCATACTACAACATTCCAAATTGGTGCATTCTCTCTATTCTAAACCCTTTCTCCTGCTTTCTCCTGCTGTGATTCTCCTGCATTTATCTTACAATCTTAAAGTGATAGTTATATCCATTCCAATGGTTCCTGGTACAATAACAACATCCTTAGAATCATTACACTAATTAAACAAGGTGACAGAAGAACAGGTACAAGATGAACAGAAGACCTTATCATTGAGCAGTGTATGAATGTGCATTAAATACTCTCCTAGTTTTTGTGACATGTTTGAAACCATAAACAAGATATGATTTTTTTCAAACATGGTTTGAAATTGTATTATATCTGTATGTGAAATTATTATAGCAAAATATGCAACAGAGGAATTGTAAACTCTGAACTTTCAAAACTATGTGACATAATTGTCCACAAATTTTCAAACAACTTTAATTACTTTTGCTTAAGATTTATCACAGCTGAAATGATTAGACCCACCAATAGGTGCAGGAAGAGCCATGCATTTCACAATCAACACCACCATGTCAGTGCTGCTGAGCTCTGGAAAGATCCTACATACACACACACACACACACACACACACACACACATACACACATATATATATTATATTTATATATTTATATATATATATATATATATATATATATATATATATATATATATATATATATATATACATATACACACACACACACACATATATATATATATATATATATATATATATATATATATATATATATATATATATATATATACATATATATATATATATATATATATATATATATATATATATATATATATATATATAATAAGAACTTGTTATTGCTTTTACATAATGTACGGTGTTTGCAAAATTGTAAGGAGCCCAGGGTGAAATGACAGTTTGCAAATTGTTAAATGAGTAAAATGTTCCTCATTTCCAGAAGGCGTGGCTTATTAAAAAAAAATAATAATTGTGGATTCTGGGGCATTTAACATCATTTATCTTCATTTTATAATTAGCTGAATGAGATGTTTACTTTTAGAATTTGCTAATATTTAACTAAATTTATTTGTTTTTCTTTCAGTGCCACTGGTTACATAACAAGCCCAAAGAGCCAGCCATTACTTAACATTTGTAGAGGTGTTTTAATCAATGAAATTCTGCACTGTTTTACTACATATATATATTTACATTTAAATCACGGCAGTCAATGGATCTATTTTCAGCTTATTTAGTCTATTGGACCTGCTTCCAAAATACAAATGGCATCTTAAATGCATTGATATATTTACTTATTTATTCTATAACTAATTTATTCTACTCAAAAAAGCCTACGCTCAACCCAAATTTGGTCGAGAGCTACAGACCTGTTTCTCTTTTACCTTTCCTATCTAAAATACTTGAACGGGTGGTATCTACACAGGTCTCCAAATTTCTTAATCAGAATAATCTCCTTGATCCCAATCAGTCCGGTTTTAGATGTGGTCACTCCACGGAGACAGCATTGCTCTCTGTGATTGACTCACTTAAATCTGCCAAAGCTAAATCTCAATCCTCTGTCCTCATTCTGCTAGACCTTTCGGCAGCTTTTGATACAGTAAATCATCAGATTCTACTGTCCACTCTAGCTGAATTAGGCTTTTCTGATACAACACTTGAATGGTTTCGATCTCACAGGAAGAACCTTCAAAGTGTCATGGAATGGGGAGCTCTCTGACGCTCACCAAGTACACACTGGTGTGCCTCAGGGCTCTGTACTTGGTCCTCTCCTCTTCTCACTATACATGACATCACTGAACACGGTCATCCAGGTGCATGGTTTCTCTGTCATCAGCATAGCAGTGGTAACTCAGCTTCATCTGTCTTTTGCCCCTGATGACACCACGATCTCTAATAGGATATCTGCCTGCCTCACCGACATATCTGTCTGGATGAAGGCCCGTTATCTCAAATTAAATTTAGAAAAACAGAGCTTCTCATTATCCCAGCTAAACCCTCAATCCATCACGACCTGACCTTCCAAATTGACGGCTCCACAATCTCCCCAACCGATTCGGTCCGGAACCTTGGTTTCACAATAGACTCCCACCTTAAACTCTCTGATCATGTTATCAAAACCACCCGTTCCTGCAGAGTCCTTCTTTACAACACAAGGAAGATCAGACCTTTCTTGACTGAACATGATACTCAACAACTTGTTCAAGCCCTAGTCCTATCCCGGCTTGATTATGTAATGCGCTACTTGCCGGTATCCCAGCTTCCACAATCAGACCTCTTCAACTAATTCAAAACTCTGCAGCCCGACTTGTGTTTAACCAGCCCAAGAAATTTCCATTACTCATTTCCCTCCATTGGCCGAGTTTCTCACTCTGGCCTACAGAAACATTTCTGGATCTTCCCCCTCCTACTTTCACTCTATCTTTTCAAAATACACTCCGACTCGTTCACTTCGCTCCAGTGATGATTGCCGCTTGGCGACTCCACCTCACCGAGGACCTAATTCTCACTCCGTGGCGTTCACCACTGCAAAATGGTGGAACGATCTTCCCAACTCTGTCCGTAAGGCAGTATCATTAAGCAGTTTTAAGAAACTGCTAAAGACATATCTTGTTAACAAATACCTGTTGTAAAAAAAAAAAAAAAAAAAAAAAAAAAAAAAAAAAAAAGGGGCAGCATCAGGTTTGATGAATTTACAGTGTAGTTGGTTTTCTGCATAACTTCTGACTTGTAATGTTCTCATTTGTAAGTCTGCTAAATGTAAATTTATTTTATTGATTTTTTGTGCAAATTTGTGATACACAATTTTGTGTGGTATAAATCTAGGATCTACTAAATCTTTGTGTGTCTTCAACAATCAAACAGAGTTTTGATTTTAATTTTTAGCAATACCACAATTATTTTGGAAAGTTTTCTTGGTCTTTCATTACTCAATTTAATCTCCCTGATTCCTGTTTTGTTAATACTGTAGATTGCAAACAAAGGAATCAGCTGAAGCTGCACCACAAAGCAATACAGTAATAATACATTAAAAAAAAGAAAAACATCTTTTTACTTTTTTGGTGATCTTCTACCTTTTGTTTATTCATAATAAATTCAAAATGGTATCAAAATGCTATAAACAATTTTTTTTCCTGATATATTATTACTAATGGGCAGATCCCATATGAAAAGTATCAAATTCTTAGTATAGCACTCCCGGAGTATTTGGATACATGTTGTTGATGTGATTATTGTAGTGAGTGGTGCTGTTATGGTTGTATTTTGTTGTGGTGTCTAGTGATGGTTGAGTCAGAATCTTGGTGTGTACCTAACAGTGTTATACGTTTTCTCCTCAAAATGGTGTTTCGGAGGCTCCAGATCCCGGTCTTTGCACAACTTAACAATTTCTAGACTTTTCTTATACTCTTCTGCCATCTTCTCAAATCTGGAGAAGGAATCAAAATGTTATACAGATTTACAAGTTATACAGATTCTAAACAAATGTCAGTACAACTTTATCAGGACATATGTGTTATAGATGGTGACATTTACAGTTTGGAGCAGTGCCCCAAAAACTCCTTAAATTGATTTCCTTAATTTAAAACTGGGTACAATTTTTAAATAATTAATTATCCTTATTAAGAATTAAGTATCCTTACTTACATATTTTATTCAGCAAAATGTAATGTACTTATATTAAAAGTAGCAGCACAGTGGTTAGCACTGGGAAGCCAGATTCAATTCCCAATCTGCATTGGTTTCCTTCAATTTCCACACAGTTCAAAAACATGGATTTAAGATAAATTAGCTGCTCTAAATTGCCCCTATACAATGTACATGTACCTCTCTGTATGACTGAATATATATTATACTATATAAAACACTATATAACAGAGTGTATGCGTGTTTTACAAAATAGATCACACACACACACACTTAATATAACCCAGTCCTGTTATATTGCATTAGTAACTTCTTATGAATGTGTGTGCATATGTGGTTTACTTGCCTTGTCACCTCTGCAACATTTCCATTGTGGAAAAACTGCTTAGAGTAGGTCTGACATTTCTACAGAAAAAAGAAGATAAATGCTAATACATTCTCTGTTCATGCAGACAACAAATACATTTTTAAAGACAGTAAGACCCAAAAAAAAGCAGGGCCAGGCAAAGAACTGATAACACAACTCTGCCTCACTACAACCCTAGTCAACCCAAAGAAGTACAGACATAGTCTGTAATGTTATTGCAATCTTGATTGTTGAGTATCTGAGAGTCTGTTACCTCATACTGTTGTTTTAGCATTATTGTAAGTTGGACATAAACTTCTTCTGCTTTTTCATAGACCTGAACATCTGTGTGATGCACCATAACAAAGTCTTCATCTTCATCACCAGGAGGAGAAGGTACCTGATGGGAAAGAACAAAAAAAAATAAATAAAAACTGTAACCAAAATGGAACAAACAAAAAAGTAGGGGTGTATTCAACTAAAAATTTTCATAGTCGAATCTGATTCGTCAGATTTTCCCTACAGTATAGTCGACTGATAGTCGAATCAGTTAAAATTTCACCACAAGATGGCGCTAAGGGCGTAGTTTTACCTTTTTTTTCTAGAAATTAGGATGATTTTATTTGACAAAAGGCTATAAATATAACGAAAACAAAGACATTTCATGTAAAAACTAATGCTTAGCAGCAGCCATTGGCACCCCCATGTGGTCAAAATGGTACATTCGACTATGAGGTTCATAGTCGACTACGGTTCTCCGAATCGAATCGTCGAATCAGCGAATATTGCAGCTCACCCCTACAAAAAAGTGTACCATGTACACCATGAAAATATCAATATGAAAAATAAATCAGTAAAACAAATTATTTGGAATTAGGAAAAAAATACAATGTGACCAGATTACTGAACATCTATTATTCCATCTGTTCCCATTAGGGGGTCGCTACAGCCGATTACTAATCTCCATCTGACTTAATCCTGACTATTCATCTCTGTCACTCCAACAACCTGCATATCTTCACTTACCACATCAATAAAACTTCTCTTTAACCTTCCTCGCCTACTCCTGTCTGGCGGCTCCATCCTCAGCATCCGTCTGCCAATAAAAATCTAATACCTTCTCTGCACATTCAAACCCACCTCAGTTTTGTTTCCCTAACTTCCTCATCACTCCCAATGAAAATTACATCATCTTAACATACAGCTACAGCCAGCTCCTTACCCTGCCTTTTGGTCCCTTTCAGTCTGACAGACACTGATCACTCCCAGCAATACCATGCCATCCACACCCAACTGCTTGAACTCTTAGATTACTTATTATTTAGTACTTTCCCCAAGTATTAAAACCTTCTCTACCTCAACCCCTAGAAAATGAACCATAACATCATCCTCCGTCTCATTTACGCACATGTACATTGTTTTACTCCTGCTAAACTGTAATCCCATTCTCTCTAATGCACATCTCTATCTCTCCTGGCTCTCATCAACCTGATCCTTACTCTCACCACAAATCACAATGCAATCAGCAAATATCATTTTTCTCAACTGTTAGTCTGTCCATATATGAGAGTCTGTTACCTCGTACTGTTGTATTAGCATGTTTGTAAATTGGGCATAAACTTCCTCTGCATTTTTCAGAGACCTGAACATCAGTGCAATGCATCATAATAAAGTCCTCATCTTCACTGACATCACAAGCAAGAAAAGATTGAGGGCTGACATTCAGACCAAACTCCCTTTAAAACCATCCGTTTTGCCCACTGTACCTTTAATTGCCTCTTCAATAAACAATACGGTCTAACTACTGGTGAAAGAATGCATCACATCTTTCATTAAAAACAGCATTTCTTTCATTTTTTCACCAAACCACACATCAATTAACCCAAAAATCCAGGAACCTTCCCACACATGAAGCCATCCATGAACAAAGATCCGGATTCTACTGACCTTAGTGATATCAACAGGCTGTCCACTAAGTGCTGAATTGATTAGAAGACCAATGCTTTTGGCTGTGCGCAAGCACAACTTGGCTTGGGGCAGGTCATTTTTCTGCTTGGCTTCTAAGGCTGCTTTCATATACTGCTTTTTTCTGCTTTCCAACATTTTCACCTGCTCTGTAGCTGTGAGGAACAAAACAAAGCTTCTAGAATTCAGATATCATTTTGTTCATCTCTTTACTAGTATAATGGTGATCTTTGCTCATACAACTAGAAGTCTAGTGAGCTGAATGGAAACACAATGCACTGTACTGACCCACATTGGGATGGTTTTCGTTTTTGGTACTGTCTGAGGAAGGTGATGGAGTCCTTTCAGTAGTGTGAACCATCGGTGGTACCTGGACACAGATCGCAAAATATTCATCTATTTAATAAATCCAGCGTCATCATTCCAAGGATCAGCAGCCATGATAAAATATTTTTACACATTGACCTCTTTAGTTTTCTTCTCCTTATTAGCCTTCTCTTCATCTTCTCCAACTTCTGAATCATTAGAAGTCAATTTGTTGGCTGCTTCAAGTGCTGCAGCTAATCCCAGCTCAGATGTTACTGCTTCCTGGCCTGGCATTGGAGGAAATCCTGTTAGAAATGACAGAGGGGAAAATGGTCAGAAAATCAAACAACAATTACATTCACAGGCTGGGATTGTGTCTGCTAAATGACTGCATGTAAAAGTAATGTAAATGTTTGGCAATTACCTGGTGGCACAGGAAGCTCATCGTAACTGACAGCTCGGCCTGCTTGATGAGCACGAATGGCACTCTGGTATTGCTGTTGATGACAAAAATAATACAACACAATTTGTAACAAAATGTAAAAACTATTTGATTAGCAACCTCACATTAAACACAGAGGTATGCTCACCTTTACAATGCGATCATACATACGAACTTTACGCTCATCACCATTAGCTTTAGCCTGACCACATGTCTCTTTGTATTTGGACATCCTCTGTTCTAGAGCTTCCAATATGCTTTTGGGCTGAGCTGGAGCGGGCTGATTTACTGGTGCATCCTGTACTGCTCACAGTGATAAAAACAAAAGTTGCTAATACAACTACTCAATATTTAACAACTCAATATACAAAGAATATACTGGAAAATTGCAATATTGTGCAAAAGTTTTAGGCAGGTGTGAAAAAAATGTAAGCTTTTAAAAAATATAAATAATAATTGTTCATTTTTATCAATTTACAAAATGCAAAGTGAGTGGAAAAAAAGAAAATCAAACCAATAATAGTTGTTATTAACCTTTGGCTTCAAACCAGCATCAATTCTTATAACCAGCATCAATTCTACATTTGCACAAAGTCAGGGATTTTGTAGGATCATAGTGAGGTCTATAATAAACCAATTATACCAAACAGCTGCTAATGATCAATTTCACAAGTAGGTTAAAACACAGTTATTAAGTGAAATGGATACAGCTGTGTAGGAGGCTTAAAACTGGGTGAGGAACAGCCAAACTCTGCTACCAGGCTGAGGTTGTGGAAGACAATTTCACGTCACGTTTCAGGTTATACATCATAGCAAAACTGAGCACAGCAACAAGACACAAGGTACTTATACTGTATCAGCACGGTTTCTCCCAGACAAAGATTTTCACGCAGACTGGGGTTTAAAGATGTGCTGTTCAAACTCTTTTTTGAAGAACAAATAAAGGGGCAGCGTTGAGGACCGTGCGTAGTGGTCGGCCAAGCTTATTTCCCTTCAAAATCAGAGGATGTCCAGCCATGCCATCACCTCAAAACTACACCCATCTACTGTCTGGAGAAGTCTGGCAAGAAGTGGTCTTCATGGAAGAGTTGCAGCCAAAAAGCCATTCCTCCAACATGGAAACAAGGCCATGCAACTCAACTATGCAACTGGGGTGCAGAAAAATGGCAGCAGTTGCTCTGGACTGAGGAGTAAAAATGAAATATTTGGCTGTAGCAGAAGGCAGTTTGTTCGCCAAAGGGCTGAAGAGCAGTACAATATTGAGTGTCTACAGGCAACAGTGAAACATGCTGGAGTGTCCTTGCAAGTTTGGGGCTGCGTTTCTGCAAATGGATTGGGAGATTTGGTCAGGAATAATGGTATCCCCTCAATGCTGAGAAATCCAGGAAGATACTCATCAATCATGCAATACCATCAGGGAGGCATATGATTGGCCCAGAATGTATTCTGCAGCAGGATAATGACCCCAATGTCATTAAGAAATATCTTCAGCATAAAGAAGAAGTCCTGGAATGATGGTATGGCCCCCACAGAGCCCTGATCTCAACATCTGTCTGAGTCTGAGTCTGTCTGGGATTACATGAAGAGACAGAAGGATTTAAAAAGC
Organism: Corydoras sp. C115; assembly: GCA_019802505.1. Classification (NCBI taxonomy): domain Eukaryota; kingdom Metazoa; phylum Chordata; class Actinopteri; order Siluriformes; family Callichthyidae; genus Corydoras; species Corydoras sp. C115. The sequence continues at coordinate 750,845 of JAFMOC010000048.1, forward strand.
CTACATATACAGAAGATGTGTGGTTAGTTCTCCATGATGTTCAACAGATCTATTTTATAATAATATGCTGTAGATATGATGTACACTGACATTATTGAGAATTGTCCAAATCCAAGAAAATACAGTATCGAGAAATCATGATTGTCAACATCACACACCTCAAATACATGGATTTGTAGAAAAACAGCCATTTGGAAAGGGAATTCAATTGTTTAAGAAGGCGACATTCATTATGCATAATTCTTCATGCACCTGTGCAGCAAGATCATTCAAATGTGTATGTGAACTGACCTTGTATGTTTGGTGCTGACTGAGAAACTTTAATAGGTACCGATGGAGGAACATTCTTCACCACAGCAGCTATTTAAAAAAGAAAGCAGAGATTTAGTAGTAAAATATAAATTAATGATTAACCAGATTTAGCATTAAGCCTTAATATCAATAGTATGACTAGCTAAAATAAATAGACAGAAGAGAGAAATTATTCTCATTCCAGCAGTGTCACTGAGGTGTTTAAATGAAACTACAGCAGCACAGCTGCACTAAAACACCCTCACCGCTTCTGTCACATACCCATACACACCCATCGTTCCACCTAATATGGACTCGTCCACTCACTGTACCTCATCCCATTTATTAGGTGCAGCTGCGTCTCATCACGGCAGTTGCCCATTAAGGCCGGTTCTTCCCTTCCGCCAGCGCAGGTTTTTGTTTGCGGACAGATGACGACCCTCAATCTGGCCCTCAGTGCTCGTTCCAACAGATCTATTCATGTCTGATCTATTCACTGTGTTTTCCTAAGACACTCCACACATGGACTCGTGAAGTGTTTCTCACCCCTGCCGCTCGTTGGCGGAGTGTCCGTTTTTATTGGGGCTCCTCCCCGTATTTTCCTCGAAAGACAATAAAGTACTTTATTTGCCGATCATGCTCCTCTCGGTTCCTCCATTTGCGTGACATAAACCTCTGCCAAAGATAAAAATTATCCGGTATGTAGCCTACAAGGGCAGACTCCGCTGATGATGCCCTGCAAGCGCAAGAACGCTCTTGGTTGGAGTTGCAGAATTCAGCGAGGTAACATGGGATATGCGCACTTTGATGGCGTGGCAAGCTGAGTTTGAGCGCGGAGTCGCCGAATTCAGATTTTCAGCCAACACGTCACAGCGGCTGCATTAACGCATTTGACACTGACAGCCTCTTCGAGCCAAAGTGCTACGATGGGAGTCCAGAGATCTGTCGCTCATTCCTCATGCAGTGCTCTCTCCATTTCCGCAGCCACCCGAACTCCTGTGAGGTGGATAAAATCATGCTGGTCATCTCCCACCTGACGGGCAGAGCGTGCGAGTGGGCATTGGCCATCTGGAAGGCTCAGGGACCAAAGTGCAGGTCGAATGTCGCTTTTTTTCAAAGCTTTCAGGACCAACTTTGCGCACGCCAATAAAGTTTTCGTACTCACTGACCACAAAAATCTAGAATACGTTAAGGGTGCTTGTCAGCTTAGTGCCCACCAAGGCCAGATGGGCCTTGTTTTTTAACCAATTATCTTAGAAATATCGTTTCGTTTCGAACAGCAGGGTGGACACAGGTCACCCAGGGGTACTGCGTACTGCTCAGATCATTTCACGCAAGTATTGGTTGGGAGACTTTACAGGCTGTACAAGAGTTTGTGCATTCTTGTTCCACCGGTGCGGCCTGTAAGACTCCTCGGGAACTCCTTGCAGGTAACGAGGCGGCGAAGTTATTGTTTGCCTGACTATTCACTTCTTTAGTATCTCAGGGGTGATTCTCTCCGATAAAAGGTCCTCAGTTTACATCGGTGGTCTGGAGGGCATTCTGTGAAAGATGGGTTACTCAGTCAGTCTCACCTCTGGTTTTCATTCACAGACAAAAGGTTCCTGTGAGAGCTCACACCAGGAACTAAACAAGTTCCTGCGGATCTACGCCCACCGTAACCCATCTGATTTGTTCGTCGGTATAAACAATTCGCTGACCGTGCCCGGGGTCCCACTCTTTGTTTTAAAATTGGGGATATGGTGTGGATTAATACCCGAGATATCAGGTGTCGTCAGGGTACCCTTAAGCTCCTGCCTAGGTTTTTGAGTCTATTTCACATTGTAGACATTATTAATGAGGTTTCGGTACGTATAAAACTTCCGCATTACCTTCGCGTACACCCCACCTTCCATTTCTCACTTCTCAAAACTTTCGTGCCTGACCCATTAGAGTCCAACTGGGGGGAGGCCGGCGGAGAGGCGACTAAGAATGTGTCCAACATTTACTTGATTGCCTTTCTGTTGGAGTCCCGTCGGCACAGGGGTAGGTTGCATTACCTAGTGGATTGGGAGGGGTTTGGTCCTTTTGGCGGAGGTCATCCTGGACAATAGTCTCATCAGAAAGTTCCATCACGATCACCCTGACCGTCCCGCTCCACGGGTCGGCCGCTGCGCCATGGCAAAACGCTCCAGTTCACAGCGAGGGTCATCCCAGGTTGAAGCTCCTTTTTCTGGTAAAGTCACACACCCACGTACACCCACTGTTCCACCCAATATGGGCTTGTCCACTCACCGTTTATCACCCCTGTTTATTAGGTGCAGCTACGTCTCATCACGGCAGTCGCCCATTTAGGCCAGTTCTTCCCTTCCTCCAGCGCAAAGGCTTTTGGTTGCGGATGGAGGGCGAGCCTCATTCTTCTTCTTCTTGTTCGGTCCCACATATTAGCGGTCTGGTCTATTCACAGTGTTTTTCTAGGATTCTCCACATGGGGACTTGTGAGGTGTTTCTGGCTCCCGGCTCCGGTGTTTCCGATCCAGCCATGTGTTTCACTTTTCTTTTCCAAGTTCCTGGAGGACGCTGTTGTCCGGTGACGTTACGGCTTGCCCCTCATTGGTGGAGTGTCTGTTTTTGTTGGGGCTCCTCCCCGTGTTTTCCTGGAAGGACAAAAAAGTACTTTCTTTGCCGATCACGCTTCTCTCCGTTTCTCCTTTTGTGTGACACTGCAGAACTGACAAATAATACACCACCCAAAGTTTACCTGTTCTGTGATGTTTCTGACCAATAAAGAACGGAGAACCAACAGGGGACTAAAAAAATAGGAAAAAAGATGTACTACAGTCTGTAATTGTAAAACTACACAGTCCATCTAATTGGTAATTGGAGAAAATAGAAAATGGAGCAAGAAGGCAGAGTGTCCAATCTTTTTACTGGTACTGCATTTGTCTCAGTTTCATAACTTACACCCTATGTGCTACAGATAAAAAAAAAATCTCTGAAAAATGATTTAAAGCAGAATAAACTTAAATTTTCTGCTTTCTAACCTTAGATTTTATATTAGAAAATTAAGTGCTGTCCGATATGAGGCCCTGTGGTGTCTGATCATGTAGAATACCAAAACATGTAAAAAACATTGTATAAAAACTACAAAGACTACTATTAGTAACTACCCAGTTGGCCCAGATTCGCCTGGGACATTTTCTGCAAATGGTCTAAATGCTAATTTGCGTGCATTGGTTGCTTCTTGGTGACATTTTGTTAAAAAAAACCCCACTTTATTTAACTAACTGTGTTGCTAAAATAGAAATACAAAGTCAGACCGCACCGGGCTCTTAAAGGGAATGTCAAGAGACACACTGATTAGTTAATTGCAAGTGATGCACAAAAGACACCCATTAACCATGCTATCATGATAGTAAAAACACAATAACATGCCCTGAATTAAGCTATGCTGTGTGCAGTTAATGGCCCTTATAGACTGCTACAGTAATGCCCCTGAAGCTGCTTCTTGGTATTGGAAGAGTAAATAAATTTCTGCAGGGTCCCAAAGACTTTTAATAATTAAATTTCTTAATAATTAAAGTAATAGTCTGGATTGTATCAGGAACACACACACTTTCGACTGGATGGATGCATAACGTATTTTAAGATTTTTACAGATTAAGACTAAGACTTTCAGACTAAGCAGTCATATGCCTGAACTACTGTTACCCATCGAAACAACTGCTCTATTTTCTATTTTGAAATGTATGTACAAAAAAAAAAATGAGATGCACTTACCTTCTGAGAGAGGTGGAGGGAATTTACTGAGAGCTACAGATTCTCCTTTTTCCAGAGCTTTAATTACTGCATTCAGACTCTAAACCAGAGCAAATAAAGTTGTCTTGCTATGTTATGAAAATGTGCAAAAATAAAAACATTTCAAATATGGATTTCTGAAAACTCTACTGTAGGACAAATATCTGAAGAAATAAAAATAAGACTGATTAACTACACTTTTCTGCTTTACAAAATAGACACATAAAATACACACATCCATTATCTTCCACTTTATCCTCTACTATGGTCACGGGGGGGGGGGGGGGGGTTCCCCATGCCCATCAGGCGATCGCACGCACACACACAGAGAATTCACCTTGATCCATGTTTTTGGACTGTGGGAGGAAACCGGAGAACCCGGAGGAAATCCCAAAAAGGGTTTTATGATCTGATATAGTTAATCAGGTCTGAAGTATCTACTATCGAAATAATAAAACTTTTTTATTAGTAGTATTTTATTGAATGAATAATTGTGGGTTTTTAATGGTTTGCACCATGTAATGTTTGATATGCATATGATTGTATTCTTAAGGTGGTTATTTATAGATATAGTTCTCTAAGCTAATGTGGTATAGTACAATTATGAAACTACATATTTCTGACACAGAAACACTTATTAGCACAAGTACTGTGACCTCTTAATTGTAAGAACAAATGGTCTGTATGGGGGAAAATAAATTAAAAAATTAAAAAATTAAATATCGACTAGTCTTTGTCTTTCAGATGTTCACAGGAACCAGCCAGCATGAAGGATCACACCTATGGCTCCTTACAAACATTGTCATATCAGTGTTGGATCTAACCATATGTTCTGATGACCTGGCCTGGGCATATAAAAAGGATATAACAGGCAAACTCTGTCTCTCTTGCTCTCCTGGTCATTTCTCTACTCTCTGGCTCTGGCCAGTGGTGCTGCTGGCCCTGCTCTGCATGGTTTCGGCCTGGTCAGACTTTGATTAGCTAAGGCCTGCCTTGCTCTGCTCGGCCCAGCGCGCTCTCTTGGTTCTGGCATTCCAACTTTCTCATGACACGTGAGTGTCATGGGCGTTCATTTTCCATAGAAGCAGTAATTGTTGTGTAACTTTATATTGTAATCCTTTTAATAATCTCATCTTTGCATTTTAATTAATCTTACCTTTACTTGTAATAAACTCTGTTATTGCTTTAAACCAAAGTTCTAGCTGATCCTTTAGGACTGGAAATCAAGGCTAATTTATCTCTTATTAATGGTATATTTTAAGCATTTATAAAATTTACCTCTAAGGGATATAAAGACATATCCACAATTCAATATAAAGTTATGTCCATGTATTAACAGAAGCTTCTGAAAGAATCAGGAATTCTGTATGCTCATAAAATATGTCTGAGTCAGATACAGCTTAAACCATTAAGATAAAATTAACCTATTTAGTGCAGAAAGCACTCGTGTAACTAAAAGATACATTTTATAAACAATATCTTTGGATATTCTAATTAACCAAACACGCATTGAACCTTCAACCGCCTCCTATTTTCTGTTATTTGGTAATGGGACGCGGAGGACTTTATTAATATTTAAAAGTCCTACACTACCAACATTGGTTGCTGCATATACTCTTGGGCAAGTCATGCATCAATAATGTGATCAGCAGATGCTGATCATGTGATAGTAGCTTTGCCTTTTGTTAAGGTATTAACTGTTGTTTTGTTAGAACGTGTGCTGCATTTTTTTCAACAGTATGCTGCAACACTGGCTGCGTTTTGGTAAAAGTTTACTGGACTATGTCAAGCAGGATTATTAGTCCCCAGATAAGGGATTATTCCTGACATGTGTAGCCTAATGCTAGCATAGCTTTATACAAAATGATAAACATCCTGATTGTGTACATTTCTACGAGAACACAGTATTATCACTTTGCAGTAGGGTAAAATATAGGAACAAAATTAGTGTTGTTTATTTTTATGTGATTGTGTGCATTAGAGTGAACTTATCTGTTGCTAAGCAGATTATGCTGCAGTTTATTGAGCCTAGCCAGGTACTGTAGTGCTGTGAAGTCACGTTATATATTATCCTATTATTAGTGTGCGTGTATATATTATCTTATTATTATTATATAAGTGAGTGTGTGTAGACTAGTAGACTAGTCAACCTTCCATATAAAACTAAATTGGAGGTATTGTAAGATTTCAAGGAAAAAGGTTTGACAATGCCAAGATTAATAAGGCATATAGGAATAAATCATGGGAAAAAGTTGTTGGTTCACAAAGTGAAGTGCAATAACACCTCTTTCCCATGATTCATTTACAATAATGCAGAACCTCAAGTGCCTGTAATAAAACAAACTGTAGTAAAACAAGGTGTAATTTATAAATGTGTACATTGAAAATAAAATAATAAACTAGTTTTCCCACAATGTAATCTAGTCTATTTTTTAAGGTGAATGTTGATTGCTGAGTAACAGAATACCATTTTACTGATCCACACGGTGACTGTCTAATCCAGGACTGGGCAATTAATTTTCCTAAGGGGCTTCATGAGATAAAATTATGCATTATGTGAATGAAATGCAGTCATTGCACACAATACAACTGCATTGTAACCTACACCATCATCCCAACCACCTACATGGTTGTACCTCCCTCCCTCACAACATCTATGAACCTAATTTCTTTCAGTTAAAATGTGCTTTTTATTGCACATTTAAAAAATAGAACACAAAATATTAAGAGTGTTGTATGAGTTTTTTTTAATCACAAAGCATTTGTATAACAATAGTCTGAAAGGAATCAAAGAAAACAAAAAGGTATGAAATTGTTCTGTGCACAGACATGTAAAAGGGACAATTGTTTTTGATGTGTCACCTAATTTCCATAACTGAACAACATTGAACTTGAAATCAGAACACAACATGTACTAAAGTGGATGCAAAAGCACAGTACTGTATAATATACACATACGGTCACACTCCTAACATATTTATAAAACATCTGGAACTGAACTTACCCTGCTGCTCCTCATGTGGTCCATAGCTTGTTCCATATCTCCAGTTTGTTTGGCTTTCAAAGCAGCTGTATTGTACTCCTTCTGTCTTTGCAGCAGCACCTCCTTCGACGGCCCACTCTCGATTACTGCTGTTTAATCACAAAACACAAGCAGCAGTTGGGAATGGTACGATGGCAGTAAATATTTAATTACATTATTGAGGTCACAAACAGTCAGGATATATGAAGCACATGACTGACCTGCTGGAAATTCTGCCACACCACCTCTATTCTTGTCTTGTGCCGATTCCGTAATAGCCGTAATATGTTCCTTTTCCTTAGATGAGTTAGCACAAAAAGGCTTACTGTTCACTGTCAGATCTGTGAAAGCAGCAGGGGACTCATGTTTCTTTACTTCCTGTAAAGGGATGAGGAACAGTGCCATTGACATCACAGTTGTATGTAAATCTGAATCTAAATTAAAGCTTTGGATACTGTATATTTTACCTGCTGCATGAAGACAAAAGTGAGCTCAGGGGTGATGGGTGAAGTCTCCACAGCACTGTCCAGCTCCTGATCAGGTGTTGACAGTGTTTTAGAAGAAGTAGCCACAGGACTGGAGACATCACTATGGTTACCAGATGCCACTGGACAAGGAATTTCAGCTTCGTTTATCTTACCTCCTTTCTGTACAGTTTTGAGCATGCTCAGCAATGTCTGCAGGAAAACACACACAAACACACACACATATATGTGTGACACATTGAAGTTAATGTTTGAGTATAAGAACACTGAATAACAATAATGTGCATAAAGGTTTTGCAAGGTTAAGGCCATTACCCACATGGCCCTCATCAGTATAAGTGGCTTAAATAAAGAGTTAATGAATGCATTAAATTAATAAATTACACACAATGTAGCTAGTAGTACAGTAAGGATACATTCTGTAGGTATGGAAAATGATGTATGGATATTTGTTTTTTTTCTTTTGCAATATCTGCCCATATCAAGCCCCAAAACAACTGGAACTGAAAATCGGAAACAAAAGCTAAACAGCAAATGCTGACTGTGATAAAAAAAAAAAAATAAATAAATAAAAAAATAAAAAAAAAAAAAAAACATGTGATGTGATGTTGAAATGAAGGCACACAAAATGCATGCTGTAATCCATGAAATAAAGTAAATGTAAGTCCAGAAAAATATTAGTGTGCAATCTTAATTATTATTTATTATTATTGGCAATGCAATTTTTAGTTAATAATAGCTATAATAAAAAAATGTTTATTGTACTTGATAAACACCATAATGGTAATGGTAATATGCAAAGTCTTTACCTTAAGGCCTCGGTCATATCGACGAACTTTAGTAGACTCCCCAGCAGTAGTAGCATTGTTTATAGCTGTTTTGTACATGCTTATTCTCTCCTGAAGTGTGTGTTCAATACTCCCAGTTACAGGTGCACATAAATTTACACCCTTCAGAAAAAAAAAAAAATCATTACAAATAGGAATTCGAGTGTAAAACCATTTTAACTCAAATATACTCTGTGACCCAAAAACATCAGATATATATTCATTAAAAAAATCTATACATTTTGCAATAATATTTCTTAAATTTCCAAAGTCGATTTGGTTTTACTTAAGTAAGCCTTGCAATGTTGTGCAATTTTTGTGCAAATTTGACCTTTATAATTAAAGCTCTAGCAAGCCCTTTATAAAAGACTGTGGGAACTTATATCTTATATCTGTAAAAAAAATAATAATAATAATTAGAAGACCGATTGTAGCTGCTCAACCTGAATTTTGCATTCAGTTTCATACATCTGGTTCTGTGCTAGTCTCTTAACTAATATAGATTAATATTGGGTTGTTGCTGTTTGTTTTTTTTCAAGAAGTTTAAAAAATTTCTCCTATAAGCACTGTGTGAATTACCCACAATGCTGTACATTTATTATGTCCTTCAGTTAAATTTGATATTAGGTGATATTTGGGGTGCGTAGGTAGAAAGTTTAGGTAATATACCTGAAGTTCTGTCTTTGCTTGATTTTTGTCTTCAGTGCCCAGAGAGGTAGAAGTTTCTGCACCTGAATCTTCCTGTTCTTCCTCATCTAACACTTCCAGTAACTCAGCCTGCAGAAACAAAAACAAGACAATACAAATACATACACACTATATTTATTTAATGATAAATTTAAGACAATACCAAGAGATTCCATACCAAGAGATCTTCATTATCCCCCAGGTCTTCATCCTCTTCATCATCATGATCTTTCATGCATTCCTCTACCATTTTTGTGATGTCTTCCATTGGTAATGGAGCTGAGAATGTTTAAACAAATCACAGCTAAATAAATTATCAATTAAAGGGAAGGACTGCGTGACCATTTATTTCCAACACCTAAAAGAGGATTGCAGATTCAAATTATAATGAACGAAACTCTAAATGACCATAATGCCTCACAACACACGAGAACAAAAATGACCAAAATCAAATGCAGCATGTTGATTTTTTTTTTTGTAAAGAACAACATTATTTGAAAAAAAAAAAAAATAAGGTTGAATAATAAAATGTGTTTTGTTTTTTTATTAGTTAATTTTATTTAAAACGTGCCAAAATTTTGAGCAGTACATTTATTCGTGGTAAGAAGCTGACAAAAATGTCAACTTAGGTTTTGTGCTTTCATAACCTTTGTTATGTCTACTGTCTACTATGTCTACTAACCTATGTCTACTGTTTGGAAACCATCAATCACTTTAAAAGACACAAACAAATTGAACAGGTATTATTACAGGTTTATTACTCCTATACATTTCAGGGCTTTAGAATTATTATCTTGGCAAAGTACATATAATTTGGTACATTAACAAAAGCTAATGTGTTTAAAGTATTGGCTGTACTTTTTAGGTACTTTTTGCACTGAGCAAGGCCTCAATGCTCCGGGCTGCTGCATCATGGCTGTCCCTTTGCTCTGACCATAACCATCAAGTTACTTGTGACCTCATGTAATGTAGTGTATCGTGATGCAAAAACAATTAAACATTGTCATACTTTAACAATTAATTTCAGGATTCTTTCATTTTATATTAACCATTTGGCACAAGATGAACACCATACATTTAACCTACAAAACTGAAATTTAGTTTTATTATTGTTAATGGCTGCTCATGGCCCACCTGCAGTAGCTTCAGGACCCACACACTGGTCAACACTGTTAACTTGTAAATATTTATGTATTTTAGTGTTAAAGTCTTATTGTTTTCTTATAGGTTTTCAAATGTTTGAATAAACTTGTATAGCATAAATATGTTTTGCTATACCCACCTTTGGCGGGTTCTTTAGCTACAGCCGCTGGTTTCTTTCCCACGATGGAAGCAAATTCAGCCTCTAAGTCAGGATCATCCATGTTCTTAGTCATGTCCAGCATCATGTCATCCAGGTTACAATCAAAGTATAAACCCATCTAAAATGAAGGATTTTTTTTTTTACACGATTAACATAACCACGAGGTTCTGATACATTCTGTACTTCATTGTTTGTTTATTTGTAACATAACAGTCAGGTTATGTATGAGAATGGGCAGTTATGTATTTAGGTTTTAATAAGGGTCTATATTTCAGGTATTAACCCAGTAATCTTTAACTATGACATTTGCAATTTGACCAAGGTTTGTTTATTCAATCAGATAGGATGACACCATGTTCAAAACACTTACTTGCTTAGCAGCAGAGGCACCTTGGCCTTTTGGTGGTGCTGCCCGTTTGTTCTTCTTAGTAAACATCCTAAATCCACCTTAATAAAAGTAGATCTGTAACAGAAAAAATATTTAATTTAAGTTTATACTGACGCTTTATGCATTCTATTCTTTAGTAATATTAGTAGTAGTAGTACAAAAGTATTAGATTATATTAAGAACTGTATTCACTGTTCTGTGTCTAATCTGGACAATTCAGATAAACTTAAGTTATGTTATCAGTCTTAATCATTTCCACTTACTATATACATACTATATAAATGAATTTTGTAGCTCTACAATTCTAAATTTTAGTACTTTATCTGTTTATCTTTAACATTAGTTAATCCCATTTACTCTCATTTATAGACTTCAACGGGGCTACCAGAAAGCAGAAGACATTTGGGTGATTTGGTGGAAGATATATATACACACACACACACACACACACACACACACTAGCATCTTGGCCCGGCCGTGTAATTGGTTTCTTCTTGTTGAAACTTAATTTAACTAACTGAACCGTTGAAATGGCAATCCACCAAATTCCAACAACAGCAGGCTCTTGAAGGGAATGACAATGACACATGGCATGCTGATTGGTTTATTGCATGTGACATGCAAAACGCACTCATGAATCATGCTGTCATGATAACAGAGACACAGTCCAGTCCAGTAAAGTCACATAAGTGTTTAGAAATTTCAGCTGCCTAGGATTGCCTAGGATTCTTATACCTGTATACACACAATAACATACCACCACCATGTCAGTGTCACTGCAGAGGTAAAAATCATCTGCCACCTAAATGATACCTGAACTGTAGCTCAGTGATAAGGGTGTTAGGCTAATAAGGGGCTATTAATCTGAAGGTTGTGACTTCAAATCCCAGATCTACTGACATTGTGAGTCCTTAACCCTCTGCAATGATCTGCAATAGGACTAAATGTAATATAGTGGGTTCCCCATGCCGACCAAGGGACAACGTTTTAGGCGCTGGGCAGATACACCCAGGACAGGGTGCCAATCTATCGCCGAGTACACACTCACTCACACAGACACCAACACAAACACGTTATATGGGGCAATTTGGAGCATTCAATTTACCTTGATCTATGTTTTTATACTGTGGGAGGATCAAATCAGACAGGTGAAGCCAATAACCCAAAAAAATAGCGAATCCCACACTTTTGAATAAAGTATAACAACACAATGAAAACAGAGATTTTAAATGTAATAGTATTGTTTTATTGTGGCTTAATATTGAGTTCCATAAGGTAACTCACCTCACCTGCAAACCCGCTTAATGAACCTGCTCCGGAGCAAACCCGCTACATCAACAGCTGTTAAATAAAAGACAAATAAAGACTCTAATGTCTCACTAAATCCAATCGCTTATTACTGATCATAGTTTTTATTACTATAGTCATATAGGAACATCAGAAGAAATACATGGAGATGTTGTTTGGTCTTGTTTCGATTCAGATCGGATTTCTACACAGACCCGCCCAACAAAACAACATTAACCATGCACTTTTATGGTTCATAATAAAAGTCCCAGTGCCTCACTGCTGAGCATTTCGAACAATTAAGTTTATTTCTTTAGCCACAATGCACCAACCTTTTTTTTATAAATCGTAATAAAATATATTGTCTTTCATTCATTCATTATCAGATTCACCCAGGACATGGTGCCAAACTATTGCTGGGAACACTCACTCACACAGACACACTAAATGGGCCAATTTAGGGCATTCAATTTACCTTGAATCCATGCTTTACTTCTGTGGAAGGAAACCGGAGAACTCGGAGGAAACCCACGCAGACACAAAAAGAACGCAGAAACTACACCCAGATTGGATTCATACCTGGATGATTCATACCTCCCAGTAGAGCTGTGCGGATCGAAACAAATATCGATAATATCGATACCAACGCTGGTATTGGTATTGAACAATACTTGCGTAAAAAGATCGATACTCAAGTTTTTTGTGTGTGAAAATTCCTTTTTTATTGTTTTGCCTAAGAACAATTCTATTTGAAAAAAAAAAACAAAGAAAGAAAAAACTGTCTAGTGAGGGAAGCATTTTTACTTTATATTTGTGTTGTCGTTTCTCCTTTTGTACCTCAAAAATATATATTTTCCTCACGTTAAAGCAAACTTTGTTTTATTACTGTTCCATTGTTTCTAAACAAAGATGTTGATTGGGATACATTATTTTGTTGTCACCTACAATGTTTGGCGAAATTCTATACTAGGTCTTTTGGATCAATGAAGCTTAAATATTAAAAAGTATCGGTATCGGTATCGAATATCGCGATATTGGCCCTGTATTTACTTGGTATCGGATCGATACCAAAATTCTTGGTATCGCACAGCTCTACCTCCCAGCCTCAAAGCAGACTGCTAACCACTAATCCAGCGTGCCGCTAAACAAAATACATTTAAAATATATATTCCATTGTATTTTTGACAGACAAATACACCTATGAAGTAACGGTTTACTTTGCGTTTTACTGTGGGATGTATATTCTTCAGTAACAAACTACAAGTTAATACACATTTTAGTATTTCTGTAAGCCTATACTTGTTTTAATATAGAAGCCCATTTCCACCACTAAGAAGAAAAAAATTAAAGGCTTTAAAGGCTACTTTTTTAATAGCTCGTTTCCACCACTAGGAAGGAAAAACCCAAACGTATCTCTAAATTCGGATTTTTAATGAATTCTGATTTTATATTACTATATTTTGACGTCACATCACTGCGCACATGCGCACACACAGGCACACGTGGATCGCCGTGAATGACGTGCTTGCCTTGTTTTTCTTAACGTCTTTAATAGTTTACTGTTTACAGATCATATTTGTAATAATAATACCACATTTTAATAACCCACTGTTTAAGATGTTATCAATGAATTATTAAAACTTTTAAACTGTCCATCCAGGTGTCGGTAAATCACTGCAGTAAAGCTACTTGCAGTTTGGTTGTACGGTGTAGAATAAAGCAAAACAATTAAACACCATTGTGGTATCTAGTGTGATTTACTTTTTAAAAACTAAATCTAAATAAACATCAAAGCAACCTTGACCCATAGTTGAGACTACATCTCAGTGTATTACGACAACTGCTCTGCATCGGACCACAACGCCCTTCAGCGGTGGGTCAGAACTGCGCAGCGCATCATTGGCACTTAGTTACCCACGGGTTAGTGCATCTAGGGCAAGTAGCTATGACGAGAAGCATTATTAAGTTCCTTTCCTTCCCCACAGCGTAAAAACATGGATTCAAGTGTGTGTGTGTTTGTGTGAGTGTGTGTTTGTGTGTATACCCAGTGATGCTGCCCGTTTGTTCTTCTTAGTAAACATCCTAAATCCACCTTAATAAAAGTAGATCTGTAACAGAAAAAATATTTATATTTTTTAAAATTTTTATATAAAATATATTTTAAAAAAAATATTTATACTGACGCTTTATGCATTCTATTCTTTAGTAATATTAGTAGTCGTACAAAAGTATTAGATTATATTAGGAACTGCATTCACTGTTCTGTGTCTAATCTGGACAATTCAGATAAACTTAAGTTATGTTATCAGCCTTTATCATTTCCACTTACTATATACATACTATATAAATGAATGTTGTAGCTCTACAATTCGAAATTTTAGTACTTTATCTGTTTATCTTTAACATTAGTTAATCCCATTTACTCTCATTTATAGACTTCAACGGGGCTACCAGAAATCAGAAGACATTTGGGTGATTTGGTGGAAGATATATACACACACACACACACACACACACACACACACACACACACACACACACACAAACACACACACACTAGCATCTTGGCCCGGCCGTGTAATTGGTTTCTTCTTGTTGAAACTTAATTTAACTAACTGAACCGTTGAAATGGCAATCCACCAAATTCCAACAACAGCAGGCTCTTGAAGGGAATGACAATGACACGTGGCATGCTGATTGGTTGATAGAATTGGTTGATAGAATGACACCCAGTACTGATGGTATCTGCCCAGCGCCTGACCCCCCCCCCACCCTGCCACCTCAGCAGATGACCACACGAAAAATAATAAATTAATAAATTTCATTCATTCATTCATTCTCTCCCGCTTTATCCTCTATTAGGGTCGCGGTGGGGTTCCCCATGCCCATCCAGGGGAGAACGTCTCGGGCGCTGGGCAGATACACCCAGGACAGGGCAGATACACCAAGACATCGCTGGGTACACACTCAAACACACTCTATATGGGGCAATTTAGAGAACTCAATTAACTTGATCCATGTTTTTGGACTGTGGGAGGAAACCCGGGAACCCGGAGGAAACCCACGCGGACACGGGGAGAACATGGAAACTCCACCCAGATGGGGATTCGAACCGGGAATCCCTAGCGCTGAGAGGCGAACGTGCTAACCACTAAGCCACCGTGCCACCCTTATTATTATATCATTTTTTATATAAAAAATTATACTGTTTTTCTTCTGTGCAGATATATGAGTCAATACTAAATTAATAAATAACTAAGTTAATTTTTAAGTTTTATAGACACATAAGATCTACTTTATTGGTAGAGGTAACCATGAGGTAATAAAATGAACACATCGGCGCTTATTTGCATTCAGTAGAAAGTTTCAATTAAACGATTATTATAAATTATTAGTGCGTCTGAAATGTAATTTTCGTTCACGCCCTATGTAAGAATTTCAGCCAATCACGGTACACGGTTTGTTGTGGTTACAAGCCGAAGACGATTTGAACAGACCAATCAACAAGAAGCATTCGTCCTTTTAAAGTGCAAGCCGCGCGTGTTCCGGTTTAGCCGTTTTCTCTTGCTTTCGGTTGATGACGCCAGTTTCTAAACTCTGTGACTTTAAGCGGAGACCGTTCTAAGGTTCTATTGAGCGTTTGTTTTACTTAAAGCACACTCTTCTGGAGTTTTGGGTAAGATATGATTCCTGTTTAGTTAAATGTTAACCTAACGTTTCTGTTAACTATATTTAACACGCTGTTTTTCTGGCGTTAACGGACTAACGTGTTTAGTTGTTGTTGTTACTAGCTTTATTTGTTACCCACTTATTCTGCTCATGATTCTCTGTTTTGATTGTTTTGTTCATATTTTTAACATTGTGTGTTTGATTTAATGGTTTTCCAGAAGTTTTTGGACGGTAGAGCAGCTCCGAGTGCGTTACAGGTTTACTAAAAACGGTTAGAAATAAGTGAAATTAAGAGCGAATCACAAGTCATTTAAAAAGCTACAGAAACGTAAATGAAAATAACGTAAATTACACAATAAAAAGTGAAGCATCTTTTTAAGCTTTAACTTATGGCTCCTCCAACCAGAATGTTTTAAGTCTTGGTTTAAGCTTTCCATGTTCGCAGTCAACTGATTCCATCTAAAAGCAGCATAGAAGCTTTTTTTTTTTTTCTAAATCATTTTGATAACTTTAAAACATGCTGGTTTGTATTAATATACCATATCTCATGAGCTTTGAGTTAATCGAACATGCTCCCAAGATAAGAAACTGACATTCACCTTCACAATATCTTGCTACTTTTAGCTTAATGTCTTGCGTCTTTTCACTCACTGATAGTTTTGTTGCTTCATTAATCCATCAATCCCTTGTGTGGGTGCTGATCTGCCATGTAATTTTGTGTTGCTGTTGAAATTTCTTGTAAAAAAGTTTCATTGCGAGATGCATGAAATTGACTGATCCAAATTTGTCTTCAATTAACCTGCAATAATTGTCTGACGTGAGCTCAGGGATTCTAATTACTAAAAATTGCCATGCCTCCGCAGTGCTCCTAGTTCTTCTGTTGCTCACCATGGCCCACTTTGGTTTTGAGACTGACATCCACAATGTATTGAAGCTGGACATGCCCATCACCAATGCACCGATTGCAAGATGGCAAAGAAAAGCCAGTGCTTCTACCTCAGGGAACACAAGTGTTCTTTCTCCTGGTAAAAGTAACAGATCACTAAGCATGTCCAAAACTCCCAGCAAAACACCAGGTATGTTAAAAGACTCTCCCTGTACTTCATTTCACTTCATTACTATAATTTCCATGTAGTATCTTATCAGCTTGGTCATTTTGTAAACAGGGAAGAACAGCAAGACTCAAAACACACCCTCAAAGGCTGGAGGTGACAGGTTCATCCCTGTGAGGAATGCCAAGCAGATGGATGTGGCAAGCTTCCTGATTTCTAAGGAAATTGAACCAGTGGAAGAAATGAGCACTACTGTAAGTGTCTCTTGTCTTATTGTAAATGCAGGCTTTGTGTTTCTTTACTTGACCATGAACTTTGTTCTATCAGCAGGCTAAGCAGAAGGCATGGTCTGTAACACTAAATGGATGTGACCTGGAGGATGCCAAAATTTTGCACCTGGGTGGAAAACCCCTAAATGCACCAGAAGGTAGCAACAATACTGCTTGTACTATACTAATGCTGTACATTGTGAAAATGGTTACTAAAACATGAGCCAAATGGTTAATTGCAGGTTACCAAAACAACTTCAAGGTACTCTACTGCCAAGGAACACCAGCATCAATAAAGAAAAGTCGCTACATCTCTTCAGTTCCAGAGCGAATATTGGATGCTCCTGAGCTCAGGAATGACTTCTGTAAGTAAATTTACATATGATGGGCTAATGTTTGTAGTGAACAGTTATGCTTGGATAAGAGACTTTATTTGAGATTGTCAGGCTCACAGTCTTTAAGTGTCTTGGGTTTGTGGTCAGGCCTGTTTTGACCGTTCTGTGAAATGTATTTTATAATAAATGGCAAAATTAAGATTTTGAGGTGTGTAGAAGGAAAAAGTAGAACTGGTGTCAAACAAAGTATTTTTCAGTTGATATTTATGGTCATTCATCAAACACCTTGTCAAAAGGACACAAGAGTCCAACATGAAACTTGTTAAATGTTCCTGACTAATAAGCCTATATGGGCAATCTGACCAAAGTTAAATACCAATCTCCCATTTACTAGGCGTTTTGATTAAATGTTCCATTTATGCATTCTGTAAAGAGTTAAGACCAAGCACAACTGAACAGGAGTTTCACTGACATGTGATCACCTGTTGAACACATGCTCTGCCTGCATAGTGTTCCCAGATTAAAGAGCATAAGAGGCACTAGTGGTGCTATTTGTACTTGTATTGCAGTCATTGAATTGTTGAATGTTTGCAATGTCATTTTGTAGATCTAAACCTGATGGACTGGGGCAGACATAACATTTTAACTGTGGCTCTTGCTGAGCATGTTTATTTGTGGGATGCAACGAGGGGTGACATTGTCCTGCTAACAAAGATGGAGGAGGAAGATGGCTACATCTGCTCTGTATCCTGGAGTAAGGAGGGAAAGTATCTGGCTGTTGGAACCAGTGAGAATACTGTTGAGGTAATGGCCTGAACGTACTTTTATGAAAATGACCTGTAGGAGCTTAGTTCTGAGCCAACTCCTTCTGTCCTGTCAGCTATGGGATGTGCAGTATCAGAAGAGGCTGCGTAGTATGGATGGGCACTCTGCCAGAGTCTGCAGCTTGAGCTGGAACGATCACATCTTATCAAGGTGAGCTGTCTAGATTCTTCCATAGCATGATCTCCTCTTGATTGCAAGTATGTTAGTATGATAGTATGTTGAATTTAACCATGCTTTTGTTTTAGTGGTTCACGGTCAGGCCTGATTCACCACCACGATGTTCGTGTTGCTCAGCATCATCTGAGCACCCTGACAGGACATGCACAGGAAGTGTCTGGTCTCACCTGGTCCCCTGATGGCCGGTATTTGGCCAGTGGTGGGAATGATGATCTGGTGAACATCTGGTCAGGTGTACAGGGAGGCACTCCAGTGCACTCCTTCACAGAGCATCAGGGTGCTGTTAAGGTAGGTGAAAAGCACCAATTAAGCATGATGTGCATTCAGCCTTGTAAAAAGGTTTTGAGCCCATATAAAACTCAAATCCCTATAGGAAATGGTACATGTACATAAATTACCAGTAGAAAATGCTATAAGGCTTGACCCCATGGTGGGGGGGGGGGGGGGTGTTGACTTAATTTTAAAACGGAGTTTCTCGTGTGCGATTACACTGCAGGACCTTTTTATAGTTTTTGGGATTGTGTTTGAAGGGTTTTTTTTAGACAGTGAATTTCTTGGCACAAAGAAACTGATTGGTTTAACCATGTTGGTAAGGTAATATGAAAATACACTTTTGTGATTTCTCTTGTACATGCCCCAGTTTGTCTAAAAGTGTAGTGTTACCTGGTCTTTAGGTGGGGGACCTCTGTTCTGAGATGTTCAAATATTACACTGCTTAAATGTGACCAATTGCTTAATGACTATCATTGAGCCAATTTGTTTAAATTGTCAATGCTGGGAAGTAGGCCTCCAGGACAGTATGGAGAAATTCACCTGGGTGTGGTTGCTCAGTGGTTAGTGATGGTCAGCAATCTGAAGATTAGGGTTTCAAATCTAAATCTGACTGGTACAAAATGGTATACAAACTTATTTAGACACCATTTATGACAAATCAAATAATGTTGATTTTGTTATCAGCTAATTGATGCAACTTTCTTGCTTCCTGCCACTTAGAATAAGTTTATCGATACACTACTGGATTCATAGATACTAAAAGAAGCAATAAACCTGTAAACACTCAAACTCTGGTGTACTTGAAGCCGAAATGTATAACTGCCCTGCCTTGCACATAACCTAGCTTGGCTGTGTATGTGGCGTTAAACAAACTTGCATACATCAGTTTGCTGTAGGACCTAATTTAGTTAAACATCTTAACTTCTGGTAATGTGCTTAATTTGTATTTGTGTAGGCACTGGCATGGTGTCCATGGCAACATAGCATCTTGGCATCAGGTGGCGGAACCAGTGATCGACACATTCGTATATGGAACGTGAACACTGGCTCAAGCGTCACATCCTGGGACACACAATCTCAGGTAAAGCATCCTCATCCAGGTTTTAAACCTGTGAAAAACTGATTTATCCATACTGCAGTGTAATGTTGATTTAAAAATATTGTGAGCAGATTTTTCAACGATGTACATGTTGGACTTTGTAGACATCTTAAATTGTTTTACAATTGAAAATATTATTGAGACGGGCTATATAGTTAAGATGTGGTGGGATTTTTGTTATTATTTATTATTATTTAAGTCCAACATGTGCCATTAAATTAATCTCATCAATGAGTCATCTCTGAATCAGAGTGGAAGCTTCAGTTTCAGCACAGTATTTGTGCATGTATTGGAAGAAAATGATTGTTCAGTTTTGGCTAACGATGAAATGTAGACCAACAGCCTTTTATATTCTGTTTCCTACTAATGGCTAGTATTAACCCTGAAGCACATAATCTAGTGGCCATTCATATACCTTTGCAGCTTTTATTGTCTTACATTGGGGTGAAATTACACTAACTTGTAACTGTCTTGTAACTTGTCTTTTTAGCAAGATAAGGATTAAAGTTGCATTTGTTTTTAAATTGAATTTTTGTGAAAATTCCTTTAGATTTCTTCATTGGTGTTTTCACCAAACTACAGAGAGCTTGTTTCCAGTCATGGTTTCAGTCAAAACAACATAGTCATATGGAAATATCCATCAAACGCCAAAGTAACAGTGCTGGAAGGTCAGTATCTTTTGTGTTTTTAAATTACACGCCGAACAAATGTTTGGACCCTTTCATTTATTTATTTTTTTGTGGCTTTATCATTGCACAGGATTTCTTGGATCCCTATATCTGTTCCAATTGGTAAATGTTTTATACAGCATTAGGGCTGCAACAATGAATCGATAAAAATCGATTATGAAAAGTATTGACCATGAATTTCATTATCGATTTGTTGTTGCATGATTTACGCATTATTCACAATGTCGTAATCGCTTACATCACCTGCAGCACTGGAGAAAAATAAATAGCAGGCTGAAAGGAACGAGGCGGAGCGGACTCAGAATCTGCATTAGTTTAATAAACGCTACAAATGAAACATGGCTGACGCAGGAAAAAATAGCTTTGGCTTAACTCATCAAAAGTGTGTGAGCACTTCATGCTTCACACAACTAAATAATGTGTAACATGCAAACTTTGCGAAAATGATTTGACCTGCACGGAGCACCACGGTGATACACCACCTGAAACAAACTTTCTGACAAAGTATGAGTGAAAACACTGCACTCTGTGGGTGTGAGGTATGAGGAATTGCATTTAAATGAGGATTGGGTAACAGAGCTACTCAAATGTGTTATTTTTTTAAACCCACAATTGCTACATTGTCAGTGTGTGATTTGTTTAATTTCTCTTTGGACTACTTGGATGCCTTAAACTCATACTGTAAATAAAACCAGGCATTTATTTAACAATATTACACACAATATGTGAGTGTGTGCCCAGCGATGGATTGGCGCCCTGTCCTGGGTGTATATGCCCAGCGCCCGAGATGTTCTCCCCTGGATGGGCATGGGGAACCCCACTGCGACCCTAATAGAGGATGAAGCGGGAGATAATGAATGAATGAATTACACACAATAGACACAATATTATTTATTTTTTTTAAATCTGATTTAGTCAACAAAAAAAAAGAATCAACCAATTAAAATGATTATCAAAATTGTTAGTTGCAGCCATGCACTTTACCTGCAAAATTTATTTGTATAATGAAAAATAAGTATCATGAAACGGATCATGAGGAATCATGTTTGCTTTTTACATCGTTTCTAAATGGTCATAAATTGATAAATTTAAAGCTTTGTAATCTGGTCACCGGCTCAATCCAGTGCACCTTCCACAGTGTGTTGTCCTCATTCTCCTGGCTTGCTTGCACAGAGATCGCGATTCAGAATGAATCACTTTGTGTGTTAGTGTGTGTACAAGTGCTTCCGATACTGAGCTGTTTAAAAAAATAAAAAAAAACACGATGACTCTGTGAAACGCTGATGCGCACTCCCCCCACCCATCACCCCATCATGATTGGCATCTGTGATTTCAGACCAGAAGCACAATATCTTGAGATGCAGTAAATACAAACAAGCTAGAAACAAAGTTTTCAGCTTGACCTAAACAGGGTACCTTTTGACAATAGTTCCTCTACACGCTCAACCCCCTTTTTGCCTTGCGATAAATCAGACCTCTAAAGACAATCCATAGAGCAAGTAGGATTTAGTATTCTCAGCTTTTTATTAAATAATTTTGTAGCTTTTATTTACTGTGCTGGTACACCTGAATGAACAGTAGTGCAAGGAGTTCATATGGTGTCCATTCTTATTTAACACCCCCATACAGATGTGAAGTTAGATCGTAGCCCATCTGTCACTATAATTTATTCCATGGCCCTGCTGTTTGATCTGCCACAGCCAACCACCAATGCAATGTCACTGTGATTATCTTTCTCCTGCCCACAAAGTGCACCTCTATAGTTGGTGGTGCTAACAAATGGACAAAAAGGAATAAAATTAACTATTTAACTAAATCCCTTGGTCTTTGTTCTCAAGGTAAATTCTTTACCAATTTAAAAATGTTTAATTGGCAAAGGAAAAATCAAGCCTTGTGCTGTTGGTTGAAGGTTTTAAAGTTCGTTCTTCGCTGTGTAAAGGTGTTGACTGGCAGAAATAATGCTGAATATTCTAAGATCTGACTCAGATTCTGACTTTTTACTGTAGGTCATCAAGATCGTGTTTTGAAAGTGGTACTCAGTCCTGATGGCTCCACTATGGCCTCCATTAGTGCTGATGAAACCATCAGATTGTGGAAGTGTTTCGAAAAGGATCCCGCTAAAAAGGCCAAACCAGCCAGCAGCAGCATCACCCAGCAGCACATCAGATAACGGCACAGATTTTTTAATAACCTTTATCAATAAAGTTTTGTTGAAGTTGTAAAGTTTTAATATTTTTTTCTGAAATCTTAAAATTGTACTTTAATGTTAACAACATATTAAACCTATAATGTTTTTACACCTGATCATGGAACTGAAATGCTGATAACATGCAGTGGTTTCCAATAATATTGGCATTGCCCTTTAAGCAAGAGCTGTGTACTTTATTGGTTTGCAGTTACTGTCGGTTCCGTAGTCATTTCATGCAGGTAATTGGCTCTTAAGCAGGCCTTTCATCAACAACGCAGTTCAGGGTTCATAAATGCATACATGTCCAAAGGTTTTTTTTTTTTTTGACAATAAAATGTTTTTATGGATGCAGTTTTAGTTTCTGTCCTTAAACCTTGGTTTCCATCAATTTATAGAATGATGGGCTTTGTTGGGAGTCGACAGTGTAATTCAATAGTTCCCCAGTATGCAGATGCATTTCAGGAATTCAGTTCATGTCCTTAGTTTAAAAACATTGTGCTTACAAATTATTTTAAAATAATGTAAAGATGTTCTAAGTCACTCTGTGCAACTCGTTAATTTTGAGGTTGTTCCTTCAAGCCAGTTTTTTTTAAATGGTCAATACTGATCAAAATAAAATTCAGAACTGTCAGAAGTGTCTTGCACAATTAGTGTCTTGCCAATTACAATGTCTTATAAAGCCAGATAGGTGTGTGTTTTTTTTTTTTTTTTTTTAAATTAACTTGACAGTACAGCCCCAGGCAAAATGTGAACTTGTTTTTAAGCAATCTCTGAAAAGGTCCAACTTTCTTGAAAAATGAGAAATTGGTTCCAATAAATAAACATTAAATTCTGCAAAACTTTTGAATCATGGGAAACACTGCACCCCCTGGTATGATTGGCAAGCTTTTATAACCGCTTTAAATCTGAACCATGGACTTGACCAAGAATATTGTACTTCTCTCTGTGTTGCCATTTGCCTTGTGGCAAAATGAAATGTCCTTTATCATGATGTAATTAGTTTTTAAAATCATGATGGAGATTTTGGCATTGATTAAAGTTGTAGTGATTCATTTCCACCCCCCCATCTCTTTAACATGCAGATCTGTTTAATGAATGACTGTCTGACAATGTGTCCATTTATTTCATTAGTCCAACCAAAAGTAACCAGCATTTTATCATCACCCACAGTTCATAATTGCTTTTTTTTTTTCCTTTTGGCCATTGTCACATTTTTTCTGTTTAAGTGTTAATTTTAATATTATGAATTGATATTAATGTCCTGTAATTGTTTTGTAGCAATTCAATACATTTATGATATGTTTTACAATCTCAGTTGAGTTACTTGGATGACCACATGACTGCTGATTGATGGGAAATCAGATTATTAATATTTTTTTAAGCAACATGTGGCTTTTCCTAATAATGACTGAAAAATCTATACCCCAACAGGTTAATGAAGGTTCATAAAGTCCTTAATATTGCATTAACCATAATTTTTTAGTTATAGTTTAACGTTACTTCTACAAAGATTTAATTAATATCCTAAACATTACATATTTACAGGTTTGATCTTGTTGACAAACTTTAAAATAAATGCCTTTGTCGCTCATTGTACAAGCTATAAACTTGATGCTACTAATGACTAATGACAAAAAATACAGATTTTACTTTAATATTAATGAAATGCTCTATATAAAAAGGGTTTATTAAGTTACAGTATGTAAAAACAATCATGTATATAAATCCCAACAATCAATGATGAAATATTTATTTACAGTCATACTGAACAAGAACTCTACAGTTGTTAGGAAAACCTAGATGAGTCAGTAGAGTGGATGCAAGCAACATTAAGCTTCAGGTTTTTTCCTTTATGCTTAGAGCACAGTTCAGTTCAGGTTAACACGAATAAATATAACCAATCAGCTAAACCCGCTGTGCCTTATCTCCTGTGCACACAAAAAACATCCATCAATGACAGGAAAATCTTTTCTTACAGTGTTCATCAGTTCATCCGGGAGTGGATTTTGTTAGACTTCCTTTACTTTCCCATTTATTGCAAATCCATTAGTGTAACGCACTGTGCCGTTTTCCAGGTGATTACTATTATCTAACACATCAGTCACATCAGTGCCTGTAGCCAAACCATTTTGTTTGGGCATGTCTTGAGTAGTGACAGGAAGCCGTTTGCCCTTGACATAGGCCTGGATCCAGAAATGGGAGAAGAGCAGGAAGAAGAACATTCCATAAATCCATATGAGATGGATCCAGATGGGAACCTGGTATTCACAGTCTTTTATGAAGTAATACTGTGAGATGTGGACTGACACCAGGATAAACTGAGTCTGTGGATACAAACAAACAATACATTCAAATTGAAAGTGTCTTCTTTTAACGAATAACTTTTAACTAAATAAACCAAAATATAGAAATAGAATATAATATATATACAGAAATAAATATTTACAGTAAAATAGTAACAACAACTCTGGTCAACTTGCATCAACTGAAATAGTTACATTACAAGCAGGTTAATAATTGAGTATTGCATTTTATGTGTTTAATAGAACATAAAATCTATAAAATACAAAAAATAAATTACCAACTGAATTGCAGTCATGTATTTCTTCCACCACAGAAACTTCTGAAACCGTGGTCCTGCCGCAGACAGGCCATAGTATGTGTACATGATGACATGGACCATGGCATTCACCATTGCATGAAATGAACCCATTCCTCCAGCTGAATGTCAGAAATTGATTGTAAATAAAAACTTAAAACACACTTTACTTTATATAATATTGGGCAAAGTGTTAAAGTATTAGATACTATGATGCATCTCCAACTTACAGTTAAGCATTTATTTTTCAGCAGTTCTACATAAATATGATCTTAAACTTCATTAGAATAGCACTTAGGTCCTACAATCCATCCATCCTTTATCTTCTGCTTTATCCTCTACTAGGGTTGCGGTGGGGTTCCCCATGCCAATCGTTTCAAACATTTCAGGTACTGGGTAGTTACACCCAGGACAGAGCGCCACTCCATCACTGAGCACACACTCACACAGACACACACACACACACACTCTATATGGGGTAATTTGGAGAATTCAATTAACCTTGATCCATGTTTTTGGACTGTGGGAGGAAACTGGAGAACCCGGAGGAAACCCACACGGACACAGGGAGAACATGGAAACTCCACCCATATTGGGATTCGAACTGGGAATTCCTAGCGCTGAGAGGCGAATGTGCTAACCACTAACCACTGTGCCGCCCAAGTCCTATAATAATTTTTTTTGCCAATCACCAAACTACAAAAATGTTTAACCAGCATTTTTTAAAAACTTAAATGAACTAGATTAACTAGATCTAGGCTCTATGGTGTCCAATCCATGTGTGAAAATGATTGGTTTTGGAAGCATGAGACAGACATCAATCACAATCTAATCCTTAATTAAAAATTATAGCAATAATAAAAGAACAAAAAGAGAGAAAATAAAATATACATGTGCATCATATTTGGGAACTTATGTAAACTTCAGAAATAAGGTTTGAATTACAGTCAGGCCTTTTAATGATTGGGATAACTCAATGATGTATTCATTAATAATTTTGGAAATGTATTATGGCACAGATATAATGCCACATCACAGCAAACATTTTTGATTACAGCAACAGTCAAATATGCTAGGCACATTAAAAGACTGCTATGGTGAGTAATCAGCATATAAAAATATTGTTTGTCATATCTTGTAATTATCAGTAATGAATAATTTTGGCGTCTTCACTTTATCTTCACTGAAAGTCATGCCATTTAATCTTACAAGGCAAATTTGTGCATTCACTGTTAACATTTAGCATAACTTACTACTTCGCTGTGATTAACCGCCTATTTACCTCATATTGTGTTTGATTAAATGTAGCTAAAAGTGTTTGGATGTCATGGATTTGCAGTATAAACTGCATACAAATTAAGATAAGCACTGGCCTCCCTAGGACTGCTCAATGATCACTCTAAATCAAGGCAGAGAATAGAACAGATAAAGAGGGTTGTAAGATGACTGCTGCCACTCTCCAATACCACAGAAATCAGTAGTTTGCTAAAAATCCCATGGACAACTGCAAAAATGTTTTTTGAAACATGGTCTAACAAATGACCGTGATAAATATTTTGGAATGGCCAAAGTCAGGTCTTCACTTTCTGTTACTAATTTTGTAAAAGTAGTTGCAACAGTTAAAGCAGTTCTGTCCATAGGGATAGGCTACAAAGCTTTTATTTATTGTCTAGTTTGTTTAAATGGTTTCTTTTTTAATTGACTTAAGCTTTGAGTAAAAACCTAATGAAGATTTAGGTTGTATAGATGCAGAGATGCATATAACACTACAGAGCTCCAAAACATTTAAAAACTATAGTACATCTTTTTACTTTTTTATATTGTTTGCTTACATTTTGCAATGACTTTACCTGTATAAATTGTTATATTTTATTGTATATAGATACTACATATTTTTTACACTACTATAAACTACCTATATTATAACTAGCAGGTGCCATCTCACAATCTAGTTTGAGTATTTTGCTTTCTATTGCTGCTCACGTATAGAGTACTAAACAACATTTTTACCTCATGTCTACAGTCAAGTCTTATCTTATTTAAGCTGCATATCTAATCCACCAACTTGGATATGACCCTTCCCCTTTCCCTCAAAAAAAAACAATGGAGTATGTGTGATTACAAGACTTACCTGGAGTGAGAGTGATTCCCCACCACCAGCTCCACGGCATAAATGAGTGATGAAAGATGTGCAGGAAAGTAATTTGACTATGTTTCTTTCTCAGCACAAAGAACACCTACAAAGACATACAATATATATATGTATAAATGTGTGTGAATTGAACCATCTTAATTGCATAAAGCAGTTTATTTATAATTTTATTTCCGTAGACCTAACGTTTGGGTTAGGGTCAGTCTGTAATATAATGTTGCCTGACTTAAGCTTGATGCTTTTAACGAGGACAGTTCAAATAATTCATAACACAAACTGCCATGCTGTGACAAATTTATTAATTAATATTACTTAAAAAAAACTAATCTCTTTTGCTTAATTGTCAAAAAAAACGTACAAAAACTTGCATACTTCATTAAATGAACTGCATCAAATATTCGTATTTTATATTTAATATGACTCAATAGTTTAACAGCGTGACTTCTTAAGATTTTGTAATTTTCATATTATTTTTACGTATTTAAGATTTGGAACACAAAAAAAAAAAAATAGAAATAATAATAATAAATACATAAATAAATAAATGAATAAAAATAAAATCACAAAATAATAAACACACTTTTATGTGGATTCAGCAATACTATGGCACTAGAAGATAAAAATGCATCTCTAGTTTCAATCATTTTGTTTGAATGTTTTTTTTTTTTTTATATAAAATAAATGGTAAAGAATAATAATAATAATAATAAAAAAAAAAAAGTCATAAAGACAGGGCACTGGTTACTTGTGGCAATACGGCAATTAAACAAAAATTTTAAATATGTTCATAAACAAATGATAAATTCTGAATGTAAAGGAAAAGAAGAATTCTTACAGTATCCAGAAGTTCAATGTATTTGGAAAAGTAGAACAACCAGGCCACTCTGATCATCTGCAGATATAAAAACAAAGTAAATATATTTTACAAGAACACAGTTTATTTGTTTTAATTTTATATATTTTGTTGTTCTTGATCTTAAACTCTTTGGGGTTGGTGCACATCATTTTTTTTTACTTTCAGTCTTATGTACTTTTTGATATTTTTGTTCGAAAGCTGCTTCATATTCATTTAATTTTGTTAAAAGTATTACATAAATATATGAGATCAAATAAGTGATCACTTCTGTAGTGTAAATGTGTATTGATCAAAGAACATTTCTTAAAACTTGGCATTATTTTTTTACACTCCGACAAAAGCCATCTCTATTAGCAACAAAAATAGGACATGGAGATATATATATACACACACACACACACACACACACACACATACACACACTGTGATGAAAATTACCTTCAATTTGTGTTTGATTGATAACACTCATTTACAAGTTTAATTTGAACTCATTTTTAGATAATACAATATTTCTGGCACTCGGTCTCCTCTTTATTTTGGCAAAAAAATATTTTTAACAGGAGATGGAGACAGATTTGATCTACAGACAGGTCAGTGCATACAGTAAATGGACTTTAAAAGTCATGCATTATAGCATGCATTATGGCCTGTCCTGGAATTGTGCTGCTGGAGTTACCATGTAAACAAGTGCTCTTTGAAAGACTTCTTACAAAGATGTTGAAAAGAATAATTACACACGTTGGACAATAATTGCTTTTAAGTTGCAACTCTGTCACGCTTACCATCATTACATATAATGTTCATGACAAATAACATTTCATGAACATTTGGTCTCATTTTTGTTGATCTTGGTTTTGAATTTCTTCACTTGTAGACAATAGACAGTGAATTAGTGGAATACAAAGT